>OZ034970.1:12723910-13323910 GCA_964030785.1 Siderastrea siderea
CGCTGGTATTTTTCGAATCGCGAAAACGCTGATTAAAACCGCGCCTACACATCCATCTGACGCGGTATCGACGCACCATATACGCAGGCAAATTCAGAGAGAACGCAAAACTGCCGCAACGCTTTTTATAGCGACACTCACTCGAGTGTTTTTCGTTGCGTGGCTTCCCCATTTTCTGTGGCTTTAATATTTACATTCTGTGGTAGTTCCTCATGCAACATGCCTCCTTCAGCTGTTCTGCGCATGTCTCCATTTGTGAAGTGAATGCAATTCGCCAACAGTGAGGTGAATCCTTTTGTGTTTGCATTCCGCGATTCAGAGATGAAACAAACTATCTATCGCCTTTTTAAATCATGTAGAAGTCATTGCATCAAAACAAACGTTATTTACCCTTCTTTAACTGCTCAAGACCTTACTGAAGACTACACGTAGATGAAAACCTGAATTGAAAAGGAGGTCAGTGCATAAAGGAAAATTTCTGCTCATTTGAATGAATCACGAAAAGACGCTGCCTTTCATCTTAAGGGGGGCAGTGTAGGCAGATGCCACGTTTTTACAACGTTTCGGCCCTTTTTCTTAATTATCTCAACGAGAATTCATTCAATCCAAAAACACTTCCAAAGGATCATAGTGCGAGCTTCCAAAAATCGGTGAGAATTTTTTCGCGATATTTAGAGTGAGAAAAGGGGGCGGGGGGGGGGGGGGGGGGGGTTGCAATCTCGTACCTCAAGTCCTCGTTCCTTACTGCGCAGGCTTGACGAAGACGCTGGGTACGGGGGTGGGGAAATTGAAGAATGTCAGGGAAGTTGAAAATTGTTAAGAACTAAACTGGTGAGTTAAAATTTAAATTTAAATTTACTGTAATAATTAATAGGTGAAGATCAGCACGAGTTTTTTTTTACCAAACAAACCAACGTAAACAATCAATCACCAGTTAATCAATTAATAGAAAAAAGACAGCATAACTTTTCAAAATTTTATAGAGAGCAGTTTTTACTTTGTTATAGTTGCGCTTTTTGATCTGTTGCAAACAACGTACGGGAAATTTTCGCGGCAATTCCAATTTATCTTCACGATTTTGAAACGGCGGTATTTCGGGACATTTTAGTTTTGCAATATTTCATAAAAAATGTTATTGTTAGAGTGTGCCTTGCCATTTTAAGAGCGGATGTCTGTAAATATCGACCGGAGGCGTGCAATAAGGAAAATATCAAAATTCTGAAAAAAATTCACAAAGTAGGCCTAGGTGAACTATTAACAGAAATATATTTTTTACTTCGATCCGATAATTGTTTTAGACGTACGGAGGTAGACTTCTTTTCGCAGCTCTCGGACCTGGCTTTCAGGGTCTCACACAGTGCATCGCGAAAAGCCCGTTAACAAGATCAAAACAATTTTAACGAGAACAGCAAATAACTAATCACATAGAGTAGTTAATTGCACACATTTTGAGTGTTCATTTTGTCAGTTTGGACTTGAATGGAATATTTGGGAGAATTTTCAATATTTATATTATTTTGAGCGATTTCTTGCAATGAAAAATTGACAAAATTGATGGCCTAAAATCATCGACTGGTACATGGCGTACAGTAAAGTATCCTACACCACGTAAAAGAGCATTACTTCGTCTTTGAAAATCCGTTTTCAAAACCATGGGCAACTCAAAAGAAAATTTTTGAGGCCACAAAATACAAGTACTACCTTCGTGGAATTTGAGCGTTCCCGACACGGTAGTCCATGATAAAAACTCGGATAAAACACGACACAAAAACATGTTTGAACATCCATTGTTTAATAAAAGCAGTTTTCAGGCATCAGTACATGTTAACAAGACTATTTTGCGGGATTTGGTATCGTTTGGGCGAAATAAATAGACGAATTTAACCTGTTTCATCCACCTTAATCGACACGAGTCACGTGAAGTTTGTCAAAGGTCAAGTATTCCGACACGTAAACAACCAAATCCGAACATTTTACGCTCAGAAATTACTTTCTAATACATAGATCAATCCTTAATACTGCATGTTTTTCGTACCTTATTCTGGGCTCCTGGGCAGCGAGGAAATCTAGCGGAGCTATCGCGAGCGACATCTTCGGCGGTTACTGCGGTTACTGCGTTACTGACTGCGTTACTGCGTTACTGTAGATTACAAGGGGAGACCGCTGTCACGTTACCTTCATTATGGGCTCCCCCAAAAATTCTCCATCTTACCCCGAGAATATAATGGATATATCTATATTGAGATTGTGAATCGCCACATTCTTTATTAACCTCAAACATAAAAAATGAATCATATTATATTATATTTTTTAAGCGCATTCTCCATATAAATATGCAATGTGCTTTGCATAGTAAAAAAGCAAAACTAACGGTAAAGCGTATGTAAACCTCACGCCTATTAACTTCAGTACTGTAAAGTTAAATGGACGAATGCACAAATGCATCAGTTTTTTTCCAACAAATTAATTTAGGACTCTGGACTTAAAGTACAAGTACAAGTGTGAGTTGTTTAGATTCTCTCAGATCTTCTTACAATGGCCATCTCATCACCTCAAAGCGATCGAAGAAATAGGTGCCTTTGGGTGGATCTGCTTGGAATGAGTAAAACCAAAACGTGTTTTCCTTATCAATGAATGAAAATAAGAATGAAAAAAAACAAAACAAAACAAAAAAGTGGTCCTTCGGAAAATAAGACCCCCTTGGCAGCCCGTCCCATACCTCCGTCATTGCTATTGTTCGTAGTAATCCCGTGAGTTCATCATTTTTACTTTATTTTGGCAATGCTTTTACGAATAGTCATCACTGTGAACTGCTTGCAGCCGCATTTGGCCCCGGGCCACTTGGCCTGCAATGGCATTCAGTTTACCAAGTGTATCTCAGCAAATATCCCATTATTTTGCTCTGCAATCCAGGTTTCCCTCAGCACCTTTTTCGGTCTTGATGCTGTTTACATAATTCGAAAGTAAATTCGCCTTAAATAATCTTGTAAATGGCATCGTGTCAGTATGCTGCACTTGTTGGCGGACATTGTGGACACATCGTGGTAAATCATGCTAATTAACAACGTATGACAATCGAAAACTTTGAAAACTGGACTTGACGAATCATCTGAAATCCTTTGTTGTTAGATTTTCTGATTCAACCTAAAACCCAGGGCAGAACTTCTGTTAACAAGAGCAGCTAAGTTAATACCACAGTAGTTGTAACTCCAATGACAGGTTCACACATGCAGCTAGATGATCGGGCTTAAACGGAGCTGAGGAGAGTTTAACCTCACTTTACCCACACCCCGCAATAAAGGAGCGCGAGTACTGTATTTCCCACTGTCACTGATTTCTATAGCGCACAAAGCGCGTAGAGGGAGAACAGTGCTGGGGCGAAGAGAGGAAAAGCCGTTTTTTTTTCTTGTTTTTTTTTCCTATGCGCCCTGGCCCGCTCCGGCTGTGGATGCGCTTTCACTGAAAACACACTGGTAAAGAACATGGATTTAAGCTACTTCTCATCAACTGAGTTTATCTTAGAAAATACATGTAAAGCGCCCTCACTACTCGTGAATTTTTCCATGTTTTACAGAGACCGCCCTTGTCATCTGAAATAATCATTTGCGGCGCTTCCCCTACCGCGTCCCTTTCTTTTGCAACTTGCTGGTATGAAAATCGACTGGATTAACAACAGTGCGTCCACAATGTCCGCCACCTAGTGTAGCAGCATACTGACACGATGCCATTTACAAGATAATTTCGGGCGAATTTACCTTCAAATTATGTAAACTGTTGTCAGGCCCAAAAGTGGTCCTGAGGGAAGACTGGATTGAAGAGTACAAAGAATGGACCATTTGCTGAGATACACTGGGTAAACTGAATGCCATTGCAGACGGCTTCAAGCCGTTCACAGTGATGACTACTGGCAAAAGCAGGATCTTATTTTCCAAGAAAATAAGACCCCCTTGGCAGCCCCTCCAATACCTCGGCCATTCCTATTGTTCGTAGTTATCCCTGTGAGTTCATTATTATTGAAAAATAATGAACTCACAGGGATAACCACGAATAATAGCAATGGCGGAGGTGTGGGAGGGGCTGCCAAGTGGGTCTTATTTTCTTGGAAAATAAGACCCGAAGGGCGGCTAAATTTTTTCATTCTTATTTTCATTCATTGCTAAAGAAAACACATGATTTTTTTTTTACTCATTGAAAGCAGATCCACCCAAAGGCACCTATTTCTTCGATCGCTTTGAGGTGATGAGATGGCTAACTAACAAGATCTGAGAGCCGGTGATCTAAACATCCCACACTTGTACTTGTACTTTAAGTCCAGACTCCTGAATTAATTTCTTGGAAAAAACTGATGCATTCGTGCATCCGTCCATTTAACTTTACAGTACTGAAGTTAATAGGCGTGAGGTTTACATACGCTTTATTGTTGGTTTTGCTTTTTTACTTTGCAAAGCACATTGAATATTTATCTAGAGAATGTGCTTAAAAATATATAATATATTATGATTTATTTATTTATTTTTGAATTTAATAAAGAATGTGGCGATTCACAATCTCAATATAGATATATCTATTATATTCTCGGGGGAAGGTGGAGAATTTTTCCGGAAGCCCGTAATGAAGGTAACGTGACAGCGGTCTCCCCTTGTAATCTACAGTAACGCAATCTCTGCTGCCGTTGGCATAATTTTGAAACCGCCGAAGATGTCGTTCGCGATAGTTCTGCTAGATCTCCTCGCTACCCAGAAGCCCAGAATAAGGTACGAAAAACATACAGTATTGACGATTGATCTATGTGTTAGAAAGTAATTTCTGAGCGTAAAATGTTCGGATTTGGTTGTGTTTACGCGTCGGAATACTTGACCTTTGACAAACTTCACGTGACTCGTGTAGATTTTTAAGGTGGATGAAACAGGTTAAATTCGTCTATTTATTTCGCCCAAACGATACCAAATCCCGCAAAATAGTCTTGTTAACATGTACTGATGCCTGACAGCTGCTTTTATTAAACATTGGATGTTCAAACGTGTTTTTGTGTCGTGTTTATCTGAGTTTTTAACATGGACTGCCGTGTCGGGAACGCTCAAATTACACGAAAGTAGTATTGTATTTCGTGGCCTCAAAAATTTCCTTTTGAGTTGCCCATGGTTTTGAAAACGGATTTTGAAAGATGAAGTAATGCTCTTTTACTTTGTGTAGGATACTTTACTGTACGCCATGTACCAGTCGATGATTTTAGACCATCAATTTTGTCAATTTTTCATTGCAAGGAATCGCTCAAAATAATATAAATATTGAAAATTCTCCCAAATATTCCATTCAAGTCCAAACCGGCTGACAAAGTGAACACTCAAAATGTGTGCAATTAACTACTCTATGTGACTAGTTAGTTGCTGTTCTCGTTAAAATTGTTTTGATTTTGTTAACGGGCTTTTCGCGATGCACTGTGGGAGATCCTGAAAGCCAGGTCCGAGAGCTGCGAAACGAAGACTACCTCTGTACGTCTAAAACAATTATCGGATCGAAGTGAAAAATATATTTCTGTTAATAGTTCACCTAGGGCTACTTTGTGAATTTTTTTCAGAATTTTGATATTTTCCTTATTGCACGCCTCCGGTCGATATTTACAGACATCCGCTCTTAAAGTTCGGATGCTTTATGTGAATAAATTGTGTTTTCATTATGTTCCAAACTTTGAGTTTGTCCGAAACTTTATCTTCAGAAAATTTTCATTTAAAGTTATCCAAGATTGGCCTTTATACTCAGCCCCACTGCTAAAACTAGCGTTCCCACTGGCATTTCGCTTTGATGACCATAAAATTCTTACTTCGGAGTGAATGACCGAAGATGATAATATATATTTTCTTTAGTGAGGGAGTTCAAATAAACAAACTGGACTCTTCAAGAAATCACTATAACACGTAGACGCAATATTTTATACAGAGGGTCCGCTTGCTCGAAAGAATATTAACGCTTATACTTTGAAAGTTTGAAGAAGGATTCTTATTCTTTTGTTTAAAAACATTTCCACTGCTCAGACATTCACAGTTTAAAGAAAGACAGAATTAAAGTCAATTTGAAGATAGAAAATGCACGAATCCAAATGACTAAGCTTTTAAACTAATTTGACACTAATCCTGGAATAGTTTAACTCTACTTCGAACGACCGGGCCCAGATATCTGTTAACTCGATAATCATGATATTTGACAGACAATTGAATAAGTTCATAGAAAAAACCATGAAAGCTTAAACCAAAGCACAACGCAAGTTTGGCTAGTTCTGGATAGTGCTCCTGGTAATGTAAATTACCTTTCATCTACGCCTGACCATAACATTTAAGTTTCCCTAACGTGTGATATCAGGGTGGTAACGAGGTATGTTTTTTCTCCGCTGATCCCATTTTTGTACGCAACTTTCTGATCCTTGATTCCAAAGGCGAGACCAATTTTCATCCCTGATCCCGCAAATTGGTACAGCCTGATGCCTGATGCCTGATCCTAAAAAAACTGCTGATCCCGATCCCGTGGTCTGTGATCCCTGATCCCAGGGCTGTGACCCCAGATCCCACCCTTCTGATCCCTAATCCCACCCGTTTGATCCCTGATCCCACAGACTTCGTTACGACCCTGGTGATATCTTTCTTCGCTCACGTGATCCAAGTCTCCCAGTCTGATCTGTGACACAGGGAGAGCAGACTTGTCTGCCAGTAGACCGCTGTCCTCTCGCCAACCACTCCCACTGTTGTAACAATTACACTTCTGACCATTTGAACAAGAATTTGTTACTCCGCATGCGCACATGTAGTTATGGCCTGTAGCTCCACCCCAGTAGTTCATTCTTCGTCCATCGCGTGACATCCACCCATTATTACTGCTCTCAAGAAATTCAACGTCATTATTGCATTCAAACTTGATAAACTGTTCACAGGTTTGTGAGACTCGAGTGAGTGCTGCTAGTTGAGTGGTGCTGACTCCAGTGTATCTCACATCTTTGCCGTAACATCCTGGAAAACTAAATCCAGGAATGTTACCAACATGTCACAATACACACTGAATGGAGTCACACCTCCTTCACCATCATGGTCAGTCATAATTCCCAGAGGAGTTTTTGCTGCTGCAAGACACAGTTTTAAGACCTTCAACAACAGATGTTGTCTCAATGAAACGCTGAGAGTTTTTTGCTACGCATGTGTAAGACCTGTAAGACCCGGCATCACTTGTAGCCACGTTCCTTAGGAGCAAAGTTCCGTTTGGATAAAGAAAGTGACTTTGAGGAAGATTTTTGCCGGGTCTTTTCCAGATAATCGCTACTGTACCCTAAGCTGCACAATTAAGCATCAAATTGCCAAATTCTGATGCGGCTCGTTTTTTAGAGCCCACGTTACCCGACCGCTGGTCTCGTTGTACATTTTGACGTCAAAGACAAGCGGCCAAGCTGCTAAGTACGATTCGAAATGGCAGCGCGCAGTGTTGAATTTTGGCCCTCTTTGCAGAGGAATTTCAGTGGGATCGGATACACTTTAGAAGCTAAAACCACGTCAGTAACTCAACTTAGTGTTATCTTTTTATTGGCGATTTCACAAAACACACTGTTTCTGGAGTGACCTTCTCCTTTAACGCCGAGAATAGTCAACTTCCCATCGACCACTTCCATTCTCTTTTTTGGTACGTGACTAAGCACTTTACGCCACGTGATCATTGGTTTTGGCTGACCAGTAGATTTGCATAGCGGTCTCACGTTTTGTCCTTCTTCAACGATGACAGACGAAGGCTTTTGAGTGATCATAGCAGCAACTGCAATACAAGTTAAGCATAATTGTCTCCATCTCTGATTGTTGGTTACATTGAGGGGGGGGGGGGGGGAAATGGAAGTGTTAGTGTGCAGATGTACAGTCAATCCCATTAATGAGATCACCTGGGATAGCGTCTGTATTAACGAGGTACTCGTATTGTCACATTGTTTCACACTGCTAAGGAATGAAACTTAATTACTCTAAGGACTGAGTAAAAAAGGTTTGATGGCCATAAAAATTCATCATTAACATGACTTAGCAAAAGGAAAACGCCACTTACTGATTTTTGTCCGGCTGACAAAGAACAGTTTTAGGTTCATGTACTTGCAAACGTGTTCTGCAATGCTTAACAAACCTTTTTGTTTATTATTCACCTGAAATTTCACCAGAACCTGGGCAAGGGTAATTATAAAGGCATGATACATCAGAGATCTGTTTTGGTTGATCCTTTCACTTCAAAACTAATAACAACTACTTTTAAATGAAAACATAGCAAGAATCAATATTATCACAGTAAGTGCTCCTGAAGAACGTTCATTTCAATGTTCCAGTGTAGTTAATAATGAAGGGTCATATTCAAAATTGTACCCCTTCCATGTACCTAGAAAACGTCAGATCTATGCCAAAAAGAGTGAGATCATTGCCGGCTTTTAGCGGCTCGAAGGCTTCAAGTTTTTAAATGTTTTACGTTGACATTCTTGCCAAAAATTTGCAACCTTTTATAACTAAGGTATACTATGCCTTACACTTTCGGCTATTGTGGCGACCCAAATTTCCTTACCCTTCCTTTTTCTGCAAGCGCAAAATATATAAGCACTCCTTGGCAGCAGAGCGTCCGCGTATAGCCCACTGTCAGCACTACCCTCCCTCCCCCTCACTCTAGCCCTTGCGGCACACAGGCTGGGAAGTTCGCTGAGAGCAATTTTGTTATATTGCACATGAACTGAGTTTGATTCTGAGAGTAAAAGATTTCATTGAGCCTGTGCAGTTAAGTCACAGTCGAGAAAGGAAATAGGAGGAATTCACCTTTTTCTTCCTCTGTTCTTTCTCTTGCTTTTTTGTACCATTTTTTTCGAGACTTAAATTAAAGCAATCATGAACACGAACCTGGGAAAAAAACTGAGGGAACAGAAGGCTTGAAGTACAGAAAAATTTGCAAATACTGCGTGGACGTTTTTATATAAGAGCAAAGACGGGGCGAGGACGGGGGTGAAAGGGTTCGGGAAGACGAATTCTAGATTCCCTCCCCTGACCTGAAATGTTATTCTTAATTGTTTGTAGCGATCGTCACGAATTGAAAAGGCCCTTTTCACTGATCACGCAATTTCACTGTCATTTTACTACAACTACCAGAACTCACAAACATCTCAGTCTTCGTACATTCATCATTCCACGGTAATAATAGAATTCGCAAACATGTGGGAATAACCAGTCCGTACTGACTGTCAGTGGCTGCATAGCTCAAGTGGTAGATTGCTTGCACTGGTATAGCGAAACTCAATGATAGTTTACGTGAATCCCGCTGAAGCTTGAATTTTTCTTTCTTGGTAAATTTGCAGTAATCTCTTGCTCTTCAAAGAACTCTTTTCGTTTTTCCTTTCTTATTTGAATTGTGTAGTCACAACGAGGTTTAAGCAACAACAACATTTTTCTGCGTCGGTAAGCAACAAGTAAGAATTGACCGTGAACGTCTGGCAGTGGTCCCTATTTCTTTAGGCGATGACTAGTGATTACTTAGAGACACCACTTTCTTATACCGTCAACCGTGTAAGCCATCATACCCCCAAAGCAAGGCTTACATTTATTTAAGTCGTGAGATGATTCACTATAAGAATTTGCAAATGCCTTTCTGTATCAGGGAGTTCAGCTATCCTCTAGACATAAAGTTGGGTTCACATTTAGTACTCATACAGCTCAAGTGCACGTCATGTGAATCCACCTAACATGCCTGGTAAAAGACGCATGAGTTCGTTGACACCACGACTTCTATGACAGAAAACACTTCAAGATAAAAAGGACACATGAGCACTTGTGTAGCGTTAAATCGATAGTTTCCAAAGCCGATTTACAATGGCAAGATTAAACTCAAAATACTACTCCAACAACGTGGTAACTCTTGCTGTTCACGACTAGAGAGTGAGATTTTGTGTCATTTGAACGTGGATAGCAGATTACCGCATGTTAAAATGCCAGCTGTAATAAACGCCTGGTACTGTTCGCACAGTTCTTTAAAATCATAATATTAGTCATAAAGGTATAAATCTGAGGGCGATTCTGCACTGGTACAGCTTAACACTGTTTGCAGTGTAAACAGCCCACCCCTACACCTGGCCATAACACTTGATTTTTCCTAATGTGTGATAACCTTTCTCTTGCGAGTCATCCAAGTCTCCCAGTCTGATCTGTGTCACAGGAAGAGCAGACTTGTCTGTCAGTAGACCGCTGTCCTCTCGCCAACCACCGGCACTGTTGTAACAATTACACTTTTTGCCATTTGAACAAGAGTTTGTTACTCCGCATGCGCACATTTTGTTATGGCCTGTAGCTCCACCCCAGTAGTTCTTCCGTGTTCCATCACGTGACACCCACCAAGCATTACTCTGCGAAACAAACGGTATGTCATTGTTGCACTCAAACTTGATAAGCTGTTCACAGTTCTGTGAGACTCGAGTGAGTGCTGCTAGCTGAGCGGTGCTGACTCCAATGTATCTCACATCTTTACTGTAACATCCTGGAGGCTCACATCCAGTAACATGGGTTCTACTCTCGCTATCGTGACTTATGACCGTCACGCCAACTCCTCCCTTGTCACGCATGTCACAATACACACTGAATGGAGTCACGCCTCCTTCGCCATCAGGGTCAACCATATAATTACCTGAGAGGCTTCCGCCTCTGCCAGATTTTATGCTACTGCAGGACACGGGGATGACTTCAACGACAGGCGTAAGACCCGGCATCATTTGTGGCCATGTTCTTCAGAAGCAGAGAACCACTTGGATAAACAATATGAGTTTGGGGAAGATTTTTGCTCGCCCTTTTCCAAACAATCCGTATTGAACCCTGATCTGCACAATGTAGCATCAAGTTGTTAAACTCTGATGCGGCCACTTTCAGGGGAGGGGTTATGGTAAATTTGAGCCTGCTGAGCACCGCTAATACTGCGACAGCGGAGTTATGTCCAAGTAGATTCTTGACTGAGCATTCGTAAGTCCCTTCATCCTCTCTTTTCACACTGACTATAGACAATTTCCCATCAACCACTGCCGTCCTGTCTTTTGGTACGTGACTTAACGCTTTTCGCCACGAGATTATTGGCGTCGGCTGGCCAGTAGCTTTGCACAGGAGGCTCACGTTTTGTCCTTCTTCGACGATGACAGATGAAGGTTTTTGAGTTATCAAGGCAGCAACTACAATCAAATGACAAAATAGGTAAAGCGACGTCTGCATCTTTAACTTAATGTTCTTGAAATAAACCCTTAGTAAAAAATTAAAAATATAGGTTAAGGTGGCTCCCAAAAGTTTCTACAAAAGTGACTATACGAACTGGAAAGACTTGCAAAAGAAGCCCTAGTTCCGTTGTCTTGCAATCTTCGTTCCTGAATTTTACCAGTGAGGTTACCAACATAATTACCCTTATTTTCCAGTTTTTGCTTCTTAGGCATAGGGCGTTGTCATGGGAACAAAGCATCTAAAAAATGACAGATATTTGCCACTAATTCGCCTATTTTCTTAAATATTTTGATTTTCCCTCGGTGAAATTATTTTAAACTTTCTTATTTTGTGAAAATGATTTTGACTAACATTTTGGGGGGGAAAAAATATGGGGTCGTTCAGACGGATTCACCGATATCACGTGATTTCTTATTTTTAACGATTAAACTGAATTGATCTGACAGAATTTTTCCAAAACATAATATGTGAAAGGTAGCGTTAATATCGTAAAACGTGCAAAATTTTAAAAAAATTCACCGAAGGAAAAACGCGACAAAATCCATTGTTAACTTTGCTTTTTTTGGCTATGCTGACGTCATAAAATATCAGGAAAAACCAACGATTTTATGTGAGCGCACGCAGTTTCCTACAGCTCACGTCATCAGCACGCGAGAGGTCATGAAACTATAGGGAGCCACCTTAAACAAAATTGATTCAGCTAGTTTCCAACCATGACTTTTGAGAAATCCACAAGTTACATAAAGGAGGTGGTCTGAGTGTTAGTGTGTAAGGATTATCGCATTGAGCAGGTTTTTGTGAACGACCTCTTTTCACCTACTTATCACCTACCGCTTGTCTTCCGTCAGCTACTGAAAATAAACACAGCTTTACACTTCCTGGCCATTCTGCACTGTTTCCTTGTGGCGAATAAGT
This sequence comes from Siderastrea siderea, assembly GCA_964030785.1. NCBI lineage: Eukaryota > Metazoa > Cnidaria > Anthozoa > Scleractinia > Rhizangiidae > Siderastrea > Siderastrea siderea. The sequence goes on from OZ034970.1 coordinate 12,736,066, forward strand.
TTGAGTAAATTTAACAACTTTTGAGTTTGTGAAATGTACCAAGTCCATATGATTGTATATATATTTTTTTAACTTATTTTAAATTTCTCTACAAAATATATGCTCATTTGCCAGCTCGAGCTAAACGTCGGCAACATGTCCCCTGCTATCAAATAAGGACTTAAATCAGTCCTTATTAATAGTCAATAAACCTCTTTTTACCTTGGATTGTTAATGTGGCTGATGAGGTCGTCACTCCAAGGATATTTTTTGCTTCGCACGTGTACATTCCACCATCTTGTGACGTCACATCTGTGATCATCAGGCCACCACGTGACTGCAAATTCGCTTGTCCGCTCGAAGAGTGGAATTCTGTTTCAGCCAGGTGACCTGAGGTTTGGGGTTTCCTTTGACCTCGCATTGAAGTGAGGCTATACCAGTTTGGTTTACCACAATGGACACCAGAGGGGACACAATAGAAGGGGCTGAGATGGATTCACCAGGATCGCCCTTGGGTCCTTGAGGGCCTAGATCACCCTTAGGTCCAGGAGGTCCCTGATCTCCCTGAACACCTTTTGGGCCCGGCGGCCCCTGAGGCCCTGGCGGACCATGCTTGCCTGGGGGACCTCTGTGACCAGGCCTTCCTCTTCTTCCCCTGATACTTTTCGGGCGGTGAACATTGCAGGCCAGGCTGCTCATGGCGAGTTGAACGTCTTTCTTGATATCGTCTCACTACTGATGGTGTCACTGGTGTTTGTTTTCTTGTCTATATTCTCTAGGTGGCGTTTGTGACGAATTCGGATAAGATTTTCTGCAATTCACGTTAAAAAAAATTTCATTGTTAGATTACTTCTGAAACTTGTAAATTTGTGAAAGAAGGATAAAAAAGGTTATCAACCCTATTGCGCCCCCCAACAAAAAATCGGAAGTACCCCTCTCCCCTTGTGTCGGCCAAGGATAGTTGTAAAGTTAAATTCTGCTATCTGTATGCTTGTCTTTCCAAAGCCATGTTCATGCCTCATGTACCAAATCCATCGCCAGGGGTAAGCTGAAGAATATTTTTCATTTTCATATAACGTTATCTTTAACTTTTCATGCCGTTCACAGTTATGTTTGGAATTTGAGCTCGACAAGAGATACGAGATAAAGACAAAGAGGAAGTTTAATTCAGTACCGGATATGCAGCTGAAACACTATGCAGACAACTTCCTTGTAACCATCAAACAAAACATTGAACTCATGCCACACTTTCTTAATAGAGACAAACAAATTCCCACTGAAATTAAATTGCTGCATTTCATTGATATAAAACGCTAGAGGTTTTCACAACAGTCCATGCACGAATCAGTGAACCGGTCATATCCAACAGGATAACTTCCCCACATACCACTTGCTATATTCTATCCCAGGCTACCTCCCCGTATAAGTTACACAGGTAAGTGCCTCCCGATCCCCGCTTTCTGCTAATCTGCAATAGCGTAAAAAGTTTTTGCCATTTGGCTTGGAAAGGGGATTAGGGAGCAGGCGAGGTCTACAACTTGGGTAGGAAAAATTGCACATTTTGGTCTCAAAACGGATAAGGGTTTAAAGAAGCGGACCCCACACCTCCTGGCGGACAAAAATACAAGTTTACTTCCCCCGGATTGTGTCAGCCATGGTCAATTCCAGAACAGTTCTAATCAGATTCAAGTCTGAAGTTTAAACGCTTTGGTCCTGGACATCTTCATAGCTTCTTGTCTTGTAAACGCCTCCAGAGGATTAACAAAGGACATTGTTTTTATTTTGTCTCTACTGCACCGCACCGTTTCACTTTTCACGTCGCACACACTTATGTTTGGGAATCTATAAACTGACTAGAGCTACAGACAAAGAGGAAGTCTTTTTCAATTCCCATACTGCTTAAACAATATGCAAATAACTTCCTTTTTACCATGTGACAAAACGTTTAACCTAATTCTTTCATTAGAGGAACAATACCTTGGTACAAGGTATTGTTATGACTGGCTCGAGGTGTAACTTTCACAACATTCCATGCACGAGTCCACACCGAATTCCTCAATAACTACTCACCTTTATCCGAGTCACTGTGCAACAGAGGATCGGTCGTTTTTTCGCCTATTGAGTTTAACAGTTCGATATTGTCCTCTCTTTGTTGTTTCAAGACTTGAAGCATTTTTCGATGAGCGTTAAGTTCGATCTCGACGTGAATCAGTGCCACGAAGCAAACGGCAAAGCAGAGAGAAAACACCACTGTGTTGGAAGCCGGACACTTCTTTGTTCTCTCCATATCACCAGCTTTACTGGGATCCTAAAAAATCTAATCAACGGCTTGAAAGAAACTTGAAAGAAACAGTGCGTCACGTTTTAACGCGGCAGGCGATTTCCGTGCTCGCTCGCTTGTTCGTCTTCCTCAACTATCCCGAGCGGAAAGAGAGACTACTTGTAGTCTAGTAGTTGAAAGTTGTAAATAAACGAAGGAGGAAGTCAAACGTTCTAACCACTGCTGTTAAAGCTTCAAAGAATTAGAAAGTCATTATACATTGTCTGTTCCAGTACAGCTAAGTAAAAGAAACAATTATTGGAGCTTTTTTATTTTTATATTTCCTGCTTAAATTAATGGTGTACCACCATGACCACCAGACAGACATTTTGGATGGAAAATGGAAAAACTTTAAGGATTTGCTTTAAAATTAGGTAACAGAAATCGCATATTTTGATTCCGGAAAAACGGCTAACATGGCTAAGGCTAAGGGATTAAAGATACGGGGTGCACACTCCCGAAAAAGATTTTAAGGATCGAGAAGTCCCCCGGGTTTTGTCAGCCAGGGTCAGGGTTAATATTTAAATTCTGATGTTTTTAAAAATCGGAATTAAGAAAATGCTTGGCCCCGGACATTTTCTCAGCATCTTGTACTTTAACCACCCCAGAAGTTTCTATTGCACCGTATCTTCTGACGTCTCACGTTGCTCTCATTTATGTTTGGAACTTAAACGCGTCTAGAGCTACATACTAAGTAACCTGAGTATCAGGCCTTCCCTAGCGAGAGAAAGGACCCCCCCCCCTCCCCTCACGAAAAGCGTGATTCTCAGGCTACATACAAAGAGGAAGTCTTATTCTATTCACACACAGCTGAAACCACATGCAAGCAACTTCCTTTTTACTTTGTAATAAAACATTTGACTCAATTCCTTTATCACGAAAACAACATTAATTCTCGCTAAAAATGTTTTTGCTACACGTCTGATCGATATGAAACACTCGAGGCAGGTGTCGAGGTCAGTTTTTCACAACAGTACATGCACGAGTCCCACCGAATTCTTCAATGACTACTCACCTTTATCCGAGTCACTGTGCAACACAGAATCAATCGTTTTTTCACCCATTGAGTTAAGCAGTTCGATATTTTCTTGTTTTTGTTGATTCAAGACTTGAAGCATTCGTCGATGAGCGTGGAGTTCAATCTTAACATGAATCACTGCCGCGAAGCAAACAGCAAAGCAGAGAGAAAACACCACAGTGTTGGAGACCGGACGCTTCTTTGATCTCTCCATATCACCAGCTTTAGATCCTAAAAAGCCAATTAGCGGCTTGAAAAAACTCAGCTTTATAAGCAGTTGCGATCTCTGCCCTGTTCGGTTGAGTTGTGTTTTTGTGGACGTGCCGTGTCGGTTTATCTTCCAGCCACCTCTATCTGACCTTTTCCTCTTTACCGTACTACTGGCTATTTTCCAGATCTCAGAGGAGGGCTTAATGTTTCTATCAGTGTGCCGCTTATTTTTGTAACGTACATCTTTTTAGAATTTCAAGGCTTCACCAATTGAAAGAGCTAGGTCATACTATTTTCAGAAACTGTCACATCATTTCAAAGAAACTTGATTACACTGGAGATAATAATTTAGGTTTGATGGCCATACACGGATTATCAAAAAGAAAAAGCCACTTACCGGTTTTTGTCGAGCTTACAGAGATCCGATTTTAGGTCATCTACTTGCAAACGTGTTCTGCAATGCTCAACTATCAATCCTTGTTTGTTAGTTATGCAGCCAGGGCCGGGATACGGGTAAGGGAGGAATTTGTCTGTATTGTGTTAACATTTCCGTTCAAAACTAATAACTTCTAATTTAAAATTTACAAAATACCAAGAAACAAATGTTGCCACAGGAAGACAGTACTCCTGAAGAAACCTCCGTCTTAAGAGGCAATGTCCACTAAGACCGAGCGAAATCGAAAATATGTGGCACATGATGAAAAATCAAAATTCTCCGTTTTTCGCCCAGAGATACCTTATGGTAGCTCTAGAAACGTGGTGGCATTTTTTGTTGAGAAACTATTTTTAAACCTCCAAAAAAATAAAAAACCGTTACCGCACTACGTGTTTCTACGAACACCCCGAATAAACGCTAATCATACCTTCTCGTAAACTTCGCTCTGTTTAATTCGCGTCATGGAAAAATCCTGTTTTGAGCTTAGAAATTTGCTGTTGAAGAGTTTACAAGTAATTTGAGTCAAGTTATTCTTTTGTGGATTAATTTTCAAGGTCATGGCAGGCTGCTGAAAACCACTAAAATTCGCTTGCTTTGAATTCTCAATTTGGCACAGTTTTTCAAGAGAAAGTTTCCCTCCCCGGTAAAACACCGAATCACTTGAAATTCAGAATTATTGAAAAAGGAAATGCCGTTCATAAACCAGGTTTAAAAATTAGTTTCGGGCTTTTTATCAGCGCCGAGTACAAACGCTCTCAAAATCTCCATAATTACAACATTAACACGTCAACAATTGGCACATACCTCCGACCAAATAACCGAAAATGAGAACATTTCTTCTATTTTGGTTGGTATTCGGTTGTAATCCACAGCGGAAAGGTAATGTCTAGCTCACCTGAATATGGTATTGTCTAAATATCAGGTTCTGTGCGTACTCTTTCATAATAACCATCTTGGCGTCCGGGGTCAACAACATCACTGAAGCATCGCGTATTGGCAATCAACCCAAATGACTTATTTCCATCGCGCCTCCTTTTGTTAAAATCAAGAACCTTCAGGAATAAAATGATTTTGCCTTACTTGAACTTCAAAACAGTTTTCTCCTATAAGACGTCTTTTCTTGATCTGTATTCGTTGTAAAATTTCGAAACGATAATTTCGTGCCGAAAGCTTACAAGCCTGTTTAGTTCGAGTCACGCAACAAAATGTCACGCACTTGATTTTACCTGATTTGACCTTGGAGGGGGGAATGCACAGGAAACAAAAAAAACAAAAAACAAAAAACAAGCAAGAAAAAAACAAACAAACAAAAACAAAGCAATTAGAACTTTCAAAACCTGTGGACCCAAGGACCGCTTATAAGCCCTTGGCTTATACAACTTTGTAAGGGGGTTTGGGTGGGCTTATATCCGGGGGGGCTTATAAGTTTCGAAATGAGCCACAGCAGTGTTGATCGAAATACGTTTTTAATTTACCAGTTTTTAATTAACCTTTGAAACGTCATAATAAATCGAATTCATTTCAATTTTAACTACAAAGTCGAAACTGTAACACGAACGTACCCAGAACGTAACAAAACAGAAGCTCAGAGTTCATCTTCGCAATGTTCTGTGAGAGTGCTTAATATTAAGGAAACAAGGAAAACTAGAGGGCGACTTATATCCGGATGCATTTTTTTGTTTACAGGTAGATGGGCCTATAACCGGGGGGTGCTTGTAAGTGGTTGGGCTTATAAGTGGCAGTTTACGGTATTTATGTATTTATCAGCATCATTAGAGGCAGTGAAGCCTTGCCAAAACCTTGCCTGTTACTAGGGCTTTGAAAAAGAAATTATTATTAGGTCTCTATGTATTGGTCTTCAAAAATTGGTCAAGACAGGAGTAAGAATGTAAAAATGTATGTTGAGTTTAGTCAAGCCAAAACCAGGGGTGTGGCCAGGGGTGCCGGAACCGTCCTTTTATTTCTTTATAAGCTTGTGAAACCATTTTATGGCAAACCTAGAGGATTACACTTTTATACATGAAACTCAAAATTAGGTTGAGTTTGGAACTCAACTCATGTTGAAACTCATCATGACAAGGAGTCCTAATGTTCAGGGCTCTTTGTCGCTTTCCGCCTGATCTTCTGAGCAGTGCAGGTGACGAAGGTGGAGAACCATCCTTGTGACGAATGGCTAACGCTCATAACGCTCAAAACGTCAGCTTTCAATCTCTTCACGGTGGCTCAATTTACCTTATTAACTCAGTTGATAAATACAAAGTTTTGTGTTTCGCTTCCCCACCGATGCAACACCACAGTTTCTCTAGAAACTAACCCCCTTGTTTGTCAGGTGACAGTTGCTTGTGCGATATTTCTCCGCCTCCTCACGGTTGAGGAGGACGGGCTTGGTTTCGCTTAGAGCACTGCTATGGACGGTAGACCATCAGATAACAGGGCCTTAGATTTCAGCGCAGATATTGGTGTTATAGGTCCCACGCCATATGCTCTTCATACAAGGACGGATTCCTTCTTTAGAAAACTGTATATTCGAGAGCATGCTCACACCATTGATCTTCCAAGTGGCAACTAAAGGGCTTGCAATGGACGCGCACACTTAAGGATGGTTCTCCACCGGGATCTTGATATCGTGTCCGGAGTTTAGGAGGACAAATGTATCCGACTAAGTCTCCATCGGCGTTGCGGTCGCAGGCTCCCTTCCCTCCATGGGGAGGGAAGGGAGCCATGAGTTTGAACACCACGCCCAGCTCTGCTCCTAGTACTCCTGCGCAAACTATGGTGGCCCTGCAGGCCCTGCAGTGGTAGCAGCCAGCGCTGTCTAGCCGGAAGCTGACTTTCTTCAGGGCTGGTATGGTAGTGTTAATCTGCTTAATGACGTCTGCAATCACAGCGAGGAATGCACGAAAGTGGGTACGAGAAAAAAGTGTACTTACCAGAGCCCACTGGAAGGAAGACAACGATGTGTTGCAAAATAGCTTTGGGCTCCGACTTGCCAATTCCACGGTCTGCTTTTCTCACTTTCCCGTGCGAGGCATACTTAGACAGCCCTGGTTGAACTCAACATGACCAACGTCGATTAGTTTCCTCTGCGCTATTCCCAGACAAGAGCGATGGGCTGGGCAAATGGTCCATGTTAAGAATACTAATTAAAAATGCTATTGCGCGTGCTCAACTTCTGAGTGGATATCGCTGATTCCAACACTGCAAGTGTGACCCGAAAAGTCCCTTTTTTTTGCAACTGGTGAACAGCAACTGCTTGTTCATATCACTTGTAAGAGGCGCAAACGCCTGCAACTAGTTTCTGAAAAGAATAAGTGACCTCCATTCGCGGCCAAGGGAGATAACGGTTTGATTGCCTATTGTAGTCGGTGACAGGGGTCCTGACTGCGAGAACTCCAAAGAACCTATCCTTTTACAACGGCGCGATATAGAGGAAGCGCTCTACAACTACTGCGTGTTAAATCTGGCGTTTTCCTTTTTTTTGAACGAAAATTATCAGTTTTTGAACATTTACTCAAAGCCGATCCGCACTTAAGACATTTTGTCTAGTTTCCAATAATGTGGCACCTGAAATTCTCACACGCCTGATTTCCAAAAAGAAAATTATTTCCGCAAATGGCAGCTTCTCGAGGCGCCTTCCTCGACGCAACACTGGTGGCTTGCAAATAATATTGAAATCCTTCACCGTGAAATTAATTAAACTTTGGGAAAAATATCCTAAAATGCATTCACGCTAGGGAATATTCGCGTCTTGAAAAGTCGAACTCTGCAGTAAGATATAAAAATATTATCGATGTTTGCTATTTTAGACTATCGGAAACTAATACTTTCTGCTTCTAGTGAACACGTTTTTTTTCCTCTCGCCAGAGCGTCACAAAATGTACATCTATACAATTTGCAACTTGTTTTGCACAGGTCAGAATTGTGTGGTGAAAAGTCCCGTCATATGTAGTATCACTCTATTTTACTAGTCGAAAGATATTTCAGGCATAACGTCGCCGGTGTAACATGACACCAAACAGGAGGACGGAATGTGAGTAAGGGAAGGTACGTTTTTTCTTGGGGGGGGGGGGGAGGGCTGGGGCCTCAGAGGGGAGGGTCATCAGTGAAAGTGAGCACCAAAAGGGGAGGGCCATACATCATGTGAGCTATTCAAGGGAGGGTCACACATCTTTTCCAGAATTTTTTAATGAGAATTTTTGTGATGTTGCTTTCCATTTTTCCTACAGATTAAGTTTTTCTTTTCACCTACTTTGATTTAATTTGGTGTTTTATTATAGGTACGAGGTTACATTTTTACATGTATATTATGCCATGGCACATAGTTTTTCTCGGAGCCACTCGTGCCCTTTTCCGTCCGTATCGAGAAGTACGGTACTTGACTCAGGTATCGTTCTTTCAGCTTCTTGCTGTTGGCTATCCGCTTCCTGATTTCCTGAGTCGTTTAGTTCTGCAGAGTTACTAGTAGATCCAACAATGCGCTCTACCCTGTCGGAAATGTCGGAAGTATTTGTTTTTGAGAGGCAGATTTCGCATGCTAAACAACTAAACCTTTCTGTTAAAATAACCAACAGCAATGCCGGCTAGTCGGAGAAAGAAGCGCGTGTATTTTCCCTTAGATATTTTATGTTCAAAACTTTTATAATACTCAAATACTTCCATATTCAAACTTCAGCTATAAAACGTAAATATCCCACAATGATTGTTCGCATTTTCCTTGTTTCAGCACGCACACATTCAATATTCAAACACTTTGCGTTCACAAGCGAAACGTTCTGAGGTTTCTACAGCATGGAACATACCATGTTGTAGTGAGGGGAGGGTCGCGCTTTTGTCAGTCACCTAAAGGTGGGGGGTCAGGAGTTTTTTTATTAAAACGCAAGGGAGGGCCAACACTTTTTTGGGAAAAAAATACCAAAATTCCCCAGCCCTCCCCCCCCCCAAGAAAAAACGTACCTTCCCTAAACAAACGCAGTTGTAGCCAAGTGCTACGCATTGAAAACTCACGATTGAACTTGAAATTTTCAAGGAACTTGTAAGAAACAAATGGATGCCTTCTTTGTTAACCTTCGATATGGTTTAGTTTAAATCATGGAAAAAAATTCAGCTATCTCTGTGGTTTGTTTTTACGTTGAGGTAGTCCGGCATCTGGGATGAAAATGGGAACGGTCATTCCGGTCGAGTTGCTGAAACAAACGCCATCACTTTTTACATCGCCTTCTATCTTGTACAATTTCTTTCATAGCTAAAGTTATTTCAGACGTCCTAATCTTTCGATTTTTCCCCCATTTTTGCAATGCCATCACCAAAACCTATCCTATGACTTGACCAGAACCCGTTGCGTGACAGACAAATTTAGTTAAATCAGACCATAATAACAGTGCGGTTTCTGAGGTGAATGTGGAGATCACTGCAAAGTTATTTAGTTTCTTCAGAGAATTAACACTAAGAGATTTTAAAAATTCATTTGCCATTCGTTAAGGGATGTGAATGTGGTGGTGGAGTCGTTATTCATTAGTTGAAGGTCGATCTGGAGATGAGGAGATAACGGTCGATTCCACGCGTCAAGATGGCCCTTGGACAGTACACCTAAAACTTGACAAAACCTGGCATTTAGACAAAATCTTATTCAAGGTGAGCTAGATATGGCCTTTATCCTGTACTTTTCATCCAAATACCAAAGGGAACAAGGAAAAAATTCCACGTTTTCGGCTATTTGGTCGGAGGCACGAACCTATTGTTTGTACTGGTTGACAGGTTAATGTTGTGATCATCGGGATTTTGAGAGCGCTTGTACTCGGCGCTGATAAAAAGCCCGAAACTAATTTTTAAACTTGATTTTAGAATGATATTTCGTCTTTCAAGAATTCTGAATTTCAAGTGATTTGGTGTTTTACCGGGGAGGAAAACTTTCTCTTGAAAAACTGTGCCAAATTGAGAATTCAAAGCAAGCGAATTTTAGTGATTTTCAGCAGCTCGCCATGACCTTGAAAATTAATTCACAGATCTAAAACAGGACTCAATTACTTCATACACACTTCAAAAGCAAACTTCCACGCGTAAAATGGGGACTTCCTGGGGTGAGAATCAAACAGAGCGAAGTTTACGAGAAGGTATGATACACGTTTTTTTCGCGTGTTTACAGGATACGTGTGGCGTAAACGTGTTAAATTTCTTTTTCGGGCTTAAAGAAAAATTCAAGAAAAAAATTCCACCACGTTTCTTAGATAACCATAGGGTATCCGTGGAAAATTTATGAGGGAATTTTATTTTTCATCATGTGCCGCCACTCGCTCAATGTTAGTGGACATTCCCTCTTAATGCGCCAGCTTATTTTAAAAATATCTTCAAATGAGGGTGCGTTGGGGGGGGGGGGGGGGGGGAGGGGGATTGGCAGTACTCTATAAAGGTTTGACAGAGAAAAGATTGGGGAAGTACGAACAAGGTGAGAGGAATACGGCAGGAATAGGACGGGACAAACTGTCCTCATTTTTTTTTTCAAGAGGAAGTGATACGAAAATTTGCAAAAAAGAAAAGTGTGCGATCATTTTTATATAAAAGGACAAGCAATGACTGGGATTCAAGGGTACCAGAAGTGGAAGGGTACCGGAAGTGGAAGTTGCGACCCACCATATGAATCATGAAAACGAAAACAGTTGGATTTCCATACCCTGCTATGAATTTGAGAAATTTTCATTAGAAACTAATTTTCCCCCTTTTGGTGAGCGGTTCGTAAGATTTTCTATCTTTGTGATTGTTTTGCAGGTTTGTGGGTGGAAAATTCTCCTACGGAGATTCAAACGCTTGAAGATTTTATCGCTCCATCCGCCAAACACCTTTGTGCCAAACAGTTTTTCGCGGTTGTACTTTTTCATACTCTTATCCAATAAGAAACGCTATCGTGGAGATGAATCAAAGAGCTTTTCTACCAATAAACATAACTGGATGCTATCGCCAATGTTATTCATTCACAACGCATGAACGACGGAAAAAGCGTAATTGTTCTTAATCATGGCTTGCATTTTATTACTTCGAAGATTTTTTCGACGTATCGCGAGGTTATTGATGGAATTGTGGATTTATTTAAAGAGAAAAAGAAAAATGATCAGGGTGAAGTAGAACTAAAATTCAAAGGGAAAATGATTTGGAAGACAAACGCAGCCACGCACAGAGAAAGACTGAAGTTTCCGCATCACCACAAGAGAAGATTTTTAACTCGACAGGTGTATTAATCTTTATTCAAATACTATTATAAGTAAAGGTTTGGTTACACAAAAACAAGTAAAAATCAACGCTGGTAAAATCGAACGACGTTTTGGTGTCGTCATGACGCCATTTTCAAGTTCAAAAAGGATTCAAATAAACTGTCAGGAATAGTAGCTGGAGATTAACATGAATTATTAATGCAGAGTCACGCATTCGGGCTCACCACTCATTGTCGTCATGGGATCCATTGAAGAAACTCTTGAGCGTGAAGGCACAATGCCTTCATTTTATAAGAGGTACGTCGATGACACACTGACCATAATGCCGGACACAACATCAGCAGCTAGTTTTCTTCAGGTCCTTAACAACTGTCACTCTTCAGTGAAGTCCACCATGGAAACAGAGAACAATGGTATGCTTCTTTTTCTTGGTATGCAACTACTTAATAGAGCCCCTCAAATCAAGACCAAGGTTTACGCAAAACCTACAAACACGGGTCTCTTACTCTACTACCACAGCCATGTTGATATGCGCTATAAACGTGGGCTGTTAAAAACCATGCTTAATCGTACGTATCGCTTATCGTCCTGTTGGTCGTATTTTTCTGAAGAATGTGACCGATTGAGAGTTATCTTTTCCCGGCTGAAATATCCTCAACATCTTATCAATACTACCATTAGGATTTTTGTTGCTTCAAAGGCCGAAGACCAGCAACCAATACCTGCCCCTGGAGATTGCCCAACAGTTCGAATAGTCCTACCCTTCAAAGACCAGGTTTCGGCAGACTTCGTGTGCAAACAACTCAAAGACCTAAGCCAGAAGATTCACACAGCCATTCAACCTGTTTTCGTTAGCAACAAGATCCAACAGAAACTTAAAGCGCAGGAAAAAAACCGCCTATTGTAAACCAGCAGTGTGTAGTTTACAAATTTCAATGTGACTTGTGCGATGCAAGTTATGTAGGGTACACACTCAGGCATTTACACCAGCGCGTGAATAAGCACAAAAACCAGTCATCATCTTTTGGCAAGCACTATAGTGACAAACACTGTATTGTCCCGAAAGACCTTGACAAACAGTTTTTCGTCCTAAAGAAGTGTCGTAATAAGTTCGATTGTTTAGTGCACGAAATGTTACTCATTAGAGAATTGACACCATCTCTTAATGTCCAATCGGATTCAATTCGAGCTAAACTATTTGCGTGACTCTGCATTAATAATTTATGTTAATCTCCAGCTACTATTCCTGACAGTTTATTTGAATCATTTTTGAACTTGAAAATGACGTCATGACGACACCCAAACGTCGTTCGATTTTACCACCGTTGATTTTTACTTGTTTTTAAAATACTATTAGTTTTAAAATTCTATATCAGGTCCTATCCACACTCACGTGTATCCAAATGTCTCCATCTTCATCTGGCCGAAAAAACCTGTTTCTTTCAGTCAGTAAAACAGCCAGCCAGGCAACCAAGCAGTCCGACCGTCCGTCAGTCACTCAGTCACTCAGTCAGTCAGTCAGTCAGCCACTCAGTCAGTCAGTCAGTCAGTCAGTCAGTCAGTCAGTCAGTCAGTCAGTTACGCAGTCAATCAATCAATCAGTCAGCCAGTCAGTCAGTTAGTAAGTCAAACAGTCAGTCAGTCAGTCAGCCAGTCAGTCAATCAGTCAGCCAGCCAGTCATTCAGTCAGTCAGTGAGTCAGCGTACCTGGCGTGCGTTTTTCGAAAGCCCCGAAACGTTTCGGGCTTATCTCGGGCACGAAAATTCACTATGTATCTTGAAAACAAAGACGTTTCTAAGCATAAAACTTTACTATACGTTTAACATTTCTTATCTTAAAGACAAGTTAAAATATCAGCTTTGTAAAATGAGTGGTTCTTATTTGTAGAAATGGCTTTTCGGGTTCAAAACGTTTTTGGGGCTTTCGAGAAACGGGCCCCTGATGTGTCAGTAGAATATTTTCATTGCATTATATTTTTTTTCAGCGAGTGCAGCTGTACAATGCGTACGCGACCTGGGCCATGTGCAGAGCAGGGTTTGAGGTGCTGGACGTGTATCCACTTAGCGCATCTTTTCCTAACGGCACGGACAACAGCCATGATCCGTTCGACAGCGTACTTTACAAAGACAGCGTGTCTAAGCCCGCAGAAGAAATCCTCCTGGAATACTTCAGTCCATGGAATGAAGAACGTAATTACAAAGAGCTAGAACCAGGCTAATATGTAGGCGCTCTCCTGCATATGCGGGCGAGCACTAAGTGTTTGGAGGTACTGGAAACGAGTTTTCCACTGGGGTGAATCTATGGCTTCATCAGTTTTCGTCAAAAATCGATCGCGCTGGAAAGGATCGCCTTGGCACCAGATTGAAAAGAGACGGAAATACGAACGATACTGAAAAATAACAGTGGTGAAAATTCTGCTGCACCTTTAGGTATTTTTGTATGTCCCGAGACATGTTCATTTCCAAAATCGGGACTGAGCGTCTAAAGGGGAGGAGTATCTTTGATGGTTTACGGTGAGAAATAAAGGTTGTTTTTGGTTGAAACTTTTAAAAATGCTTACTATTGTGTTTGAGGGTTTGCTTTGTTTTTGCGAGCTTTTATTGTTTTTCAAAGGAGTCAAATTTTGCTTACACTCTAAAAGGAGTCTTGAGGTTATTCGATGATCGTCAACCTTTACATAATTTACTTTCTGGTTAACTTAATCTAAGAACATCCTTTGAGAGCTAGAAGAGCTGCTAAATGACGTAAAATCGCAAATTTGAAAGCGCTTGACGGTAAAAATGACCCAAAAGATTGCTTATTTGGTATAGTGTTAAAATGACTACCTTACTCTCTTTAAGTAGACTCAATGATTAAACGGGTAAAATTTAAACAAGAAAACGGTTAATGACACCCGTATTTAGCAGAGGGTCTCAACGGGGTAAGCCTCCCACGCAGTCTTTTTTAGGGGAGTCCGTTATTACCCTCCTTCCCAGGCAGGAGGGTAATACGACTCCCCTAAAACTGACCACCAACTTTTCCAGTTTATGAAATGTACGAAATTTGAACTTGCAAAAATTTTCATTAGTCAGACACACTGCTAACCCTAACCTTCTCTACTTTGATTGATGACAATAAAATTATTACTTGGTAATGAGTGATCGGAGATGATAACATATATTTTCTTTACTGAGGGAGTTTTTAGAAAAACAAACTTTCTTAATCGGTTTTTTAAGAACCCTCGATAATACGACGCTCAGTATGTCATACACAGCACCCGGTTGCTCGAAAGGCTTATTAACACTAACCCTTTGTTAAAATTTGAACAAGGATTCTGCATGATTCTCTTGCCTAGAACCGTTTCACTGCTTATTTCTTTACAGTTTAAAGGTAGACAGAATTCAAGTCAGTCTGCAGAGAGATAATACAGAAATCCACCTGGGTAAGCTTTTAAAAACTGATTTCAAAACTGACTCTAATCCTGGGTTAGCTTTATTCTGCTTTGAGCAATCAGGCCCAGATCTCTTACTTTTAGCGATTAATCTACCACCATTTTATTTGTACAAACTCAGAATATCATGTTATCATCGGTAAAAGTTAAAATCTGAACACAATTTTACACTGGTTCAGCTGGACAGTGTTTGTAGCGTAAACAGTCCATTACTTACGCCTGGCCATAACATTTGAGTTTTCCTAATGTGTGATAACCTTCCTCTTGGCGGTCATCCAAGTCTCCCAGTCTGATCTGTGACACAGGAAGAGCAGACTTGTCTGTCAGCAGACCGCTGTCCTCTCGCCAACCACCGCCACCGTTGTAACAATTACACTTCTGACCATTGGAACAAGAGTTTGTCACTCCGCATGCGCACATTTTGTTATGGCCTGTAGCTCCTCCCCAGTAGCTCTTCTGCGTTCCATCACGTGACACCCACCAAGCACTGCCTCCCTCAATGAAATCAACGTCACTGTTGCACTCAAACTTGATAAACTGTTCACAGTTCTGCGAGACTCGAGTGAGTGCTGCTAGTTGAGCTGTGCTGACTCCAGTGTATCTCACATCTTTCCTGTAACATCCTGCAGAACCACATCCAGGACTGATGCTATTAACATGAGTTCTACTCTCACTGTCATGACTTATGACCGTCACGCCAACGCCTCCCTTGTCACTCATGTCACAATACACACTGAATGGAGTCACGCCTCCTTCACCATCAGGATCAATCATGTAATTACCTGATGGGCTTCCGCTGCTGCCTGATTTTATACTGCTGCAGCTGGACACGGGCATGACTTCAACGACAGTCGTTGCTTCAATAGAACGCTGAGAGTTTTTTGCAACGCAAATGTAAGACCCAGCATCATTTGTGGCCATGTTCTTCAGAAGCAAAGTGCCATTTGGATAAACAACATGAGTTTGGGGAAGATTTTTGCTCGCCCTTTTCCAAACAATCCGTATTGAACCCTGAGCTGCACAATGTAGCATCAAGTTGCTAAACTCTGATGCGGCCACTTTCAGGGGAGGGGTTATGGTAAATTTGAGCCTGCTGAGCACCGCTAATACTGCGACAGCGGAGTCATGTCCAAGTAGATTCTTGACTGAGCATGCGTAAGTCCCTTCATCCTCTTTTTTCACACTGACTATAGACAATTTCCCATCAACCACTGCCGTCCTGTCTTTTGGTACGTGACTAAACGCTTTTCGCCACGAGATTATTGGCGTCGGCTGGCCAGTAGCTTTGCACAGGAGGCTCACGTTTTGTCCTTCTTCGACGATGACAGATGAAGGTTTTTGAGTGATCAAGGCAGCAACTACAATCAAATGACAAAATAGGTAAAGCGACGTCTGCCTCTTTAACTTAATGTTCTTGAAATAAACCCTTAGTAAAAAATTTAAAATATAGGTTAAACAGAATTGATTCAAATAAATGTAAAGAAGATCCTCGCAGTTATTAACGCAACTTATGCAGTTTCGAAAAGAAAGCCTGAAAAAATCAGGCTTGCCGAGATTCGAACCCTGACCTCTGCGATACCGGTGCAGCGCTCTAACCAATTGAGCTAACAAGCCAACTGGGAGCTGGTCATTAAATTGGTTCGTGATATACTCGGGAAAGATGAAGATGAAATTATGAATATATGAAATTCATATATTTGAACTGCTGTTCCAACCATGACTATTGAGAAATCCACAAGTTACATATAGGAGGTGGTCTGAGTGTTAGTGTGTAAGGATTATCGCATTGAGCAGGTTTTTGTGAACGACCTCTTTTCACCTACTTATCACCTACCGCTTGCCTTCCGTCACCTACTGAAAATAAACACAGTTTAATTCTTCCTGGCCATTCTGCATTGTTTTCATGCGGAGAATAAGTTTGATTTGAACTTGACATTTTTGAGTTTGTGAAATGTACCAAGTCCATTTGATTGTATACATATTTTTTAGTAAAAAAATATACGGAACGACTGATCCTTACGGCAGTTAAAGAAACGAAGACACAGAAGACGAAATACGTAAAGTAAAAAAATGTATGAAACAAAAAATTTAACTTGTTTAAATTTCTCCACAAAATTCTCATTTGCCAGCTCGAGCTAAACGTCGGCAACACGTCCCCTCCTACAAAATTGCTAATGTCATCAAATAATGACTTAAATGAGTCCTTATTAAAGGTCAATAAACCTTATTTTACCTTGGACAGTTAATGTGGCTGATGATGTCATCACTCCAAGGATATTTTTTGCTTCGCACGTGTACATTCCTCCATCTTGTAACGTCACATCTGTGATCATCAGGCCACCACGTGACTGCACAATTCGCTTGTCCGCTCGAAGAGTGGAATTCTGTTTCAACCAGGTGACCTGAGGTTTTGGGTTTCCTTTGACCTCGCATTGAAGTGAAGCTATACTAGTTTGGTTTACCACAATGGACACCGGAGGGGACACAATAGAAGGGGCTGAGATGGATTCACCAGGATCGCCTTTGGGTCCTTGGGGGCCTAGATCACCCTTAGGTCCAGGAGGTCCCTGATCTCCCTGAACACCTTTTGGGCCCGGCGGCCCCTGAGGCCCAGGCGGACCATGTTTGCCTGGGGGACCTCTTTGACCAGGCCTTCCTCTTCTTCCCCTGATACCTTTTGGACAGTGAACAGTGCAGGCCAGGCTGCTCATGGCAAGTTGAACTTCTTTCTTGATGTCGTCAAGACTGATGGTTGTACTGGTGTTTGTCTTCTTGTTTATATTCTCTAGGTGGCGTTTGTGACGAATTTGAATAAGATTTTCTGCAATCGACGTAAAAAAATTATTTTTTATTGTTAGATTGCTTTTGAAACTTGTAAATTTGTGAAAGAAGGATGGAGAAGGTTCTCAATCCTATTGCGCACCCCAATAAAAAATCGGAAGTACCCCTCTCCCCTTGTGTCGGCCAAGGATAGTTGTAAGGTTAAATTGTGCTATCTGTATGCTTGTCTTTCCAAAGCCATATTCATGCCTCATGTACTAAATCCATCGCCAGGGGTAAGCTGAAGAATATTTTTCATTTTCATATATAACGTTATCTTTAACTTTTCATGCCGTTCACAGTTATGTTTGGAATTTGAGCTCGACCAGAGATACTAGATAAAGACAAAGAGGAAGTTTAATTCAATACCGGATATACAGCTGAAACACTATGCAGAGAACTTCCTTGTAACCATCAAACAAAACATTGAACTCATGCCACTCTTTCCTAATAGAGACAAACAAATTCCCACTGAAACTAAATTGCTACATGTCATTGATGTAAAATGCTGGAGGTTTTTACAAAAGTCCATGTACGAATCAGTGAACCGGTCATATATCTAACAGGATAACTTCCCCGCATACCACTTGCTATATTCTATCCCAGGCTACCTCCGCGTATAAGTTACACATGCAGGTAAGTGCCTCCCGATCCCCGCTTTCTGCTAATCTGCAATAGCGTAAAAAGTTTTTGCCATTTGGCTGGAAAGGGGATTAGGGAGCAGGCGAGGTCTACAACTTGGGTGGGGAAATTGCATATTTTGGTCTCAAACGGATAAGGGTTTAAAGAAGCGGACCCCACACCTCCTGGCGGACAAAAATACAAGTTTACTTCCCCCGGATTGTGTCAGCCATGGTCAATTCCAGAACAGTTCTAATCAGATTCAAGTCTGACGTTTAAACGCTTTGGTCCTGGACATCTTCATAGCTTCTTGTCTTGTAAACGCCTCCAGAGGATTAACAAAGGACATTGCTTTTATTTGGTCTCTACTGCACCGTATCCGTTTCACGTTTCACATCGCACACACTTATGTTTCAGATGTTTGGGAATCTATAAACTGACTAGAGCTACAGACAAAGAGGAAGTCTTTTTCAATTCCCATACTGCTTAAACAATATGCAAATAACTTCCTTTTTACCATGTGACAAAACGTTTAACCTAATTCTTTCATTAGAGAAACAATACCTTGGTACAAGGTATTGTTATGACTGGCTCGAGGTGTAACTTTCACAACATTCCATGCACGAGTCCACACCGAATTCCTCAATAACTACTCACCTTTATCCGAGTCACTGTGCAACAGAGGATCGGTCGTTTTTTCGCCTATTGAGTTTAACAGTTCGATATTGTCCTCTCTTTGTTGATTCAAGACTTGAAGCATTTTTCGATGAGCGTTAAGTTCGATCTCGACGTGAATCAGTGCCACGAAGCAAACGGCAAAGCAGAGAGAAAACACCACTGTGTTGGAAGCCGGACACTTCTTTGATCTCTCCATATCACCAGCTTTACTGGGATCCTAAAAAATCTAATCAACGGCTTGAAAGAAACTTGAAAGAAACAGTTGCGATCTCTGCCCTGTTTGGTAGAGTTGTATTTTTGCGGACGTGCCGTGACGGTTTATCTTCCAGCCACTTCTATCTGACATTTTCCTCTTTTCAGCACTGCTGGATATTTTCCAGATGTCAGAGGAAGGCTTAACTTTTCCGTCAGCAGTGTGTCAATTATTTTTGTAACTGATAACTTTTTAGAATTCCACAGCTTAACATTTGAAAGAGCAAGGCCTAGGTCATTCTATTCTCATGCAGAAACTGTCACATCCTTTCAAACTGTCACAAGGAAAGAAAGTTGATTACTCCAGTGACAGTAAAACAGGTTTGATGACCATAAACAGAATTCAATATTGATACGGATTAGTAAAGGGCAGAAAGTTTTTGTCGGGACTCCGGAGATCAATTTTTAAGTCACCTGTTTAAGTCAACTGTCAACCCTTTATGTTAGTTATGTGGCCGAATTTTCTCCAGGGGCCAAACACGGGTAAGGGCAGAGTAGATATGTTTTATTTAAACGTTTCAGTTCGAAACGGATAAATCCTGAATTGCAAAGGAAGTATTCCTGAAGAACTTCCTTTTGAATATAAAACGTTTTAACCTATCCTGGGGGGAGGGTGTCAGTTTTGTACGGGGAAGGCTGTCCCTTCATTAAACGTTTTATTCGGAGACCGACAAGTTAAACACTCTCACACCATACATGAACTGATGTTTGATATTAAATAAGAGTTACAGGACCTCATTGTACCCTGTGGCAGTGGTGAGACGACTGTGAGAAAAAGGTGAGAGGGGTAGGGTAGGAAAACTGGGGAGAATTAGGCCTGCTAGCAGAAAAGGGAACAGAAAGCAGCAGAACTAAGAAAATGTGAAAAAATACTGCACGACCAGAAAACGGCTGATGAAACAAGAACTAGGATTAAAGGGTGGGAAGCGGAAGCTCAGATCTCCCTCCCATTCCCCACCCCATTCCTCTCTTAGTTAAATTCTGTAATTCCATTGAGGTTTAACCAACATTAGCCTCATTTTACGTTACAAACAACGTATTAAAAGATTCTAGTTATCCTAAAAAGACGCCATCGGGAAAATGATCTCTTTCTGACCTTTCTTTTGGAAATTCGGTGCTTTACGATAGTCACCGCAATGGGAGTTGACCGTAAAGGATTGGCCCTGATAAGATGTTTCGTTTGACGTCATCACTTGTTGGGACTGCTGGTAAGCATGGTTTATAGCCTGTTCCAGGCTCTCAGACAGTAGGGACGGCAAGAAACTGATGAAAATTACAAAGGGAACGCGAAAATAAGACGTGCAGGATCTGGAGAATAGGGCGTGGTGGAATCTCTTCCCAGCCTCCACGCGTTTTTCGCACTCGTTTTCTCAAATCGCGCTTTTCCCACTATAATAGTCTCCCACGCAACCGTTCTTAGGGTCATCACGTAACGCTCCTCCGAGACTACCGCTATGACGGAGCCAGGAACAGGCCTCATGGTTTATGGCATCACAAGGAATGGACAAGGTCGTTTTGAGGATTTTAACGTTTTCGCTTTCATTTTTTGCAAAGTTTTTCCATACGAAATAAATTCATTTTTACAGTACTAATTTCAATTTTATTGTACACATTGAACTGATGACAATGTCTTGTCCAGTGGAAAATAGACTTTGATTCACGAGTTAAGATTGGGCTTCCTCGCCGTCAATTTCAATTGTCAGTTTAGTTGATGGGAAATTAACTTTTCAATCTATCCGACTATCTTATTGGCTGAACCGAGGCTAAAGTTCTAATTGTGACGGAAGGAGTTCAATAGATAGCACTTAAAAAAACTAAAAATGCCCAACTAAAATAAAAATAGTTCCGCAGTTTTAAAAAATGATATTCTGAACTTTCTTTTCTATTGAGCTAAAATAATTGATTTTGATTTCTGAGTTTACCGAAGCAGATAAAAACCAAGATTTTTTCTCGGAATCAACGAGTTCTTACAGCCTAGGCAAACAACTATATATGTAAATATAAAAATAATGTAACCCCTTTGACAATGCTTGCCAGAAGAACGGATATTGTAGGAGATTGAGGAAACTCATTCCAATTAAATCTTGCGAAATTCTGGTTTGAATAAACAATGGAGAGCTTATTGTTAAAATTGACACATTTCCTTTTTTTCAAAGAAAAAAATCTTAAGCATTTCGCGGGAGGACTGAAAAAAAGTCAGTCGGCTCTTTGTCATGGAGTGCAATCGACGAATTCCGTCTTTTTAGGGCAGAAATGGCAAACGAGTCTTTGTCCCAAAACGACCAAGTTTCTGATTCTTTTTCTTGGGCGGAGATTTACATAAATGTCATGTTGAATATTGTTCTGATTTTCCTAATTCTCTTCGGGAACGTGATGATTGTGTACAGCTACAAGGCTAATCATCCTCTTCGCACAGGTTCAAACACAATAATTCTAAGTCTAGCTATCTCGGATATTGTGGTCGGTGTAGTGTCCATTCCTGCGTGGTGCTACATCAGTCTTAGCGGTTGGCAATCCAGCGGATGGGCGTACAGTCTCTTTAAATTCTTCGATGTTCTAAGCGCAAGTTCTTCGACTCTTCATCTCACGTCGATAACTATTGACCGCTATGTGGCCATATCGCGACCATTTTATCACGCTGGCTTCTCTTCTGGATTATATCACAAAATAGTGGCCGCTCTCTGGTGTTTAGCAACAATTATGGCTCTTTCAAACATTTTGGTCATGCCTTCGTTCAGTCATTATGGTCTTGTACTTCTGCTCGGGTTAATTTTAGGATGTTTAAGCGTTATAACGATTTTGAACGCTGGTATTTTTCGAATTGCGAAAACATTGATTAAAACCTCGCCTACACATCAATCTGACGCGGCATCGACGCACCATGTACGCAGACAAATTCAGAGAGAACGCAAAACTGCCGGAACGCTTTTTATAGCGACAGCGCTGTTTTTCGTTGCGTGGGTTCCCCATGTTTCTGTGGCTTTAGTATTTACATTCTGCGGTAGTTACTCATGCAGCATGACTCCTTCAGCTGTTCTGCGCATGTCTGCATTTGTGAAGTGGATGCAATTCGCCAACAGTGCGGTGAATCCTTTTGTGTTTGCATTCCGTGATTCAGAGATAAGACAAACTATCTATCGCCTTTTTAGGTCATGTAGAAGACATTGTATCAAAACAAACGTTATTTACCCTACGTCAACTGCTCAAGACGTTACTGAAGAGTACAACATGTGTGTAATTCGTATTAAAGGAACAAATATTGCAACGCTTAGTTGAATAACAGGAATAAAAAGGCGCTCAATACATGTACAGAAGGAAATTTGCAAATTTTAGAAAATTTCTTGATGAACTATAGCATTTATCTTTAACAGCCTTTATGCTTTACTAGCGGGGGCTTTGAGTTACGGTAAGGGGTGTAAATTTTCAAGGGGCAGTCTGAACAAAAATACACAAATGATTTTCTGATTTTCGTATTTCTTCGCACAGGTTCAAACACAATAATTCTAAGTCAAGCTATTTCAGATATTGTAGTGGCCGGGTTTAGTGTCCATTCCTGCGTGGTGCTATATCAGTCTTAGCGGCTGGCAATCCACAGGATGAGGCCTTCCTAGAGGTAAAAGCGACAAGCGACACGGCCCTGAAAACTGGCGACATGGGACTTTCTAAACACCGACAAGCGACTCAACTGAACCGGCAATATACGACAGGGACACAATAAGCACTGTAGATAGACAGCGACGTCAAGAAATTGTGTATTTTACCAATAAAAGATAATAATCAGAGTCTATTTGATTAGTGCTTCAGTGCAGCCAGTCAAGAGTTAGCCTGCGTAGCAAGCGTTTCCGCAGGGCTTTCCTCAGGTTTGAAGCATTCCTCGCTTTTCGAACGCGCGAAAATTGGGGCGAGCGCAAAAAAGTGCGAGTAAGGGGAGGGGAAGGGAGGAAAGGAAACGCTTGCCCGCAAACCCCACGATTTTGAAAAACTCCTTCGGCCACGAACGGAGTTTCCTGATTGGCGCGGCATGGAAGTGTTGATTGCCAAGTGATGAATCCGTCAATCAAATCAGGTATGTTCAGTTGAGCGTGACCCGCATGAACACAACGAACTGGTTATTAAAATGTTTTCCTTGTCTCGATCGGGGAATTCTTGTATTGACTTTCCCACACCAATTCACTATCACTATGTTTACTTGAAGTTCCTCTCCAGCTGATAAATATTCGATGTTCAGGTTTGACTCAAGGAGATCATTTTTGTCCAGATCCGACGGCAGATCTCAAAGATTTGCGGGAAGCTTTTTAGTCGGACACGGAGGAATCTACACGAACATTCTTGCGACAAGGGCTGTTGCCTGGAATGCCTGATGGAGTTTGGAGCATCCGTTTACACAAGTTTGATTTGATAGACTGCTTTGGCGGCGTTTGGGAAACAGCAGACTTGCTTCCTATCGCATTCCGAATAACTTCGAATAATGCCCCTAAATTCCGAATTTGTCGAGCGCAAGAATTGCACAGGCACAGGGTCTTGTCAGAACAACTTTCACTCAGCTGTTTCGTGTTTCACTCCAACCGCTCTTGAAAGATCAGAGAGAATTGTTCCATAACAATCCTTTCTTTACCACGCTATGAAAAGGTTTCCCGAAGAAACTAAACCCTATTATCCAGGTTGGGATGAAGTTCCAAAATAATTTAACTGTGAAATTACGGCGGGTCTAAAACGCTGGTAACTGGTAACTGGTAGCTGGTAACTGGTAGCTGGTAACTGGTAACTGGTAACTGGCAACTGGTAGCTGGTAACTGGTAGCTGGTAACTGGTAACTGGTAGCTGGTAACTGGTAACTGGTAGCTGGTAACTGGTAGCTGGTAGCTGGTAACTGGTAACTGGTAGCTGGTAACTGGTAACTGGTAGCTGGTAACTGGTAGCTGGTAACTGGTAGCTGGTAACTTGTAGCTGGTAACTGGTGGCCGGTAGCTGATAACTGGTAGCTGGTAGCTGGTAACTCATGGTAATAGGAAATGATTGGAATTTAGATAATTTGGTGGGGACCCAAAACGCATTACTGACAATTATTAGATTAAGTCTGACTCATGCCTTTTGTTCCAAAAAAATGAAAGATCAATAAACGATTTCTATTGTTACATTAAAATTTTAATTTTAAAAATAGATGACTATAAATGTAACCAATAGTCCAAATTCTTTATAATCGTGACATTTTCGTACATAAGTAAAATTGCATAATTGTGAAGTTCGAAGAGATCTAATTAAAACTGGTACAAAATAAAATAGGGGGCTTTGAATAGCGCGATTTATAAAAGAAACGTATGGCCCGCTCGCAGTCAGGTAAATTTTCCTTGTCAAAAGCTAAGCTCGTTTTTGCATAGAACCGTTGTAGTTACTGGAGTCTCCATCAGACCCCTTCGAAACTTCGCAAGTTTGCGTACTTCATTTCGGTAATGTTATATACAGTATGATCCCAATCTTTCATTGAATTCCAGTCTGTCAAGCTAACCATGTGACAACTAACCGTTAACAGTAACGAACAAGTAAAACTGATATTTATGTAGCGATGATAAATATAAATAACAATTTCCATGACTTAAAGTATCCGTGACATTGACCGGTTTGTAGACCACTACGTTTGACATTGCAGTTCCTTTCAAATGGCCGGAACAGAAAATGTCACAAGCCTGGTTTGTAATATTATCCTCATTTCAGCTGATATGGTGCCCAAATAATTGCTGCCTCAAGGCCCAGTGAACAATTTGCAAGACGTCACGCCTTACATCTGTGCAAAAACCGTTCTGGTTTTTAATTCCAAGTATTGGGACATGGTAAATCCTATTTGCTGTCTGACACAGCAGGCAAAATCGAACTTAACGCAACATGATTGTGTAGTCATCTGCTGATCACTTGTTAACGCAACATGAGATATTATTCCGAGTTAAAGCGGCACTTGCTAAACGACTACATATTCTATACTAATTATAACAAAATGCGAACATTTGGAAACGTGATCAATTAAAATGTAACCGTTAACAGTAACAAACAAGTGCAACTGATCTATGTAGTCACACAGACCGTCCAGCCACTAATGATGACCTAACTGAAACGCCAAAAAGAATGGCAATCCCTAATTGCTCGACACGATAACACACAAACAATGCGCCTTGTAAACACAATTTGCAAAATATGATTTCTTACATTTTTTGTCAGTGATAATTTTCAAGTGGTGAACGTGATATGCGCCAGGTGTGCATTGGCATTCCTAGCTAGCGACAACAAACGTAACACTACGCAAACTTGGTTGAGTAATTATCTGATGGTCTCCCGTTAAGGAACAAAAATGATTCCACACACCTGATGAGGCACTTTTTCAAACCCCCACCTTTACTGTCAGATCCAAAACCACTTGTCCAATCACAGCTCGTGTTTTATCGGTGTCTCACATGTACGTGACAAACGCAAAACAAGATAGCGGTAAATCAGCGTTAAAAACAAGAGATTCGAAACATCGTTGCAGATGACATTAACAAGAATCTCCAGGCTCCTTAGGCCATACACTTCTGCTACGGCACAATACATAGTCCAATAATTTCCCGATTATCAGTTACCAGCTTCCAGCTACCAGTTACTAGTTACCAGCTACCAGTTACCAGTTACCAGTTACCAGTTACCAGCTACCAGTTACTAGCTACCAGCTTTCAGTTACTAGTTACCAGCTACCGGTTACCAGTTACCAGTTACCAGCTACCAGTTACCAGCTACCAGCTACCAGCTACCAGTTACCAGCTACTAGCTACCAGTTACCAGTTACCAGCCTGACCAGCTACCAGTTACCAGTTACCTGCTACCAGCTACCAGTTACCAGTGTTTTAGACCCGCCGGTGAAATTACAACAAATCCTGAAGCGATCGCTTGGCGTTTGTTTTGATTTTGATGGAAGTAAATTTGTCTGTCCTGAGAAGCTGTAGCTAAAAAAGCAACAGCCTCTCACTGCTAACGTTAACATTCAAAGCTGGTTGCTCGGATTGCAATAAATTCTATATAGGCAAGACAAAACGTAAAACTTCATGACAGAAAAACTGATCATTTCAAGACACTCTTCAAATATGACCACACATCAACTATAGCTGATCATATGAAAACCACTGGTCACAACATTAAATAGGATCATTTTGACATTTTAGTGTCCGGCAAAACGGACTTTCATTGTAAAATAAGGGAGACTTTGCTGATTCAAGAACTACAGCCATTTTTGAATGTTAACGTTAGCAGTGAGAAGCTGTTGCTTTTTTAGCTACAGCTTCTCAGGACAGACAGTCCGAAGTATTAAATTACTGTTAAGAGCGTTTTTCTTAATCTCGGTTCCAGACCCTTATTGTAAACTATATAAACAGTTTTCAAACACTGTAACGGTTACTTTTGAAAATGTATGTTGACTAGCATACGAAATGTCAAGTTTATTCACAATGTTTATCACCGCTGTTTGTGTTTTATTCTTAATCAAGCTTCGATGGCCTAAGAACAAAAGTTTATATGACACTCTTTAAATTCTGTGATATTCTAAGCGCAAGTTCTTCGACTCTTCGTCTCACTTCGATAACTAATGACCGCTATGTCGCTGTATCGCGACCGTTTATCACTACAGCTTCTCTTTTGGATTATATCACAAAACACGAGGATTTACCTAAACAACCAATCAGCGCGTTACCCGTGCCAAGTGCGGGAAAGCCCGTGGAAGCCGAGTCAGGGAAACGCCGTAAACTCCCTCCCAACCACCCCCCCCCCCCCAAAAGAAAAAATAAAAAAATAAATAAATAAACAGTCAATTGCCAAATCGCTCATTTTAATAAGGAAAAGTAACTTGAAAAGCTTGCAAATTTGGCACATTGCGGCTAAGGGAAGGTACGTATTTTCTTGGGGGGGAGGGCTGGGGAATTTTGGTATTTTTTCCCAAAAAAGTGTTGGCCCTCCCTTGCGTTTTAATACAAAAACTCCTGACCCCCCCACCTTTAGGTGACTGACAAAAGTGCGACCCTCCCCTCACTACTACATGGTATGTTCCATGCTGTAGAAACCTCAGAACGTTTCGCTTGTGAACGCAAAGTGTTTGAATATGAATATATCCCGATATTGAATGTGTGCACGCTGAAACAAGGAAAATGCGAACAATCATTGTGGGATATTTACGTTTTATAGCTGAAGTTTGAATATGGAAGTATTTCAGTATTATAAAAGCTTTGAACATAAAATATCTAAGGAAAAATACACGCGCTTCTTTCTCCAACTAGCCGGCATTGCTGTTGGTTATTTTAACAGAAAGGTTTATTTGTTTAGCATGCGAAGTCTGCCTCTCAAAAAAAATATTCCCTACATTTCTGACAAGGTAGAGGGCATTGTTGGATCTACTAGTAACTATTCAGAACTAAACGACTCAGGAGATCAGGCAGCGGATAGCCAACAGCAAGAAGCTGAAGAAAAGATATCTGAGTCAAGTACTTCTCGATACGGACGGAAAAGGACACGAGTCCTCCGAGAAAAACTATGTGCCATGGCATAATATACAAGTAGAAATGTAACCTAGTACCTATGATAAAACACCAAATTAAATCAAAGTAGGTGAAAAGAAAAACTTAATCTGTAGGAAAAATGGAAAGCAACATCACAAAAATTCTCATTAAAAAATTCTGTAAAAGATGTGTGACCCTCCCTTGAATAGCACACATGAGGTATGGCCCTCCCCTTTTGGTGCTCACTTTCACTGATGACCCTCCCCTCTGAGGCCCCAGCCCTCCCCCCCCCCCCCCCCCAAGAAAAATCGTACCTTCCCTAAGTGTTCCGTTGATGCCCAAAAATCTGAAAAACGAATTTTCGACTAAGAGTGGCAAAACGATCTCCTGGAAACTTGACTTCTGGGTTCAGTCGTCTGTTTTTGAAGGTCAGGGGGAGAAAATGGGGCAAAAATTATTCGCAAGCGCGAACTGAGAGCAAAGTCCCTCCTCTTGTCCTTCCCTGTGAAAAACTGATGAGAACATGAAAACGAGGCGACAACGTGTTGCATGGAACGCCTGGTCAATTTCTTGCCCAGGGCTTCCCTCAATGAACAAACTCAAAGAAGCTGTTCAAATTTTACGGCTGTGGAGAGCATTCTCTGGCGTACTGACCAGAAAAGTTCACACCAGTGAAGGCACTGTAAAGGTATTTGTGGGATTCTATAATGAATCGGGGGCGCGGTGGTTCTCGAAGGCCGAATCGAGGTGGAGGTCGTTTTAACAAACCTCGGACAGCCAACCGTGCTGCTCTTTCTACCTCAATAGAACAAGATCGAGAGGAATTAGACGATAGCGAAGACGGTGATGATTATGATGATATTAAGGTCGAAATACGTGAAGCTTCGCCCGAGGGAAGAGCTGCAAACCCATCGAAAACTAAAGGGAGGTATAGTAAAAAGGCGCTCATTCAGCGACTTCACCTGAGCGTCGAGAATCGAGAGATGATAGAGGAAGTTTTACGGGATTTACAGCTCGCTAGGACTGATAATGATTTTTCAGATAATCTGAATTTCGATGCCAAAGCGATTAAACGAAATGAGGCTTACTGGAGGAAGGTTGGAGAGCAGAAACTCATGATAGAAAGCAGAGTTAACTTTGCTGGCGACCGGGACGATGAAATCAACGGTGAATTGTACAGTTCTTATGCGGTAAAGAAGCTGCTTCAATGTGGTTTCGAGAAAAGAAGGTGTCTGGATGCCCTCAAAGAGAATTATGGAGACTTAGGGGCGGCTCTTCAGTCACTACTTTGTGGCTGTTGTGAACTAAGCAATCTTGGAAAGGAAAATCCGGATTACAGCGACGAAAAATTTAAGGAGGCAGTATCACAAAGACAGGAAGAAGCAATGGCTCTTGAATCGATTTACGAGAACGCCTTCACTGAAGTTATCACAGATAGCATATGGAGTATTAAATTGTCACTGCCTTTTCTACTAGAGGCATTTAAACCTAAAAAGAGTAGAGAAAATGACCACAAAAGCAAAAAAGTTACGGAACCAAGTGATGTTTGTAGGTTCTTTCTGCAAGGATATTGTAGATTTGGAGACAGATGCAGACTTAGTCATGTAAAGTCTGATGACAAAACAACTTCAAATGAAAAAACCAAGAAGCCAGATATGCCGCATACCAATAGCGAAACCACCGATCCTTCGTTTCCTTTTAACCTTGAGGTCCGATTTTCTAAAGGGTCGCTTTATCCATTTGAACCTCCAATGGTTGCTTTTTACTCTACTCATGAATTAATTCCATCGTCAGGTTGTCTTAATGTCACATTAAGACTCAGTAGAGAAGCTAAGGACTTATGTGAAGCTGAGAGTCCTGCAATCTTTTGCCTGGCTAGCCTGTTAGAGAATGAAGAAGAAATCTTGGACTGTTTTAAAATGTCTCCCTCAGAATATAGCCTGCCACAGAATAGGAATATTGATGCCCAAAGCATTGGATTAGTTAAGAAGTTTGATGGCAAAAGGGAAGTATCCAATAAGAAGCCACAGGTAAACCAACCTCAATATTCATCAGATAGCCTCTCTATTCAAGAAAAAAACAAGAAACTCAAACAGCAGTTTGACAGATTGCAGGTAAATTGCAATGTTCTTTTGTAGTGCGCATTTTAATGTATATACCGTCATACCTCTTTACTGTGGCTTCTCCACAAGTACACTGTATGGACATAATTTTATTTTATTTTGTTTACGGGATGTTGTAAAATTACTGTCTGCCAGAGCAGCCTTCTATGGTGTGTTCATTTGAAGTAATTTTCATTTGCTTTGGTTTTGCTGCACTGTGCTCTGTGAATTGTTTAAGAAATGTTCTATTTTCTCAACCAGTCAGAAGTAAAACCAGAACTAATCACGACTTGCTTGCACATGTTTTCTCTTGCACATGTGTCTGCTTTGAGCACTGATTGGATCATTGTTTTGTTTGCATCTGTTGTATTGGTTTTGCGTCCGGGGGGGGGGGGGGGTACTCCGGATTTCAAGAGTCGGGGATGATCAAAGGATTTTTTGGGGTTTGAAATTTTGATTCCGAAAGTTTTTTTGGGTAGGAAAATTTGGCAAGTATTTTGTTGGGTGGCTTGCTTAATAGTAGAGGTTTTTTGAGTATTCAAAACAAGCTGAAGATTCATGGTAGTGCCTGCGTAGCCCGGACGCATAATTCCATGGGGTGGTCTTGTCATTCACACTGTTATTGTTGAAACAGAAGATGTTTTTGGGTGTTCTCTAGTGTTGTTAGAATGAGCCTGATTTTTTTTTTCAGGCCTTTTTTTCACAACTGCATAAGTTGCGTTAATAACTGCGAGGATCTTCTTTACATTTATAAAATGTTGTACTTGTCTAAAATGTTATGCTATGCAGTGACTTAAATCCTACCATCAAACGAAACTATTTTGAAAACCCCTTTATTGTGTGGATGTTCCAAATGTGAATGGATTTTATTTTTTAGAACATTTTTAGAAGAACCCATATAAAATATATATAAACACACCCAAAATATTGCTTTTCATTTCTTTTTTTGTTTGAAATTGTTAAAAACATGATTTCACTCTTTTTAAGGACAATGCTCATGTCAAGCCACATTTGAAAAAAGAGTCCAGAAAACCAGTATTTACCATTTATAGCTGGAATGTCCACAAAATATATCAGGCTTAATTGAAAGCATAGATTTCTATTTTTGGTTTTATTCCAGCTGCATGTGGTTGGTTGTTATAGTGCTCTGCAGTGGAGACACATTTATTTGAGTCATTAATTCAATATTATTTTTATTATAGTCTGCTGCAGCCTACAAGTCAATGCTTGAAGAGAGAAAAAAGCTTCCTGCATGGAAATCACAGCAAAACATCATTGAAACACTCCAGGAACATCAAGTAGTTGTTATCAGTGGAATGACTGGGTAATATTACACTTAGTCTAGTTAAACAGTTACAGTGAAATCCTGATTTAATGAACTCGATATAACAAAATCCCTGCTACATGTATAACAAACAATAACTTTTACATGTAGCTCAGCCAAAGTTATAGTAAAATGTTTAGGTAAAATGTGTAATGAACCCTGATACAACTGGTGAATGAAATCCCTGATGTAAAATACTTATAAATCCAGAAGCCCAAACTTACAATTTACCTTGATACAATGAATAAATGCCATCATGCAACTGAAGTTGGTTGCAAAACAGGTCAACAGTGTCACATCAAACGCCAATTTTTAATGTGAAGCATTCATTAAAAGTTTGAATTTTTGGATTTTGTAATTATTAGTTATGGCAATTCAGCACACTCTTTCCAAGCTAGCGAGTTTAAAGTGATTCAGTCGGCTTGCATAAAGTTATTCTACTTAAATCTTCAGAAGTTGGTATTTGTTTTTCATGTCATCTGTCTGCTGGACAAGCTTAGGTACTTGTGTATTGGATGATGCAAGAGGTATGGAAATTAGCTTTTCATCACATCTGGGGATAAACCTGTTCGTAAGGTTGTATCTACATGTACTAACAGTCTTCCAATCCTTTCTTTTGTCAGATGTGGCAAGACAACTCAGATTCCACAGTTTATACTCGATAGTCATCTGAAAGAGGGACATGGAGGGGAATGCTTCGTCATCTGCACCCAGCCACGACGAATCTCAGCCATGTCTGTGGCAGAAAGGGTGTCGGCCGAGAGAATTGACAAGATTGGAGAGTCTGTGGGGTATCAAGTTAGACTTGAAAATAAACAGGTAAATATGTTAATCTTCTTAAGTTTAATCACCCTCACCCTCACCCTCTCCTCTGTAACCAGAGTTGTAAATACATGTAACTGTCAATCATCAGACAATGTTCGACTAAAATCGGCCCAGGTCCGACGAATTCTTAACATTGGTCGGACATTATGTCCAGACAAACTTTTTTACCAAATAATAAGTAAATGATGATAAAAAATAATTAGTTCAAAAAGACTTCCACTTAAAAATAATAATATAAAAAGGTCCAACCACATTTCTGTTTTGTCTGATCAAAATTGAGACTTGGTAGGGCATAATGTCCTTTCAAAAAGGAAATATTATTTTGCAGCCTTCTTACTATACTTGGCTAGCAGGCCCTGTAGCCCACAGTGGGGGTGGTGTGAGTTCCTTCACCTTGGGAGATATCCAGGGGAGGGGAGGGATGGGGGCAGTTCCTCCAGCTAGACAGTACACTCAATTCACTTTTCAGTAAATTCACTCAGATGTATGTGGTGTTCGTAGCAGTTCAAGCTCAGTATTTTTCACCTACTTAAACCTTGACCATGATAATTCTGTAATATTTTTCAGTCTTCAAGAACAAGCTTGTTGTACTGCACCACAGGAATTCTGCTGCGTCATTTGGAAGGAGAATCTAACTTGCCAGGTGTAAGTCATGTCATTGTGGATGAAGTACATGAGAGAACAGAGGAAAGGTGAAACAATAAGTTTGTCTGTTGCCAAATAAAGTAGTCATGAAAAATAGTTTTTCAAATGGTAGATGCATTTGTTAATGAATTAATTTTTGATCTGAGGATCACAGGTTTGTTAGAAGACTAATGTATGACAAATACAAAGTAATAGTACAATTACATATAAAATAAAATGAACATCCCAGGAGGGTTCCCAAATAAAAAAGGCCACAGGCTAAGTACGAAATTTTATAGCAAACAACTACTTGCTTTGAGGGCCAAAGTTATGACCTTCAAATTTTAAATGTTCAGTGACAAAATAACATGTCATGTTTCATGTTAGCAAATTAGGTCATGTTTTTTATGATGGATTCATGTTTGGCGACAATGTATTTCTGTGTGTATTACAATGCACAAATTTTGTGTGTACACAGTAAAAAAAATTAATAGATATATATTATAAAAAAAAAGAAACATTTACCAAGTGTTTTTATTGTGTGCCTATGCATGACTTTGTGTTAATTTGCAGTGATTTTCTGATGATGGTGTTAAAAGACTTGGTGACTGTCAGGCCGGATCTGCGTGTAGTTCTGATGAGTGCGACACTTAATGCTCAGCTTTTTTCAGAATACTTCTTTGATGCCCCTGTTATTCACATACCAGGTACAATTTTTACTGATTTTGTTTTACCAGAATTGTGCTAGTTTAATTTTTAGTAATGATCAGTGACATGCGTCACAATATGGCCCTTTAAACAGACAGAATGATCTTGCATGTAAATTGTTTTTTTTTTAAGTTTGCTATCTCAAACATGCCAATGCAAACAAATAATTTTTGAGATGACAAGAGTACGAGATTGCCAATAGTTAGTAATTGGAAGGGGAATGGATTCCAGTTTGAGATTTACATGTATAGTAGAGAATCTGCAATAATTGGGTTTTTGAGATAGTGATGAGAGGGACAGGGGGGCGGGAGCCTGGGTAAAAAGGGGGCGGGAGGTGTATGAGAAGTGGGAAAAGAGGGTGCGGAAAGCAGGTTTGCCAAGGTGGCAAGAAGTGGGAGAAAGGGGAAATTACACAACATAGCACAATATTTCAGTGCAATTGAAAAAGCACAGAGGCAGAAAAAATGGTGGAGGAAGCAGGAAGTTTAAACCCCCTTTCCCCCCAGATGGTTGGGACCGGACTACTGTTAGTATCACTGCCCCCCCCCCCTTCCCCCCCCGTGGTAGGATGATCCTTAGCATCATCATACCCCGCAGTTTTTTCAGGTTTCTCCAGCAGTTCACCAGAACCAACTTATAAGCTTGGTTTGAGGAAGACAGTGTACATCGTGTAAAGCTTCTCTTATCAGTAAGGGCCTCACAGTACAAGTTTCCATGGAAGAAAGAAACTGATTACCTAGTCCACAAACTGTGTATTGCTAAATGGAGCACAAAATCTCCAAATGAAATTACATGTATTTTCGTTGGAAATAAATTATTTTTGTGTTAACATGCTGAGGGCAAGGTGTGGCTGCCTACTTAAAGAAGTGTGACATTCGCCTTCTTATTTGATATAAATTATTTTATTCATTTGGTTAGGTCGTACATTTCCAGTTGTGGAGTTATTTTTGGAGGATTCCTTAGAGACGACAAAGTAAGAGTTTATTAAAATAAGAAAATCATTTAGTAGAAAAAAAACATACATTGTGTAACCTACATGTAATTTAAAGCCATATGTTTCAATATGAGCTTCATTTACTATTTCAATTCAAAACGAAGGATAAAGTGCGCGAAAGAAAAGATCGAATTGTACCCACATTGCCCGCGCAATTTATTTTGAGACTAACAGTATGCAAATTTAGTCCACTGAGAACTATTAAAATAGTCCCTGGAAAAACTCTTGTTATTTTACTCTAACTCTCTCTCTAACATTATGACCTTCGATTTTTAGTATAAGTTCCATTCATTAGTTTCCCTTTTGACAGCAGGTTTGAGTCTGGCAAATTCTGAAAATTTTAGCTTCGTTGTTCGCTTTCCATCTCAAGTTCTGAAAATTTTAGCTTTGTTGTTTACGTTCCATCTCAATTCTGAAAATTTCACTTCGTTGTTTACATTCCATTCGGGACGCAACCCTCGACACCAAATAGTCATGTTTTCTCTGCTTTCTTGTTCATGTTGATAAAAACTGTTGTGGCGTCTGAAGTTATTATTTAGGATGCTCAATTCAAGTTACAGAAATAAAATTTACGTTCACTAGACAAGAGCGCGAATAGCCTCAGACATTTCTGCCAACAATGTACACTGAACTTGTGTTGTTTATCTATACACGCACTTTATGAGCTTGTCTCCCAACCTTTGCGTGTAAATTTTAGCTAATTTTACTCGCACTTTGCATGTAAATTTTACTCGCACTTTGTGTGTACTTTTTTACACGCGTGTTTTGCGCGTGTAATTTGCGTGTATTTTGCGTGGAAATTGCGTGCAATATGGCGTCTTTACACGCATGAAACGCGCGTGTAATGCTGCCATCCCTTTGGCCAGTACTGTAACTATCTTTTCTGGTTTTAGGTTTCAAGTAGACCCAAATTCACCATATGCAAAACCCTTGAAATCTTCAACCATCCCTAACAGCGCTGGGAAGAAGAGTCAGCTAACCACTGACATTAAACAAATACAGGATTCTGTCTCCAGTGACGACTTCAGAGCTCCTGATGATAAAATGGACGATCAGAATTTGACAGAAGATCAAATGGCATGGAGATATGCCAGTAAGGAATATCATGTCTTGGAAATAAATAAGAAACTTTCTTCTCAGATTTCTTTCCTTGATGAAAGAAATAGGAGCGAACATACCTGTAAGCTAATGACATCGACTTTTCTGATCAACAAATGTTGTGATTGTTGTTCAATAAAAAAAGTGAACAATGCAACAATTGAGATACCATGTTGAGCATGTTAATGCACGTTGTTGAGCAGAATAGAACCAGAATATAACAATGTGCAGCATGTTGATCAGCTAGATAAAACTTCAAGCAATTTATCATTTTGCCAACAAGTCACAACATCATTTCACATTTGTTGAGTAACAACATTTTAATGTTGAAGGATGCTGAACCGTGTAGTTTTCACTTACAACTGCGATAACATATCATTTACAAATATCTATAGAAGTGCTTTGTGTTACAATAGAGGGTAATTTAACATGATGTGAGTGTAAAATCTTTAGTTGGATAGCCATGTGTTTGGTACCGTTGTTCAACAACGATATCTAACAGAAAGCTGTATTATTTGGGTACATTATCCAGGTAACAAAACAGTTTTAATATTTGAGTCCTCTAGTTAGCTAGAAGTATACTAAAAACATGCTGTTTTGAACCAGTCAAAAACAATATTTTTAAAAACAGATTGGTACAGGTACATTGTTCCTCAGTCATTATTTTGCAGTTTTAAATTTTGTGCCACTGCAAAATATCATCTGTGTTCTCAGGGAATTGATTTCTAATGTAGTGTGGACTGATCGTATTTTACAGATTACAGTAAGAGCACTACGTGGTCACTTAGTGTTATGGATCACGAGAAAATCAACTATGATTTGGTTGTTGCAATTCTGGAGTGGATTGTGGGTGAACAACATGAGGTAGGCTAATTTGTATTAAACCAAAATAAAAACTTTTTGTAGAAATATGTCTTGTGTGTTAATTGGGGTTTTTTGTTCAGTCCAGTGAACTGAATGGGACAAGTAGCTCATTTGATCCATTAGGTCTTGTTTTATTCATTGGCTCTAAACGTACAATCAGACCCCATTTTATCACTTTATGGACACTCGCTTAATACAGTATGGACACCTTTTTATTATGGACAGTCCTCTTAATCTCGACCCATACATTTTCATTGAAAGTAACCCATTCATTATGGACACTCTCTTAATATGGACACTTTTCAGGAGCCGACAGTATTACCTCTTCCCCTGGATGGGATCCTATACTATTGCTGTTACCCTATATTCACCTGGGACGTCATCGTTCCTGTTGTGCTGGAAGAGGGTAACGCAGGCACTGGGAACGAGATTGCCTGGGTAGAGAGCAGCCTGTGTATAAGCCTGTGCACAGACGTCTTCTATTTCGTTTGCGTCACGTGGAAAATAGAAGTTGTCTGCACGCAGGAGCTGAGCAGAGTTTCTTGTGTAGACTAAAAACACGATAATGCAGGGTTCAATTAACGCGCCTTGAACCATCGATCCTCCAATTTCGTTCTCAACAAAAGTCCGCTAAAGAATCTGACATGCTAACCACTACACTACTATGCCTCCACCGAGGGGGGAGGATTGGGGTGTGTGTGTGGGGTGGGGTGGGGGGTAATCAAATTAGTTATAAACTCAAACCTTCACTGCTCTTGGGCCACTGCTTTTTTTCCTGAAGTGTAGACCTTTGTTATGTTGCAGTACCCCAAGAGCGGAGCCATACTGGTGTTTCTTCCTGGCATGGGAGAAATTATGACTTTGCTGGACCAACTTCAGAATCACAAAACATTCAGTCCAAAAACGTCTGACAGGTAGTGTAAAAAACAGACCGTAGAAATGTTATCTCACATACCTTGTGTCTTGTTCATAGCAGTTCAGGAGCTCTTTTTCTTCTTCATCACATGTAATGGCTTTGTGCTTAACAGCTTTGTTGTAGGCAAGGGTAGAGAGCCCTGTTGTATTGATACCAATGTATGTAACTTTATGCAAATGTTTGTGAACTTATTCAAACTTTATGTCAAACTTATGGAAGGGAAAATTCACGTCCTCATTTTCTTGACATAGCTTGAACACAGTCTCATATTTGTATTTCTTTTGGTACTTTTTTGCGCTCTAAAACGCAATGTTTATATAATAAATAACGCAAGCCTGCAACAATTGATATTTATTGTTGGCATCCTTTTAAATCAAAAACTGTTTCTTATTATTTTCAGATTCAGGATTATTCCTCTTCACTCAATGCTTTCTAGTGAGGAGCAGAGTTTGGTTTTCAAGTAAGTAGATTGTATACAGTTGGTGGATTTAGCTTTACAGACAAGATGGGAGATGTGGGACGCGATGAAGCAAGACCACCCTCTTGACGAATCCTGCTGGAACTAAGCTAGTTATATACAATGGGTAGAGTAAAACTCACGCTTTGTTGGACTAGCGGAGTTTGTGACTAAAATACAGACGCCCGAATGTCGTATTGAGCCGCAAAGTTCCGCGCGCGCAAACCTCTCTACGAAGATTTTTAAAAAGATTTTTAATTTTGTGCGGAAAACCGATATCAATACAGCGTATAAAACAAATAGATTTCGTTTGGCCGTGCGCGTGTATTCTGGTAACACACAGAGGACGTCAAAACGTTGTAAGAACATCAGTCGCGCTACTCGCCTGCGGCTGGTAGCATACTTTTTTGTTCTGCGCGCAAAACCTCTGTACGAAGATTTAAAAAAGATTTCTAGTCTTATGCGGGATAACCGATATCAATACAATATATGTATATAACAAATAGATTCCATTTGGCCGTGCTGTGTACCCTGATAACTCACAGAGGACGTCAAAACGTGGTAAGAGCATGTCACGCTACTCGCCTGCGGCTCGTAGCATACTTTTTTTGTTCTTACCACATTTTGACGTCATCTGTGCGTTATCAGAGTACACCCCCACGGCCAAGTGGAATCTATTTGCTAATTATTGGCTGTATCCCACTAACCTTATTTGTGATTTTTAGGAAGCCAAAAGAAGGCGTGCGAAAGATAGTTTTGTCCACAAACATTGCTGAGACCTCCGTGACTATAGATGATGTCGTGTTTGTCATTGATTGTGGACGAATGAAAGAAAACAGGTAAGAACGAGAAAGACGTAAGTTCAGAAAAGTCAAACCCCGAAACACTGATAATCCAGTTGTTTCTCCCCCATAATAATACTAAATCAAACAACACTTTATGAGAATTAAGATATTGATCAGAGGAGTAGTAGTGTTCAGTTTCTGCCATTGCTGATACGCCCTAGTTTGTCTGCAGCATTGCAGCTGGAGCAGTACTGATTGCAGCCAATAAGGTTGCTACAGGAAAAGTCTTTCTCTGCTGCAAATTTGGACGCAGCTGTGGATCAACACTGGAGCAACACCAGTAGCCTACTAGCAGGCTCGTTTGGTTGGGTTATTGCAAGTTTCTTTGGGATGGAGCTGTCATTTACGAGGGGAGTGGGTAACATTTTTCTTGCCTTGCAAGTGCGCTCCGCCAAGAGACTAACGAACACCCAACCAAGTAAGCCTGCATATCGGTGATATTCCTTCTTTGTGTTCTTTTGTCCTCCTTTCCTTTCATAGGCTACAAGTAACAACCGCAGACAAAAATCTTGAGACACCTTGCCGTGTTCTCCCCCTCTCCCCCTTTGCAATGTTGAACAAACTACAAAATTTGGTTTTAACTGCGAGAAACGGTGGATTTTTTTGCAACATTGAGAGGGGGAAGGAGTAGTGTCCAACAAAGTGTTAGGTGTCTTAAAAATTTATGTCTGGGTTTGTAGTGTCCTAGTATACCTTTCCACTTAGTACAAGAAGAGGAGTTTAACTATTATTCTTCAGACTATAGTAAATTGTGGAGACTACCAACCGAAGGCGAATGCTGATAAATGTGCTTGTAATTTTCTGTAAAGGTATGATTCTACCAAGGGCATGGAGAGCTTGGAGGAGGTCTGGGTATCACAAGCCAATGCACGCCAGCGCCGAGGGAGAGCGGGGCGAGTTACATCTGGGGTCTGTTTCCACCTGTTTACCAGTCATCGGTTTAAACACAAAATGATGGGTCACCAAATCCCAGGTGTGTAGCGCTGTATAGTTTTCATTTTCATAAATTTTTTCTTAAACTGTAGGGAAGTAGTCCTTTTCTAAAAAAAACTGCGTATCACTTTTTGGAAGGGCTTAGTAAAAAAGATGCAACAAGTGCGGGTACACATGCAACCCATGCCAAACGCGGGAAAACATGCAGTCGATGCCAAGCGCGGGAAAACATGCAATCAATGCAAGTACGCGTAAACATGCAATTGGTGCCAAGCGCGGGGAAACATGCAATTGGTGCCAAGCGTGGAAAATCATAGTCCTTGTTAATGAGGGAGTTTTGCAAAAGAAAAAAAAAATTTTTCTTGTTCGCCGGCAGTGTTGAAAAAATGTTGTAATCTAGACCAAAAATATACACATTTAGAGAGGAAAGAGAATCTTTAAATTGACAGATAAACGTTTGTTCCCTTTTAGAAATCCAGCGGGTTCCTTTGGAGAAGTTATGTCTCCGTATCAAAGTACTGGGACTGTTCTTTGGTAGAGATATCAACGTCAGTAACACGAAGCCAGTTGGTTTATTTCACTTTTATTTAATTTTTGCTGGGATAATTTCTTACTGTCTAATTTGTCAGTTTATTAGAAATGGTGTTACAGTACCGGCCAGATAAAAGTTGACAGTCTTGTCTGGTTTTCGCGATCCTCGTTTATGCGTCTCTCTCATTAATTTTGCGTCTCTCAAGTCGAGGGCGTCATTTCGCGCCTCGACTCGCGAGAAATGAGAAGTGAGTCGAGACTCGGGACTCGCAAGAGACTTTCAGCTGACATGAAATGTTGCACTACGCAGCACTAGTTAAATAACAAAGAAATCAGACGGAATTAACTCTGTGGGGTTGGTTTAAGTGCTGAAGTGAACCCATTATTTCCCATCGAGTAACACAGCTTAGGCCTAGTTTGAGCGTCGAACTTTCATGTGCCGAACTACTGCTAATGACCAAAAGCTATTTTTTTTGCCAAGTTACGTTAGGCTCGGCACATGCAAAGCTCGACGTTTGAACAAGGTCCTAGTATAATATCCCTTTGTTGTTGTAGGAAGTTCTTGGCAAACTGCTGCAACCGCCATCTGAGGAGTCCATCAATGACGCCATTAAGAGACTGCATAACATTGGGGCACTGGACACTGATGAGGTAACCACGGCCGGGGACTGGTTTCAACGCACTATGCGTATGACTATATTTGTCTTT
The DNA here is from genome assembly GCA_964030785.1 of Siderastrea siderea. NCBI lineage: Eukaryota > Metazoa > Cnidaria > Anthozoa > Scleractinia > Rhizangiidae > Siderastrea > Siderastrea siderea. Next base: position 12,776,469 of record OZ034970.1, read on the forward strand.
TTGTAAATCCTATCTTAGATCTATCTTCGAAATTGAAACAAAATTTAAAAACTATTAGTTCGAGTTAATAGTTTACCAAGTCAGAAAATACCAAAGAAGGGATCAGGGGAAGTAATAGGAAACCATAAAGGAACAGGAATGTTGTAGAGTAGAAGGGATTGAGACTGTTAACGAATGACAAACTTGAGAAATGTTTTGGTTAAATTTTCTGCACGACCTTGGCAAACCGTGGTTCTTTTTAGACTTGCTGCCGGTTTATGTCTTAATTCATTAAAAGAGGAAGGAGATGGGGGGCAGTATTAAAGTAATTGTCCGAATAAAACTTAGCTATAAACCATAAATCTAAGAGCGACGGCCGTCCTAAATTTTTGGCCGTAGTATTCTCAGTGCAAACAAGTTCAGGATGAAGGCAATACTGTATCACAAATTTTGTGTCCCTGTTTTCAGAATCTTACCTCTCTGGGTTACCACTTGGCAGCTCTGCCTGTTGATGTGAGGTAAGCTATTCTGACCGTTTGTCGTACACTCTTGCACTCCACACTTGCCTAGGCGACACGAAAAGCCCGTACTTTGTCGTGAGAAATTAAACTCGTTTAATTTTCCGCGACTTTTTCAATGCTATTTTATCAGCTGCCGTTGTAGCGGGGTTTCAGATAAGACGACAACTGCATGTGCTCTTGTCGGAGGGACAAGAACTTGGTTTGGTATCAAGGTGACCGTATTTACGAGTCGGTCCTAAGACGAGGTTGCGCTTGCATTGAACAGCCTAACCTAATTAGCTTGTACTTTGTTGCCAAATATTCAATGACATTTGTTGTAAATTTTGTTCTCAGGATCGGAAAGCTGATGTTGCTCGGCGCAATATTTGGTTGTCTGGATCCTGTGCTGACAATTGGAGCAATACTCAGTTACAGATCGCCCTTTGTAAGTGTGGTAGTTTAACACAGCGCAATTCGCGGTTGGCGTGGCATTTTCAAACACTAAGCGAAACACAAAACTGGTTTCAATAATAGATTTTCCTTCCACACTGAATTTAGCACAAATGTGACGTTTTGTTGAGATCTAATTCAATCTCGAGGACAAATAGAACTTTGAATGTCATGTTTTTTTTTTAACAAATGAATGGTCTGCAGGCAGGCACACTTCCCGCTCTTTGTAAAAATTGCAATTTTTGAATTTTTACATTTCCTTCCAATTGAATCGCATCTCTACGAAGCTCCGAGATTTTGCTAAACTCAGTATGGTAAATCTATTCCTGAACCCGGTTTCTCAGTTAATACCCTATTTTTAAATGTCTCGCCAACCACGAACTGTGCTATTGTGGAGAATAGAGAATCTTTGTTTGTAAAAGCTGTATCTTAATGTGGTTGCCATATTTCTAATCTAGTCAGCCCCTTTTGACAAGAGAGAGGAAGCAGACAAGAAGAGACAAGAAATGGCGGTCGGTAACAGCGATCACTTGACCCTCCTGAATAGTTACAAGGTAAGATAAGTGCGCGGGGGAGGGGGGTTGATGTTCGGGGCCGATAGCCGTAGGGAGGGTGCGCACTAATGCATTTACCCTGGTTTTCATATTACTGTTCAGCAAAGTGTGTAACTTGAGGAGAGAATTGTCCTAATTGGCAGGAAGTCTGAACTTCAAATCCTGCACTCTTATTGCAAGGCGGATGAGTCCGCGGCCTCCCACCAGGCTAGGTCTTCATTTTTTGTGTGTTAATTGGGGAAGGGGACATTATGGACACCAGTAATCAATATATATCCCCGATGAGTAAAGCTTGGCTTGGGTTCTTCTTTCGCTCGTTGTAAAGAACGTTTATTTATGATTTTTAAATCATTTAACCCTTTGGCCTGCCTGTAACCAACTGTACCAAGTAAAGTGTGACGACGATGACGACGACGACGACGACGACGATTGTTGTTGTGGTGGTGATGATAATGATTAAGATAAATGCAATTTGCCCTTCGTCAGCCTTAAGTTGTTGAAATACACTGGTACTTTCTTGCATCTGTAGCATAACACCACAATTGTTTAGATTTTCACCTGTGATCCGTGTGTTTGCAGGGCTGGCTTGAGGTGATGGAACGTGGAATGGCGGCTGGGTATCACTATTGCCGAACAAATTTCCTGTCCATGAAAACCCTTCAGGTAAATAAGTTCTTTACGCCGCCTTATGTTACATCTTGGTTTTCCAAATTTTAGATTTCCGATCCTGCTGGACATTTTCTCTTGAAGTCCTAGAAAAAGAATTAAAACTAACAAAAAGATAGAATGGAACGTTGTATATTGCATAGGGACTCACGAAAAAAAAATACTACCGCTATTCAAATGTGTCGAAAACTTTTGAAGTTCAGTGACCCGTGTCTTCGCTCAATGTTAGCAGTTTTGTTATTTTTAAGGTTCTTTTCCAGCAGTATCGGATGTTTTTCTGTTCACTTCAAATTTCAACATTTTGAAATAAACTTCTATGTGCTCTATCACTGGATTCATTTATTTACATGTAGATGATCGCGAGCCTGAAATGTCAGTACGCTGAGCTGCTGGCCGATATCGGTTTCATCAAAGCAGACCTCACGGCCAGAAAAATGGGGAGACTTGCTCCGAGAACTGGTGACGGAGTGTTAGCCGCTACAGGAGAAATGGTAAGTCACTGGGGTCGGGTTGTAAGTAACGCAAAGTAGGTCGGGAGCTTTTGACAACATTAGCCACTCGGATAGTGCAAAAAGCGCTGCTTTGAATAAACGTTGAGACCAAAAGCGTGGAATAATTAATAAAGAGGCCGCGAAGCGTTAAGTAAGTCATGCTTGATTGTAGACGCCGTATCGATAGTGCGCCGTGCCAGTGGCACGGCATTAGTGCCACAGTCAGAGTGTCGTGGAGGTTTTAAATGGGATTTTGTGGGGGGTAATTAGGGACTAAAGAAGCTACAACAGCGCCTACAACGAGAATTGTGACAAGCCAATAAGCTTTAATGTGCAAAACAATCTCTCTATCCGTGGATCATACAATTTGGTACATTTCTTGCCCTTTCTCTGCAAAAGAACAGCGCAAAAGCTACGACAATTTTGGCTTTCGGAGAATGTGCGAACACACACGATGGGGATTTTTTCTCTCAAGTTCCTAGTAGTTTCACCGTCTTTACGAATTCATTTTATGGATAGTTCAGTCACATTATGGAAACTAAACTACTTTGAATAATCGGTATCCCCTACCAAGGAGCCTGTTAGTATTATGCATGACAGCTATAGGGTGGGGACTGGGTCTTATGATCTGGAGTGATACAAAATGCCCACAACGAAAAGCGAAAGCATTGGAATCAATCCTCCAAATTCTTTCTAATTCCTCTATATTCTAACGTATCGAGAAACGTGGCTGGGAACCAAATGAACAAAACTGCCTTTGAAACTCAAATGATAAAGAATTTAGAACACGGGCCCTTATCAACGTGCTCCTAAACAAACAACTTGTCGAGTTCTCAGTGTGCAGAGCGAGCGTAGACGACGGGCGAAAAGCTAAGAAAAACTTAGCTCCTTGTCCTATGTCCCCGCTCGCGGCTTTCAATTTGATGACATCTATTTTTTAGATGAACGCGAACTCCAAGAATCAGAAGGTAGTGTTGGGAGTTGTGTGCGCTGCTCTGTTCCCAAATGTCGTGCAAGTTGTAAAACCGGACATCAAGTACAAGGCATCTGCTGCTGGTGAGTTTATAGAGTGTAAAAGAGTCGTTTTTTTTTCTCAAGTCTCTCGGATATAGGTGCCAACCGGAAAAAGCGGGGATACTCGCCTGGCTCAAAGCGCCGAAACCTGCGCGCGGGCCTCGTACACGTATTTCTCCTGTGTTTTGTTCGAAGACCGTGCTGGTTCGAGTGAGTGTACGAAAATAAATGCAGCGAGAAATAAGAGAAAAGAGGAGATTTTAATTCAAACTGAAAGGTATCGAAAAATGGGCATGTAAGGACGGTACCTCGTAATACAGAAGTATTTTTGCACAGTTTAAATCTTTGCCATCCCGAGATGCGCAGAAGGTATGCGCGGTAACAAAAGGAAGCACAATTTTTAAAGTTTAAACTCCGCTGATAAGGCTCCCTGAAACGAGCAAGCCACCATCGTTTGCAGAAATGTTGCTTTTCACTATTTGACCAAATGTTTCTCCATTTGCGTGCGCACGCACCTTTGTTGCGGACGCAAAATTTTCTCCGTAGAAGCAAAAACTGTTTTTAGATCTTCGAAATCATTTTGTTGCCGCCAAAAAATGTTGCCTTAGCGCGCAAGCGATGAAACATAATCAGCATTGTTTTCTCATTTTAACAAAATGCTGATTTGTTTGAAATAAATTGTAATTTTTTTTTCTTTCCAGGAGCTGTTCCTGTAGATGCCAAGGCAGCCGAACTCAAGTTTTGGACCAAGAATGACGGACAGGTTTTTACATCTTGCGTTACCGTTCTTTCTAGAAATTATTAAGCCACGCATCGGAACTGCCAAGTTTCCTTCTTTGTTCTCTTTTCTTCTCTGTTGCCGGTGTTTAGGATTGTTGTTTTGTTTTGTTTCTTTTGTTAATAATAATAATAATAATAATAATAATAATAATAATAATAATAATAATAATAATAATAATAATAATAATAATAACAATAATAATAATAATAATAATAATAATAATACAAAGCTTATATAGCGCTTATCACAACGTCTCTAAGCGCTTTACAATTCTAAGAACTAGGTAACGACTGAAACAAATGTTACAAATGAAACATAACATGTTTTAAGAAATCCAACTGGCGGGAGGCAAACCTTGTTGGCTATTTACAAGCGCAGCCGAAGGATTTATATCTCGGGAATGCCGTACAACAAATCCATGAAGTGCTCAGAGTGGGATTCGAACCCGGGACCCACGGACTCGAAGTCCAACACCCTAACCACTCGGCCACCCTGCCACCCCACAGTTTTACTAAAAACCGGTCGTTTTCTTTCAGGTGTTTATTCACCCCAAGTCGGTGAATTTTCAAGTGAACAATTTCGACAGTCCATACCTTGTTTATCATGAGAAGGTTAAGACTTCTAAGGTAAGATACCTCAGATGTTGCAGAAGCATAACTCAGATGCAACAGCTAATGTCGGCATTTCTGTCTTGTAACACTCCCTCTGCAAGCTGGCTGCGTACAGTTTGTTGCCAATGGTATTTTGTCAAACTCACATTCTATCCCGTTTGCAAAATCCCAGTTCCAGTGCCTCAAAACCCCATTTCCCAGTGAAAAATAACTAGGTAAAAAACAAATTTTAAAAATGGGTAAATCCTAGTTATCATTTTACCCCTTCGGGTGGATTTATTTGCATCATATGCGTACACTTTCCGCATGTGCTCGCGTGAAACGCCCATCTTTTGTTGTACTATTTTTTAGCTGGGTTTCTCACGTTCGAATACGAGCACTAAACGCGTTTGCTGAAGATAAATCCACTCTTTGTTTATTGAACACGTCAATTAACAAAGGGCTTCCTTTGGAGAGCGAACCACGGCGGCGATGGAGACGAAAACCATACGTAAAAAAATGACATACATTCTCAAGGGGAATCTTCATGCATTCTCACATGGAGAGTTTTTCTCTTACCAGGTTTACATCCGGGACTGCAGCATGGTATCAGTATATTCATTGCTTTTGTTCTGTGGCGATTGCTTGTCTGTGAACTTGGAGAAAGGACTTTTTGTAATTTCCATTGACGATGGGTGGATTCGGTTTTCTGCATCTTCACGGAAGGTTCGTGAACCCATTTATAAAGTTATTAGACAGCTAGCAGTCCCTTTCTGGATAGTCGAGCGGCAAGCGATATGCGCCCCAGTTCTGTCCCAGTTCGTTCGCTCATTCGCTCGTTTTTCGCCCGCCCGCTCGACTAACTAAAAAGGGACAGCTAGCAGTCAATAAATTTATAAACAAACAAACAAACAAACAAACAAACAAACAAACAAACATATATAACTGAAACAACCCAGTCTTCTTTTTAATTCACTACTTTTTCCTCTTTTAGCCAGCGCGCCTAAGGCGCAAATGCTTTTACATATTTTTCATTCATTACAATATAATTAATAACTTAAAAACCTGTAGTGTTCACTATCTTTATTAAAAATCTAGTTAAAAGAAGTTGTCAATAAATATACTAGCGGAAAAACTAATGGATAGAAATTAAAAATTTCCAAGAAGCTTTTTAGCTTGGCATTTGAAAAAAAATTGACATTTACTACCTATACTAGAATACAGGACTTATTTTAGAAGCTGGGTCATGTGGGGCCTCGCAACGCCCCCCCCCCCCCCCCTCCCCCTCCCTCACCTCCCCTCGTTGTAAATTGTTGGTGTCCGTAAGTTCCTCCAGTGGTAGATTACGTAGGCTTTGATGAACTTTTTCCAGGTTTGCGGTGAAACAAGTGCAAAATAATTGGCAAATTTTCATGCTCGAGAGCTTGAAGAAACAAGAACAAGGGCTTCCTTGGTTTAATTTTGTTGCCACGTTTGACACGCTTGCAAATTTTATGCGCCAATATTTTTTAACTTGCAGACTTTCCACAATTCTGCACTCTAGAATAAACCCTTCTATGTCTGTTACTGAAGTATCTATCTACATAAGTAACGCCTAATATAAAATGGATACACCTGAAAATCAAACTATTGCGGAACCATTGCGCTCAATTTTAAATTGCCTATTGTGACCTCCCCTGAAATTGTGTAAAAGTGTAAATTGCTCACAATGTTGCAAAAATAAAGCGCGAGTTTTCCTCTGCAACAACTTCGTAATCCAGACCTACCAATGACACTTAAATTTGACCAGAGTTAATAGCTTTTACTGCTGTCTAAACTAACCTTAATGTCAATACATTATTCATGGCATGGCAGTACTTTTCTGTGGTGCTGTTTATCATGCTGTGAAAAGTGGTTCCTTTTTTTGAAGCCATGGATAAAATCCTGTACTATATCCACTCAGATGAAAGCTATTGAGCCATACTTTCCTGTGGTGCTGTTTATTATACTGTGGTGCAGTCAGTTTTTCCTTATTTAGAAAACCGAAATTTGGTCATTCATGTGAGCAAACTTTGACAACCTTCCATAACTATCACTGTTCTGATTCTTTTTGTCTTTCCTTGCAGGTTGCTTCTCTGGTGCGAGACCTGAGGATAGAACTTGACCGATTACTAGAAAAGAAAATAGAAAACCCCAGTTTTGATCTCGCGAGCTGTGCACGAGGAAGCAGGGTTATTGACGCTATTGTGCAGTTGATTACTACTCAATAGTATATGGCAATTCACCAATCACAAAGGAGGTAAAATAACCAATTAACCAATCAGAATCTGAAACAAACATGACATCAGTGCCAGGCGTAGGAAGGTACACGAAGGTAATCCGAAGAAACCCTAAGACCCCTACGGGTTCCAAAAGTCATCGTGATCTTCTGAGGAGAACCGAAGACTTTAGGATTGCCGAAGTTCAAACGAAGACTTCCGAAAATTGCCGAAGTTCAGGCGAAGACTTACGAAGTTTGGTGAAGTAAAGAGGTTTGACTCCGACTTGTTTTCAAATACTTGCTTTAGACGTTTCGGCTAACGCTTAAGCCTTCATCAGATTGATAAGTGATTTAAACGTCTTAAGCAAGTATTTGAAAACAAGTCAGAGTCAAAACTTTTTACTTCACCAGAGCTGCAAATAACTGTCGGACATCGGACAATGTCCGAATAAAATCGGCCCATGTCCGACGAAATCTTAACTTCGATCGGACATTATGTCCGGACAAATTTTTCACCAAATAATAAGTAAATAATGATAAGAAATAATTATTTCAAAAAGACTTCCGCTAAAAAATAATTATTAAAAAAACAAAAAAAACAAAAACGTCCGACCACATTTCTGTGTTGTCCCACCAAAATAGAGACTTGGTCGGACATATGTCCTTTCAAGAAAGAAGAATTATTTGCAGCCCTGCTTCACTACATGTATGTCAACTCCTGACTATAATTGCTCAACTTCCGAAGTTTGTTGCATGTTTTTAAAGGTTTTGGAAGGTTGTTCTTCCAGGCTTCCAGCTCTGTTAATAAAAACTGTATGACTACCTCTATTGTAAGTAGGTAACGACAAAATCCCCTGCAATTTTGAATAAAGAAACATCGCACTCGCCCCGCACTCTTTGAAAACTTGAAAGTTTTACCTATTCTTACTTATTCCAGAATCCATGCAAAATTATGTGATTACCTAGTAAATTCAAATACTATTTAATTATTGTCCTCTAAAGAAAGTCTAATAACTAAATTTCGCCTTTGGTAAACTTAATTTTGTAAAGGTATGAAATTCACTGTATGGTGTAAAACAATTAAACCGGGCACCAAGGAAATGTTACTATTTGATCTGACTTGGTAAGTCTGTTAATCTCTAAATTCGTAAACTCTAATTGACAAGCTTAAATGTAAACTCGGGGTTTCTATGAAAGTCGTTACAAACCAAGAGCATAGCCTGTTGACCGACGTATTCAGCACTGATGGCGAATAAATTTGTTGCTAGTTTTGTTTTAAGATTTCTGTAAGAATTCAAGCCCACCCTCCCAAGTGATTTATGGAAAATTAGAGCACCGCTGCACAGCCAATCAAATTGCAAGTTCTGCCGGCCAGTTGTGAGTCACTGGGTTTTGCTGACATTATTTATTGCCAGAAGCATTGCTTTGACCTGCGACCAACTAAAAAGCCCCCTTTCAGAAATTCTTAAAGGCCCATGTAGGAGCTCCTCTGGGCGGTACTCACGCGCTTGGTTTACTCATGCACTGGGCTTGTTCCATGCGAGGTGCTTCTTTCCCATGCCTGCACTGCGCGCTTGGCAGCGGTTGCCTTGGCAATCTTAGAGTTGGTACCCTTACCAACAAACTCTCCCCAGTACACCCGCAGAGTACGTTCGATTTTTCCGTCGGGTAGTGTTTTTGCTTCACTATGAATAAAAGAAAACAAAACGAAACCAAATTAGTAAGTGCTCTTATCGTATTTTCAAACTGTTCATTCCTCACACAAAGATGGTACTAGGTGTTAGGAACTTAAAAGCGAGAACGTCGACGCTGCGTACGTTTTATTCGAAACCAGGGGTCCTCTGTTCTCTTTATGGGCGTAATTTTCCTTCTCGCCATGGAGAGGAAATCACTTGTTTGGTGTCTGTGGTTCAACTTATGATGACGTTGTCATGCTTTAAAAGAGACCTTTTGGGTAGTCAATAATCTCGTTGCTTAAGGTTCGTTTCGGTAAGGAGGCGTATTGGTTCGATAGTGGGCTTTAATCTTGTGTTCTGTGCTCAGACAAGAAAGTCTACTTCATTTTACAACAAGAATACTTCCAAAAAAAATGTTGGGGGTAATCGTGCGAAGGACTTGTTAGCATCTCGGCCAGGGTGAGTAGTCCGTCAACCTGTTGACATAAGTATTCAAAATAATGAAAGTGAAACTGGAATGACAGAAATCGCGATATTCACACACCTGAAGGCGCAGCTGCTGTCCAACTCGTGCACACGCCTGATAGGATTGAACGGAATGTTCACAGAATAGTGATCTAAAAGGGAAAAAGTCGTTTTTGAGCATGCGGTACGATATTTGTTGAAAATGTCACTTAGATGGTAGGATGTTTATCCCCTAGTGGTAGATGTTGTATATTCGAAACATATCCTGACCTCTGGGCAACCTCTACAAGAATACGGTAGTCGGAGAGGCTAAGTAAATGATCGGAAACGTTCGCACGACCCAACGACAATCTTCGGGAAATGACGTGCTCTGTACCAAGTTTATTGTCTTTAAATTTTGCGAGTAGTTTATTTTCGTTATCCTCGCAAATCGTTTAAGGTTCTAGAAAATTAAACTCGTGAAACTGAATCAACAGAACTGAGGAAACACACAGGTATTACTCCTTGCTATAACAAGATTTTGTGGACTGGAATTTTTGAACTGGAAGCTTTGCACCTCCTTCGGTATACGTAACTGATTCGTTAAAGATCGAGAACATTTTATCATCAAATTCAGATTTTCTCGGGTCTAAACTCCGCCAAAACAAAATGCGTGAACTTTTATACATCGTCAATGCAGTGATTGGTGACTTACCGATGTATGGCTTCATCATGCGGTAGTATACTCCCCAGACCTTTATCAAATCCATACCGCTGTCCATAAATACTGCACCAGCCACGGACTCAAAGATGTCACCCAGGACCTTGGGCGCCTCAATTCCTTCTTCATCTTTTTCAGATACGATAATAAACGGGTCTGCAGTGACCTACAAATCAAAATCAAGTCAAGTGTGCAAACAAGTCTGCTTTCATAGCATGGAACGACTTAACTGCGAAAATTGGGCTTTGATTCGAGCTATGCACGACTGTCTTTGGCATCAAAGGAGTAAGAGACCTTTGGCATTGCCATTAACCTGCGATCAGGCTCTATTTTCGTTTCGCTCGGTGAAACATTCAGGCGGGACAGGCGAAACGAAAAATAGAGCCTGCTACAATTCTTCCACGGAACGTCTACCGCCCACTTTTTGATTGATTGGCATTCAACAAAACAGCCAATCAAAATTTCTTCTGCTTGCACGATCCTTGGTATGCAAATTTCCCATAACGGCAATTCGCAGAAAGTCACGCAAATGTCGGCAAAATAAGAAATTCATAGGCTACTCAAATTTACACGATTGCTAACTTGAAGGTTCCGGTATTGTACATGGTTGCTCTGTCTGAGCTGAAACTGAATGAAAATTCAAAACATGACGAGGTTGTCATGTACCAAAGAATGCTGCATGCTTGAATCCTTGGTATCCGGAAATATTCTCTTCGCATTTGTCACCGATTTTCTGCGTAAAAAACCTTGGGCTATTAAGAGAAATACCTACAGTTTCATTCTTTAGAATAAAGATATAAATAAAACTGTTAATAAACAAAGGAGTATTTTGTAATTTAATTTAGTTCCAGAAGTGATAAATATTTGAGATTAGCAGCGACTTTTATCTCTAAACAGCAGCGAATTTCAAAACGAAGAACATTTAATATTATAAAACCAGTCAGATCCTTTGACGTCAATGTCAGCGATCAATAAAACGACATAAGCATTAAACAATGAATGAATAAACTAAAAATCGTTATTTCGACTTGGTCAACTTTGATCGCTAAAAAGTCACAAAAATGTGGGTACTTCTTGGTGCTTCTTGGCCTACACAATAATTAGGTCTTCGTTTTGCTGGCGTGAAGCCCAAATATGGAAGACATCAACATATTGTCCAAAGAAACGTGCATATTCATGACCTTGTTGCGGGTCACTGAACACGTTGTGATGCAAAAGCTATGCACAACAATCAAGACAACGGATTTTATAGGAAGGTCGCGCTATTGAGCACTTGCGAATCAATGAAATCGGGTCAAAGAATTAAATAATAAATTTTCTTACCTTTTGCTGCAATAAAAATATGAAATAGGCTGGGGAGAAAACGGCGTTATTTCGCGCTGAAATCCGCCATTACTTCGATATTGCGTGATGTGCCTAGAAGAGATGCATCATGGGATACTATTCGACCGTCGTCTGAGTTTACCTATTGTTGATCATTCTTGGCGAAAGATACTTGTTCGTCTGCTGTTCGTTTTGTTTCGTAAAACGCGGAAACAACCACTACTCTGTTCATGTTATCAATACTAGCTGAAAGCCGTCACATGCAAATTCCGAGACACGATGCGATAAAACGGAATACATACTTCACTGTTGCTGTACTTCTCTGCTCCAGGTGAGAGACGGCTTGCGTCAAACCGAACGCCATTCTCAGGAGAGAAAGAAATGGTGACAATTCTCCTAGAACGACGAGAATTTATTAGAGCAACACATTTTACTTCGGCAGACTTGTTCCTTGGTTGTTCCTTGGCGATGGCGGTCGGATCGAAATTGTGAGCGAGCCTCGTAGACAATTTACTTCCGTTGACAGCTCTATTGTTAAAGGACCAATCAGATTGCGAGATTCCCGCGGCCAAAATTTGGCCGCCGACACGTCGAACTCCTGTGAGAGATTGTATCAGGCCCTATTTTAGCGAGCGACCAACGTAAGAGAATATGAGAGCGATGCTAACATTCCGCCTGATCGCAGGTTACATTGCCATTGACAAAAATCTGATACGCACCACAGCCTTTTGCTGTACTTTCGATAATGTTGAGTAACATCAAAGTCACGCTAGTCGTGCAGACGTTCGCAAACTCCCGTGATGCTCCCAAACAACGAATAGAGCATTTGGCTTACTCTACATGCTCTGGTAACACTATTGCGTGTTTAAGTCACGCGAGTCAAGCTAATGTTTGCATGACCCGCAAAATTGTAACGTTCTAAAGAAAGTGGGTTAAAGTCACGCACTCAAGTAAAGCAAAGGTTTACTTCACTCAAGAGATTTTCCCATCCAAAAGTGGAAGCGCGTTAAGTCAAATAAGTGATAAAAGAATTGCGTGACTTGTGTAACTATCCCGCAAGGGTCAAAGATATTTCAAAAAGTCATCAGCGAGGAAGACACAGGTGTACCACCTACCGGATTAGAGTGATTCTGATTCCGCTCCTCGTTCTCATCCTCCACTCTGGTGATAAAATTCTCGATGGTTTTAAACCACCGCGGTGACATCTGTTTCAGATACTTGTTATACTTGTGCTGCACGGCAGTAGTCGCAAAGATGTTGTTATTTACCAAGGCCTGGCGGATGTCGGTCAGCTGCCCAGGAGACAATTTGGCGTGACGGAAGTACAAGTGTTGTGTGACTAGAAAATCCAACAAAGCATCTCCAAGGAACTCCAGTCTTTGATAACACGGCGTGACGCGGTTACCCTGATACGAGGCGTGTGTTAGAGCCTCTAGCAGATGCAATTTTGAACGAAAAGTGTAATGAATTGAATTTTTTTCAAAAGTTTCCAAGCCGGAAACCATGCGTGACACCAGATCCTCATTACCGCGAGCCCCTGTCGAAGATTCTTGATCAGCCCAAAATCTCGCGTAACAACCCGTCCTGCTTTTCTCGGCAAACACGTCTGTTTCGTCATCTTCCGGAAGAACCTTAAGACCAAGGAACTTCATGAGGCGGAGAGTGCCGACATACCCACAGGAGATCAAATACGCTCCTATGAGGGCCTCGATGCTGTCGGCAACAGACTTATCAGCTATTACTTGAGTGTTGCATTTTGCTGTCTTGTCACCACTACCCTGAGCCCCACCAGTATCTTCAACTTCCATTTGGGTATCTTCAGGACCGGAAGCCACGTTACCGACTTCCATGGCTGCAACATCTGAGCCCGCGATACTTTCCTGCGAGACACCGCTGAATTGGCATCCCGTGGGACACCACGTGTTACGCGCAAGCTGTGTGCTCTGTTGACACCCAGCTAAGGATTTCTTGGCAGCCGCACGGAACAGCGCCAGATTACTGATCTGCTTCACCTTGCGCTGGGTGAGTTTCCCCTCGTCCTTGTCTTTATAGGTGCAGAACAGGTGAAGCGACACTGCCAGCTTCAGGAATGCGTCTCCGAGCATCTCAAGTCTCTCCAGGTTAAAGGCGTCCCCACTGTGGTTGGTGGTCAGGGCCTGAAGCACAAGGGCGGAGTCGGGAAGGCGAGTGTGACCTTGGCCGCCACGAAATAGAGACCTCAGTTCTGAAAACAGCCCTGGAAACTCCTCACCATCATCATCGTCGTCATCATCGACTTCCATGGCCTCCGCAGCAGCACTGCTCTTATCAGCGCCAAGCAAACTCTTTTCATCATTGGCATCACCAGCACCAATCGGAGACAATTTGGATTCGTCTGTGTTGTGACGCTTTCCAGCGATCACGTCCTTGACATCACCAACAAGCAGAAGAGCGTTCAGACGATACAGAATAGACGGCAGCATCAAGGACACACTTAAAAGAGAGGCTCGAACAGGCACCACGTCACACAACTCCGGAACAAGGATAATAGCATCATGCTTGCCCTTGGAAGACTGCTTTCTGTCCACCAAGAAATTGACTCTATCGGAAATATCTTTCACTTCAATGAGAGGCTGGTCCTTGAAAGTGACGGACTTTCCATAGTTCTGCCGGAAGTAGCTTTCGTACGTTTTGGCTTTGGATCTGTCAGGGAAGGGGGACAGTGGAGTGACGTCGCGACGTACCTTCACAACAGCAAACCTTTGTCGGGAATCCATGTAATTCTTTGTAACTACCATGTTCTCTCTAATGAGCTCATTTCTGCTAGACTGATCACATGATCGTGCAAGGGAGGCTTCTAATCGCATAGCACCTTCCATGCGATCACAGTCCATAAGGCGTCCTCCACTCGTCACTAAAACTACAAAGTAACCATCCGCACTGCCATCTTCATGCTTGGGCGTTAATTCCACGTGGTCGCGCAGAACGTGGCTGAACAAGAAGCAGTGGAACTTCTGAACAGTGCTCAAGTCGCGTCTGGTGAGCGTGGGATGCAGCGGTGACTTGTGACATTTCAGGGATACCGTCACTTCTCCATAGTCGGGATACAGTTTGAATGGTCGCACCTGAAGATTGAACAAGTACAGCAAATAAGCGTTCTTGTTATACAACTGGGCAACACTCGAGGTTGGACTGTCTAATGCTTGCTCAGTTTGCCGAATATAATACTAAAACATGACGTCTCAGTAGTTCTCACTGAATGGTCGCATCATCCACAAAAACTGGACCATCAAGCCAAACGGCCTCACAAGAAATCACTTGCTCGCATCATCGACAGACTCGAACGTTCGAATACCATATCATACGGTATTAAAGAGTACTGCTTAGTAGCGCTAGCTTTTATATGAATGGTCACACTTCAGGATTTCATCTAGAAGCTCAACAGTAAGAACCACCTTGCACAGCATAATAAACAGTACCACGGGAAAGTATTGATCAGTAGCTTCCATTTCAATGGCCACATTTAAGGACTTTATTCACAAACTCAAAAGGTTAAACTACCTTGCACAGTACGATAAACAGCACCACAGGAAAGTACAGCTCAATAGCCTTGTTCATTTTAAAGGTCACACTACAGGATTTCATCCACAGACTCAAAAGGTTGAACCACCTTGTACAGTACAATAAACAACACCACAAGAAACTACTGCTCAGTAGCTTTCACTTCAATGACCGCGAATTAGGATTTCATCTACAGACTCCAAAGTTAGAACCACCTTGTACAGCACATTAAACAGCATCTTAGCACATTTTACCCCCAAACGGCTCAGTGAACAATCAAGTACTAACCGCTGGAATTGGGGCATTTGTCAACAAGCCAAACATGTGACAGGCACCGTCTGTGAAGAATGGCGCGCTAATACCAAGATCCTGCCGGCTGGTGAGTTTGGTGATGCGTATGCTGATAGCCGTGAGGTACTGGGGCTGACTATCCTGTACCAACCTGCCTATGAATGCCTCGGGGACCTTGGAAAAAGTTAAGTCATGTTAAGTTAATGTTCTTTTTGTGTGTGTTTTTGTGTTTTTTTTTTGTGCGCGCGCGCTCTGATCGGCTAATATTAACAATGGTAATAGGACTGAGTGGAGTTCAATTCGGTGTGTAATCATACGAGTGATGAACAACATCGGACGACCACGTAACGGGAGTCCGATGCGTTTAATCACGAACGTGATTACAAACCAGATTGGACGACTCGGAGTTCTGTTACCAATTAATGTCTGCAACAAGAATTCGAGAAAGAAAAAGGAGAAAAACTTTTCGGAGAAAGAAAAGACAAAATTATCACGTCACTAGTTGCCACTTACACGCCACGTCAGCCAAATTCCGTTTCATATTGGTTTGGTATTTACCACTTGCGCAAACGTTTTTGACAGAAGTGGCTAAACGATTAAACATTCGTTCGCAAGGCAAAATGTTGGGCGAAAATGTTTGATATAGTTCAAACATGGAAAACCATTAAAATGCAAAGTTGAAAGAGGCGGCTTAACTGTAGAACATGTTTGTTCAACACGATGTTGGACGAGAATGTTTGATCGTTTAGCCGGGGCTTTAGTATACTATACGTAAAAAAAGAACTTATTCAAGAGGAACACTCCCATTACAGCGCGTGCGCTCGCGAGTTCTATCTGTTAATTGCTTAGACATGATGCGTACACCGTCCAATAACACTGCACTATCAATGCTCTAATCGCATCTATAACAAAATCCTCGATTGTGATTGGTTCTCCGCGAGCCTATTTGATACGTGTTTGGAGGGTGATCACGTGGGTGTCCAATTACAGCCGTCACAGATTATTTTGTTTGTGGTGTGACATTTTTGGAACGTGACATTTTTAACACGTGGACGGATCACGTGATCACGTGAACATTGGTGAATTTTGAACTTGAAGACGTTTCGCTTCGCTGTTGTTTTGTACAGAAATGTGTAGAGAACGGTTTTGAAACCCTTTAGTTGCTGGAATCTGCGTTTTTAGATTGGAAATTAAAGGAGAGTGGTAAAATTCGAGACAAGGTGGTACTTTGGAGCCGGATGCGATCGACATGCCGGGAAAATTGACTAAAAATAAGAAGATTCGCGAAGCACACAGAGAACACGCCAAGAAAGTGCTTGCAGCCGTGGACGAAGCTTTAAGCGAATTTGATGGTTCAGTTGTAGCAAAGGACAAGGTTACACGGATTATCATTACGCTCAACGATAAATTAGCGACCTTAAAATCACTAGATGAGTTGATTCTGGCGGCAGTAGAGGAGCCGAACATCGTAACTGAAGTAGAAGAATCAGAGGAATTTCGCGCCCAAATCCACGCTGCTCTGGTAGAATTACAACGATGCCAAACCAGCGAAAACGAATCTAACGTTCCGCTCCAGAGTAATCCAGGTGTTTCAACTCAACCTGCTAACGCGAAGTTACCGAAATTGCAAATCAAGAAGTTTACTGGCGATCCGAAAGAATGGCAGTCCTTTTGGAACTCGTTCAGTTCAGCCGTGCACACAAACAAAGCGCTCAAGAATGTCGACAAATTCAATTACTTGAAGAGCTTGCTTGAGGGTGCAGCCTTGTCGGCTATAACTGGACTGGCATTGACAGAGCCTAATTACGCGAATGCAGTTGATATCCTGAAGGAGAGATTTGGGAACAAACAGCTCATCATCAGTTCTCACATGGAAGCTCTTTTGAAGTTGAAACCGGTGACGGCATTGTTAGACATCAAGGGTATGCGAGCTGTGCTTGATAAGGTGGAAATCCAAGTGAGGGGACTGCAGGCTCTTGGAATCGAATCGGATCAATATGGTGCCTTACTGATACCGATTTTCATGGAAAAATTACCGGATGAGTTACGATTGATAGTAAGTCGGGAACACAAGGATGACTGGAAGCTCGACTCTGTACTTCAGGCCGTAAAATCTGAAGTGGAAGCCCGTGAACGCTGTAACATTCGCCCATCTTCTGAAAGGCCGCCTGTTAAGAAACCGTACCCAACTGGGAGTGCATTATTAAGCGGAAACCGAGGGGAGTTTAACTGGTTGTTTTGCAAGGGAGCCCACCGTGCGTCTGATTGCCGTGTTGTGACAAATGTTGACCAAAGAAAGGATATTCTGAAGAAACAAGGGAGATGTTTCACTTGATTGCGCCGCGGAGGACACATGGCCCGCAATTGTGACTCAAAAATTGAGTGTTTTGGATGCCAGGGCCGTCATCACTTGGCTGTTTGTGATGGTGGAAAACCACTTGTCAGTGGCAATTCTGCAATGGAGGCTGCATGTAATTTGCCTGAAATGTCCACACCTGCAATGCATGCCAGCTCAGGAATGCATGTGTTTCTTCAAACTGCGCAAGTTGTTGTATCAAGGCCAGGAATGGGATCCGCCCACAGTTTAAAGGTTCGTGCTATTTTTGACACTGGGGCTCAGAGGTCGTACGTTTCCCAGGGAGTTGTGGATTCATTGAAACTGGAGACTATCAAGACAGAGAACCTAAGGATTGCAACATTTGGTAACCAGGACCAGCAGTTACAAGCAGTTAATCTCATTGAACTAGCCTTAACTAAGCCAGAGACAGGCTTTGAAATGACTTTGAATGCTTTCTCAGTTCCTCGTATTTGTAGTGACTTACAAGGCCAAGACCTTCACTGGGTAAAGGAGACCTATCCACGCTTGCGGGACATTGATTTCGCTGACACTTGCTCTGAGGGTGGTCCAATGCAGATTGATTTGTTAATTGGTTCAGACTACATCTGGAATTTTTTCGATGGCAAGACAATACGGGGGGAGGAGTCAGGTCAAGGTGGTCCCGTCGCTGTCTCAACGAAAGTGGGATGGGTGTTGTCCGTCCCGGTTGAAAACCTTCCCCAGGAGAGGCTGTCAAGCATACAGTTTTCGTCGACCCATGTATTGAGAATAGATTCGAGAGAAACCGAAGATACCCTGCGGACGGATCTGCAGCAACCATGGGACTTGGATTCTGTTGGCATCCGAGATCGAGATACAGTCCATGAAGGTTTCGAGAAGAATTTAAGTTTTGAAGACGGCAAGTATTCAGTGCACTTACCGTGGAAGGAGCACCACAAGTTGCTTTCCGATAACTTTGAGAACAGTGTAGCGCGATTGAGCTCACAATTGAAACACCTTAGGAGAGAACCAGACATCTTAAGAGACTACGATTCCATTATTCAGTATCAGTTGCAGAGTGGGATAATTGAGAAAGTGGACCGTACGAAATGTCCAGATGTTGGAAAGGTGCTTTATTTACCTCACCATGGGGTGGTGCGTAGGGACGCCCTGACAACCAAGTTGCGTGTTGTGTTTGATGCCTCGTCAAAGGCCACCATTGATAGCCCAAGTCTAAATGACTGTCTTTATTCAGGGCCAGCCTTAACCCTACGATTTTCAAGATACTCCTGCGGTTCAGGGAGAAAAGGATTACACTAGTAGCGGACATTGAGAAAGCCTTTCTCAACATCAGAGTTAGTGATCAAGATCGTGACGTCCTTCGATTTCTTTGGGTTGACAGTTTAGAACGAGATGATCCAGGATTGGTGCTGTACAGGTTTTGCCGTGTTGTGTTCGGTGTCAACGCCAGCCCTTTCCTTCTAAATGCTACGCTGAAGCGCCACATCAGTCAGTACCAGGCAGATCCAGAGTTTGTTGAGAACTTGTTGAACTCATTCTATGTGGATGACCTAGTATCGGGAGAGAAAAATCTTGAGAAATGTCTGTCGCTTTACCAGAATCAAAGAAGTGTCTATCAGAAGGTGGATTTAACTTGAGAAAGTGGATCTCTAATTCACCTCAGCTGCTTGAATTGATTAGCGAAGATCAGACCAGAATTGACGAGAATTCCCCTGTAATGGAAGACACAGAGTCTTATGCAAAAACCACCATGGGACACTTGGAGAAACTCGACATTAAGAATGAACATAAAGTTCTGGGACTTAATTGGGACTGTGTTTCCGATGAGTTCATTTTTAAATTTGAAGCACTGCTGAAGCTCGCAGAGGGTTTGGAGCCAACCAGGAGAAATTTGTTGAAGATCACTTCAAGCTTCTTTGATCCCCTTGGAGTATTTAGTCCAGTTCTGGTACAGATGAAGGTTTTGTTTCAAATGCTTTGCCAGGAGAAGTTTGACTGAGATGCGCCACTCCCAGAGGCAGCCCGGAGAGAGTGGATGAGGTGGCTTCAGGACCTGCAAGAGGTGCAGCGAGTATTAGTGCCGTGGTGTGTTTATGCTGGCTTGGAGGAAGAGGTTGTCTCCTGTACTATTCATGGTTTCGTGTCGCTTCAGAAAAGGCTTACTGTGCGGTGGTGTACTTGGTTCTTGAAGCAAGCAGTGGATATCACCCGGTTTTGCTCTCATCCAAAACCAGAGTGGCACCTCTATCAAAGCAGTCTATCCCTAGACTCGAGTTGCTGTCCGGAGTGATCCTAGCAAGACTGGTGTCTTCAGTGAAAGAAACATTGGAGCCAAAGATTCAAATTAACGAGACGCACTTGTGGCTGGACAGCAAGACGGCAATCTTCTGGATAAAGGGGTCCAAGGAATGGAAGCAGTTTGTCCAGAATCGTGTAAATGAAATTCGGTCCTTAACTGAAGAATCAATGTGGAACCATTGCCCAGGACTTGAGAACCCAGCAGACATCGGATCCCGTGGAGAAGTCGCCTCCAAGTTGAAGAGTAACCAGTTGTGGTGGAGAGGACCATGGTGGCTGTCAGAACCAAAGACAAATTGGCCGAAGTCTGAGGAATGCCTTGAATCTATTACTGAAGAGTGTCGCACAGAGTTGAAGAAGGCGCAAGCATTGGAGGCCACTGAGGAAACAGTACTCCTTGCGTCGACTGGTAGTCCCGACCTCGAAGCTTGTATCCCTATTAGAGATTTCAGCTGCTGCGACAAGTTGTTCCGCATTACAGCCTTGGTGTTGCGTTTTGTGAGAAATCTGAAGATGAAGACAAAGATGTTAAAGGAGGAAACTGTCTGTGAAGGTGACTTAACAGTACAAGAAGTTGCGAATGCCGAAACACAATAGTTGAGAAGTGTCCAGAAGAATATGAAGTCAAGCGAATTAGTCAATTGGAACGCGAGTTTGGTGTCTACGAAGATGACAGTGGGGTGTTTAGGTGTAAGGGACGAATCGCCAATGCTGATTTACCACTCGAGACAAAATTTCCAGCATTACTACCAAGAGACCACCATATTTCAACCTTGCTGGTGAGGCAAGCCCATGAGAGAGTGCATCACAATAAGGTTGAAGCTACCTTAGCCCAGCTGAGAACACGTTATTGGATCATAAGAGGGAGGCAATTTGTGAAGAAGATACTCGCTAGCTGCACGGTGTGTCGCAGATTTGAAGGGCGTGGCTACAGAGTAACCCCTCAAGGTGACCTTCCAGAATTTAGATTGAGTCAGAAACCTGTATTTACTTATGTTGGAGTGGATTATGCAGGACCGCTGTACACTAAGGAATCGAATCATTCGGAGTTGCAGAAGGTGTATGTCCTCCTGTTTACGTGCTGCTCAACTAGAGCCATTCATTTGGAACTTGCTACAGATATGTCAGCTGACACGTTTGTCCGTTGTCTGCGAGGACTCACAGCTAGAAGGGGCACACCAGAAATCATTGTGGCTTTTTCGAAAGAATGATCCAGAATGTGAAGAGGTGTTTGCAAAAGACCTAACGAAATGCAAGGCTTAACTATGACGAGCTGCATACTGTTCTGGTTGAAGTGGAAGGAACACTGAACTCCAGGCCTTTGACATGTGTCCTAGGATGACCCTGAAGAGCCTTTGACGCCAAGCCACTTGATGTATGGAAGAAGAATCCTGTCCTTACCTGATGTAGGAGCAAGCAGTCAGGATTCCATTAACCAAGCAGTATCATCTGAAGATCTCCCAAGAAGAAGGAGGTACTTGGGGTTGCTACTGCAGCACTGGAAACGATGGAGTCGAGAGTATGTGACAGAATTAAGGAACCTTCATCGTCAGCGCTCCAGACCTGAAAGCAGGATGTCCATATCAGTCGGAGATGTAGTTACTGTGTTTGAAGACAACCTTCCCCGAAGTCAGTGGAGACTTGGAAGAGTGGAGCAGTTGATTCCCGGAGCAGACAATTGCGCAAGAGGGGTAGTAATCAAGGTTATTACCAAGAGCGGAAGACCTATGACTGTCAAGAGACCAGTGCAAAAGCTGTTTCCTCTGGAGATCGTGACCCATGATGAGCAATTACAGGATAAAGCCAGGAGGCCCAGACGGGCGGCTGCTATCAATGCGGACTATATTCGGAGACTAGTTGACCAGTGACTTAACTGGTCAAGGGGGGAGTGTGTCACGGATTATTTCCTTTGTGGTGTGACATTTTTGGAACGTGACATTTTTAACACGTGGACGGATCACGTGATCACGTGAACATTGGTGAATTTTGAACTTGATGACTTTTCACTTCGCTGTTGTTTTGTACAGAAATGTGTAGAGAACGGTTTTGAAACCCGTTAGTTGCTGGAATCTGCGTTTTTGGATTGGAAATTAAAGGAGAGTGATAAAATTCGAGACAACAGCTGTCCAATTTGAACATTTTGTAATTGGATAGCTGTACTCGGACAACTATGCTGCACGCGCGTCAATCAGGTGAACTGAAATGAGTTCTTTTTCTAGCTGTTTTTCCACTGATTGCAAAACTGATAATTAAAAATATATCCCCGAAGGGCACGTAGATTTTCTAATCTCGCATTTTGTTATAGATACGATTAATTGTTAACTGGACTTCGTGCTCGTACTTTCAAATCGTCCTCGCGCGATTTAAAATTGCTCGCCTGATTACACCCTGAATTGTACTCCACTCAGTCCAATTACCTACTAATCATGGCTGGTGATGGCCAATCAGATTTGAGAATTCTGTTATAGTTATGAATTCTTTTTGAACAATAAATACCTGAAATCAGTGGGTTTTTTTTCTCCATGGTGGTTCAGTGAGCTTAGTATTAGTAATCACGACCACATTAGATACATCAAAGAAAACGTACACTCATCATTGCAGTGCGCATCGGATCGGGGTTATTTTGCGGATTGGGGTCATCTTGTAAAAATGTCGAAATGTGGTGACTTCATACCTTCCTCTCATAGACTCTTTTTCGTTTCTTTGTTCCTGCTTTCTTTCTTTTCCCTCCACCGGGTTCAGTTTCTTCTTCCTCTGAATCACTTTCCTCGTCTGATAAGATGGGGACTGGTAACCAATTATCATCAAGTTCGCCAATCTTACGAAGCTCTATGCAGGCATAATATGCAGCAGCCATCTTGGCGTGGGTCTTTCGTTCCATTGGACGACCCTGTTAAAATAACGTTTTAGGGTCAGAACAAAACCTCAAAATAATACAAAACTTAAATGCAAAATACAGAGAGAGATTCAAGAGTTCCAGCTAATTTACAAAGACGAGTCGTGATTTTCAGGAGTCTGTATAAAAATCTCCTAAATGATTTACTTCTTCTCCTTATTTGTTCTTGGAATAGACTGAGTGACAATTGAAAAGATAATTCTCGATGAGAACGCGTACTCTTCTTTTAAAATCTATTAAAAGATGAAATCAATGGAAGATAAGGTCTTTACCGTCATTAAAATCACTATACTTCTCAGTTGTCTACTACTTTACTGTTTCAGAGTGGTTTCTTTCACGGGTCAAATAAAGCTTGAGCAAGGCCCAGATTGGTCCCCTTTGGGGTTTTAATTCAAACTTTCTGAACAGCATCCCCGCTCCTTTTTCTAGGGTGTTTAAAGCTGCCTCCATTTTTTCTATTCTTTTCACAGACGTTCTTGTTCCTCACAAGATCATCGAGCGCGCGAGCGAACGAACGCGGGTATAGAGCAGATTCACACTCGACAAAATGACGCTTATAAAGAAAGCTTTTAATCAGAGTTTAAAGGCTTCAAACTCTCGGCTTTAGACTGTAAATACTCCAGTCCTTTTGTTATAATCAGGCTTTGCATTCGCACCGGTCGTACTAATTTACGCATTGATAGGGACCGCTGTGCAGCCTTTCTGGACAGATGTCGCTTTACCGGGTAACGAATTATGCCACAAAGCATCGTCAGTTATCCCTTTCACAGGGAACATTTTGGTGGCGATCATCATGTTATGGCGTTATGAGCCAAAGAGAGCTCTACAGGAGGCGGTGTGGTCGAGTGGTTAGGGCACTGGACTTGTAATCTGGAGGTCCCGGGTTCAAGTCTTTCTCTCTCAGCCACGCTTGTAAATAGCCAGCTGGTAAGCCTCCCACTAGTTGGGGTTTTTAAAATGTTTATGTTTCATTTATCATGATGTTACTTTCTCTTATTTACAATGTCCCCAATAGAGTGTGTTCGCAGCAGCCATGCTGGAGGAGTAAAACAATAGAATTCCTTTCCATTGGGAAAAAAGTTTTATTTCTATGCAAATAGTTTTTATTGTTTTGCTCCTTCAACATGGCCACCACGAACACACTCTATTAGCGCTGCAGTGCTAATTATTATTATAGCAGTGCAGGACGTATATATGCTACCACCCTAAATAGCATGCACAGGGCGCGAACGTAGCCTATGCAGCTAATTTTTGAGGTAAAAAAGGGAAACCTAACTTCTACTAAAATGAATAAAAAGCACTAATGCCGCTAAAATGTCTAAAGTCTCTTAAATACTAAAATGCCTCAAATAAATACAAGCCAAGAAATTAAAATAATTCCTTTAAAAATTGTCACGTTAAAATCTAAAAGATATCTTTTACCGCACTTAAAAAAAATTAAAATTCGTTCTCTGGAACCACATAAAATTCGTTCTCTGGAACCACATAAAAATCTAAGACCATTCCGCACTACAACAAAATCTTAAAAGAGCGAGCAATATTTAAACTGTGCGACAGAACAACTTTCTGCATACGCTTCAGTACATGCTTAGTTCGCTCTCCTACTAACTCCTTCATCTTCGCCTCAAGATCTTCAGACCATTCCACCCAGTACATCGATAATAACATTGTATCGTTTCACCTCATATCCGGGATACTGTTGCTTAAGCTCCCACCGCAGAGCAGCGTACTTGGTAGTCTTCTCTTTGTCTTTCGCCGTCCTATTGTCCATCCAGGGGCAGCTCATCTCCACAGCTAATACTCTTTTCCTTATTATTATTATTATTATTATTATTATTATTATTATTATTATTATTATTATTATTATTATTATTATTATTATTATTATTATTGTAAATGCATCATCTTTCATAAAATACAATTGCGAGCCAACTGGCCTAGGCAATTATTATTATTATTATTATTATTATTATTATTATTATTATTATTATTATTATTATTATTATTATTATTATTATTACTAATAATAATAATAATCATAGGAAATACATTGCACTCACAATGATAGTTGTACGTAGTTGACAATTAATCGGCATTTCCAGTTTGCATCTGTAACCATCACCATCTTCCTCGATCCTGTACAGTGGCTTGGGCTGAGTGAACTGGTCCCTGGGCAACTTGGAGCAGTACCTGCATGTAGACACAGAAACAAAGAGAATTATAGAACATCTTTCACGACAACTGCTACATCAAAGAAAACTATAGGATGTACGTAAAAAAATTGCTGCATCACTATCAACGCGATCGTCAAGTCAGCCACATATGAAGTGCTTTATCACTGGGTTCATTTTCCTGGGTTGTAGTATTTCAAAGGCTATGCAACCGAACTGTGCTAGGAGGACAGTGTCCAAAACTCGATTATCTCCTAGTCAAACAGTAAAAGGCGCTCTACAACAGCTGCTTAAATCCAACATCGCTCTCAGCGTGAACATTACATTCGTGAACGAACGCTACGAACGGGGCACGGTATGCGAACTTTTAGGGATATGCTGTTTCCACATAGTCTTAATGGGCTTTGCAAGCAGTGCATTATTAAAATTCAAAACAATTACAGAAAGCTCCCTGTCTTACCCCTATTAGCACAGTCTTCATTCCTAAAGTATAAGATAAGCATTGGTTGCCATTCTGAGCAAAGCGTAAACAAATTCACTTGAGAGAGAATCGACTTGCACAAGGAGCATAACTTCCCGGTTCGTTTGGTCGGAATGATCCAGCACTTTGAAAACAAAATGATGTATCATTCTTCAACAAGCACCTCCACCCAAAACGTAACGTCTTCGGGAGTAACGAAAGATATCAGGGCAAAAGTAATGCCCAACGAAATAAAGCCCCATGCACAAGAGCAAATTTTCTATGACGGAGTTCCTTTGATTTGATGATTTGACCGTGTACAATAGTCAGCAAACTTGCTGTGAAAAATATACTTAAACTATATGCCAGCAGTGGCTTTTAGACAGCGGAATAGCAAGCACCCAAGGACTTGCAGTAAGTGCGAAAAAATGGCCTGCAAGTTTTCATGTCATAGAAATTTGTCATACGAAACTTGCTAGTGTAGATGGGTCGCGAAAGATCTGTAAAAAAAACAGTTCTCAGCTGGACTCTTTGTTCACGCGTTTCTGGAACATTTATGGCGCCTAACCGAGCGACTAAGCCGCTTCAGGCAGTTTATCTGCTTTCAGAAACATTTCAACACTACGAACTAAACTACAAGCATCCAGTTTTCATGGGCCCAGACTTTCTAAAGCCCCTTTAAATACTAAAACCCGTATGTTAGTTTCTTCGTCCCTAAATTGCTTGAGCGAGTTTTTCAGTCGTAATTCGAAAGCGAAGGTCGACTTGTGGCAAGTCTTCTTTGGGCCATATGAGTCATTCATCTGCTTCTGCTGCACTCGCGATAAAAGCACTGTTGTCGAGCAAGGTGCTACAATTAGTCCTACAGTCAATCCCAGTAGCCCCCCCCCCCGCCCCGAGCAACCGCGGCCATTGAGTGTCCACAATTGGGTTCTCAGCTCCCGCCATCCGGCCTATTTTTTCCTGTTAATCCCACCGTCCCGCCCTTCTTTAAGTCGAAATCTCGATCCCGCCCAAATTTTTAAATAGTTTTCTATGTTCACGATGAAAATATCACATACCTTTTATACAACGGATAGCAGACAAGTTTTTACGGATAGCAGACAAATTTTCATACAACGGATAGCAGACAAACACGTCTTTATGGTCGACGTTTTTGTGGACTCGATATCGCCACTAAGTAAAGATTGACCGGCAAAGATTGTTTGTCACGATATTCTCGGTCCTGCTTTTTTCTTGAAGAAAACCAACTGAATATTTAAAAGAAGGTGCGGTTGTGCATTGTTTAGCGTGTCGGGGTTTTGATCTGAAGGTCGGTGCGTTCCTTAGAAACAAAAGTTTTCTCACATTGTTTCTCTACAGCCAGCTGTACATAAATGGGGTGTGTCCTTAGACAAAGCTAGGGGCACAAAGGTCATACAAGATCGGTCCAGTTATGAGGTCTGCAAAAATGAAATGTAGAAAAGATTTATAAAAGTCGACTCACCTAAAAGTTTATTTCAAAGCTTTCAGCGTCTTTACTTCCCTTTAGAAAATCTCTGCTGGGAAGTGTTCTTTTCGAAGAAAGGCATTCCTGCTCGCAGTCTTTTCATAATATATAGCAACAAAATTTGTGATGATGAATACCTCGTTTTCGGCAACCGTCGTTACATTACCGTCCGCCGGTGTTGCCCTACCGGCTAGACTAACCCTAGCTTTTCCAAGCAACGCTCAATGGAAAGGGTCGGAAAAGTCAAGAACGCAGATAAGGCCAAGAAATGCAACACGATAAGTGACTTGATACCTCTTTCTTGTGATGAAAGTGACGAGAATAGAAATGTCCCAAATCAACACAAAACACCACAAAAGGACTCATTCTAGTTTGACATTCAGGCTGCTCTACCTTGGCCGATTCATTACCTGAAAGCTGACACACAAAGGATCCATTTGTATCAGCCTGCGCTGGTAAAATCATGCAGTCTCGTAAAAATTCAAATACCGACCCATTAAAACACAAAATCCCGCTCCCGCTCGCAATTGAAATCCCCGCTTCCCGCTCCTGAATATCTCCACAAAAATTAGCCAAATCCCGCATCCCGCCAAACCTATTGTGGACCCTCGCCAATTGCCCTCAATGTAATCCCGGGAGTGGGGAATTTGTCATTTTTTTCCTTGTCTCGGGGGCGGCATTAGTCCTCCCCGGGACATTTGACCGCTCGTGGTTTTGGCGCCGCTTTTACACAAGAATCGAACGAGGCTTATTGGATGAATTTATTGGCAAAAGCTAAGAGTTTGTCACCAACTGGCTTGTCCAGCAAGGCTTGGAAAAACTTGTGGAGGTTTTTAAAGGTATAATGGGCTGTTTTATGCCTCTGTTTTTACATTTCGACACCTACAAATAGAAGAAAAAGGAACCGTATTTCACCATCATTCAAACCGTTTCTAAAATATCTGATGACAACCAACTATTTCTGTTCAGTAGAAAGTCGTGAATGGACAGACTTATAGAATTGCAGCGGCAACAAACACTGAAATTTGTCCAGCTGAAGAAACCACCAAACCCTGGAAAGGAGGGCTACCGAATAATTCACCCCCTCCTCACCAAACATAGCTCCACAGTCAGTGCTCACAACCTCACTCTTATTCATTCATAATCATTTTTCGCTTTCCGTTGGCCTGTCTTCCTCAACACCATGAACATCTTAACAGCCCCTAACAACCCAAAAGAACTCTTCACCGACACTGAGGTAAATAATTGTTTTAGTATATACCAAGGCAGTGGATAGCCAGCGCCAAATGGTTCCTTTCTTTCCGAGAAATGAGAGAAAACTCGCCGCAAAATCCAGGAAAATGTCCAGAGCTAGAGGTGAATAGCACATTCCATCCCGAGTTTGAGTAGCCAATCAGAGCTCACGAAAAATAGGTAGCCCTATTCACTCCCCCTCTGCCTTTCCCTTGTGCTTCACGCGAGCGTCTCGCGCTTGCAAATTATTTCCCCCTCTGCCTTTCCCTTGTGCTTCATGCGAGCGTCTCGCGCTTACAAATCATTTCCCCCTCTGCCTTTCCCTTGTGCTTCATGCGAGCGTCTCGCGCTTACAAATCATTTCCCACTCTGCCTTTCCCTTGTGCTTCATGCGAGCGTCTCGCGCTTACAAATCATTTCTCCCTCTTCCTTTCCCTTGTGCTTCACGCGAGCGTCTCGCGCTTACAAATCATTTCCCCCTTCGCTTTTCTTGCTGGTACCTGCCACGTACGCTAGATACGCCTCTGTTAAGGTGATTCCATCGAAAAAGAAGTTGTAATGAGAATTTGATGAAACTTTGCACAGGCATTATTTACACCTAGTAGATTAAAAAAAAATAAAATAAAAAGAGGGGTCATCGTGTCTGTTTTTTTCGCTACGGGGCTGTGGTATATAAGTACTTTGCTAGCTTTACACAGCAATATTAAAACACCTATCCGCGTACCAGAGACACCCATTACTTCAAAAAGTTGTTACTAGCAATGAAATATAAGCAATATTCTTATGATAGAAGAACAATGTTACGGTAAAATGTCTAATAGGCACATCGAGCGACTGCACGGTTCCGTTGAAACCTAAAATCTGACTGTAATAGTGAATCAACCGGAATATTTCAAAATTGAACAATGAAAAATTCTTCAAATTTGGAAATATCATGTAAAGTCGTATTTATTTAATAAATGGAATAAAAAAGTGGGGTCACTGAGATCGTTTGGGAGACAACGATCCTTTATTTCTCTGAACAGATGGGCTTTCATAGACAACCTATCAAGTTCCGAAAATGCGCACGCTTGTGTGCGCGCTAATCACGCAAAAATGATGCGCAGAGAGGATGCGCAATGCAATTGAATGGAATCACTTTAAGACCATTCTTAGGAGCCCAACTTCGTTGCCATGGCAACAGTTTCTTAATAAATCTATAAAAATTTTACACTTTTATTTTGCTATTATTATTTTATGATAAAATTTGATCACGATTCACCAACTGAAAGCTCACCTAAATATTTTGCTTCCAAATTTCATGCATCAAAAACCAAAAAGCCCTTCGAGCCACCTCACATAGACACAAAAAGGGAACAAAAACATGTAAAGTAATAAAAAGTTCTAACTAGGATTTGGTCAGCCATGCCAATTTCTGTGCCTTCATTGTTTTGGTCAATGGCAAAAGGACTTGAATGTTGTCGTTACCTGGATAAGAAGCGAACACTGTTATTAATGGTAAGGCTTGCACCTACTCCATTCTCTGGTTTGTACGGAGGTAGCAAATCAGTGTCGGCTGCCTCATTACATTCTTCATCAGTAGGTTCAGTGCGATTACGGCATTTCTCCAACAAGAAATTTTCAATTGCACGCATTATCTGAAAAGTGAAAAGGGTCACCTTTTATTTGGAGCTGTTGTTGTGTTGTGGGACATTGTCGCTCTTTATCATGATGTATAAATTTATGGGTTCCAGCAAACCATTCATGAAACTGAACAAACTGCTGGCGATAACCTTGCAGTTCATTATCATCCCATCTGGAACAGCGTAAGGGGGGGGGGGGGTTGAGTGGAAATACTCTGAGTCCCTTCATGCTTCAGAAATTGGAGTTATGCATTAGCGCTGTATGTATGGGCTACCTTGTGTTGCGAGGCAAAATTCTCGCCTTGTTGTTTTCATGGTGTTTTGTAAGTCTAAACATACTTGAATGATTGTGCTAAATGATAATAATAATAATAATAATA
Organism: Siderastrea siderea; assembly: GCA_964030785.1. Lineage (NCBI taxonomy): Eukaryota > Metazoa > Cnidaria > Anthozoa > Scleractinia > Rhizangiidae > Siderastrea > Siderastrea siderea. Next base: position 12,806,615 of record OZ034970.1, read on the forward strand.
ATAATAATAATAATAATAAAACGTTCTTATATGGTGCATTTCTCGAACTCAATGTGCCTTACAATTAAATCATTCACATGTCGAAAAAGAAATTAAAAAGTAAATTCTGATGCAGAGAAAGAGTCTCAAGGATCTGCCACATTTTTTTTTTTTCGATTTATCGAATTTACTGTCATTTGTCATTCCTTACAAGTGGCTGATTTTATCTGTAAACATTTTCACCAACTTCAACATCCATTTAAAAAAGAAAAAAACTTCCATTTTCACAACTTCAACTTCCGTTTCAGTTCTAAAAATCAAACTTCAGAAAACAAATTATTAAAAATTTGAGCTAAAAGTCTGCAAGCTCACTCCATCCGTGCGAAACTGTTTAATTAGCTGACGTTGTTCTTTTTTTTTTTTTTTTTTATTTGTACAAACGGTTCCTTTATTATTCTACATCTTTGATTACTGACACTTCGTCCCTAATAGCTTACAATACAAACACTATTCACACTACGTTACTTACTTACTTACTGCAAACGACAATTAATTAAATTGTTACAAAAAAAACAAAAAAAAAAACAAAGAGAATGACATGCTACCGATGATGTGATAATTATTTAAAAGAAATCTTTCCACTTAAAATTAAAATGAGCGAGTTTATTTGCACGTAAGGCGATGTACTTTTCGAGATCTATTTTTTCTCGCACGTAGACGACAAAATCCGCAAATTGATATTTTTTGTCATTTTTAGCGCAGATGAACAGGAAAAACTTGCCAAAGAGTATAAGGTGGTTGATGGTTTGAAGCGAAGATGAGCCTTTTAAGACGCCATATAATATTTCGTTTTCTGTCAAGGCTGTCACGCTATGCTCTTTGCATTGTGAGCAGTACCACTCGGTAAATTCGTTCCAGAAAGATACAGCCAATGAACAGTACACAAATAAATGAGAGATAGATTGCTCTGTATCAGGGCAAAATGGGCAAGTAGGTGAATCGATAATTTGCATTTTGTACAGAAGACTATTCGTGTTTAGAATATTATGTATTAACTTAAACTGAAAAACAGATAATTTAACTTCTTTTGTTACAACAAAGGGAAGTGAGTATATTTTGCGACGTTGCGATGGATCAAAACCGCACTTGATGAGTCTTTTTTCTGCCGTAGGTGGAGGAAGATTTTTTCCATTAATCAACAGATGATATATGACTTTACACGTTAGGTTTTCTATAGTTGGCGTCGAGGAGGAGAGGTTTCCGGTTTGTGATTTTAAAAGCTCTTTCCAAGCACTTGGTATCGCAGATAAAAGCCCGTAGTATTGTAGAAAGTTGCAGTTTATATGGAATTTCTGTTGGAAGGACTGAAAAGACAGAAAGCGTTTTTTTTGTTCATCTACGAGACTGGATACGTTTTTTATGCCGCCGATGTGCCAGTTTTGGAAGAACACTGACTTTTTATTTATTTTTATAAACTGATTATTCCATATAATTTGGTTTAATACGTCGCACTTCGTCTTAGGTACGTTATTGGATAACTCTTGCCAGTAAGTTATTACATCGTTGTAAAATTTCGGAAGCGATTTATCTAAATTTATGCGTTTGACATCGTAGTTGCACTCGAAAATTAGTTTGCCACCTACGCTTGATAGCAGTGAAATTGGTATAGCTTTCCATGGTGCGTCATCTGTAGAACATAAGCGCTTTACCCAACATAGTTTTAGAGCTTTATCGAATACCGTGAAGTCAGTCATATTAAGACCTCCTTCTTCTTTGCATTTGATGATCGTAGATCTTTTTATTTTAGGCTGCTTATACTTCCAAATGAAATTAAAAATAATTTTGTTGACCTCTTCCGTAAAGCCATTAGGAGTATCCAGCACGCTACACACAAACGTGAGTTTCGACAGCGCAAGTGTTTTGACTATATTAATTTTGCCATAAACAGAAATGTCTCTTGATGACCAAATGTTGAAAACTTTTTTAAGCGACCCGAGTTTATCATAAAAGTTTTTTTCAATTGCGCGTTCGTCATTATATGAAAAATAAATTCCGAGCGCATATATCGGCTCTTCACTAAGTTTTAAGCTCAAGATTTTATCTTTGCGCAGACGCCATGATCCTAACCAAAGGAGTTCCGACTTGGTCTGGTTTATCCGAAGGCCGGTGTCCTAGCCGATTTTGTCCCCCCTGGATTTTGTCCCCCCGGACCAAATCCGCTAGCGGATATTGTCCCCCGGACAATATCCGCTAGCCGATATTGACCCCCGGGAGACAATATTCGCTAGCGGATTTTGTCCCCCCTTCGCGAATTTTGTCCCCCCGTCAAAAGTGATCATACTTCGCTATCGTACTCCTGGAGTCGTAAACGAATAAAAGAAAAGACGATTAAATGTGAATACGAATATTTCATGAACATTGAAAAGACGAAATAGACAAGGTAAGTCTCGGTGTTTACCAAACACCGCATTGGAAAAGCTATGTTTTTCTCAACACGGCCCGAAGCAACGTTTTCCAATCGAAAATCAAGTGTCATTTTTGTTGATCCTAGGCTAAAGTGCAGAACCAAATTTACAATTGCTTTTTTTTGTTAGTTTGTTGTATACGTCTGAAATTAAATAAATCAACTTTGTTTTACGAGGGTTGCACATAACTTTCGACTAATAAACAATGTTCGGCTAACAAGTCCCAGTGTCAAGTTTGTTTATTAGAATAAATGTTCGGTTGAGTGAATTTACAAAAACCTGAAAAGATACAGGACAATAAGATTACTGGACTCTAATTAATTTTTCGCTTGCCGATAAAACAAAGAGCAGTTTTCTCGACTTTTACTCTAGACAATAGATTTCTTTTAAATAGCTTCCGACATTAAACAGTTTTTCGCTTGCCGATAAAACAAAGAGCGATTATTAAAGCCGCAACTCAAACAAGCTTAAGATTAACGTTTTCGATTCATTGCTAACAGGAACCGTAGTTAGACGCTGTGTTTAGTCAGGTCTTTTGTTTACGACAAGCTTTGCAATGAATTATAGTAAATTTCTGAAATAACTTAGAGACCAGCATAGAACGCAAAATTGCATCGCTATTATAAGAAGTGACTATATTTACTATAATAAATATGGCAGAATTATAACACGTTTTGTGTTGTCATTCGAGGGAACGTTGCAAAAAAGTTTGCAAATGGAAAGTTTACTGAGTAAGAGGGAAACAAAGCTTAAATAACAATTGTTGAGGGGGGGACAAATTCGGCGAAGGGGGACAATATCGGCTAGCGGATATTGTCCGGGGGGACAATATCCGCTAGCGGATTTGGTCCGGGGGGACAAAATCGGCGGGGGGACAAAATCCGCTGTGACACCGGAAACACGTTCAAATTTTTCTAGAAGGTTAAACAGATTGGTTATCGATTGAGTGTCCTTTACAAATACGGTGGTGTCATCGGCATACTGAGCAAGTTTCGCAGTTTTTCCGGGTGTGATTTCAATACCTTTTATTGTAGCTGATTGTCTAATCGCATTACCTAAGACTTCTATACCTATAATAAAAAGTAATCCCGACAAAGGGCATCCCTGCCTCACGCCTCTGGATAGCGTAAAGTGTTTACTTGCAAAACCGTTATTAAGTACGCAACTAGATATGTCGTTATAGAATATTTTAACCCCATTGTTGGAGTTGAGGACCAAATTTAAATATTTCAAGACATTTTTGTAAGTAATTCCATTCGATAGAGTCAAAGGCTTTTTCGAAGTCCAGGAACACTGCTGCACCAGGCATATTTCTTTGTTTTGTGAACGACATTATATCGGAAATAGCTCTTATACATTCTCCAATATATCTACCTTTTATATACCCTGCTTGACAAGGATGAATAATCTTTGGTAATACTTTCTCTAGACGCATTGCAATGGCTTTAGTGGCGATTTTATAATCAGTGTTTAGCAAGGTTATTGGTCTCCAGTTTTTCAAAAACTCTAAGTTCTTGTCTTTTTTAGGAATAAGCGATATAATTCCGAGTCTTTGGGAAATTGAGAGCTTTCCTGTTTGAAAAGCATAATTGAAACTGTCAACCATTAATTTTCCTAGGGGATTCCAAAAGCGACGATAAAACTCAATGGTAAGGCCGTCTGATCCAGGTGTTTTATCGTTTTGAAAGTTACTAATTGCTTTCGCGCATTCTTCAAGTGTTAGCATCCCTTCGCACTGCTCAGCTTCGACGTTGTTTAAAGAAGCAAGCCCTTCAGATTCAAAGAAGAAAGCGAAAGTTTTGCTTTCTGGGTCAGTTTGTTTGGAACTGTAAATTTTTTTATAAAAGTTGGCTTCTTCTTCTAGGATTAGTTTGGGGTCGGATAAAATAGTATCGTTATCAGTTGTCAGCGAAGTTATGTGTTTTTTCTTATGATTTCTTTTCTCTAGGTTGTAGAAGTATTTGCTGTTTTTTTCCCCGAACTCGTACCATCTAACTTTGCTACGGAGCATGGCACCTTGAGTTCTACCCGCGACTATTTTTTTAAATTTACTTTTGACGCGATCCATTTCGGCTTTGGTGGTATCACTAAAATTAGAACGTAGTTGTTCTTGTAATTTACTAAATTGTTGTAAAAGTTCTTTCTCTTCATCACGTTTTTGTTTGGCCTTTCTTTTGGCAAACACGATTGTAGTAGCTCTAATTTCCATTTTAACCATTTCCCAGAATAGTCCTTTGTCTGTAAGGTCTGCATACTTTGATAAGAACGTGGGAACACTCTTGGTGATACGTTCGATATATTCATTGTCTGTAAGTAATGAGTTATTAAATTTCCAAAATCCTGGGCCTCGTTTCGCTTCTTTTTGCTCATAGTTTATGTGGAGCTGAAGTGCTGAATGATCTGAAAAAATGTTGCCACATTTAATAGTTGGAATAAAAAGCAACAAACATGAAGTGGATTGTAGAAATTGCAACAAAGAGTATTCTTTGCTAAGAGGTTCCAAATCGGCATGTTTAGCTCACGTTGTAAATTTAGTAACCTTGCATGACCATGTAAATCGTGAGATCATCACCCGGACACACTTAAAATTAACAATGTCAAAAGGGATAACGATTTTGAGACACCTTCCCTTCCTTAACCAAAATAGCATGACCACCACCAAAAATTGCTTTGTCTAGTTCAGTTGTTTAGCGTAAACAGAGGTGAAGGTTTAGTTGTCACAGGAAGGGCATTCTGACCCTGACTCTGCTGCTATCACTTCTTCATGGATAGGTGATGAATTCCTTTCATCAACCACGCCTTTTCAAATGTCTTTTAGGTCAATTTAGCTTGAGTGCAAAACCTCTCACATAGCTTTAAAATAATTTAAGCTCAACTGGTACAAAAATCAATATATGCTCAATCTTAGAGGCAAGAAACCTGACTGACAATCAGAGCATAAAGCTTTTGCCTTGCTGCATGTGTATCTTTGCATATTTTTTACCTTTTGATCAACCAGCAACTTAATAAGTAGCTAACTAAAATAATTTTTAAAAATGACAGATAAGTTACCTTCAATTCACTCTCCTTTTCCACCTTCAGCTCCTCTGCTACAAGAATGTAATACCTGGATTCTTTTGCACGAGCTCTGCCCTTTGACTGCACATAGGAACAGTAATTCTTTGGAAAATCAAAACGGCAAACCAGGTTACACTCGGGAATATCTAATCCCTCCTCAATGACAGAAGTTGCAATTAGCAGGTTGAAGTCATGTCTTCTGAACTGCCGCAGAACTTTTTCCTGCTTTTTAAAGTTCATTTCTGTTTCACTGGAATAGCTACCTTTTCCGCTAGTTCCATGGCCAACCACAAACTTGCTTTTGATGAAGGTAAGTTCATGATCTAGTCTGGCAATGATGTTGATCTGCTCACTGAGGATTAAAGCTGTGTATCTTCTTTCCACAAATACAATGCCACAGAGATTGTTTTCTTGTTCAGATTCTATGAACCAAAATCCAAATTAAAAATTTTGCATTTTATTAGAATAGAAAATTCAGCCCAAAAAACAAACTACTCCATAACGAATAATTTTTTCCATTTTAAAATTTACTTCTTGATTTTAAGACTTTTAAATTACAGAGAAATTGATATCCCAACTACTACTTCTTAAGTTGCCAACTGAAGCAAGGCATGAATGATTTCTTTCTTCAATCATTCAATTGCTCAAATTGTCCTCTGCAAAAGTGATCCAGGGGCAGACAGTAAAAGTGAGCTGGAAAGTCAAAACAAGTGCAGAGAATAATACTGGCAAAGAAAAGTTTTCTCCCCAGTATTAAAAAGGTTTTGACTTACATGGGACCAAAGGATATGTTTGAACTGGCAAAAAAAAAAAAGAAATTAGCCTACTATTCTCCATTTATGTTTTCTCTATCTGTCAAAATATGCACACCTGTTTACAGTATGTCTGTTGAAAATGCATGAATGAGCTTAGGAGAAAAAATAAAAACTTTGTGTGAGCACAAGCTGCATTAAAATGTTTATACAGTCAATCCACTGCGGCCACCCTTCGGTCAAAAAGCAAGTGACCCCCTTAATAGAGGTTGACTGCTTAATAAAAGCCCATAAAACTGACAAAACCTAACTCTTGCTGGCCACTTAATAGAAGTATAAAGCAATAGATACTTGTTTTTTGCTATGATATGACGGTGGCAGTGGCTGAATACAGAGATGGTCATTTAATAAAGGTTTTCTTTGGAAAAACATTAACAGTCTAATGCTTATCTATTTCTGCAACCTTGGAAAAAAAGGACACTTGAACTTGTAATTGACAAGGATTTAAGAAATTAGCATTGAAGTCATTCTCACCAATGTATTCTGAATTCCCATATTCCTTTAAAACACCTAACAGCTCCTGTAGCTTGGGCATGACATAGCACTGTCCACTGCCATCAGGGTCATTGCTGCTGGGGGTTGATGTACAATTGCGATACACGCCCTGTAGCTGCCTCAGCTGTGTTGCACAATACTCACAAAACAACCGTCCCTCTTTGCTGTCTTGAAACAAGCATGCCCTTTCTAAAAAAAATCACAGAAGTGTTTACTTTGGGTGGATAACTTGTTTGTACAGACCCCACCTCTCCCTGGGGATGGGGCGGAAACTTAATAGAAGTATATAACCCAACCCAGGCAATAGAAGTACAACCCAAGCACACATTTTGCATTCTCCCCAAATTTTCATGGTAACTTCGTGGTCAGTCAACAATCATGCAGCTACACAGAAGAGTGTAGAGTGCAGAGGGGGGACAAGGGAATGGAAGTTCCACTGGAGGTATTAAAGTCAGCAATTTGAAAGTAGCTCCCTAAAATGTACAAGAAACTCATTTTGTACACATGACATTTTCAACCCATGAGAGTACCAATAATTTGTGGCAAGTACCTTACAGCAAATTAGTGTTGCATTAATTTAAGTCACATTGATTTCTAGAAGCATTATTTTCTGCACCCTAGTAGCTTTCTAAGTTGGTTTGGTATATTTCAAAAATACATTCTGTTTGATGATTCAAGTTCATTCTCATCCTCAGGAATTGTCTCTTAACACATAGTTCAGTCATAATATCTTGGACAAAATGCCTCTTTCCTGATAGAACATAATTATGAGACGTCAATTAATTTGGACTTTCAGAGTTAAATTAAGAGAGGTAACTTCATTTAGAAATTTTGCCTACTGTTTCATGTTTATTTCCTTTAATGACAACTAACTTGTCCTTCAGTGTGTCAGTTAAATTAAATCACATTAATTTCAATTACCCCAACAAAAACAAACAGTAATCCCCATAATAAGGCAGTTACATTTTCAGTCGTAGTTTCCCAGCGTTTAGCCTAAATGATACCAAGATTATACCAATAATCGAAAGTGGCGGTAAATAGCATTGTGCAGTTCCAGAAAATATCCAAACACCCCCCCCCCCCCACCGAAGGTTTTTTGTTTTGCACCCCTCTCTCCCCAAGAAATTCCAGTTTAGCTCATACATTGCTTGTAAAATTTCCAGTTGGCTTTTGAGACCCCCTCCCTCTAGGAACTACACATTTTAACAAGATATTATCTGGTACCAAACAAAACAGTGTCACATAAGATACATAACCATAGGTGAAAGTTATCATATTCAACACATGCCATACCCAGGTCTTTAATTAAGTATCCTGCGACCCTGTCTGCCGCCCAGGGACCCATTTCTAATAAAGTTTCCTGGCATTCCTTCAGGACCCTCAGCGCAAACTTTGAATACCACTGTGCATTCCGCAATGGTCCCTTATCATCTGGCACCCTCCATTCTTGAAGAAACTTCAATCCTGAAATTAGAACTTTTTGAAGTTTCTCAATTAGGTTAACTGAATCGCCGTCTATGCAGTTTTTTGAAAATGTCACGATCTCTTCCTTGGGCTTGGCAGCAAACTTCTCAATCTTTTCATCTTGACTTGTCTCACATGTCGACCTCAAGGTACGTTCCAGCTCTCCTATTTCAGATTCTATATTCAATGGTTTGACTTTTTTGTTCACCACAGAGGCTGTCAACCCCATGACCTTGGGATAATCGTCCTTTCTGCAGTCACGAAAATGCTGCATAATCTGCCGATAAGGATGGTTGTTGCCCTTGGCATGGTGGCATTCATCAAAGATCAGGAGATTGACTTGCGAAAGTTTTACATAACCATGGTCCAAAAGATCAAGAAATATCTGTGCAGTCATAACTAGGACATTGTTTTCACTGAACTCTTTTTCCCAGATGTCTTTGTTCCACAAGTCAACTCCCATCTCTCCAACATAATGCTCGACCTTCAAATCTGTGTGCTTACCAATAACTTTAGCTTGCTGGACGGCTAGAGGAACTGAAAATAACAACAAAAGCAGAAAAAGAGAATTGTAAGGCTTGAGTATGTTTATAAGGTTGTGTATATACATATAAACGTAATGGAAGAATATGAAAAATAAGTTTAAATAGCATCATCGCTGGAAGTAAGCTCATATTTTGCATCGTTCATGCAGTCCATAGAATCTCCTCTCCCTGGTTGACATATCATTCTATTGTTCATGATTCAAGAAGCTTTGACTCCAGAGAATAAAGCTTCAAGCTTAAATTACAGATCAAACAAGGCAGTTTTGCAAGGTTAAGGCAAGTAAAGACATAGCAACAAAGCCATTCACAACTGTCGCCTTTGCATTGTCTACATTCAATGAGCTTCAATGCAAAGGACTCACCCGATGCCTCCTCCCACAAAACACCTCCCCTCCCCGGCCCGTTGTGTACAAAAACTGTCAACAATAGAAACTCCAACCTGTGGTAACAAGGAAGAAAGTTCTTTTTCCGCCATTTTGGTAGGTTTCTCTGACTTCATGAGCGAGTTCCTTAATCAGCATGACACTGATGAATGTCTTCCCCGTTCCTGTTCCCAGACAAACGATCGTATTCCTTTCCTTGGCTCGCTCAAGTAGTTCAACTTGATAGGGACGAGCGCTCATTGTTGCTTCCGGCTCGGCCTGGACTTCGCTTTTGGAGGATGACGAACTTTTTTCGCTGTCTTTCTGTTCCATGGTTGCAAATTTTAAGTTGTTCTAATCTCGAAGAGGACAAACGAGTATACTAAGGCCCGCCGAGTAACTAAAGGTGCTTCGCTTAGCAAAAAATTGTTAAATATGACCTCACTACTTTTTTCGAGAATATCATCCACTCGACTTGTAACTCCGAGAAACACCTGCATGAATAGGTTCGAACAATGCATCATGGTAAACGGTCTGCCCACGTGCTTTTGATTGATGTATTTTATTTTTACGATAACTCACGAGCGTTTCAGGCGGTCAACTTAATGACGACACTCATTTTCTCAATTGTACAGCGCAAAATCAATAAATGGATGCGCACGCGTTAATTAGATACCAGTCCAATCCCGCGTCGTGTCTGCGATTCTAATGGCTGCCGTCGTTCGTTTGGCTTGTACGTGAAACCTTGTTCTTTGTCGGTCAATTTCTTCTGTTGTCGAGCGATCCAGTCCTTCATTTTTGGGAGGCTGTTAGAAGATGACCTAGCCAAGTGATGGTGTAAGCGACATGTTCAGGTAAGCCTTTTTCTTGACAAAACATGTCCATGAAAACGAAACAGTCTTCCAGAGCTATGTTAATCACTCTTGTTTGACATGGACATACATCTGGATCTATATTTGTATCCTTGATTATTTTTACACAAAACTGTAGTTTGATAGTTAATCTTTATGAAAAGGCCAGTGGGCTCAGGCGGGCCCTCCGTGTTGACGGTGAAAATTGGGCTTGAATAAAGAAGTTGTACCTTTTTTATGTTTTGTCACGCATTCCTTTGATTTCCCAGCTACTGGTTTTACATACCACTCTGAATACCACTGTTTCGATTTATTCCGTTCTTTTATGATGTTTTTTTTTTCATTTACCTGACAGGTTTTATTCCATGTGAACAGTCTAAAGGCCCTTCTTCGATTTTTTTATTCTTCTTGACAAAAGAAGATGGCAGAATATTATTTTCTTTTGATAATATATTTTATGTAGTAAAACATCTGGTGTTTAACCGTAGAATTTCCATATGCAGTAGATGTTCTCCTCTCAGAGGAACAGAAAAGTGACACCACATCCTACATAAGCCAAGTGTCTGCTAAAGACAGTATTTATTGGACTCAAAATGTTTTCAGAAATGCATATCATCAAATAAAAAAGTGACAAAACTAGAACTATTTCTAGACTGTTGTGTTACAAGGAAAAGCTATGTGGAGTATGTTGAATGAACTGCAAATCCAGATAGTAATAATTATCATCCTCCTTGTGGTTTGAGTCATTTGATGTGCCATCGGTTTGGTGAAGACAACTACCACTTTTCTGTTCCTCTGCAACTTGCCTACTGGGATGAGGATTCAAGATTCAGCCACCTTGAACCTCTTGCTATCTGACAGAAACCTAGTTCCCTTAACCAGTGTTGTACAGTAATTTATTACTAGCTATTTTGAACTCTCATCAGCATCTGGAACAATTTTATTATCTGATGTAGAACAATTTTTCAGCCCAACAAAGCGACCACACTGGCCACATCTCTTAAATCTAACAAAACCCATGCGAATATTGCTGTCCTGAGAGGAGAACATCTACTGCATATGGAAATTGTTTTTGACATAAAACTAGTTTTCCTTGTGGAATGAGCCTTACTTGTCTATTTAAAAACTTTCAAAACATGCTTAACAAGAAACTTACAAGCGCAATATCATCCCCCTAGTTTGCCCCTACTGCACAGAATGTTGCAACATGGAACATGCAGTATCCTCTCGAACATAAGAGAAATCAGGACGCATTCTACGGTTAAACACCAGATGTTTTACTACATAAAATATATTATCAAAAGAAAATAATATTCTGCCATCTTCTTTTGTCAAGAAGAATAAAAAAAATCGAAGAAGGGCCTTTAGACTGTTCACATGGAATAAAACCTGTCAGGTAAATGAAAAAAAAAAACATCATAAAAGAACGGAATAAATCGAAACAGTGGTATTCAGAGTGGTATGTAAAACCAGTAGCTGGGAAATCAAAGGAATGCGTGACAAAACATAAAAAAGGTACAACTTCTTTATTCAAGCCCAATTTTCACTGTCAACACGGAGGGCCCGCCTGAGCCCACTGGCCTTTTCATAAAGATTAACTATCAAACTACAGTTTTGTGTAAAAATAATCAAGGATACAAATATAGATCCAGATGTATGTCCATGTCAAACAAGAGTGATCAACATAGCTCTCGAAGACTGTTTCGTTTTCATGGACATGTTTTGTCAAGAAAAAGGCTTACCTGAACATGTCGCTTACACCATTACTTGGCTAGGTCATCTTCTAACAGCCTCCCAAAAATGAAGGACTGGATCGCTCGACAACAGAAGAAATTGACCGACAAAGAACAAGGTTTCACGTACAAGCCAAACGAACGACGGCAGCCATTAGAATCGCAGACACGACGCGGGATTGGACTGGTATCTAATTAATGCGTGCGCATCCATTTATTGATTTTGCGCTGTACAATTGAGAAAATGAGTGTCGTCATTAAGTTGACCGCCTGAAACGCTCGTGTAACTGAGCGAATTCTCGCGCGCTGACTGGTTAATTTTTATTGTCAATAAGGACGCAATCAGCAAATGTTTTGTCAAACTTTTCAGCGCTGCATTCTTGATGAGGCGAGAATTGTACCACAAATCTAGAAGTCTTCAATGAGGAAATCATCTAAAATTTATGATCTTGTCTAAAAGTACACAAGAGTGACCACGAGTGACCACGAGTGACCACGAGTGAGATTGCATCTAAATATTTTGCTGATGTTACGATGACGTCATCATTAGATCATTTTATAAAATAATCACTATTTCACGGCAAACTGGCCGTTTCTTGAGACCTTAATACCTGGATTCGACATTTTCGCCATTTCTGACTGAATGGGGGAGGGGCCAGTTACCTTTTTCTTCCCGCCCATTTTTCCGCCTCCTGTGCACCTCCCTTCCTCTTTTCTACCCGGAGTCCCAAATTCTCTTAAAGTAGTTCACTTTAATAAATTTGTTAGTTTCCAGTTAACTAAAGGTGGGATAATCTCATCGTCGGCCTAGTTGTTTACATTTGTCATTCTACCAGTATGTGTTTAGCGTCCTGCGGGATTTGCGCGACTTGCAAACGATTTGGACGTACTCGCAGCTACATTATTGCCTGTGAAAAGTTGTTAATAATATTCAAGGAAATCTAAGATAAATAATTACTTTGATTTCTTCTTTTCAGACTGTTGTAGTTGACAAAGTGGTTTGATTGTATTGTTTTGCTGATATGAGAAATTTATCGTGTAAACGACTATAATCGTTTAACAATTAAATATTTCCTTAAATCACGTACTTTCACAGAAGACCCTTCTGTTAATTTTTGTATTTGTCATTTTCACTTTCTTTCTTTTTTTTTCACCCTTGGTCACTGGTAGCCTTCGAGGAGGGGGGGGGGGTAGGGATGGAGGTGGACAAAATTTGGGACTCCGGGTAGAAAAGAGGGAGGGAGGTGTACTGGAGGCGGAAAAAAGGGCGGGAAGAAAAAGTTAAGAAAAGTGGCGGGAACCGAGATTAAAGGGTGCGGGTGGCGGGAGCTCCGGGAAGATTGTACCCCCCATCCCCCTCCCTGTCCGTCCTTAGCCCCTCCCCCATTCAGTCAGAAATGGTTAAAATGTCGAATCCAGGCATAAAGGTCTCAAGAAACGGCAATTTTGCCGTGAAATAGTGATTATTTGATAAAATTATGTCATGATGACGTCATCATGACATCAGCCAAATATTTTGATGCAATCTCACTCGTGGTCACTCGTGGTCACTCGTGGTCTACTCGTGGTCTACTCGTGGTCACTCGTATGTACTTTTAGACACGATCAAAATTTATGGGTTACAGTCAACGCTCTTCACGCATGAACGGTCATTTAATGAAGATTGCATTCTTCACGTGCGCATTCCTTTTTTTAATTCGGTAAACGTATTCTTGTAGATAGATTGAAAGATAACGATTTTTTTTCGATGAACGAAATCGATTCTTCAAAAGGTCACACGTAACATCAGAAATCGTCTACATGGCGCAGTCGGAAGAAGTGCTAATCAATTACCTCAGGGATGTCATCCGTTATCAAGGATCTTATTAAACCTCCACAAGAAAACAGGAAAATGGTTGAGTCGTCGCGTGGACTGAATAGTGTCGGACGATTTTATGAACAGCTCCTTTTGGCACCCTCGTGTTCCGTGGAATATCTGACAACCCCAATCCAGCATTGAAAAGGTTAACGATTTCGTTCCTTGCATTAAAAGTGGGGGGGACAGGGGGGCGGGAGATCGGGAGAAAAGGGGGCGGGAGGTGTACGGGAGGCGGGAGAAGAGGGGGCGGGAAGCGGGATTGCCAAGGTGGCGGGAAGCGGGAGAAAAAGGGGAAAATTAGGCAACATTGCGCAATATTTCGCAATCGAAAAAATGCAAAGGGGCGGGAGCCAAAAAATACAGGGCGGGAACCGGGATTAAAGGGTACGGGAAGCGGGAGGTTTATACCCCCCTGTCCCCCCCCCCCCCCCCCCCCCCCCACACACACTTAAAAGGCAAAGGTTTACTCGCTCCTTGCATTAGAAGGCAAAGATTTACTCGTTCCTTGGATTAGAAGGCAAAGGTTTACCAGGATCCTGAAAGCTCCCAAGCGAATTTCTTGCCATTTGGCGCTAGGAAACCTACACTTTCATGTTCCGATCATGTGCAAACCTATGTAAACCGCAACAAACCGCGGCGAAAACCGTTACAGGTTTAAAATTGTGGCGGCCGTTGTTTATATTTTCTGCGGGTTTCCGATTAAGCCACCAAACCTCCAGCCAAAGAATAAGTTACCTTCTTAAAATTAGAGACTCCTTTGGATTTTCTTTCTAAGGATTTTCTCTTTACGGGTTATTTTTGTCGGCTTTACACCTTTTGCTGTTCATTACGAGAAAATACGCGATCATTTGCGTGAAACGGCCTTCAATTGCGCGAAGAGACATTCATGAGCGCGAAAGTACGAACATTTGCACATAAATCAGATTCAATAACGATATTTGCATTTTAATCAACATCCAATAACACTTTTGGGCATTCATATGCGTCAACGGCATACAAAAAAGAGAAATATACTTTCATTTGCGCTAGCATGCAAGTCATTAACACCATCTTGAATGTCAACAGGGACAATAAAACAAACATTAAAGTGAAAATACCATTTATTAACATTTCTGTCACACTGAAAGCAATTCAATAGAATTCCTGGACGGCCTTAGTGTGGATGAGACAAACATTAATGCACTTGTACAAACAATTACGCGTTCTTTAAATTCAATAAACAAAAAACGATTTTCAATTGAATAGTACCTAAAGTACCTGAATTTTGATCTATCCCTCAATAACCTCTCTGTTTAAACATCTTGGCAGGTAGGTTTGCATTAAACGGTACCATTGAGCACATTTAGCTGCGGTGACGGTGTCGATGTTTCTGTGTAGAGCTTCAAGAAGTTGTTGTGTTCGAAAATCCCCTAGTGGGATTCTTCGGGCTCTTGCTTCATCTCTGTTGTCCATAAGTCTTTGGATTTCAGGACGGGAGATGTCGGCCTTGATGGCCGCTTTAAGACTGCTTATTGCCTGTTCCACGATGTTGAGGAAAGGGCTGTAGGGTGGAAGCATTTTAAGTTCTGTATTTGGGGCGGGAATGGTCGGGTTTCTGTGGGCCGGTGCTCCGTCATAAACAAAGATCACTGACTCGTCAGGATCTAAGTTCGTCCTCGCCTGTGCCAGGAAGTTGTTAAAACGCTCAGCGTTCATTCCTCCCACAGCGGCTGACGAAAACACAAGTCCGTTTATGGGCGAAATTGCCATTGTCACGGTCAGGTTTCGTCCACGCTGACCGCACACTTGGCGGTACGCGCTCTCTCCTTGCCGCGCCCTACCGTGACTTCTGGCCGTCCAAATATTGTAGCCGCATTCGTCGACAAACACACAGTGACGGACTATGGCGTGATTCATAAACCAGTTCGCGTAATCGACTCGCTTGTTTAGCACGTCAGGTCTGTTTCTGTCAGCAGGGAGGGGTCTGACCAGTTTCACTCGGAACAGCATCCCGTCTAACGTTCTTGATACAGTGCGGCAAAGATTTACGTCACACGATCAGTCACACGCTGAGTTGACGTACGCATTACGAAGAACAATCAACTGTTTATTTTTAGCTATTGTTAAAAACCACCGATTTCCGTCTAAATCCCGAATGTTGACAGTCTAGGATATCCAGCAGTGTTTTCAGTGATAACCTATCCTGGGTATTAAACCCATCTCTATTAACGCTTTCTTTGCTAGTTGCCGGTAAATTTGCCAAATTGATTTCTTTTTAGTGTCAATTGCCGGGAAACCTAGTCTAGACTAAATTCTCCAACCAACTGATTAGTTTCCTTGAAAATGATACCCTATTCTAGACTAAAACTCTCTGATTTCCGTACCCTATCCCAGACTAAACAGCTTGAAAACCATACCCTTCAAAGCGGCACATACCCATATAGCGTGTATAGGGGAGTACCCCCCCCCCCGGGCAGTACGGTCATGTATCTCGGGTTTGGCTGGTAACCGTCTCCTTAATTCACTGTTTACAGTATTTGAGCAAGTGTGAGCAGACAGTTTTCGTTGATAATTTGCTCTAGACAGTCTCTCATTTCATCATCCACGCGCACGTTGTTTCTTCCACCTCTTGGTCTCTCCCGAATTCTGCCTTCTGTGATGTAACGCGCCACGATACCCCTTGCCGTTGATCGATTCACGCCCAACGTGTCTGCGACCAAAAGATAGTCTTCCTGCTCGTCCTCAAAAGCTCTAACGATTCTCTCTCTGTGTTCGAGAGGTATTCGATTTCTTCGACGCATTTTGTATGTACATGTACATTTACCAGTAGTCAAAAAACGCTCACGAAGAGAAATGAACAGGAAAGAATTTTCTGATCCTTTTATCCTATTTTGCACTTGACAAAGGTTACGTAACCTATCCAAAGGGTTGTATATACATGTACATATCATGGGCATCACACTGGCAATGAAAATTTCAGGCAAAATATAGGTATTGTTCCATTGAAAATCGTTTTTTGTTTATTGAGTTTAAAGAACCCGTAATTGTTTGTACAAGTGCATTAATGTTTGTCTCATCCACACTAAGGCCGTCCAGGAATTCTATTGAATTGCTTTCAGTGTGACAGAAATGTTCATAAATGGTATTTTCACTTTAATGTTTGTTTATTGTCCCTATTGACATTCAAGATGGTGTTAATGACTTGCATACTAGCACAAATGAAAGTATATTTTTCTCTTTTGTATGCCAAATGACGCATACGATTACGAATGCCCAAAGGTGTTATTGAATGTTGATTAAAATGGAAAAATCGCTATTGAATCTGACGTTTGCGCAAATGTTCGTATTTTCGCGCTAATGAATGTCTCTTCGCGTAATTGATCGCCGTTTCACGCAAATGATTGTGTATTTTCTCGTAATGAACAGCAAAAGGTGTATGTTCTCGCCATTTTTTGCGCCGGCTTGAAAACAATAAAAATATCACGCGTGACATACCGGAAAATTGAGCTCAAAAAACTAACTTTTCAGTTCTGTTTGGAAAGTTTGAATTATTATTACGATGTAACAAAAAAAAAATTCGAATAACTAAAATAGTGTTTCGAATATAGAATCCAAGTTTCAAAGAATCGCTAAATTTTTTGAAGAGTGAAATCGAAGAATGAACTAATCAATGAATATTTGAAGTTGACCGTTCATGCGTGAACCGCGTTGACTGTAAAGGTGAAGAAACCATTGCAACCTTAGAGCGAAAAGATGAGGATGTTTACTGAGGATTCAGACCTGAAAATCGGCGGTGAGCGGGAATTTGTGCTGTCGATGAAATTAAGCTGAACTGTGTTTCAGCGGATTATTTTGTGAACAGTTTTTACTTGATTAAAGGTTAGTTGAGCAATTCGAATTTTTCCTGGTATTGCTGGCCTATTCTTACTTAAGTTTTAATTTACGAGCCCGTGATTCTCCGAATTACAGGGATGAAATTCAGATTCTGCAGCAATCGCATCTTCCATTGACTTCTTTCCTTCGTTTGAAAATCAGTTTTGGCCTTTTATTATTGTAAAAAACAAATTGACGTCAGTTTTTTTGCGTCTGTCCTCTTATTGATGATAAATTTTGCGGCTCGTGGATCTACAACACTTTGACAATGTTATGAGGAAATTTATCAATAATAAAAGGACAGACGCATAAAGAACTGACGTCAATTTGTTAACTAACAAGAAATTCTGAAGAATTTACAGGCGGCGGATAGCCTCTCACCCACCCAACCGCACCCCCCCCCCCTACCCCTTCCCCTTTTTCTAAGCAACAGCGACAATCGCCTATTATTGAAATCACATATCAGCTAAGACCACGCAAGGCTATCAATCGCGAGTTGTTGACAGGTAACTTGATATAATACGGGTTTTGTTAAACGGTCACGAAAACGATAGCAATTACTGTATTCTCCTACAATCTGGGTGCACTGTCACGATCTGTCACCGTATTCCTTTTGAACACACGTTTTATAAACACGTCTGTAGCGTTTCTAACGTATTTTGTCAATACTACCCTGAAGTTTTCTGCGATCTTAATTGAAAATTAAATTCAACTTACATGTAAAAGATCTTTAGTAAAGGTCACGTTATTATTTATTCACTAGTATGTCAGGTATTTCAAACCTGATAAAATCCATCTGTTTGCGTCATAAAAACAGCAGAACGAAATGTCCTCAAAAACAGCGAAATAAACATTTCAACGCTTACCCTTTACTTAAGTTGGATACGCCGCAAAACCCAAAAAGAGGAAATTAGACTCCTTTCTAACGTTCATTTTTTCCTAACTAACACTACTTCAAACAGAAAAGTAAAACAGACTTTTAACATTGGCTTTCGCTGACCTGCTTTGCACAATTAGCAGTTCCTGTATGTAATGAACTTTTATTAGTAGTTCGTGGTTTCCGGTGACCTGTTATGGACAATTTGCACTTTCGGTATGTAAGGAAGTAAATGTATGTAAACATATTATATTATGGACGTCCGACACGATCTGTCACCGTATTCCCTTTAAAAACACGTTTTATAAACACGTCTACAGCGATTGTAATGTATTTTGTCAATATTACCCTGAAGTTTTCTGCGATCTTACGTGGAAAATTAAATTCAACTTAAAAAGATCTTCACTAAAGATCATCATTGTTTATTCCCTAGTATGTCCGGTATTTGATAGATTGGATTTCCAACCTGATAAAATCTATGTGTTTACGTCATTATAACAGCAAACGCATTGTTCAAAAGGCCGCGCGAACTCAAGAAGACTAAGTAACTGACGGACACGACGACGACGAAAACGAAAAAAAGTGCATTTTACGAGTCGGCGTGACGTGCGTTACCGCACGTGCTCCGCCTAATTATCGATTTGTAACTTCCCTGGAAGGGGGGTTGGCAGGCAGTGTGTGCGACCTACGATCGCAATGCATTATTTTCACACGTTTTCAAGATGGCGGACTTTCCTCTTTGTAGCGCTGTGAGGAGTAAGGGGTAAGCTGAAGTTGATTTTTGTCGTTCACTTGAAGCATATCGACTCAAGAACATATGAAATAGACTCGTATACAATTAATTCATTTGAATGAGACGTTATTTTTTGGAAACAGTGTTAATAGTGTCGTATTTTTCAAAAAGATTAATAGCATCTAATTTCGTCTCCTCAAAACGCCGTGAAGTGCCTTCCACTCAGCTGGTTATTTTAGACTATTCCTTGCCTGAACTTATTCAAAAAGTATACCAAGATATTGCTTACGAAAAGCAAGAGTCAACAGGTTCACCGCACCCCATTGCACCCCTCACCGTTAAGCTGGGAATTGCGTTTGAAGTTGACGTTTTTTTGCCTTCGGTAGTTTGTCTCATTAGCTTTTGACGGTCTGCTCGTGAGAAGGTTGTGATGTCTTCTCGCCGCACCCAAAACACAGTTACTGGTTGGTCTGAAAATATATTGCAATCGATTTCAGGGAATCAGAATGAGTACGAAGCTAGGGAAATGGTCAAAACTATTGTACTTAGACAGGACCCACCATTCCGCAAAAAGACAGGTGGTCTCTTCGTGTACCCCCTCCCCCCACCTTAAAAGATGGTGTCTTGTTTGTATAGCCCCCACTCTATCAGGAGTAGAAACTAAGAAAACGATTCAAACCTTGCTATGCCAGTTGTTCAGCAGCGCAAGCTTCATGCACACCTAATATGAAAGACTCAACTAAAATTTTCAGGCCAATAAATGTTGTCCATTTGGATAATCAGACAGGTGGTGTCTTGTATAGCCCCCCTACCCCTGCACAAGGTGGGTCCTCATCGAGTACACTTGTTATGACCACTTCCCCTACAACTTCGATTTTTTGACGAAAAGGATGTATTGATCACACTCCGTGATGCGAAACAAAATCCTGCAAATGCAACAGAGTTAAACGCAATAAGACACCGGCCGGCGTTACAAACAGCAAGAAAACTCATGACGTTGCAGATAGTATTTCAGATTCTTTTATTGTCATAAATTTAAACACGAGAGGCTCGGAAAAACCTATCAAGTTCCTCAACGAGCCAAATTCTACGAACCTAACTGGCCTAATATGCCAAAAGCGGTATTCAAGCCACATTGAGTCACTTAAAAGGTCAAATGTTACTGAGAATAACATACAGGCGTAAAGCAACAGGAGTCCATCATACAAATATCAGAAAAAGATCAGATATGACCTTTATAGCAGTCTTTAAAATACGACGCCTTTTAAAATTTACGGGCTCTTTACGGCTCAATTTAGTCACCGTTTAAAAATCCTCCAAACTAATTCGGATTGATTGATCACTCGAGAAGAGATGTTCACGCTTTTGCAGTCAGTTGAAAATGAGCCGAAATGGTCATTTCCCCCATAGTGCAGTGCGATCGTAGGCCGGACACCGCCTGCGGTATGGGGGGCTGGGGAAGAAAGGGGACAGGAAGCGCAGCCCGAGGATGTTTACCAATTACACGGACAAACCGGTCGATTTACCGTCTCGGTCGGTTTGGGCAAATGGTAAGCATATTTCCGCATTGGGACTGGCGCTTACCATTTGCAGAAATCCCTACCATTTACCAAAAAATTTGCACGACGGCGACGGCTAACGAGAAGGTCGCAAAACAAAAGCTTTGATTAACAAAACAACGACTCTGCAACGTGCGTTATTCTTGGCATATTTCTTTGCCGTTCTGTGCACAACTACAACTTGAAATGACCAAATTCAACGTTTTGTGTAGAACGCAAGCACACGACGGTGAATTTTCGTTTTTATAATAATGATAATATAATAGTAATAACTTTGTTCACGTGTCAAGTGATCTAGCACCCTGTAAAGACAGGGCGCTAATTGGGGACACAGCTATTTTCTAATTAATTTTCTAAATAAGTTCTTCCTGAACTGATACGCCGTCCTTACAAATTCAGCTCCTGGATAATTCGACTGCATTAGACAGATTAAACGATTCGAAATAATTGCCAAGTGTCAAAGATTGTGAAGTCATTTCAGAAGTGACGTTTTCCTTCCCGTTAAGCTCCCCAATTAATTGTGGTTGGGACAGAAAATGGCTGCGAGAGCCTGAAACTGGTATCAAAGATTAGGTTTAAACAAATGGTACACGAATTTCCGTTTGGAACATTCCGTCCAGAAAAACAGGACTACCTTTTCAGACGTTCCGTTGCTCCCGGAAATTTTCCTCTGGAACGACCCGAAAAGTCGTGTACCATTTACTTTCCAATTGGAATTTCCGGAAAGTTGTTGTAAATGGTAAACAACCCGAAATTCTTTTACCCCAACCAAAAATTAAAACGCCCAAATAACCGGGATAAAGCTCTACTTAGTAACAACGCTAAAAAGGTAAGACAGTGAAGACAAGCGCAGTCAAAAGTTACGCCATTCTCGTCCCCAGAGCCCGCCTGGCCCTCTGGGCCGCCGGCGCCTGGGCACAAGGACCATCCTCGCGCCCAGACGCCGGCGGCTAAGAGGGCCAGGCGGCTCTGGGGACGAGAATGAAGCTACGCCGCAGTGATAAGCCATTGGGGGGGGGGGGGGGGGGAGGGCACTGTCACGCATAGAGTGCTTGTCACGCTCACGATTTTCCTTCTTTGTTAGCGTACGGTGTCAAGCTTTCTCCCATGTAACCGCTCAATGTCACGTTGTCAGAATCAGTGTCTCTTTCTAAGGTAATGTGGCTTTTTCAGAGCAGAATTACAAGGAAAAGACTGGTTTATCAAAAATCATCAGTTGTAAATCTTAATCCAATTAACACGGACCAATTAAAAAATGCGGGAGTTGAAGAAATGTTTAATCACGCGCGTTCGCGGTTAATTTGCAAAGGTGGAAAGTTTCAGCGCAAAAATTATAAGCGTAATTGTAAGCCAACGTTGTTAGTATAGTTTCTGAGATGTCCAGTTAACGTTGACAGTTTTGAGGATCGATATCTATTAATCTTAAAGGTTCTAGCATTCTGAGGTAAGCTCTAGTTTAAATTTTTGTTCTCTGACTCTTTGTGCCCGACGGATCTAGGCCGCTTGGAGTGCTTAACATATTAAATCTGAAAACATTGTCTGTAATTTTTAAGCGAGTTGTAAAAATATATTACAATTTTAATGTTCGCTATTGTAGAAAAGTGTTGTGGAGATTTGAAAATAAGCTTCAAAACCCACCAGTTCACGTTTGTAACAAAACAGGCTTATGGAAAGCAGTTTGAATTGAGCTGGAGCGACAGCCTTTCAAGGTGGGTGGGGAAGAGAAAGGGACTTGCGTGTAACGGAGGGTTCACAAGGTTATTGTATTTTGATAACCTGTTAATGTTAGGGTTATCATATCTGTTTAAAGCCGGCTACGTTTTCGTTGGTGTTGCTGTAGTGGTTGCTCAGAGTCCCTATCATTTCAACACAGGAAAAAATGTTTGATTATGCTACATTGTTTCAGTTATTGGTATTATGCGTGACAGTTATAGGATGGGGACTGGATCTTATGATCCAGAGTGACAGAAAATACCCACAACTCCAAACGAAAGCATTGGAAGTGAGTAATCCTCCAAGTTTTTTTTCTTTCTAGTACATCTTTATTCCACATGATAACGTGGCTGGGTTCCAGCTGAACAAATTTCCGTTGTAACGAGAATAATAAAGAATTAAAGATATACAACACAGGACCTAATCAATGTGCTCCTAAACAAACAACATGTCAAGTTCAAAGAAGGTGTTCAAGCAAGGGTTACACGACGGGTGAGAGTCGAAACAGAAACCGATCTCCATATATTAATATTCCCGCTCGCAGCTTTTTAATTTGCTGAATTTTAATTTTTAGATCATAGCGAACTCCAAGAATCAGAAGGTAGTGTTGGGACTTGGGTGCGCTGTTCTGTTCCCAAATGTCGTGCAAGTTGTCAAACCGGACATTAAGTACAATGCATCTGCTGCTGGTGAGTTTTTACTGTGCAAAACACTCGCTTTTTTTCCTTAAATCTCGCCGGAAGTAGATGCAAACCGGGAAAATCGCTAATACTCGCCTGGCGCGAAGTGCAGAAAGCGGGACAGAAAGCGTGGATGCTTGCGCACAAACGGTGAAACAAAAATAGCCGGCGGCGATTTCTCATTTTCTCAAAATGCTGATTTTGTTCGAAATAAATGTTAATTTTTGTTTTCCTTTTCGGAGCTGTTCCTGTAATGCCAAGGCTACCGAATTAAGTTTTGGATCACGAATGACGGACAGGTTTGTACAGTTCACGTTACAGTTCTTTTTATGTTTGTCCGCGATTTGTTTTGTTTCTTTAGTCTTACTAAAAAAATCAATCGTTTTCAGTCTTTCAGGTGTTTTTATTCACCCCAAGTCTGTTAATTTTCAAGTGAATAATTTCCACAGTCCATACCTTGTTTATCACGAGAAGGTCAAGACTTGCAAGGTAAGATACTCCAGTTGTTGGAGAACTAAAACTCACATGCAACAGCTTATGTCAGCATTTGAATCTCGCAACTCCCCTTCTGCAAGTTGCAAGAAAAATTGCATCGTCTAATTTTCTATTATTTGCATGTAGTTTTAATTTCATTTTTGTCGTTCTTCTATTTCCAGCCTTTATTTAAATACGTTTTTCAACAAAGGACGTTACCCCTTTGGGTTGCGAACCACTGCGGCGACACAGACGAAAACATCACTTAGACGGGTGTGCCATAAAAATCGTCAAGGGGAATCTTCATGTATTCTAACATGGAGTGTTTTTCTCATGACAGGTTTACATCCGGGACTGTAGTATGGTATCAGTATATTCATTGCTTTTGTTCTGTGGTGATTGTTTGTCCGTAAACTTGGAGAAAGGAATTTTTGTAATTTCCATTGACGATGGGTGGATTCGGTTTTCAGCATGTTCACGTAAGGTTCGTAAACTATTTTTAAATTTATAAACAAACAAACGTATATAACTGACACATAACTCAGTTTTCTTTTTATTCCCTACTTTTTCCTCTTTCAACCAGGCCGCCTAGGGCGCAAATGCTTTTACATATTTTTTATTCATTACAATATAATTTATAACTTGAAAAACCTGTCGTGTTCACTCTCTTTATTAAAAATCTAGTTAAAAGAAGCTGTCAATAAATATACTAGCTGAAAAACTTATTCTAATAGTAGAAATAAAATAAAAAATGCCAAGAGGCTTTTTAGTTGGCATTTGAAAAAAAAGTGGACAAGTACTACCTATACTAGAATGCAGGATTTATTCTAGAAGCTGGGTTATGTGGGGCCTCGGCACGCGCTCCCCTTCCCCTGTTGTAAATTGTTGGTGTCTGTAAGTTCCTCCAGTGGTAGATTACGTACTTTTTGGTGGACCTTTTCAAGGTTTGTAGTGGAACAAGTGCCAAATAATTGGCAAATTTTCATGCTCGAGAGCTTCAAGAAACAAGAACAAGGGCTCCCTTGGTTTAATTTTGTTGCCACGTTTGACACACTTGCAAATTTTTATGCGCCAATATATTTTCAATTGCAAACATCCCACAATGCTGCACTCTAGAACAAACCCTGCTGACTATGTCTGTTACTGAAGTATCTATCTGCATAAGTTACGCCTAATATAAAATGGATACACCTGAAACTATTGCGGAATCATTGCGTGCAATTTTAAATTGCACATTGTGTCCTACCCGGAAATTGTTTAAAAGTCTAAATTTCTCACAATGTTGCAAAAATAAAGCGCGAGTTTTCCTCTGCAACAACTTCGTAATCCAGACCTTTCAATAACACTTCAATTTGACCAGAGTTAATAGCTTTTTCTGCTGTCTAAACTCACCCTTGCTCCTCTAATGTCAATACATTATCATGGTTATGGCAGTGCTCTCCTGTGGTGATGTTTATTATGCTGTGAAAAGGGGTTCCTTTTGTGAAGCCATGGATGACGTCCTAAAGAATAACCACTCAATTAAAAGCTATCATGGAGCGGTCCTTTCCTATGGTGCTGCCACTTTTCCGTTATCTAGAAAACCGAAATTTGGATTTTTTTTTTCAAATTTCAAACTTGGTCACCTTCCATAACTATCACTGTTCTGATTCTTTTTTGTCTTTCCTTGCAGGTTGCTTCTCTGGTGCGAGACCTGAGAACAGAACTTGACCGATTACTAGAAAAGAAAATAGAAGACCCCAGTTTTGATCTCGCGAGCTGTGCACGAGGAAGCAGGGTTATTGACGCTATTGTGCAGCTGATTACCACTCAATAATATATGGCAATTCGCCAATCACAGCGGAGGTAAATAACCCAATGAACCAATCAGAATCTGATACAAACATGTAACCAGTGCCAGGCGCAGGAAGACAAACGAAGTTAACCCGAAGAGACCCTAAGACCCCTGCGGGTTCCAAAACTCATCGTGATCTTCTGAGGAGAACCGAAGACTTAGGATTACCGAAGTTCAAACGAAGACTTCCGAAAATTGCCGAAGTTCAGGCGAAGACTTACGAAGTTTGGTGAAGTAAAGAGGTTTGACTCCGACTTGTTTTCAAATACTTGCTTTAGACGTTTCGGCTAACGCTTAAGCCTTCATCAGATTGATAAATGATTTAAACGTCTTAAGCAACTATTTCAAAACAAGTCAGAGTCAAAACTTTACACTTCACTATGTCAACTCCTGACTATAATTACTCAACTTCCGAAGTTTGTTGGATGTTTTCAAAGGTTTTGGAAGGTTGTTCTTCCAGGCTTCCAGCTCTGTTAATAAAAACTGTATGACTACTTGTATTGTAAGTAGGTAACAATATAATCCCCTGCAATTTTGAATGAAGAAACATCGCACTCACACCGCACTCTTTGAAAACTTGAAAGTTTTACCTATTCTTACTTATTCCAGAATCCATGCAAAATTATGTGATTACCTAGTAAATTCAAATACTATTAAATTATTGTCCTCTAAAGAAAGTTTAATAACTAAATGTAGCCTTTGGTAAAGTCAATTTTATAAAGGTATGAAATTCACTGTATGGTGTAAAACAATTAAACCGGGCACCAAGGAAATGTTACTATTTGATCTGACTTCGTAAGTCTGTTAATCTCTAAACGCATAAACTCTAATTGACAAGCTAAAATGTAAACTCGGGGTTTCTATGAAAGTCGTTACAAACCGAGAGCATAGCCTATTGACCGAAGTATTCAGCACTGATGGCGAATAACTTTGTTGCTAGTTTTGTTTTAAAATTTCTGTAATAATGCAAGCCCACCCTCCCAGGTGATTTATCGAAAGTTAGAGCATCGCTGCACAGCCAATAAAATTGCAAGTTTCGCCGGCCATTTGTGAGTCACTGGGTCATGCTGAAATTATTTATTGCCAGAAGCATTGCTTTGACCTGCGACCAACTAAAAAGCCCCCTTTCAGAAATTCTTAAAGACCCATGTAGGAGCTCCTCTGGCCGGTACTCACGCGCTTGGTTCACTCCTGCACTGGGCTTGTTCCATGCGAGGTGCTTCTTTCCCGCGCCTGCACTGCCCGCTTGGCAGCGGTTAACTTGGCAATCCTAGAGTTGTTACCCTTACCAACAAACTCTCCCCAGTACACCCGCAGAGTACGTTCGATTTTTCCATCGGGTAGCGTTTTTGCTTCACTATGAATACAAGAAAACAAAACGAAACTAAATTAGTAAGTGCTCTTATGGTATTTTCAAACTGTTCATCCTTCACACTGAGATGGTATTAGGTGTTACGAAATTTAGGCGGCGTGAACTTTGATGCTGCGTACGTTCAGTGTTTTATTCGAAACCAGAGGTCCTCTGTTCTATTTATGCGCGTAATTTTCCTTCTCGCCATGGATAGGAAATCACTTGTTTGGAGTCTGTGGCTTCAACTGATGACGTAAAAAGAGACCATCTGGGAAGTCAACGATCTCATTGCTTAAGGTTCGTTTCGGTAAGGAGGCGTATTGGTTCGATAGTGGGCTCTAATAATGTGTTCTGTGCTCAGACGAGAACGTCTACTCCATTTTACAACCAGAATACTTACAAAGACAACAGTTGTGGTAATGTCTAGCATCCTGCCCAGGGTGAGTAGTCAACTAGTTCACGGAAGTACTCAAAACAATTAAAGTGAAACTGGAATGACACAGCAATCGCGATATTCACGTACCTGAAGTCGCAGTTGCTGTCCAACTCGTGCACATGTCTGATAGGATTGAACGGGATGTTCACAGAATAGTGATCTAAAAGGAAAAAGTCGTTTTTGTCAGCATACGGTAAATATTTGTCCAAAATGTCTCTTAGATTGTATCATGTTTATCCCATCTAGATGTTCACTCACTGTTGTTAGTTATTGTATTTCCGAAACATATCCCCATCTCTGGGCCACTTCCCAATTCTACGAGAATAGTCGAAAGTGCGATGCAAACGATCGGAAACGTCCGCACGACCCTCGGACAGTCTTCTCTGTACCAAGCTTAATGTATTAAACGTTTGCGTTTGTTTCATTTTCGTGTTTCCCGCCAATCGTTTAAGGTTCGAGGAAATTAAACTCGTAATAATGAATCAACAGAACTGAGGAAATGTACAAAAATAAGGTTTATACTATAACAAGAATTTATGAACTGGAATTTTTGAACGGGAAGCTTTCCACTTTCCTCTTTATACCTAAGTGACTCATTGAACATCGAGAACATTTGATCATCAAATTCAGATTTTCTCGGGTCTACTGAAACCTCGTGAAAACAAAAAGCACAAAGGTTTTATACGTCCTTAGTGCATTGAGTGGTGACTTACCGATGTATGGCTTCATCATGCGGTAGTAAACTCCCCAGACCTTAGTCAAATCCATACCACTGTCCAAAAACACTGCACCAGCCACGGACTCAAAGATGTCACCCAGGACCTTGGG
This sequence comes from Siderastrea siderea, assembly GCA_964030785.1. Taxonomy (NCBI): domain Eukaryota; kingdom Metazoa; phylum Cnidaria; class Anthozoa; order Scleractinia; family Rhizangiidae; genus Siderastrea; species Siderastrea siderea. The sequence goes on from OZ034970.1 coordinate 12,834,573, forward strand.
CGCCTCAATTCCTTCTTCATCTCGTTCAGATACGATAATAAACGGGTCTGCAGTGACCTACAAATCAATGGCAAGTCAAGTCTGCTTTCATAGCATGAAACGACTTCGGTACGAAAATTCGGCTTTGATTCGAGCCATGCGCGTCTATCTTTGGCATCAAAGGAGTTAGAGCACCTTTAGTATTGCCTTTGACGCAATTCAATTCAATTTGATTTTATTTAAACACGGTAAAATTCATCAGGAGTACATAACAATAAAGCATAAAATATCCTAGACATCTCAAACATTACAATGCTAACTAAACCTGTTTTCCATGAATGCCGTGTGTCAAAAAATAAAAATGAAGATTAAGTAATCGCTTAAATTGACGTAAGCGATTTTGTCTCCCTAAGATTAAAGGGCAGGCTGTTCCAGAGATCAGAGTTGTGCCGCTATAACTAAAGCTGTTTTTCAAATAATTAGTTCGAGGGAAAGGGACAACTAGTTTGTTTACAGAGTCCCTTAAGGAATAGTGCGTTCCATCACGACACAAATGCGATACACACCAGAGGCTTTTGTTTTACTTTTGGCAACACCACACAAATGTCGACTAAACAACGAAGTCACTCTAGTCGTGCAGATGTTCGAAAACTCCCGTGATGTTCCCAAACAAGGAATAGAGGGATTTTGGTCACACAAGTCATACAACCATTTAGCTTACTCTTGTAAGACAATTGCGCGTTTAAGTCACGTGAGTCACACTAATGTTTGCATGACTCGCAAAACTGTAAGGTTCTACAGAGAGTGCGTTCAAGTCACGCACGCAGGCAATGCAAAGGTTACCTTCACTCAAGAAATGTTCCTATCCAAAAGTGGAGGCGCGTTTAAGTCAAATAATTGATGCAAATGATTGCATGACTTGTGTAACTATCCCGCAAGGGTCAAAGATATTTCAAAAAGTCATCAGCGAGGAAGACACAGGTGTACCACCTACCGGATTAGAGTGATTCTGATTCCGCTCCTCGTTCTCATCCTCCACTCTGGTGATAAAATTCTCGATGGTTTTAAACCACCGCGGTGACATCTGTTTCAGATACTTGTTATACTTGTACTGCACAGCAATAGTTGCAAAGATGTTGTTATTTACCAAGGCCTGGCGGATGTCGGTCAGCTGCCCAGGAGACAATTTGGCGTGACGGAAGTACAAGTGTTGTGTGACCAGAAAATCCAACAAAGCATCTCCAAGGAACTCCAGTCTTTGATAACACGGCGTGACGCGATTACCCTGATACGAGGCGTGTGTTAGAGCCTCTAGCAGATGCAATTTTGAACGAAAAGTGTAATGAATTGAATTTTTTTCAAAATTTTCCAAGCCAGAAACCATGCGTGACACCATATCCTCATTACCGCGAGCACCTGTCCAAGATTCTTCATCAGACCAAAATCGCGCGTAACACCCCGTCTTGCTTTTCGCGGCAAACACGTCTGTTTCGTCATCTTCAGGAAGAACCTTAAGACCAAGGAACCTCATGAGGCGGAGAGCGCCGACATACCCACAGGAGATCAAATACGCTCCTATGAGGGCCTCAATGCTGTCGGCGACAGACTTATCAGCTATCACTTGAGTGTTGCACTTTGCTGTCTTGTCACCAGTACCCGGAGCCCCAACAGCATCTTCAACTTCCATTTGCGTATCTTCAGGACCGGAAGCTATGTTATCGACTTCCATGGCTGTAACATCTGAGCCCGCGATACTTTCCTGCGAGACACCGCTGAATTGGCATCCCGTGGGACACCACGTGTTACGCGCAAGCTGTGTGCTCTGTTGACACCCAGCTAAGGATTTCTTGGCAGCCGCACGGAACAACGCCAGATTACTGATCTGCTTCACCTTGCGCTGGGTGAGTTTCCCCTCGTCCTTGTCTTTATAAGTGCAGAACAGGTGAAGCGACACTGCCAGCTTCAGGAAAGCATCTCCGAGCATCTCAAGTCTCTCCAGGTTAAAGGCGTCCCCACTGTGGTTGGTGGTCAGGGCTTGAAGAACAAGGGCGGAGTCGGGAAGGCGAGTCTGACCTTGGCCACCACGAAATAGAGACCTCAGTTCTGAAAACAGCCCTGGAAACTCCTCACCACCATCATCGACTTCCATGGCCTCCACAGCAGCACTGCTCTTATCAGCGGCAAGCAAACTCTTTTCATCATTAGCATCATCAGCACCAATCGAAGGCAGTTTGGATTCATCTGTGTTGTCACGCACTCCAGTGATCACACCCTTGACATCACCAACAAGCAGAAGAGCGTTCAGACGATATAAGATAGATGGCAGCATGAAGGACACACTTAATAGAGAGGCTTGAACAGGCACCACATCACACAACTCCGGAACAACGATAATAGCAGCATGCTTGCTCTTGGAAGACTGCTTTCTGTCCACCAAGAAATTGACTCTACCGGAAATATCTTTCAGTTCAATGAGAGGTTGGTCCTTGATAGTGACGGACTTTCCATAGTTCTGCCGGAAGTAGCCTTCGTACGTTTTGGCTTTGGATCTGTCAGGGAAGGGGGACCATGGAGAGAGGTCGTCACGTACCTTAACAACAGCGAACCTTTGTCGGGACTCCATGTAATTCTTTGTGACTACCATGTCCTCTCTAATGAGCTCATTTCTGCTAGTCTGATCACATGATCGTGCAAGGGAGGCTTCTAATCGCATAGCATCTTCCATGCGATCACAGTCCACAAGGCGTCCTCCACTCTTCACTAAAACAACAAAATAACCATCCGCACTTCCATCTTCATTCTTGGGTTTTAATTCCACGTGCTCACGCAGAACGTGGCTGAACAAGAAGCAGTGGAACTTCTCAACAGTGCTTAAGTCGCGTCTGTTGAGCGTGGGATGCAGCGGTGACTTGTGACATTTCAGAGATAATGTGACTTCTCCATAGTCGGGATACAGTTTGAATGGTCGCACCTGAAGATTAAACAAGTACAGCAAATAAGCGTTCTTGTTAAACAAATGGGCAACACTCGAGGCTGGACTGTCTAATGCTTGCTCGGTTTGCCGAATATAATACTAACACAGCAGATAAAGAACAGCACGTCTCAATAGCTCTCACTGAATGGTCACATCATCCATAAAAACTGGACCGTCAAGCCAAACGGCCTCACAGGAAATCACTGCTCACATCATCGACAGCTCGAACGTTCGAACACCATATCAAACGGTATTCAAGAGTACTGCTCAGTAGCGCTAGCTTTTATATGAATGGTCACACTTCAGGATTTCATCCAGAGACTCAACAGTAAGAACCACCTTGCACAGCATAATAAACAGTACCACGGGAAAGTATTGATAAGTAGCTTCCATTTCAATGGCCACATTTAAGGACTTTATTCACAAACTCAAAAGGTTAAACTACCTTGTACAGTACGATAAACAGCACCACAGGAAAGTACAGCTTTTATTTTAAAGGTCACACTATAGGATTTCATCCACAGACTCCAAAGGTTGAACCACCTTGTACAGCACAATAAAGAACATTACAAGAAAGTACTGCTCAGTAGCTTTCATTTCAGTGACCGCACTTTAGGATTTTGTCTACAGACTCAAAAGTTAGAACCACCTTGTACAGCACAATAAACAGCATCTTAGCCACATCTTACCCCCAAAGGGCTCAGTGAACAATCAAGTACTAACCGCTGGAATTGGGGCATTTGTCAACAAGCCAAACATGTGACAGGCACCGTCTGTGAAGAATGGCGCGCTAATACCAACATCCTGCCGGCTGGTGAGTTTGGTGATGCGTATGCTGATAGCCGTGAGGTACTGGGGCTGTCTATACTGCACCAAGCTGCCTATGAATGCCTCGGGGACCTACGAACGAGTAGAGTATATTAAGAAACAATCTCTGTTTAGAGAGGTTTGTAATAAAAAGGCAAAAAAAGGCAGCTCCCTCCCTCGTCCCTAAGGCCCCTCCCCTTCCCGCCCCTCAGAAAATTACACTTCTCGCCAAGCACTACAACCACAAAGCACTAATTAGAAACTGAGGCGAAAACAAGAAGCCAGGGCTACATTCCGTCTGGCCCTCTTAGCCGGCGGGGGGCCCCCGCTGGCTCTGGGGACGAGAATGCCGGTGCTAAAGAAGAGAAAACATGAACCTGGTTCCCAGCGCAGAAAAACATGCCACCGGCGCCAAGGGCAAGAAACCGTGCCAACGGTGCCAAGCTCGGGAAAACAGTCGACCGGTGCCAAACGCGGGAAAGCATGGAAACTGGGTGTCTAGCGCCAAAAAACGCATCACTTTACCAGACCAAACACATGAATTTCGCTCTTCTTCACAAGCGACTCAATGCACCCATATTTTTGCCTATAGTTTCGCTTCTTTTGCTACGCTTTAGATTTCCACCGGTGAAGATTTTCTCTCATATTTTGATTTCTTTGGTTAGGCTTCCTAAAATCCCGTCAGTCACTGGCAAAGCAGGTCTATGGGAAATACGAAACTGGTGAATATTGTTTTCTGTGCTCTCTCCTTGGCCAATAACACTCGAAATATCTTTCTTAAATCGCCAACTTACAAGTACTTTCCCTTTTGCACAACAAAAATTTGAAAAAATTAGTTTTTCTCCATTGAGTATTCTCTAAAGCAATCACGACCACGTCAGATATGTCAAAGACAATTCTCATCCTATCATTGCAACGCCCAACAGATTCTGGCAACATGTTATGAAACATCGAAATAGGTGAGTCACGCAGGAGCCGGGTTTTCAGTCTAGGCTGGCTCGTTACCTTCCTCTCATAGACTCTCTTTCGTTTCTTTGTTCCTGCTTTCTTTCTTTCCCCTCCATCGGGTTCAGTTTCATCTTCCTCTGAATCACTTTCTTCGTCTGATAAACTGCGGACTGGTAACAAATCATCATCAAGCTCGCCAATCCCGTGAAGCTCTATGCAGGCATTAAGTGCAGCAGCCATCTTGGCGAGGTTTTTCCGTGGCATAAGAGGACTCTGTTAAAATACAAGTTTAAGGTCAAAACAAACCCTCAAATTTAAAACTTTACTTAACTAAAAATGCAGAAGAAAACAGAGGTATTGAAAGATTTGGGCCGTGATATTAAAGTCAATCTTAAAATCTACTTATTGATGGTAAGGAAGCGTGCATATTTTATTTACAAATCCTCCACAAACCTTTTGTTTTAAAGTGCTAAACTCGTGCACTGTTTTCCAATCAGTTCAGTAAGAAATCAGAGCCAAGATCCACACTCGACTAAAGGACGCTTATAAAAAAAAAGAAGAGTTTTAACCCTTCAAAGTCTCGGCTTTGTTCTTTACAAGCGTTCTTTAAAAACGTCTTTATTTTCTCTGTAAGCACTCTAAAGTTTCATCAAATAGATTTTTACACAAACATTTTAGTGGCAAATATCACAGAAAACTAAAGCTTTTTCACAAAAGTTATGGTGTTAAGCGACAAACATACCCCAGCAGTCAGAGTAAAATACATTGCACTCACAAAAATAGTTGTACGTAGTTGACAGTTAATCGGCATTTCCAGTTTACATCTGTAAACATCTCCAATTTCCTCGATCCTGTATACTGGCTTGGGCTGAGTGAACCTGTCCCCAGGCAACTTGGAACAATACCTGTGGACACAGAAACAAGTAGGTTTATGACATGTTTCACAACAATTGCTTTGATAGTAAGGTGAAAAGGCTTGACTCTGACCTTGTTTTTAGTTACTTGCTCAAGACGTTTCGGCTAGCGTAATGGCTCAAACGCATCGCGGATCTTAAGGTGGCTCGAAAGGGTTTTTAAATGTTATAAACCTTTTGAAACGAGCAAAGATTACAAGAAAGTATTTCTGAGCATGTGGGCAATCTATGAATATCTTGACAACTCTTTTGTCGGGCAATACTTTAAGGCTGGTTGTGACGTCATATCCGTTACCATGACAACTCTAAAGGCCCACTAAAAGAGCGCCCAAATCTCAGTTTACGCCAATTATCCAAAAAACTAAGTGGGTGACCTACCTTTTTTGTTGCATTTTTAGAAAACTCCCTAAATTCTTTAACTTCTCTGACGGTATGGCAAAAAGTTATTCAGTAGAACTTAAGTTATATCGAAAAAGCCATTTTTTAAATTACAAAAATTTCCCACTGAATAACTTTCTTCCAAAAGCTTCTATCTGAATTGGCACACTTAGTGTTACACGCATGCAAAAAATCAGGATGGGTCACCGAGGAAAATTTCGAGATAAAAACAAATGTTTCGTGCAAGTTTTATTTCCGGTTTGCACGATTTTACGCGGCATTTAACTTCCGGTAGTTTGCGCGCACGACTTATTGAGGACGGTGCCTCGTATTGTTACTGCGCATCTCGGGATATTCGAATTTCTTAAGGAATTTGCCCCCTATTACAACAATATTTTTGCTCGGTTTATTACTATGTGGAAAAAGCAGATCTTAGCGAGGGCTATCAGAATCCTGAAAGAAAATAGGGGGTAACCACGCATTTTTCAGAGATAATTGAGCTTTAATTTTGAAAGAAATTGCCATACATTCTTTGTATTTTAACGCTTTTTTAGGTTTATGGTTGTTTAATTGTCTCTGAAAAATGCGTGGCCACCCACATTTTTCTTTTTGGATTCCAGCTGGTCTTGCTGAGATCTTCCTTTTCCCCATAGTCATAACCTTTGCAAAAACACATCTATATTAGGAGGCACCGTCCTTAATACAAATTTATAATAAAGTTTCGATATGACGCGCGCTCTGACTGGTTGAAACAGCGTGCTTTATCAGAATACAGATGCACGGAGCAGCCCGTGACGCCATTCTGCGCGCGCTGGCAAACTGAAAACCTTTCTTGCGCGTGCTTGCAAGCTATGAAAAAAAACTTGATTTCTTGCAATTAAAGGCCAGTTTCTTTACAAATATGAGCATAGCTATATTATAAAACAAATAAAAAAGCCAAAACCGTGCTTTGTTCTGTGATAAAGCACTCAAGGAAGTGACGAGAGCACTCAAGAAGTAGGGAGAAGCACTCGCCTGCGGCTCGTGTTCACCCTACACTTCTTTCGTGCTCTCGTCACTTCCTTGCGTGCTTTATCACAGAACAAAGCACGGTTTTGGCTTTTTTATTTGTTAATTGGAGTCACTCAGCTGACGCATGCATTCTAGCGATGTCGTGTGTGGGCTACGCGCGCGCGGCTAAAAACACTTTTGATCTTTTGAGCCTCCTTAAGCGCGCGCCAGAGATTCGTGGACCTCTGGAATGGCAATGTGGTCGTTCCCAGCGGTCAGGTCTTTTGTTGATAACCAGGCTTACAGAAAACGTCGCTCTTGAAAATTTGCCTCGTGTACAACAACTCTGACATTACCACAGTCCATGTGATGGCTGTTTTGGTGAATGACATGACCTTGCAGTTGTGGTCAAACAGAGAGACTACCTTTCTACGTTCTGTAATCTGCGTCTTCAGTTGTCTTTCTGTTTGACCATAGTGTACAAAATCATAATTTGTGCAGCTGACTTTGTAAACTATTCCTGCTGATGCTGGTCTGCATCCTTTTGCGCTTTCCGACATGGAAAGAGGGCCAATTCGTTCTGAAATGCCTCGCAAGTAGTAAGCCACGAGAAGTGAGTTTGGATGTCGGTAGGTCTGATAACGATCTCTCGCAGCATAGTTAAGACGACGGATAAATGTTTTCCTGTAGTACTGCTTTTGCTCAATTTGTTCCAGAACACAACTACTCAATTTTTAACAATTGCTTAACGTAGACTCGGAAAAGAAGGAATAGACGTATTTGGTGTTTGGTCAATGATCCTGAATCAGTCTACGTTTTTAAAATTCTGTTGGCCATTATTACCTGGATAAAAGAGAGATACTGCTACTCAATGTGACTCTTGCTCCTCGTCCGTTCTCTGGTTTGTACGGACGGATCAAATCTGTGTCAGCTGCCTCGTCACATTCTTCTTCAGTAGGTTCAGTGCGATTTTGGCACATGTCCGACAGAAAATCTTCAATTGAGCGCATTATCTGAAGATAGAAAAATAATTCTCTTTAATACGCAGTTATTGATTGAGTGGGAGGGCCAGAACGGGAAAATTTTCGGCTCGAGCTCATGGCTTACGGACCGAGTGCTGAGAGAACCATACGCTAAGCCCCCTCAAAAATACAGGCTTAAACAGGATCCGCGCTTTGCCGTCCTGCTTTTCCGGATTGTTGCTCATCATCAAACGATCAGGGAAACTGAACAAAATCGCTGCAGGTAACCTTGCAATTGAATAACATCCCATTCCAGGGGAGGGGGGACGTACACAATAAAGTTTTGTACAAGAAGGCTCTGCCCTGAGGTTCAAACATTTACCCAGTAATATGCTAATTTTTAGCAAAAATTTATAGTACCCCTTCTTTATGCCGAAAAAAAAAATACCACCTTGCTAAACCTCAAAGACAGGCCAAAAACAGTAGATCGTCACAAACTTTTAGACACTTGAAGGCTACAAGCTTTCCTTTATTTTTGTATTGTGATTTCTGCCAGCATTGTCATTGTGCAACCCTTTAAGCACTTTGATTTAGCCACTACCCTTTCAGTTTAAGGTGTATTCAATACAACAACAAATTCCCTATCCTCTCCATATAGCCCTCTCTAGGGTGTACCCCCCCCCGAATCCCTTCCAGGAAGGAGGAAGCAGTAATACACGGGGTTCCTTAATGCTTATGACACTGGACTTAAGCACAAAGGGCTGAATGTGTGGGCTATCTTGTAACTGGGGGGGGGGGGGGTAGTAATGGTGAGGAGCTGAAAAGACCTTTTTAGGGTTTGAAATTAGTAATTTGGGACATTTAAATTGGGATTGGAAATTTTCTGGTGGACTTTCTTTGGGTCAAACGATTTTACTGATTTTGGCGGGACTTTTTTAGAGTTGATAAAAACGTGCATACCTGAAAGTTCTCAATTTAACAAAGAATTGCATCTGTTCAGTTTCATTAACAGAAAGAATTCTGTTTTTCATGCCTGTCAGATACATAAGGAATAATTAAAGGTTGACGTATAAACTCTCTTGGTTTTTCCTTTTTTATGCAGATCAGAATACCTTCTGTTTAAAGGCTACGTTCTGGGCCATTGGACTTTTTTGGGGTTTGTTCACATCTCCCCATCACTAATATCCCTGAGTACCCAACCCCTCCCCCCTCCCCCTGCCCTGAGCCTTGTAACCAGGGGCTATCATTAAGGGCCGTAACCTGTAAAACCTGTTACAGCTGAGTACGCTTGATGGGACCTCAGCATCACAGGTGAACGTGTCTCTTTTTGATACAATTTACTCACAAAGCAACAAGTTTGTTATGGGTCTAAAGATCAAGACAAGAGGTGATTCAAAACTTAATGACAGCCCTGGTAACCACATTCTAATATGACCCCATGTCACTCGCTTGTAAAGGAGAGAGACAGTAGGCGACCTTGAGCCAACTCATAATGTGGAGGAGCAACAGGGGGGCGGGAGCCCAGGGGAAAAGGGGGAAGGAGATGTGTGGGAGGTGGCACTAGAGGGGGTGGGAAGCAGGAGAAATAAGGGGATTTAATTATGCAACATTGCACAGTATTTCACGATTGAAAAAATGAAAAGAGGCAGGAGGCAACAAAAATAGGGCATACACTGGGATCAAAGGGGGTCTGGCCCCTGTTCCCTCTGTTCCCCCTGTCCCCACTTTGATAATCAGACTAACTGCCTTGTAACCTGTGTGCAACTTTATTAACATTTTTTAACCATTATGGTTTCTCCTTCAGTATTGGATATGGTCACAATTATTTTGATTTAGCAGTTGGCAGGAGAATTTGTTATTTTAATGACAGAAAAGTTACCTGTAATTCATGCTCCTTTTCAACCTTCTCCTCTTCGTCTACCAGAATACAATAGATGGAATCTTTTGCACGGGCTCTGCCCTTTGACTGCACATAGGAGCGAAAGTTCTTTGGGAAATCAAAACGGCAAACCAGGTTACACTTGGGAATATCTAATCCCTCCTCAACAACACAAGTTGCAATCAGCAGGTTGAATTCATGCCTCCTGAACTGCCGCAGAACTTCTTCCTGCTTTTTAAAGTTCATTTCTGTTTCATTGGAGTAGTTAACTTTTCCACCTGTCCCGTGGCCAATCACAAACTTGCTTTTGATGAAGGTAAGTTCATGATCTAGCCTGGCAGCAATGTTGATCTGCTCACTGAGGACTAAAGCTGTGTATCTTCTTTCCACAAATACAATGCCGCAGAGCCTGTTGTCTTGTTCAGAATCTATAGACCAAAAAACACAAATAAAACGTTAATGCACAAAAAAGCTAAATGTACCTCTCTTTATGCCAAGCCTTACTTAAGCAGGAAATGTAGCTCCACATTTATTCTATTCTTAATCTGAATTTATATTGAGTCAGATGTCAGTTTTGAGGTCACAAATCAAGCAAAACATGAATGATTTATTCATTTTCAGTTTAAATCATCCCCTGGAACATGTAGGGTGAGAGAGAAAGTTGAAATGGAGAGGAATGGGGTCGGGGTATTGGCAAAGAAAAGTTTTCTCCCCAACTTTTGGGTCAATTTTTGTCCTGCCCATTTTTCTCTAGCTTTAAGGTTCAATTGTCTGCTCATGGTTCCTAAGGATGTACTGTTGAACTGGCAAGCAAAGATATTAGCCAAGTACCCTTTATGTCTTCCTAAATGTTTTCTCTGCTTACAGTAAGTCTCTTGTAAGCACGGAAATGAGTTCAGAAGTAATACATCAAACACGAGAAAGAGCGTTTCATCAGGATATCTAAATACTGATCGAGTAGTGGGTTGAAAAAACGAGGCACAGCCGAGTTTTTTTAACTGACTTCAAGGAGTTTGAATGGATACCTGATGGAACACTCTTTCCATATGATATGTTTTTTAAGATCTGGTATCCAAACCACCATCACAGTTATAGAGTTTTCCTATGTTTTCTGTTGTTGATGACTTGAATTGAATTATTAGTGGCTTTGAAGAGAAAAATAAATAAATGAAACTTTGGGTGTAAAGTCAAGGTGCAGGCAAATGTTTATATGGTTAAACCTGAAATGTAGTATTACAAAATTGAAACCAAAGAAACTTGAACTTAGGAGACGTAATCTTCAACATGTAATGTGCGAGGGACAAGGAAATATGAGTTCCCAAATTATGGAGGTTGAAACCAGTGCAACCTTCTGCACACTAGTAAGTCACCCCCCCAGGGGTGGGGGGGGGGGTGGTACTCAATATAGTTTTATAGGGGGAGGCCCTGCCTGGAGGCTCAAACCCTTACCCTTTTATATACTAATAATTGTTACCAAAATGGTACCCCTTTTGTATACTTAGAGCAAAATTGCACCCCTTTCTCATACCTCAAGGATAAGCCAAAATAAGAGAATTTCTTATAATCACCATGTTTTTTGCGGGCTTTCAGTCGTTCTGGTTCAATTGCTTAAAGGGTGCAAGCTTTTTGTGTGTCTTGCATTGTCATTTCTGCCAAAATATGGCATCCTTTCATATACTTCGCTTTAGCCACCATTTCTTCCACATTGCAGCCAATTTTGTGACCCTATCAAATACTAAAATGGCAATTTTCGCTACCCTTTCGTATACTACGAGCTGAAAAAAGGTACCCCTTTCGGGCAGAGCCTCCCCATATAGCCAGCTATAGGGAGTATCCCCCAGCCCCCAGGCCTTTGAGCTACTGGGAGACGTATAACAAGCTAGGGAATAACTATCATTTTACGAAGGCCATGGTGACAGATGTCCTGCATACTTTTAAATTGATTAGAACTGGTGAGAGCGTACAATCTGGTGATAAATAAAGAAAGACGGTAACTTCTTTGAAGTTAATTCTTACCACTGTATTTTGAATTCCCATATTCCTTTAAAACACTTAAAAGTTTCTGTAGCTTGGGCATGATGTGGCACTGTCCACTGTCATCAGGGTCATCACTGCTGGTCGTTGATGTAAAATTGTGATACACACCTTGTAGCTGCCTCAGCTGTGTTACGCTATACTGACAAAACAACCGTCCTTGTTTGCTGTCTTGAAACAAGCATGCCCTGTCTAAAAAAATTGTCACAACAGTTTCACTTTTGGTAGATACCTTGTTTCTGTAGCACCCAGAGCCTCCATCCCTGGTAGATGTGGGTATGGAGTAAAAAAATGCCACACCCAAAGAATCGTAATGATTTCCCTTACCAAATTGGCAGGGCTGCTGCAGCTCTTTATTTTGACTTACTTTTCACTGTAGCTTAACTGCAGATTGACTGTTATTTGACTGTTGCAGTTTGACTGCAGTTCTTTCAATTTTTGACTTTTGTATGGCTTCCAAATGTAGTCATAATGCAGCTATTCTGCAGTCAGTTATTTGAGTGTTGGATTTTGACTGTAGTTCTTTCAATTTTTGACTATTGTATGACTTCAAAATACAGTCATAATGCAGCTGTTCTGCAGAGCAGCTATTCTGCAGTGAAGAAGCAGTCAAATTGCAGTCAAAGGTCATTTCAGGGAGACATTCAGGAATGACTGGTATTTCCTGTGAAAAGACTGCCCATTAACTGCTTTTTGACTGCTCTTTTTAACTGCTCTTTGTCATATAACACCTGGGTATAATTTGACTTTAAATTTTACTATTGTATCCCGTTAGCAGCATTTCAGAAACCCTTAACTGCTCAGATACTTATAGTCAGGAGGCTCAGGTTCAAAATATGCTTATTTTTCATTTTCGCTAAACATTTTGAGTAGAAGCAGGAAACATAGCTTAAAATTTTCGTCTTGTCACGCTGATTAAGAATATTGCTGTTTCCAGCTTCAAAACGCAGGTGTCTGGGATTTAAGGGGGTGTTTTTTCCAGAAGCTTGCTCCTGCAACATGGAAGCGAGGCTGAACTGGAAAAGGTAATAAAAGCAAATCAAACACTTCCAAATTGAAAAAAAATCAATTATTTCATTTCCCGAAGTGTATCCTACACAGTTGACATCTAAATTAATACCATAAGAATGGACACGTGAACATAACTGCTCTTGCATGAAAACGAGGCTAAACCAAAAAAAAGACATACCAAGGTATGGAAAATGTATAAAACTGTGGGAAATTCGTCACATAGCGACTTTTTTTTTAAAATACAGTTATTTTATTTCCTTTAATTTGCCGCTAATGATATTAAATGTAAATTTTCTGAGTGACAAACCTTCCAACTTACGAATTTAAAGTAATGTTATAATGGATTTTTTTTTTCGCTGTCTGCTGACGTTAAAGATAGGAAAAAAACTCCTTGAAAAAACGATATTTTAAAAAAGCATTGCTTAAAATATTTTTCTTACACCGGGGGGAGCATGAAAACGAATTTAGCATCTGAAGGAGGCTCGCACCAGAATGAGGCTTGAATCAAAACGAGGCAAATCTAGACCGCCATTTTGTTTTTCAAAGCAAGACACATACAGGTTGTTTAGAGAAGTACTACAGTGTAGGAAATAAATTAAGTGGCCGTCTCAATACGAGGAATAGAAGGAGCAAGATGTAGAGCCTTTTTTACCAAGAAGACTGAAGAAACACATGTATTAACGAGTTTAGGTGAGTTGTTTTGCTTCATACGTGTGCACGATCGTTGGAGTATTTGCTCCAAAATATTTTGAAGTTAGCAACAATATTTTGGGAATTAGGCAACAATAGCTGCTTTATTCTTATAGAATAGTACCTCTAATGGAATGGAGGCAGCTGCCACACTCTCCCTGGGAGATATCCATGTTGTTGCCAGTAAAGAAGTGGACTGGAAGAAGTGCATCATTTGTCAAGAAAACAAATTTCCAGCAAAGAAGTTCCCCCTATCAAAAGGTACTAGTGTTGGGATTTCAAAAGTGGTTCAAAGTGGTGAGGTGAGAAGTCAGTGGAATGATAGTAGTTATAAGCTGTGCTCAAGCGTAGTTAGTTGTCTTAAGGAAAAAGGTAGCCAAGATGTTTATTGGCATAGGCAGTGCTACAGCGATTTTACGAATAAAGAACACATTCAGCGACTGCAGAATCGAGCATCTATTGCAAATTCAGATGAAGCCATTCCAGAACCGCTCACAGCTGCTTTGAGGAGGTCATCTCTAGATCCAGTAGACTGGAAGAAATGCGTTTTTTGCCAGACTGATTTAAAAAAGGTAGCCTTGAACTGTGTCCAGACAATGGAAACCTCAGACAAAATCCTAAAGAATGCGATATTTGACAAAGAGATGAGCTGCAGGTTGGCTGGAATTAGCGACCTCATAGCTGAAGATTGTAAATACCATCTTAAGTGCTATACACGATTCCTAAGAAACACGCAGAAAATGCCGCGGGACAACCAAGAAAAAGGAAAAGCCGAGATTACCTGTTTCGAGGAAGTTATGAGTCTACTCCACCAGAGGCTTTCTGAAGGTCACATCTACTCTATTAAAGCTGTGTGGACATACTACTCAAACAGGCTCGAACAGAAGTATCAAGTCCAGTCAGGAATTTATAGAAGTAACAGATTCAAAGATAGGATCCAGGAGTTTCTTGGCGATACTGCATCATTCATCTCACCGTTGAACCCTTCTCAACCCCATTTAATTGTATCTTCAAATCTTGGCGAAGCAGCTCTGCGTTCTCTGCTAACGGAGCCAAATCTGAGCCTACAAACAGAACATGGGTCATGTAATGATGAACTTTACAATGATGCCATTGAAGACATAGATGTGGAAGTTGAACTGTTGAGTTGGCTGTATCGGGTTGCAGTAAAGGTCCATCACGATGTAAAATCCGCACCTACTCATGACTGTATTGGTAACATCAATCAAGAGAGTGCCGAAGAAATAGTGCCGGAAAGCTTGTTTATTTTGATTTCGCTCTTGTGTACTGGATGTCAAAGAGAGGAAAACAAAGGTGATGCGGACTTGAAAGCTCGCGTGTTAAGTATCTGCCAAGATATCGTATTTTTGGCATCGAGGGGGCGTAAGTTAACACCAAAGCATCTTGGCTTGGGACTAACTGTTCATCAGGCAACTCGATCAAAAGAGCTTGTACAGCTTTTGCATGGAGCTGGCCACTCTGTTAGCTACGAAACTGTTCTCAGAATGGATAACACAATCGCAAATGATGTTCTTGAAAGGTATAAAGAAAATGGAAATATCTTTGTGCCTCGAAACTTTGCCGACAGCACGGCCACGTACACCCGCTATGCTGTTGACAACATCGATATTAATGAAGAAACCCTGAGTGGCATGGGTACTTTTCATGCAACTCAATCGGCAGCTCTCCGGCGGAAGGCCGATGGGGAATCAACAATGGATATTCAAGTAAGTCCCCAATCAGCTAGGCGTCTAGATTTGGAAGTACCATCGGAGCTACATGAGCTCAGTGAGATTTCGCTCGAAAACAAGAAACCAGAGCCAGTGATAGAAGAACCAGTCGAAGAGGGATGGTACACCCCAATACAGGAGAAAATCGATGAATCGTACAAGAAAGAGCTTGCCTGGATTCTGGGTCGTTTAGCTCAACAACAGCCTGAGTTGCAGAAGCTTCCAGGATGGTCTGGGTTCAACCAATTGTTGTCTAATAATGACCCCGAGGTTACTATCGTTGGTCCACTACCAATTCTGAATGCCCCAGCCCATGAATTTGAAGGTCTGTGGACAATCATTCTAAGATGCCAAGCGATGACGAGGCTAAGGAGTGGAAAGTATACAGTAGTAACAATGGATGAAGGGTTGTACAATAAAGCCAAGATGCTTCAATGGGCAAAGATGGAAGAGTTAAAAAGTGTTGTTATCGTACTTGGGGGTTTCCACACCCAAATGACATTTACCAAAGTCATTGGAAAGTACTTAGAGTCGTCTGGCATCTCAGACATATGGGCAGAGAGTGAGGTGTTCGGAGAAACCACAGCTGAGAACATTCTCAAAGGAAAGCTTTGGAATCGTGTCATGAGGGCTCACAAGCTAAGTTACGAGGCGTTGTGGAGGGTACTGTGGCCTCTGTTGGTATTATGGGCCAAGGATAACGGGAAAGATGACAAACTTGTAGACCTTTCAATGCAGTTGGCATCCAAGTTTGACCAGAGCTCTGAGATGGACACAGCAGCATACAGCAATCTCATTGATGAAGTTGGTCAAGTTACAGACATTGTCAGAGAATTTGATGCTACACGTCAAGATGATTCGACATACTGCTATTGGAGGCAGTATATGCACTTGGTTTGTATTCTGCTAAGGTCTACACGAGCCATTCGAGAGGGAACCTGGGAACTCTACCTTTCATCTTTTGCTGAGATGCTTCCCTGGTTTGCTGCGTTCGATCATACCAATTACACTAGATGGGGAGTAATATTTCTGACAGACATGAAGTTGTTACCACGCACGGCGCCAGAGGTGTGTCAGGGGTTCCAGAGTGGTGACTTCGTGACAAAGGAGACAAAACATGCATTTAATCAGATTGCCGACGACCAAGCTCTTGAGCACGTCAACAAGTCTGGCAAAGTAGCAGGAGGGCTTGTGGGAATAACACGAACAGAATCTGCAAGAGATCGATGGTGTCTCACTTATAATGAGAGAGCTAAGTTGTCTGAGGACACAAAAGCGATGTTTGATGTCGGAGCTGAAACAAAGGGTGCTAGTCACAAAGATCTCGGAAAGGCAAGGATACAAAGAGACGAAGAACATGTCCTAAAGTTGGTCTCACTTTTCCGTAGATATGATGTTTTCCGTGAAACAGGAAACTTAGTTGTTGTCACAACAGGCGATGTTGCAAGCGAAGAGATTAAGCAAGATTTGCTGAAAGCCGAAGAGATTGGCAAGACTATAGTGAAGGAATTCGTCCAAGCCAGAATTATCAAGAAAGAAATAAAGTTTCATGACAGTCTCAAGCAAAAGAAGTTGAAGACCTTCGAGACTTTGTATTCAGTGCCAGTCTCACTGGATAAAAGCAAGACTGTTGCCGTTAAGGCAGACAGAGATCTTTTGAGAAGAGTAGTAGTTGCTCTAGAATCAGGACGTGACGTTGACGTGGACACTCTGTTACAAAAAGAGCTTTCTCCTGTTCCACTATCAATTGCTACATTGGATGGATGTCTGAGACACTCGTCAGGCAAGTCTGACCTTGGAAACATATTACAACAGAATGTTCATCAAACTCAGCCCCCAGTAAGCCAGTATGAAACATGTACCATTATCGACGGAATGGCAGCCGTCCAGAGCCTTGGCAATTCCCCTGGTTCAAAAACGTTCGGACAGTGGAGTGACAGTTTCACAGCGTATGTTTCATCTCACTTCTCGGACAACTGCACTAGAGTTGATGTCGTATTTGACCGATACGTACAAAATTCCATTAAGGGAGGTGCACGAGAGAAACGGAAAGATGGAAAGAGCAAGGGAATCAGAAGAGATGTGGAGAGCAGGGAACAAAGAATTGCAAACTGGGACAGGTTTATTGTCGTTGAAGAAAATAAGGCCAGTCTTGCCCACTTTCTATCAACCGAAATGACTCAACGCTACGAAGCGCACCCTAGACGTGAGCTGGTGGTTAGTGGAGGTTTTAATGAAATACTCAAGGTGTGGTCGTCTAATACATCAAGAGAGGACCTGCAAGAGCTGTCGTCAGACCACGAAGAGGCAGATACAAGAATTGTTCTTCATGCTAAGCACGCAGCTGCTGTAGGTTACAAGCAGTTGTGCCGTGACACAGATGTGCTAGTCCTCCTCCTGGCGCACAGAGAAGATCTATGTGAAGAGATCTGGATGTTCTCCGGTACTTCCCGAAGAAAGAAATACACTCCTGTCCACAAGATCAGATTACCCGAGGAAAAGAGGAAGTCTTTGACTCCCTTTCATGCCATCACTGGTTGTGATACAACCAGCCAGTTTGCCGGTATTGGTAAGCAAACAGCCTGGAAAGTGTTTGACAGTTCACCAAAACTAATTGAGCACCTAGGAGAAGATTGCCCACCTAAGGCTGGTGTCTTGGCGGATGCAGAAGCATTTGTATGTCAGCTGTACAACCATGGGACAGATGAAGTAGACATTGACAAAGAAAGAGCAGCAGCATTTCGCAAAGTAAAGAAGAACCTTGATACCCTCCCCCCGACAAAGGATGCACTACATCTTCATATACGACGTGCAAACTTCCAGTCCATGATATGGAAGAAAGCCAAAGAGCCGCGACCAACCCTGGCAAGACCAGAAGAGAACGGATGGTTCTTAAAGGAAGGAGTTCTTAAGCCGCAATTGACAAATCAAGAGGAAGTGTCAGCATCGTGTTTACAATTAGCGTTCTGTGGTTGTACTCGTGAGGACAGCTGCGTCAACTGGCGCTGTACCTGTGTTCGGCTATCTCTTGGTTGCTCTAAGGGTTGCAAGTGTGGAGACGCATGTAGGAATACAAGAAACAACTCAGTGGAAGCAGATGATGTGTAATGTACTGTAGATAGCCTACATCACTGCAGAAAACATTTTAGCTATTCTTTCTATTTAATGGCCAAACTATGAACATAACACATCTGAGAATCAAACAGTAGTTAAAGATCGTCCAGACTGAAGAAAATAGCCCTTTTGTAGGCAGTGAATAAATATGTTTGAGCGGACACTGTTACAAGATTAACTTTTATTTTGATTGATTACAATCATTTACCCTCATTTGGATATTGTAAGCAAGAATTTTATTCAAAGTGGATAGAAAGTATTATTTTCTATAAATGTTACTGAGAAGAGTCCTACATGTTTTTAAAAACAAAAATTTACAAGTGTCACGTGACTAGTGTGTAGTACCCAGGTGAGATCGTTTCATCATAGGTATCAATGTCATCTAGTCAAAAACACCTTTATAAAAAACTATTACCGATATTTCCATCCGTTTGCCAATCTTATTCGTATTTTGATTACATAGATTGTTACAGCCTCGCTTTCATGCTGCAATAGCAGAAATGGTCACGTGACATGATTTGTGCTATACATATTTGATGTGAAATACTTTGGGGCAATCAAATAAATAATTTGCATCATTTTATGAATTATTTGCCTTGCTTTAAACATCTTTTTCCAGTTCAGCCTCGCTTCCATGTTGCAGGAGCAAGCTTCTGGAAAAAACACCCCCTTAAATCCCAAACACCTGCGTTTTGAAGCTGGAAACAGCAATATTCTTAATCAGCGTGACAAGACGAAAATTTTAAGCTATGTTTCCTGCTTCTACTCAAAATGTTTAGCGAAAATCGTTTTTTTGCTTTCTGCCTCCTGACTATTACTATTATTACGCCTTATCTCACGAAAGCAATAGCATCAATTTAAACTATTGTGGAAGGCTGTGGGTCTTGATAGAGTCG
Source organism: Siderastrea siderea (assembly GCA_964030785.1). Taxonomy (NCBI): domain Eukaryota; kingdom Metazoa; phylum Cnidaria; class Anthozoa; order Scleractinia; family Rhizangiidae; genus Siderastrea; species Siderastrea siderea. The sequence continues at coordinate 12,853,879 of OZ034970.1, forward strand.
ATAAACAGCACGTGTAGACAGTTACAGGTATACGTAGTGAAATTTATTCCGCGGACAATTAAAATTGGTCAAGTTATAAGGAATACAAAATTGCATGTTTATTTCTAACATTCTTTTGTTTAATATTTATATTTTCTGTATAACAGATCAGAAAAACGTCTTAATTTAATTATTCACTTGGACTAGAACCTCGCAAGCTCTAGATTTAAATGTAGCATCATTGACTCAATGACAAATTGTTCGAAAGCTCCCATCCATCAGTGCATGTTTACTTCTCAGAAAGATACAGTTTGGCCAACAAACATTTTTGGGGAAGCAAGGAATCAAAAGCACAATACACAAGCTTCTATTAATTTGTTGCAAAAAGACATTGATCAGTGGACTTACCAAGTGGAGCGGCGAGAAAATTTAGACGCAAACTTGAATTACATTTTTTCGCTCCGGTTGAAATATACCCTGCTGGTCCGATCACTGGCCGAAGCGCGTGAACATTCACACATTCTTCGTCCTGAGACGTCCACCAAATGCTGGTAAATCCAGAAATCAATTTCACGCTGATATTTAGTAGGATAAGTTTAAACTGTTCAAAGTCTCACAGTGCAGCACTTGGCGTTCAAAATCAGTAAACATGACATCTTGCACGAAATCTGTCTGTCATATTCCAAAAATAATGTTGCTGTTTGCAGTTCATTCTAAGCACATTTATCCATTGTTGTTTGCAGTTCATTCTAAGCATATCTAAGTTCGTTTCTTGATGTCGCCTTAAAACATTCTGAGGAAGATGAAGAACATACGAACAAAAGCACAACCTCATGACCAGCGATTCAACCCGTTGACCGCCAAAGTAACCGCCGTTTAGTCAAGCGCGCATTCCGCGAGTATCAGTTTACATATCACGTGTAGTCTCCTGATGATATGTTTTGCTCAAAAACGTACAAAACACTGTTGGACAGAAATATTTTGAGGAAAGCCGAAGTACTTTACAACAAAAAATGTTTGAGAACAAAGGATTTACCTTTGAAGTATTTTGAAACATTGCATGTCCGACGGAAATTGATCGCATGCTGTTGGCCGTGACGTCTGCAAACATGTTGAAACTCGAGAGCACGGTAAATAAGAGGTCCTTTTAGCATTCGTGATCCCAAAGTTTCGAATTTTGCCGGGCTGCAGTAAGAGGTGTGTAAATGCTGCAAAATGCATAGAGGAGCATCGTTTATGCAGAGGTTTGTTCGAAGGGGCTTTACTAGTAAATATTCCTGATGGATAAAACTTGAAACAAGAAGCAGTGTGGTGAGTCAGTAAACACTTCTTTTCGTATGCCGTAGTATCTTTTCGTTGGCCCGGGCCGTGATCTGTTCTGCATTTCTAGATAGCTGCGGCTTTAATTGGGACTTAAAACTGTTTGTGAGCGCTGAACCAGGGTTGCGCTGAATTAAATAAAGGTTAGCAGTCAAAGTGTAGTCAACATTAAGTTTTCTTTTACATGGCATTAACTAAAGAAAGATGACGGAAGCGTGCAGAATATTAATATTTTATTGACTGCTTGAGAAGCCAAACTGTAGTCATTCAACAGCATAAAATCGGCTGCTAAATAACTGCAGCTTAACTGCTGCAGAACTTAGTTCGTTGCAGTCAAACAGCAGCGTGTAGTTTTTGCTAAATGCTGTAAACTGGCTGTCATTTGACTGTCAAATGACTGCAGAAAGGCTGCTAGTCAAAGTTAAGCCAAATGGCAGTCATTTTACAGGGCTTCCATTTTCGTACGGGAATTAATGGTTTACCCAACAGGGCACTTGTTTTATTTTGAAAACTCAAGGAAGGTTGCTTATTGGAGACAGGGTGCTTAAAACTTTAAGCCCTGATATGAAAATGTAAATTCTCCTTTCTGTTCTCCATACATTTCTTATGGAACTAGTAACGAAAATTTGTCTGAATATCAAGACATCTCATCCTTGGTGATCACTTTCTTTATTCTCATGTCTTGATTGTTGAAAAAGTAGTGATGATGTAAAGAGAAATTTCATTTTCATCACTGTTTAAGGGCCTAAAGGCTTCATTCTTTTCATTATCATAAAACATCTGATAGGGTCAAGTACCTATATAAGCAAAATCACAAAACTGAAACAGAATAGTAATAATACAGGTTCAGAGGGAAGGAATGAAACAGCACTTAATTTGTATGCTGGCAAAAAGCAGGCTGGAGTAAAATTGCACACTTGTCCATGTTGCGTTAATTGCTAAAGAGACAGAGGCTGGAGAGGGTAGAGGAAGTGGAAAATTCAGAATCCTTGTCTCCCCTCCTAAAACAAATCCACTCAAAGCCCATGGGGGCGGGACTCCTAGTTAAAAGGGACGGGGATGCTCGCCGGAAAATTAGAATAAAACCCCTAAAGGAGACCAATCTAGGCATGGCTCGGGCTTTATTTCACCCCTAAAAGAGACAACCAAATAAGAACTATTAATAGCGATTGAGAGGTTTGAACAACGAAAATGGATAAATGTCATCCCCTTTTTAATATAATAGACATTTCTTATTTTTTAATATATAGGTTTTTTTTTACATGCAACCCTAAGCAATACCTGTTTGGGTAAAAATATTAACTTCCTGTCCTGAACACCCTAAGTGAGACCAAAATCTGCAATTTACACCCCTTAGTGAGACGACAAGCATCCCCATCACTTTCATATGGAAGTCCCCGCCCCCCTCCGGGACCCAAAGTGACAGTTACTAACTAAAAGAATATTAACACACACCATACCTAAGTCCTTAATTAGGTATCCTGCGACCCTGTTTGCTGCCCAGGGACCCAATTCTGATAACGTCTCATAGCACTCCCTCAGGGCAAACTTTGCATACCAATGGGCATTCCACACGAGTGTCTCATCACGTGGCACCCTACAGTCCTGGAGAAACTCCAAGGCAGGACTCAAAACCTCTTGAAGGATTTGAATTAAGATGCTTGATTCCTCATCAATGCTGTTATTTGAAAATGTCATGACCACCTCCATTGGCTTGGCAGCAAACTTCTCAACCTCTTCATCCTGGCTTGTCTCACATGTTGACCTTAAGGTGCGCTCCAACTCTTCTATTCCAGTCACTACATCTGTTAAGAATTTGACCTTTTTGTTCACCACAGAGGCTGTTAAGCCCATGATCTTGGGATACTCATCTCCCTTACAGTCACCGAATCTCTGCATAATCTGCCGATATGGGTCATTCTTTTTTGCATGGTGGCATTCGTCAAAGATCAGCAGATTCACTTGTGAAAGTCTGATGTAGCCATGGTTCAGAAGATCAAGAAATATCTGTGCAGTCATGACTAGAACATTGTTGTCATTGAACTCTTTTTCCCAGATGTCTTTGTCCCAGAAGTCAACTCCCATCTCTCCAACATAATGCTTGACCTTCAAATCTGTGTGCTTGTCAATAACTTTGGCTTGCTGACTGGCTAGAGGAACTGAAAACAACAACAAACACAGAAAAAAAAGAATGGTGTGGCTTGAGTATTTATAAGGTTGTGTATGTACATATAAACGTATTGGAAGAAAATGAAAAATAAATAGCATCATCGTCATTTTGCATCGTTCAGGCGGTTTATACTGGTTTATAGAATGTCCTCTCCTTAGTTGACATTTCAGACTACTATAATTGTTCATGATTCAAGAAGCTTTTGAGTCCAGAGAATAAAGCTTCAAGCTTAAATGACAGATCAAACAAGGCAGTTTTGCAAGATTAAGGCAAGAATATACATATATCAACAGTGAGAGTTACCGTATTTACCCGCGTATAGGCCGCACCCGCGTATAGGCCGCACCCCAAACTTGTGACCTAATCTTGGGGAAAAAATAATTTCTTAAGTATACAAGAAGAAGAATTGAGTTTCGAGTCGAGAAACTAATGAGCTTGTCGCTTGAGTGATCTAGCGAGAAATGAATCGGACAAACGGACCGAACTTGATCGCGAGCGTTATTGTTTACAGATCCAACAAGTGTGTCAAAATATGAGGTGCAAGCGTCGCCGTTTTGTGCGATCAAATAATGACAATGATACACATGCGTTTAGAATGTACTGCTCCTTTCCTCATAGGGTAAATTATCCACTTTGAGTTTTTAATGTTACGGAAATTGTTGCGATAATTCTCAAATTGGCTATTTGACAAAACGCTCTTAAAGTCGCTCGAAAAAACTTTAGCTTTTCCCCGTTGTTCTGTAAAACAGGCTTTTCACGGGCTCAGCGAGAAGCTTTGTATAAGCAATGCTAAATTTCCGATTGTTTAAGAATTTACACATTTACAGGTGAAACAGGAAGGCAAAACGTCTGTCGAGAGTGAGAGTTGTATCAAAAGCATTGCGTTACGCATTGTGTAAGGTTTCAAATTTCGCTTTTGACGTATGCAAATTAACATGCGTAGGGTAAAAATAAATCCGCATCTCTTATTCATCGCTGAAGACATGACAGTGTGTATTAAACTTCGAAACTGTGATATTTTATATCAGTTTCATTTATGACTTTTTCTTTTTGTGACGGGTTCAGTGTATTTTCGTGTAGTTTGGCAAATAAACAAACGCGGTTTCACGTGAACGGCATCGAAAGGGCTTCGTGGCTTGACAAGCAAACTTCTTTGGACTTCATCCAATAACAAACATATTCGGAATCTAGATACACTCACGCACAGCGGAGAGAAGCAAAATTCTTCGAAGACATGGATTAACTTGACCTCATACGATACATTCAATCAAACTGTCAAGCTTTCAGTAACTTTGTTGACTCTGTGTGTGTCGGGAAATTTTGCATATTAATAAGCTCAAAACTCTTGTACCCGCGTATAAGCCGCACCCCAAATTTCGAACTTTTTTTTCCTTGAAAAAAGTGCGGCCTATACGCGGGTAAATACGGTATTCACAACTGCCGCCATTGCATTTAATGCAAAGGACTCACCCGATACCCCCTCCCACAAAGCCCCTACCCTACCCCATTGTGTTACAAAAAAAACGCAAACAAAAGAAACTCGAACCTGTATTAACAAGGAAGAAAGTTCTTTTTCCGCCATTTTTGTAGGTTTCTCTAACTTCATGAGCGAGTTCTTTTATCAGCATGACACTGATGAATGTCTTCCCCGTTCCTGTTCCGAGACAAACGATCGTATTCCTTTCCTTGGCTCGCTCAAGTAGTTCAACTTGATAGGGACGAGCGCTCATTGTTGCTTCCGGTTCGGCTTGGACTTCGCTTTTGGAGGATGACGAACTTTTTTCGCTGTCTTTCTGTTCCATGGTTGCAAATTTTAAGTTGTTCTAATCTCGAAGAGGACAAACGAGTATACTAAGGCCCGCCGAGTAACTAAAGGTGCTTCGGTTAGCAAAAAATTGTTAAATATGACCTCACTACTTTTTTCGAGAATATCATCCACTCGACTTGTAACTCCGAGAAACACCTGCATGAATAGGTTCGAACAATGCATCATGGTAAACAGTCTGCCCACGTGCTTTTGATTGATGTATTCTATTTTTACAATAACTGAGCGAATTCTCGCGCGCTGACTGGTTAATTTTTATTGTCAATAAGGACGCAATCAGCAAATGTTTTGTCAAACTTTTCAGCGCTGCATTCTTGATGAGGCGAGAATTGTACCACAAATCTAGAAGTCTTCAATGAGGAAATCATCTAAAATTTATGATCGTGTCTAAAAGTACACAAGAGTGACCACGAGTGACCACGAATGACCACGAGTGACCACGAGTAGACCACGAGTGACCACGAGTGACCACGAGTGAGATTGCATCTAAATATTTTGCTGATGTTACGATGACGTCATCATTAGATCATTTTATGTAATGATGTCGTCATCATGACATCAGCCAAATATTTTGATGCAATCTCACTCGTGGTCACTCGTGGTCACTCGTGGTCACTCGTGGTCACTCGTGGTCTACTCGTGGTCACTCGTGGCCACTCGTGGTCACTCGTAGGTACTTTTAGACACGATCAAAATTTATGGGTTACAGTCAACGCTCTTCACGCATGAACGGTCATTTAATGAAGATTGCATTCTTCACGTGCGCATTCCTTTTTTTAAGGCATATCCTAAAAGCTGGACTTGACCCTGGACTCTGGACTCTGGACTCTGGACTTTTCCTCCCAAAACCTTAGCCCCCCCCCCCCCCGAAAAAACCTCTATATCTGCCCCCATAAAACTTCCCCCCCCCAAAAAAAAAAATTCCTTCCTCCAAATAAAAAATTCAACTACATCGGATTTTTTTTCTAATAAGCAAGTTAGAACTGTGCGAGATTTCAAACATCGGATTTCTGACTTTTGCGCAAATGTTCGTATTTTCGCGCTAATGAATGTCTCTTCGCGTAATTGATCGCCGTTTCACACAAACGATTGCGTATTTTCTCGTAATGAACAGCAAAAGGTGTATGTTCTCGCCATTTTTTGCCCCGGCTTGAAAACAATAAAAATATCACGCGTGACATACCGGAAAATTGAGCTAAAAAAACTAACTTTTCAGTTCTGTTCGGAAAGTTTGAATTATTATTACGATGTAACAAAAAAAAAATTCGAATAACTAAAATAGTGTTTCGAATATAGAATCCAAGTTTCAAAGAATCGCTAAATTTTTTGAAGAATGAAATCGAAGAATGAACTAATCAATGAATATTTGAAGTTGACCGTTCATGCGTGAACCGCGTTGACTGTAAAGGTGAAGAAACCATTGCAACCTTAGAGCGAAAAGATGAGAATGTTTACTGAGGATTCAGACCTGAAAATCGGCGGTGAGCGGGAATTTGTGCTGTCGATGAAATTAAGCTGAACTGTGTTTCAGCAGATTATTTTGTGAACAGTTTTTACTTGATTGAAGGTTAGTTGAGCAATTCGAATTTTTCCTGGTATTGCTGGCCTATTCTTACTTAAGTTTTAATTTACGAGCCTGTGATTCTCCGAATTACAGGGATGAAATTCAGATTCTGCAGCAATCGCATCTTCCATTGACTTCTTTCCTTCGTTTGAAAATCAGTTTTGGCCTTTTATTACTGTAAAAAACAAATTGACGTCAGTTTTTTTATGCGTCTGTCCTCTTATTGATGATAAATTTTGCGGCTCGTGGATCTAAAACACTTTGACAATGTTATGAGGAAATTTATCATTAATAAAAGGACAGACGCATAAAGAACTGACGTCAATTTGTTAACTAACAAGAAATTCTGAAGAATTTACAGGCGGCGGATAGTCTCTCACCCACCCAACCGCACCCCCCCCCCCCCACCTCTTCCCCTTTTTCTAAGGAAAAAAAGGTTTCTTTTTTAAAAAGCAACAGCGACAATCTCCTATTATTGAAATCACATATCAGCTAAGACCACGCAAGGCTATCAATCGCGAGTTGTTGACAGGTAACTTGATATAATACGGGTTTTGTTAAACGGTCACGAAAAAGATAACAATTATTGTATTCTCCTACAATCTGGGTGCACTGTCACGATCTGTCACCGTATTCCTTTTGAACACACGTTTTATAAACACGTCTGTAGCGATTCTAACCTATTTTGTCAATACTACCCTGAAGTTTTCTGCGATCTTAGATGGAAAATTAAATTCAACTTACATGTAAAAGATCTTTAGTAAAGGTCATGTTATTATTTATTCACTAGTATGTCAGGTATTTCAAACCTGATAAAATCCATATGTTTGCGTCATAAAAACAGCAGAACGAAATGTCCTCAAAAACAGCGAAATAAACATTTCAACGCTTACCCTTTACTTAAGTTGGATACGCCGCAAAACCCAAAAAGAGGAAATTAGACTCCTTTCTAACGTTCATTTTTTCCTAACTAACACTACTTCAAACAGAAAAGTAAAACAGACTTTTAACATTGGCTTTCGCTGACCTGCTTTGCACAATTAGCAGTTCCTGTATGTAATGAACTTTAGTAGTTCGTGGTTTCCGGTGACCTGTTATGGACAATTTGCACTTCCGGTATGTAAGGAAGTAAATGTATGTAAACATATTATATTATGGACGTCCGACACGATCTGTCACCGTATTCCCTTTAAAAACACGTTTTATAAACACGTCTACAGCGATTGTAATGTATTTTGTCAATACTACCCTGAAGTTTTCTGCGATCTTACGTGGAAAATTAAATTCATTAAAAAGATCTTCACTAAAGATCATCTTGTTTATTCCCTAGTATGTCCGGTATTTGATAGATTGGATTTCCAACCTGATAAAATCTATGTGTTTACGTCATTATAACAGCAAACCCATTGTTCAAAAGGCCGCGCGAACTCAAGAAGACTAAGTAACTGACGGACACGACGACGACGAAAACGAAAAAAAGTGCATTTTACGAGTCGGCGTGACGTGCGTGACCGTGCACCGCCTAATTATCGATTTGTAACTTCCCTGGAAGAGGGGTTGGCAGGCAGTGTGTGCAACCTACGATCGCAATTCATTATTTTCACACGTTTTCAAGATGGCGGACTTTCCTCTTTGTAGCACTGTGAGGAGTAAGGGATAAGCTGAAGTTGATTTTTGTCGTTCACTTGAAGCATATCGACTCAAGAACATATGAAATAGACTCGTATACAATTAATTCATTTGAATAAGACGTTATTTTTTGGAAACAGTGTTAATAGTGTCGTATTTTTCAAAAAGATTAATAGCATCTAATTTCGTCTCCTCAAAACGCCGTGAAGTGCCTTTCACTCAGCTGGTTATTTTAGACTATTCCTTGCCTGAACTTATTCAAAAAGTATACCAAGATATTGCTTACGAAAAGCAAGAGTCAACAGGTTCACCGCACCCCATTGCACCCCTCACCGTTAAGCTGGGAATTGCGTTTGAAGTTGACGTTTTTTTGCCTTCGGTAGTTTGTCTCATTATCTTTTGACGGTCTGCTCGTGAGAAGGTTGTGATTTCTTCTCGCCGCACCCAAAACACAGTTACTGGTTGGTCTGAAAATATATTGCAATCGATTTCAGGGAATCAGAATGAGTACGAAGCTAGGGAAATGGTCAAAACTATTGTACTTAGACAGGACCCACCATTCCGCAAAAAGACAGGTGGTCTCTTCATGTACCCCCTCCCCCCACCTTAAAAGATGGTGTCTTGTTTGTATAGCCCCCACTCTATCAGGAGTAGAAACTAAGAAAACGATTCAAACCTTGCTATGCCAGTTGTTCAGCAGCGCAAGCTTCATGCACACCTAATATGAAAGACTCAACTAAAATTTTCAGGCCAATAAATGTTGTCCATTTGGATAATCAGACAGGTGGTGTCTTGCATAGCCCCCCTACCCCTACACAAGGTGGGACCTCATCGAGTACACTTGTTATGACCACTTCCCCTACAACTTCGATTTCTTGACGAAAAGGATGTATTGATCACACTCCGTGATGCGAAACAAAATCCTGCAAATGCAACAGAGTTAAACGCAATAAGACACCGGCCTGCGTTACAAACAGCAAGAAAACTCATGACGTTGCAGATAATATTTCAGATTCTTTTATTGTCATAAATTTAAACACGAGAGGCTGAAAAACCTATCAAGTTCCTCAACGAGCCAAATTCTACGAACCTAACTGGCCTAATATGCCAAAAGCGACATTCAAGCCACATTAAGTCACTTAAGGTCAAATGTTACTGAGAATAACATGCAGCCGTAAAGCAACAGGAGTCCATCATACAAATATCAGAAAAAGATCAGATATGACCTTTATAGCAGTCTTTAAAATACGACGCCTTTTAAAATTTACGGGCTCTTTACGGCTCAATTTAGTCACCGTTTAAAAATCCTCCAAACTAATTCCGGATTGATTGATCACTCGAGAGGAGATGTTCACGCTTTTGCGGTCAGATGAGAATGAGCCGAAATGGTCATTTCCCCCATAGTGCACTGCGATCGTAGGCCGCACACCTCCTGCGGTATGGGGGGCTGGGGAAGAAAGGGGGACAGGAAGCGCAGCCCGAGGATGTTTACCATTTACACGGGCAAACCGGTCGGTTTACCGTTTGGGTCGGTTTGGGCAAATGGTAAGCAAATTTCCGCATTGGGACTGGCGCTTACCATTTGCAGAAATCCCTACCATTTACCAAAAACTTTGCACGACGGCGACGGCTAACGAGAAGGTCGCAAAACAAAAGCTTTGATTAACAAAACAACGACTCTGCAACGTGCGTTATTTTTGGTATATTTCTTTGCCGTTCTGTGCACAACTACAACGTGAAATGACCAAATTCAATGTTTTGTGTAGAACGCAAACACACGACGGTGAATTTTCGTTTTTATAATAGTGATAATATAATAGTAATAACTTTGTTCACGTGTCAAGTGAACTAGCGCCCTGTCTTTACAGGGACATTGGGGACACAGCTATTTTCTAATTAATTTTCTAAGTAAGTTCTTCCTGAACTGATACGCCGTCCTTACAAATTCAGCTCCTGGATAATTCGACTGCATTAGACAGGTTAAACGATTCGAAATAATCGCCAACTTAAGAAGTGTCAAAGATTGTGAAGTCATTTTAAAAGTGACGTTTTCCTTCCCGTTAAGCTCCCCAATTAATTGTGGTTGGGACAGAAAATGGCTGCGAGAGCCTGAAACTGGTATCAAAGATTGGGTTTGAATGGTTTGAACAAATGGTACACGGATTTCCGTTTGGAACATTCCGTCCGGAAAACAGGACTACCTTTTCAGACGTTCCGTTGCTCCTGGAAATTTTCCTCTGGAACGACCCGAAAAGTCGTGTACCATTTACTTTCCAACCGGAATTTCCGCCATTCTCGTCCCCAGAGCCCGCCTGGCCCTCTGGGCCGCCGGCGCCTGGGCACAAGGACCATCCTCGCGCCCAGACGCCGGCGGCTAAGAGGGCCAGGCGGCTCTGGGGACGAGAAGGAAGCTACGCCGCAGTGATAAGCCATGGGGGGGGGGGGGGGGGAGGGGGACTGTCACGCATAGAGTGCTTGTCACGCTCACGATTTTCCTTCTTTGTTAGCGTACGGTGTCAAGCTTTCTCCCATGTAACCGCTCAATGTCACGTTGTCAGAATCAGTGTCTCTTTCTAAGGTAATGTGGCTTTTTCAGAGCAGAATTACAAGGAAAAGCCTGGTTTATCAAAAATCATCAGTTGTAAATCTTAATCCAATTAACACGGACCAATTAAAAAATGCGGGAGTTGAAGAAATGTTTAATCACGCGCGTTCGCGGTTAATTTGCAAAGGTGGAAAGTTTCAGCGCAAAAATTATAAGCGTAATTGTACGCCAACGTTGTTAGTATAGTATTTGAGATGTCCAATTAACGTTGACAGTTTTGAGGATCGATATCTATTAATCTTAAAGGTTCTAGCATTCTGAGGTAAGCTCTAGTTTAAATTTTTGTTCTCTGACTCTTTGTGCCCGACCGATCTTGGCCGCTTCGAGTGCTTAACATATTAAATCTGAAAACATTGTCTGTAATTTTTAAGCGAGTTGTGTCAATATATTACAATTTTAATGTTCGCTATCGTAGAAATGTGTTGTGGAGATTTGGAAATAAGCTTCAAAACCCACCAGTTCACGTTTGTAACATAACAGGCTTATGGAAAGCAGTTTGAATTGAGCTGGAGCGACAGCCTTTCAAGGTGGGTGGGGAAGAGAAAGGGACTTGCGTGTAACGGAGGGTTCACAAGGTTATTGTATTTTGATAACCTGTTAATGTTAGGGTTATCACATCTGTTTAAAGCCGGCTACGTTTTCGTTGGTGTTGCTGTAGTGGTTGCTCAGAGTCCCTATCATTTCAGTACAGGAAAAAATGTTTGATTATGCTACATTGTTTTATTGGTATTATGCGCAACAGTTATAGGGTGGGGACTGGATCTTATGATCCGGAGTAACAGAAAATGCCCACAACTCCAAACGAAAGCATTGGAAGTGAGTAATCCTCCAAGTTTTTTTTCTTTCTAGTACATCTTTATTCCACATGATAACGTGGCTGGGTTCCAGCTGAACAAATTTCTGTTGTAACGAGAATAATAAAGAATTAAAGATATACAACACAGGACCTAATCGATGTGCTCCTAAACAAACAACATGTCAAGTTCAAAGAAGGTGTTCAAGCAAGGGTTACACGACGGGTGAGAGTCGAAACAGAAACCGATCTCCATATATTCCCGCTCGCAGCTTTTTAATTTGCTGAATTTTAAATTTTTAGATCAAAGCGAACTCCAAGAATCAGAAGCTAGTGTTGGGATTTGTATGCGCTACTCTGTTCCCAAATGTCGTGCAAGTTGTCAAACCGGACATCAAGTACAATGCATCTGCTGCTGGTGAGTTTTTACTGTGAAAAACACTCGCTTTTTTTCCTTAAATCTCACCGGAAGTAGATGCAAACCGGGAAAATCGCTAATACTCGCCTGGCGCGAAGTGCAGAAAGCGGGACAGAAAGCGTGGACGCTTGCGCACAAACGGTGAAACAAAAATAGCCGGCGGTGATTTCTCATTTTATCAAAATGCTGATTTTGTTCGAAATAAATGTTAATTATTGTTTTCCTTTTCAGGAGCTGTTCCTGTAATGCCAAGGCTACCGAACTCAAGTTTTGGACCACGAATGACGGACAGGTTTGTACAGTTCGCGTTACAGTTCTTTCTATGTTTGTCCGCGATTTGTTTTGTTTCTTTAGTCTTACTAAAAAATCAATCGTTTTCTTTCAGGTGTTTTTATTAACCCCAAGTCTGTTAATTTTCAAGTGAATAATTTCCACAGTCCATGGCTTGTTTATCACGAGAAGGTCAAGACTTGTAAGGTAAGATACTCCAGTTGTTGGAGAACTAAAACTCACATGCAACAGCTTATGTCAGCATTTGAATCTCGCAACTCCCCTTCTGCAAGTTGCAAGAAAAATTGCACCGTGTAATTTTGTATTATTTGCATGTAGTTTTAATTTCATTTTTGTCGCTCTTCTATTTGCTGCCTTTATTTAAATACGTTTTTCAACAAAGGACGTTACCCCTTTGGATAGCGAACCACTGCGGCGACACAGACGAAAACATCACTTAGACGGGTGTGCCAAAAAAATCGTCAAGGGGAATCTTCAAGTATTCTAACATGGAGTGTTTTTCTCATGACAGGTTTACATCCGGGACTGTAGTATGGTATCAGTATATTCATTGCTTTTGTTCTGTGGTGATTGCTTGTCCGTAAACTTGGAGAAAGGAGTTTTTGTAATTTCCATTGACGATGGGTGGATTCGGTTTTCAGCATGTTCACGTAAGGTTCGTAAACTATTTTTAAATTTATAAACAAACAAACGTATATAACTGACACATAACTCAGTTTTCTTTTTATTCACTACTTTTTCCTCTTTCAACTAGGGCACCTAGGGCGCAAATGCTTTTACATATTTTTTATTCATTACAATATAATTTATAACTTGAAAAACCTGACGTGTTCACTCTCTTTATTAAAAATCTAGTTAAAAAACTGTCAATAAATATACTAGCTGAAAAACTTATTCTAATGATGGAAATTAAGAAAAAAATGCCAGGAGGCTTTTTATATTAGTTGATATTTGAAAAAAGTGGACATGTACTACCTATACTAGAATGCAGGATTTATTCTAGAAGCTGGGTTATGTGGGGCCTCGGCACGCGCTCCCCTTCCCCTGTTGTAAATTGTTAGTGTCTGTAAGTTCCTCCAGTGGTAGAGTACGTACTCTTTGGTGGACCTTTTCCAGGTTTGCGGTGAACAAGTGCAAAATAATTGACAAATGTTCATGCTCGAGAGCTTGAAGAAACAGGAACAAGGGCTTCCTTGGTTTAATTTTGTTGCCACATTTGACAAACTTGCAAATTTTTATGCGCCAATATATTTCAAATTGCAAACATCTCACAATGCTGCACTCTAGAATAAACCCTGCTGACTCTGTCTGTTACTGAAGTATCTATCAACCTAAGTTACGCCTAATATAAAATGGATACACCTGAAACTATTGCGGAATCATTGCACGCAATTTTAAATTGCATATTGTGTCCTACCCGGAAATTGTTTAAAAGTCTAAATTTCTCACAATGTTGCAAAAATAAAGCGCGAGTTTTCCTCTGCAACAACTTCGTAGTCCAGACCTTTCAATAACACTTCAATTTGACCAGAGTTAATAGCTTTTTCTGCTGTCTAAACTCACCCTTGCTCTTCTAATGTCAATACATTATCATGGTTATGGCAGTGCTCTCCTGTGGTGATATTTATTATGCTGTGAAAAGGAGTTCCTTTTGTGAAGCCATGGATGACATCCTAAAGAATAACCACTCAATTAAAAGCTATCATGGAGCGGTCCTTTCCTATGGTGCTGTCACTTTTCCGTTATCTAGAAAACCGAAATTTGGATTTTTTTTTCAAATTTCAAACTTGGTCACCTTCCATAACTATCACTGTTCTGATTCCTTTTTGTCTTTCCTTGCAGGTTGCTACACTGGTGCGAGACCTGAGAACAGAACTTGACCGATTACTAGAAAAGAAAATAGAAAACCCCAGTTTTGATCTCGCGAGCTGTGCACGAGGAAGCAGGGTTATTGACGCTATTGTGCAGCTGATTACCACTCAATAGTATATGGCAATTCGCCAATCACAGCGGAGGTAAATAACCCAATGAACCAATCAGAATCTGATACAAATATGTAACCAGTGCCAGGCGCAGGAAGACAAACGAAGTTAACCCGAAGAGACCCTAAGACCCCTGCGGGTTCCAAAACTCATCATGATCTTCTGAGGAGAACCGAAGACTTTAGGATTGCCGAAATTCAAACGAAGACTTCCGAAAATTGCCGAAGTTCAGGCGAAGACTTACGAAGTTTGGTGAAGTAAAGAGGTTTGACTCCGACTTGTTTTTAAATACTTGCTTTAGACGTTTTTGGCTAACGCTTAAGCCTTCATCAGATTGATAAATGATTTAAATGTCTTGAGCAAGTATTTGAAAACAAGTCAGAGTCAAACTTTATACTTCACTATTTCAACTCCTGACTATAATTACTCAACTTCCGAAGTTTGTTGGATGTTTTCAAAGGTTTTGGAAGGTTGTTCTTCCAGGCTTCCAGCTCTGTTAATAAAAACTGTATGACTACTTGTATTGTAAGTAGGTAGCAATATAATCCCCTGCAATTTTGAATGAAGAAACATCGCACTCACACCGCACTCTTTGAAAACTTGAAAGTTTTACCTATTCTTACTTATTCCAGAATCCATGCAAAATTATATGATTACCTAGTAAATTCAAATACTATTAAATTATTGTCCTTTAAAGAAAGTTTAATAACTAAATTTAGCCTTTGGTAAACTTAATTTTGTAAAGGTATGAAATTCACTGTATGGTGTAAAACAATTAAACCGGGCACCAAGGAAATGTTGCTATTTGATCTGACTTAGTAAGTCTGTTAATCTCTAAACACGTAAACTCTAATTGACAAGCTAAAATGTAAACTCGGGGTTTCTATGAAAGTCGTTACAAACCGAGAGCATAACCTATTGATCGAAGTATTCAGCACTGATGGCGAATAACTTTGTTGCTAGTTTTGTTTTAAGATTTCTGTAATAATGCAAGCCCACCTAGGTGATTTATCGAAAATTAGAGCATCGCTGCACAGCCAATAAAATTGCAATTTTCGCCGGCCATTTGTGAGTCACTGGGTCATGCTGAAATTATTTATTGCCAGAAGCATTGCTTTGACCTGCAACCAACTAAAAAGCCCCCTTTTAGCAATTCTTAAAGGCCCATGTAGGAGCTCCTCTGGTTGGTACTCACGCACTTGGTTCACTCATGGACTGGGCTTGTTCCATGCGAGGTGCTTCTTTCCAGCGCCTGCACTGCCCGCTTGGCAGCGGTTAACTTGGCAATCCTAGAGTTGTTACCCTTACCAACAAACTCTCCCCAGTACACCCGCAGAGTACGTTCGATTTTTCCGTCGGGTAGCGTTTTTGCTTCACTATGAATACAAGAAAACAAAACGAAACTAAATTAGTAAGTGCTCTTATGGTATTTTCAAACTGTTCATCCTTCACACTAAGATGGTATTAGGTGTTAGGAAATTTAGGCGGCGTGAACTTTGATGCTGCGTGCGTTCAGTGTTTTATTCGAAACCAGAGGTCCTCTGTTCTCTTTATGGGCGGAATTTTCCTTCTCGCCATGGATAGGAAATCACTTGTTTGGAGTCTGTGGCTTGAACTGATGACGTAAAAAGAGACCATCTGGGAAGTCAACGATCTCATTGCTTAAGGTTCGTTTCGGTAAGGAGGCGTATTGGTTCGATAGTGGGCTCTAATAATGTGTTCTGTGCTCAGACGAGAAAGTCTACTCCATTTTACAACCAGAATACTTGCAAAGACAACAGTTGTGGTAATGTCTAGCATCCTGCCCAGGGTGAGTAGTCAACTAGTTCACGGAAGTACTCAAAATAATTAAAGTGAAACTGGAATGACACAGCAATCGCGATATTCACATACCTGAAGTCGCAGTTGCTGTCCAACTCGTGCACATGTCTGATAGGATTGAACGGGATGTTCACAGAATAGTGATCTAAAAGGAAAAAAGTCGTTTTTGTCAGCATACGGTAAATATTTGTCCAAAATGTCTCTTAGATTGTATCATGTTTATCCCATCTAGATGTTCACTCCCTGTTGTTAGTTATTGTATTTTCGAAACATATCCCCATCTCTGGGCCACTTCCCAATTCTACAAGAATAGTCGACAGTGCTATGTAAACGATCGGAAACGTCCGCACGACCCTCGGACAGTCTTCTCTGAACCAAGCTTAATGTCTTTAGCGTTTGCGTTTGTTTCATTTTCGTTATTCCTGCCAATCGTTTAAGGTTCGAGGAAATTAAACTCGTAAAAATGAATCAACAGAACTGAGGAAATGTACAAAAATAAGGTTTTTGCTATAACAAGCATTTATGAACTGGAATTTTTGAACGGGAAGCTTTGCACTTCCCTCTTTATACGTAAGTGACTCATTGAACACCGAGAACATTTGATCATCAAATTCAGATTTTCTCGGCTCTAAACCTCGTGAAAACAAAAAGCACGAAGGTTTTATACGTCCTTAGTGCATTGAGTGGTGACTTACCGATGTATGGTTTCATCATGCGGTAGTAAACTCCCCAGACCTTAGTCAAATCCATACCGCTGTCCAAAAATACTGCACCAGCCACGGACTCAAAGATGTCACCCAGGACCTTGGGCGCCTCAATTCCTTCTTCATCTCGTTCAGATACGATAATAAACGGGTCTGCAGTGACCTACAAATCAATGGCAAGTCAGGTATGCTTTCATAGCATGAAACGACTTCGGTACGAAAATTCGGCTTTGATTCGAGCCATGCGCGTCTATCTTTGGCATCAAAGGAGTTAGAGGACCTTCAGTATTGCCTTTGACGCAATTCAATTCAATTTGATTTTATTTAAACACGGTAAAATTCATCAGGAATACATAACAATAAAGCATAAAATATCCTAGACATCTCAAACATTGCAATGCTAACTAAACCTGTTTTCCATGAATGCCGTGTCTCAAAAAATAAAAATGAAGATTAAGTAATCGCTTAAATTGACGTAAGCGATTTTGTCTCCCTAAGATTACAGGGCAGGCTGTTCCAGCGAGTTGTGCCGCTATAACTAAGGCTATTTTTCAAATAATTATAGTTCGAGGGAAAGGGACAACTAGTTTGTTTACAGAGTCCCTTAAGGAATAGCGCGTTCCATCACGACACAAATGCGATACGCACCACAGGCTTTTCTTTTACTTTTGGCAACACCACACAAACGTCGACTAAACAACGAAGTCACTCTAGTCGTGCAGAATCCAGATGTTCGAAAACTCCCGTGATGTTCCCAAACAAGGAATAGAGGGCTTTTGGTCACACAAGTCATACAAGCATTTCGCTTACTCTTGTAATACAATTGCGCGTTTAAGTCACGTGAGTCACACTAATGTTTGCATGACTCGCAAAACTGTAAGGTTCTACAGAGAGTGCGTTCAAGTCACCCACGCAGGCAATGCAAAGGTTACCTTCACTCAAGAAATGTTCCTATCCAAAAGTGGAAGCGCGTTTAAGTCAAATAATTGATGCAAATGATTGCGTGACTTGTGTAACTATCCCGCAAGGGTCAAAGATATTTCAAAAAGTCATCAGCGAGGAAGACACAGGTGTACCACCTACCGGATTAGAGTGATTCTGACTCCGCTCCTCGTTCTCATCCTCCACTCTGGTGATAAAATTCTCGATGGTTTTAAACCACCGCGGTGACATCTGTTTCAGATACTTGTTATACTTGTACTGCACAGCAATAGTTGCAAAGATGTTGTT
The DNA here is from genome assembly GCA_964030785.1 of Siderastrea siderea. Taxonomy (NCBI): domain Eukaryota; kingdom Metazoa; phylum Cnidaria; class Anthozoa; order Scleractinia; family Rhizangiidae; genus Siderastrea; species Siderastrea siderea. The sequence continues at coordinate 12,872,210 of OZ034970.1, forward strand.
ATTTACCAAGGCCTGACGGATGTCGGTCAGCTGCCCAGGAGACAATTTGGCGTGACGGAAGTACAAGTGTTGTGTGACCAGAAAATCCAACAAAGCATCTCCAAGGAACTCCAGTCTTTGATAACACGGCGTGACGCGGTTACCCTGATACGAGGCGTGTGTTAGAGCCTCTAGCAGATGCAATTTTGAACGAAAAGTGTAATGAATTGAATTTTTTTCAAAATTTTCCAAGCCAGAAACCATGCGTGACACCATATCCTCATTACCGCGAGCACCTGTCCAAGATTCTTCATCAGACCAAAATCGCGCGTAACACCCCGTCTTGCTTTTCGCGGCAAACACGTCTGTTTCGTCATCTTCAGGAAGAACCTTAAGACCAAGGAACCTCATGAGGCGGAGAGCGCCGAGATACCCACACGATATCAAATACGCTCCTATGAGGGCCTCAATGCTGTCGGCAACAGACTTATCAGCTATCACTTGAGTGTTACACTTTGCTGTCTTGTCACCAGTACCCGGAGCCCCACCAGCATCTTCAACTTCCATTTGCGTATCCTCAGGTCCGGAAGCTACGTTATCCACTTCCATGGCTGTTACATCTGAGTCCGCGATACCTTCCTGCGAGACACCGCTGAATTGGCATCCCGTGGGACACCATGTGTTACGCGCAAGCTGTGTGCTCTGTTGGCACCCTGCTAAGGATTTCTTGTCAGCCGCACGGAACAGCGCCAGGTTACTGATCTGCTTCACCTTGCGCTGGGTGAGTTTTCCCTCGTCCTTGTCTTTGTAGGTGCAGAACAGGTGAAGGGACACTGCCAACTTCAGGAAAGCGTCTCCGAGCATCTCAAGCCTCTCCAGGTTAAAGGCGTCCCCACTGTGGTTGGTGGTTAGGGCTTGAAGTACAAGGGCGGAGTCGGGATAGCGAGTCTGACCTTGGCCGCCACTAAATAGAGACCTCAGATCTGAAAACAGCCCTGGAAACTCCTCCTCCTCCTCCTCCTCCTCCTCCTCCTCCTCATTATCATCATCATCGTCATCGTCGTCGTCATCGTCAACTTCCATAGCCATCTCCGCAGCAGCCCCAATCTTATCAGCGCGAAGCAAACTCTTTTCATCATTGGCATCATCAGCACCAATCGGAGGCAATTTGGATTCATCTGTGTTGTCACGCTTTCCAGTGATGACGCCCTTGACATCACCAACCAGCAGAAGAGCGTTCAGACGATACAGAATAGACGGCAGGATCAAGGACACACTTAAAAGAGATGCTCGAACAGGCACCACGTCACAAAACTCCGGAACAAGGAAAATCACATCATGCTTCCTTTTGGATGACTGGTTTCTGTCCACCAAGAAATTGACTCTACCGGAAATGTCTTTCACTTCAATGAGACGCTGGTCCTTGAAAGTGACGGACTTTCCATAGTTCTGCCGGAAGTAGCCTTCGTACGTTTTGGCTTTGGATCTGTCAGGAAAGGGAGACAGTGGAGTGATGTCGCGACATACCTTCACAACAGCGAACCTTTGTCGGGAATCCATGTAATTCTTTGTGACTACCATGTCATCTCTAATAAGCTCAATTCTGCTAGACTGATCGCATGATCGCGCGAGGGAGGCTTCTAATCGCAAAGCATCTTCCATGAGATCACAGTCCACAAGGCGTCCTCCACTCTTCACTAAAACTACAAAGTAACCATCCGCACTGCCATCTTTATTCTTGGGTTTTAATTCCACGGGCTCGCGCAAAACGTGGCTGAACAAGAAGCAGTGGAACTTCTGAACAGTGCTCAAGTCGCGTCTGGTGAGCGTGGGATGCAGCTGTGAGTTGTGACATTTCAGGGATACCGTCACTTCTCCATAGTCGGGATATAGTTGGAATGGTCGCACCTGAAGATTAAACAAGTACAGCAAATAAGCGTTCTTGTTATACAAATGGGCAACACTCGAGGTTGGACCGTCTAATGCTTGCTCAGTTTGCCCAATATAATACTAAAACATGCAGATGCAAAACAGCACGTCTCAATAACTCTCACTGAATGGTTGCATCATTCACAAAAACTGGACCATCAAGCCAAACGGCCTCACAGGAAATCACTGCTCGCATCATCGACAGACTCGAATGTTCGAACACCGTATCAAACGGTATTAAAGAGTACTGCTCAGTAGCGCTAGCCTTTATATGAATGGAATCAAAAGTTAGAACCACCTTGCACAGCATAATAAACAGCACCACGGGAAAGTATTGATCAGTAGCTTCCATTTCAATGGCCACATTTATGGACTTTACAGTACAATAACCAGTAGTACCATAGGATAGTACTGCTCAATAGAATTCATTTTAAAGGTCACACTACAGGATTTCATCCACAGACTCAAAAGGTTGAACCACCTTGTACAGCACAATAAACAACACCACAAGAAAGTACTGATCAGTAGCTTTCATTTCAATGACCGCAAATTAGGATTTCGTCTACAGACCCAAAAGTTAGAACCACTTTACCACCTTGTACAGCACAATAAACAGCATCATAGCACATTTTACCCCCAAACGGCTCAGTGAACAATCAAGTACTAACCGCTGGAATTGGGGCATTTGTCAACAAACCAAACACGTGACAGGCACCGTCTGTGAAGAATGGCGCGCTAATACCAAGATCCTGCCGGCTGGTGAGTTTGGTGATGCGTATGCTGATAGCCGTGAGGTACTGGGGCTGTCTATCCTGCACCAAGCTACCTATGAATGCCTCAGGGACCTAGGAACGAGTAGAGTGTATCAAGAAACACTTCTCTGTTTAGAAAGGTTTGTAATAAAAAAAAGGCAGCTCCCTCCCTCATCCTTCCCCTCCCCTTCCCTCAAAAAATTACACTCCTGGCCAAGTGCTACAATCACAATTCACTAATAAGAAACTGAAGCGAAAACAAGAAGCCAGGGCTACACTCCGCCTGGCCCTCTTAGCCGGCCAGGGCCTGGAGGACCTCGTGCGAAGGCCCCAGCCGGCTAAGAGGGCCAGGCGGCTCTGGGGACGAGAATGCCGGTGCTAAAGGAGAGAGAAAATGAACCTGGTGCCCAGCGCGGAAAAACATGCCACGGCGCCAAGGGCAAGAAACCGTGACAACGGTGCCAAGCACGGGAAAACAGCCGACCGACGCCAAACGCGGGAAAACATGAAAACCAGTGTCTAGCGCCAAAAAACGCTTCACCTTATCAGATCAAACACATGAATTTCGCTCTCCTCTGTAAGAGACTCATTGCACCCTTATTTTTATCTGAAGTTTCGTTCCTTTTGCTACGCTTCAGATTTCCACAGGTGAAAAGTTTCTCTCATGTTTTGATTTCTTTGGTTAGGTTTCCCGATAATCCTGTCAGTCACTGGTAAAGCATGCCTATGTGAAATACGAAACTGGTGAATTTTGTTTTCTGTGCTCTCTGCTTGGCCAATAACACTCGGAATATCTTTCTTAAATCGCCAACTCACAAGAACTTTCCCTTTTGCACAACAAAAATCTGAAAAAAGTAGTTTTTCTCCATGTTGAGTACTCTCTGAAGCAATCACGACCACGTTAGGTATGTCAAAGACAATAGGACATTTGCACGACGGCGTCGTACAACTACAAGAATCCCTCAGTTTGTTCTTTTCTCGTGCACATTAGGGCAACTGTTTTTAAACCTCACTGGCATTACCAAATTTTAATAACAAAGGAAAAACGAAATGAATTCTGGTAGTTGTAGTCAAATTACGCCATCTTGCAAACGTCCTATTCTCATCTTATTATTGCAACGCCCAACAGATTCTGGTCACATGTTATGAAACATCGAAATAAGTGAGTCACGCAGGAGCCGGGTTTTCAGTCGAGGCTGGCTCGTTACCTTCCTCTCATACACTCTTTTTCGTTTCTTTGTTCCTGCTTTCTTTCTTTTCCCTCCATCCGGTTCAGTTTCATCTTCCTCTGAATCACTTTCCTCGTCTGATAAGCTGCGGACTGGTAACAAATCATCATCAAGCTCGCCAATTCTGTGAAGCTCTATGCAGGCATAATATGCAGCAGCCATCTTGGCAAGGTTTTTCCGTGGCATAGGAGGACTCTGTTAAAATAAAAGTTTTAGGTTAAAACGAAACGTTAAAATTTTACTTAACTTAAATGCAGAAATAAAGAGGTATTAGAAGATCTGGGTCGAGATATTGAAGTCAATCTTAAAATCTACTTATTGATCGTAAACAAGCGTGCCTATTTTCTTTACAAACCCTTCACAGACCTTTTGTTTTTAAGTGCTAGTAAACTCAGAGCCAAGATCCACACTCGAATAAAGGACGCTTATAAAGAAAAAGTTGTTAAGGACGGTGGGTCCTAATACAGAGGTATTTTGCAAAGGTTATGACTACGGGGAAAAAGCAGATCTTAGCAAGACCTATTGGAATCTAAAAAGAAAAATGTGGGTAACCACACATTTTTCAGAGATAACTAAGCAACCATAATTCTAGAACAGCTTTAAAATCGAAAGAATGTATGGCATTTTCTTTCCAAATTTAAGCTCAATTATCTCTAAAAAATCCATGGTTACCCCCAATTTTCTTCTTGGATTCTGATAGCCCTTGCTATGGTATGCTTTTTCCACATAGTCATGAACCGCGCAAAAATACCGTTGTATTAGTAGGTAAATTCCTTAAAAAACCTGAATATCTCAAGATGCGCCGAACGTATGCGCAGTAGCAAAAGGGGGCACCGTCCTTAAATAGAGCTTTAACCCTTTAAAGTCTCGGCTTTGTTCTTTACAAGCTACAAAACCGCCTTTATTTTCCCTGTAAGCGCTCTAAAGTTTCATTGAATAGGTTTTTACACAAACATTTTAGTGGCAAATATCACAGAAAACTAAAATCTTTTCACAAAAGTAACGGCGTTAAGCGCCAAACATAGCCCAAGCAGTCAGAGTAAAATACATTGCACTCACAACAATAGTTGTACGTAGTTGGCAGTTAATCGGCATTTCCAGTTTACATCTGTAAACATCTCCAATTTCCTCGATCCTGTACACTGGTTTGGGATGAGTGAACCTGTCCCCAGGCAACTTGGAACAGTACCTGTGGACACAGAAACAAGGAGGTTTATGAAATATTTCACAACAATTGCTTTGATAGTAAGGTGAAATGGTTTGACTCTGACCTTGTTTTTAGTTACTTGCTCAAGACGTTTCTAGCGTAATGTTTCAAACGGATCGCGGATCTTGAGCGCGCACCAGAGATTTGTGGACCTCTGGATTGGCGATGTAGTCGTTCCCAGTGGTCAGGTCTTTTGTTGATAACCAGGCTTACAGAAGACGTCGCTCTTGAAAATTTGCTTCGTGTACAACAACTTTGACGTTACCAAAGTCCACGTGATGGCTGTTTTCGTTAATGTGACATGCAAACTTGGAGTTGTGGTCAAAAAGCAGGGGCAACCAACGGTTCGTTTCGGGGAATATCTGTTCGGAAGGCCTAAAATCGCCTGACATTTTCGGATTTAATAACAGTAAAAGCTTAGAGATTTCTTCGGCAAATCATGACGTCGGACTTTCGTAACAAGAGGACTTAGTGGTTCCTGTTGTTTTCGGAGGGACAGATATGTCGTTTAGAGTGCAAAATAAGGTCAGCTAGCATTTTCGGCGAGGCATTAGCAGCTCGGAAATTCGGCGGATAGGATTCTGTTTCCTAAAATTTTCTGCGACCTAAATTTTCAGCTAGAAACGCCGAACAGATCAATCTGTACTAGCTTACACTAATATGCCCTTAAAAAGCTCTGAAACAGTCTAAGACAGCAGAAAATGATTTTTCAAGTATTTTGCTAAAATTTTCTCGTTGGGTGCCCCTGAAACAGAGAGACAGCCTTTTTATGTTCTGCAATCTGCGTCTTCAGTTGTCTTTCTGTTTGACCATAGTGTACAAAATCATAATTTGTGCAGCTGATTTTGTAAACTATTCCTAATTTGGGCCAGTCTGCATCTTTTTGCGGTTTCCGACGTGGAGAGAGGGCAATTCGTTCTGAAATGCCTCGCAAGTAGTAAGCCACGAGAAGTGAGTCTGGATGACGGTAGGTCTGATAACGATCTCTCGCAGCATAGTTAAGACGACGGATAAATGTTCTCCCGCAGTACCGCTTTTGCTCAATTCTGAATTTGTTCCAGAACACAACTACTCAATTTTTAACAACTGCTTAACGTAGACTCGGAATAGAAGGAATAGACGTATCTGGTGTTTGGTCAATGATCCTGAATCAGTCTACGTTTTTTGTTGGCCATTATTACCTGGATAAAAGAGAGATACTGCTACTCAATGTGACTCTTGCTCCTCGTCCGTTCTCTGGTTTGTACGGAGGGATCAAATCTGTGTCAGCTGCCTCGTCACATTCTTCTTCAGTAGGTTCAGTGCGATTTTGGCACATGTCCGACAGAAAATCTTCAATTGAGCGCATTATCTGAAGATAGAAAAATAATTCTCTTTAATACGCACTTATTGATTGAGTGGGAGGGCCAGAACGGGAAAATTTTCGGCTCGAGCTCATGGCTTACGGACCGAGTGCCGAGAGAACCATACGCTAAGCCCCCCAAAAATACAGGCTTAAACAGGATCCGCGCTTTGCCGTCCTGCTTTTCCGGATTGTTGCTCATCATCAAACGATCAGGGAAACTGAACAAAATCGCTGCAGGTAACCTTGCAATTGAATGACATCCCATTCCAGGGGGGGGGGGGACGTACACAATAAAGTTTCGTACAAGGAGGCTCTGCCCTGAGGTTCAACCCTTTACCCGGTAATATGCTAATTTTTAGCAAAAATTTATAGTACCCCTTCTTTATGCCGAAAAAAAAATAGCACCTTGCTATACCTCAAAGACAGGCCAAAAACAGTAGAGCGTCACGAACTTTTAGACACTTGAAGGCTACAAGCTTTCCTTTATTTTTGTATTGTGATTTCTGCCAGCATTGTCATTGTGCAACCCTTTAAGCACTTTGATTTAGCCACTACCCTTTCAGTTTAAGGTGTATTCAATACAACAACAAATTCCCTATCCTATCATGAACCCCTTTTGTGCAGCTCCTCCCCATATAGCCCTCTCTAGGGTGTACCCCCCCCCCCCCAAATCCCTTCCAGGAAGGAGGAAGTAGTAATACACAGAGTTCCTTAATGCTTATGACACTGGACTAAAGCACAAAGGGCTGAATGTGTGGGCTTCCTTGTAACTGGGGGGAGGAGGGTAATAATGGTGAGGAGGTGAAAAGACCTTTTTAGGGTTTGAAATTAGTAATTTGGGACATTTTTGGGATTGGAAATTTTCTGGTGGACTTTCTTTGGGTCAAACGATTTTACTGATTTTGGCGGGACTTTTTTAGAGTTGATAAAAACGTGCATACCTGAAAGTTCTCAATTTAACAAACAACTGCATCTGTTCAGTTTCATTAACAGAAAGAATTCTGTTTTTCATGCCTGTCAGATACATAAGGAATAATTAAAGGTTGACGTATAAACTCTCTTGGTTTTTCCTTTTTTATGCAGATCAGAAGAACTTCTGTTTAAAGGCTACGTTCTGGGCCATTGGACTTTTTGGGGGTTTGTTCACATCTCCCCATCACTAATATCCCTGAGTACCCAACCCCTCCCCCCTCCCCCCGCCCTGAGCCTTGTAACCAGGGGCTATCATTAAGGGCCGTAACCTGTAAAACCTGTTACAGCTGAGTACGCTTGATGGGACCTCAGCATCACAGGTGAACGTGTCTCTTTTTGATACAATTTACTCACAAAGCAACAAGTTTGTTATGGGTCTAAAGATCAAGACAAGAGGTGATTCAAAACTTAATGACAGCCCTGGTAACCACATTCTCATATGACCCCATGTCACTCGCTTGTAAAGGAGAGAGACAGTAGGCGACCTTGAGCCAACTCATAATGTGGAGGGGCAACAGGGGGGCAGGAGCCCAGGAGAAAAGGGGGAAGGAGATGTGTGGGAGGTGGCACTAGAGGGGGCGGGAAGCAGGAGAAATAAGGGGATTTAATTATGCAACATTGCACAGTATTTCACGATTGAAAAAATGCAAAGAGGCAGGAGGCAACAAAAATAGGGCATACACTGGGATTAAAGGGGGTCTGTCCCCTGTTCCCTCTGTTCCCCCTGTCCCCACTCTGATAATCAGACTAACTGCCTTGCAGACTGTGTGCAACTTAACATTTTTTAACCATTATGGTTTCTCCTTCAGTATTGGATATGGTCACAATTATTTTGATTTAGCAGTTGGCAGGAGAATTTGTTATTTTAATGACAGAAAAGTTACCTGTAATTCATGCTCCTTTTCAACCTTCTCCTCTTCGTCTACCAGAATACAATAGATGGAATCTTTTGCACGGGCTCTGCCCTTTGACTGCACATAGGAGCGAAAGCTCTTTGGGAAATCAAAACGGCAAACCAGGTTACACTTGGGAATATCTAATCCCTCCTCAACAACACAAGTTGCAATCAGCAGGTTGAATTCATGCCTCCTGAACTGCCGCAGAACTTCTTCCTGCTTTTTAAAATTCATTTCTGTTTCATTGGAGTAGTTAACTTTTCCACCTGTCCCGTGGCCAATCACAAACTTGCTTTTGATGAAGGTAAGTTCATGATCTAGCCTGGCAGCAATGTTGATCTGCTCACTGAGGACTAAAGCTGTGTATCTTCTTTCCACAAATACAATGCCGCAGAGCCTGTTGTCTTGTTCAGAATCTATAGACCAAAAAACACAAATAAAAAGTTAATGCACAAAAAAGCTAAATGTGCCTCTCTTTATGCCAAGCCTTAACATGGCCAGAAATCCGATACAGCATGGCCGCCGCGCAGGCGTACGGGTGACAAATTTGGTCTTAGATTTCAAACGCGTCGCTAACATCGTAACAAAGAAAACAGTGACATTTCTACTAACCTTCGTTTTATTGTTCCCACTATGTTTTAACCGCCGGACAGTTACAGTTTTCTTTTATCTTAAAATAAAGTCAATGATGTGTTCCACCCTTTGATTTCTGCTTTCGGTCTTTTCGACGTTCTTAAAGTGGTTCCCCGAGGCTGTTTCTTTTCCACATATTAATCCGCCAAATGCTCTTCCATACTTCTTATTTACACCCGGACAGTGCACAAAACGTCCAAAACTTGACCACTTCGTAGGGTTGATGGAAGTTTTTCTCATATCTGAGTGTTTTGTTTACATGCGAAACTTCAATTTTCATCCAAATTTACGACCCATTAATGGCGTTAAACCGGTTCCAAATTCGGGGAAAGAATCACCAAAACACTGATGAGTAAGACTCCGAAGGAAGCCATTGTAAAAGCACCACGAAAACACAGCAAAACGCCATGCTTTAGAAGCACCGAGGACTCCTTTTTCCTCACGAAGCGTCGACCATTTTGAATCCCAGAATGCTTTGTATAAGCTTAGTGGCCTTTCCTTATTGCAAATAAAATATATACTTTTTTATATTTTCATTTCTGCATGCGAGTTACACGCGTCACGTGACTTATGCGACACAAGAGGACAAATTGTGCAACATAGTCTTACGGCGAGAAATTAGCTCTTTTTAAATCACATTGCCGTACAAACGTAAAGAGGCATGTTTAAAACATTAGAAAGGCATTGCTATACCCAACTTTGTTCATTTTCAGTCCATACGAATGATAAAAATGGAAATAAAATGAGCCCGCCAGTTAAGCCGCTGACTGTCACTGATTTCTGGCCATGAACAGGAAATGTAGCTCCACATTTATTCTATTCTTAATCTGAATTTATATTGAGTCAGATGTCAATTTTGAGGTCACAAATCAAGCAAAACATGAATGATTTATTCATTTTCAGTTTAAATCATCCTCTGGGACATGTAGGGTGAGAGAGAAAGTTGAAATGGAGAGGAATGGGGTCGGGGTATTGGCAAAGAAAAGTTTTCTCCCCAGCTTTTTGGTCAATTTTTGTCCTGCCCATTTTTCTCTAGCTTAGGTTCAATTGTCTGCTCATGGTTCCTAAGGATGTGTTGAACTGGCAAGCAAAGATATTAGCCAAGTACCCTATATGTCTTCCTAAATGTTTTCTCTGTTTACATAAGTCTGTTGTAAGCATGGAAATGAGTTCAGAAGTAATACATCAAACATGAGAAAGAGCGTTTCATCAGGATATCCAAACACTGAGTAGTGGGTTGAAAAAATGAGGCACTGACTTCAAGGAGTTTGAATGGATACCTGATGGAACACTCTTTCCATATGATATGTTTTTTAAGATCTGGTATCCAAAACACCATCACAGTTATAGAGTTTTCCTATGTTTTCTGTTGTTAATGACTTGAATTGAATTGTTAATGACTTTGAAGAGAAAAATAAATAAATGAAACTTTGAGTGTAAAGTCAAGTTGCAGGCAAATGTTTTTATGGTTAAACCTGAAATCTAGTATTACAAAATTGAAACCAAAGAAACTTGACCATAGGAGATGCAATCTTCAACATGTAATGAGTGAGGGACAAGGAAATATGAGTTCCCAATGGAGGTTGAAACCAGTGCGACCTTCTGCACACTAGTAAGTCAAGCTCTCACCTTTGAGCCCGGGGGGAGGGGGGTGGTACTCAATATAGTTTTATACGGGGAGGCCCTGCCTGGAGGTTCAAACCCTTACCCTTTCATATACTAATTGTTACCAAAATGGTACCCCTTTTATATACTTAGAGCAAAATTGCATCCCCTTTCTCATACCTCATGGATAAGCCAAAATAATAGAATTTCTTATAATCGCCATGTTTTTCGCGGGCTTTCAGTCATTCTGGTTCAATTGCTTAAAGGGTGCAAGCTTTTTGTGTGTTTTGCATTGTCATTTCTGCCAAAATTTGGCACCCTTTCATACACTTCGCTTTAGCCACCATTTCTTCCACATTGCAGCCAATTTTGTGACCCTTTCACATACTAAAATGGCAATTTTCCCTACCCTTTCGTATACTGCGAGCTTAAAAAAGGTACCCCTTTCGGGCGGAGCCTCCCCATATAGCCAGCTATAGGGGGTACCCCCCCCGCCCCCGGGCCTTTGAGCTACGGGGAGACGTGTAACAAGCTAGGGAATAATCATCATTTTACGAAGGTCATGGTGACAGATGACCTGCATACTTTTAAGTTGATTAGAACTGGTGAGAGCGTACCACCTGGTGATAAATAAAGAAAGATGGTAACTTCTTTGAAGTTAATGCTTACCACTGTATTTTGAATTCCCATATTCCTTTAAAACACTTAAAAGTTTCTGTAGCTTGGGCATGATGTGGCACTGTCCACTGTCATCAGGGTCATCACTGCTGGTCGTTGATGTAAAATTCTGATACACACCTTGTAGCTGCCTCAGCTGTGTTGCACTATACTCACAAAACAACCGTCCTTGTTTGCTGTCGTGAAACAAGCATGCCCTGTCTAAAAAAATTGTCACACCAGTTTCACTTTTGGTAGATACCTTGTTTCTGTAGCACCCAGAGCCTCCATCCCTGGTAGATGTGGGTATGGAGTAAAAATATGCCACACCCAAAGAATCGCAATGATTTGGTTTACCCAACAGGGCACTTGCTTTATTTTGAAAACTCAAGGAAGGTTGCTTATTGGAGACAGGGTGCTTAAAACTTTAAGCCCTGATATGAAAATGTAAATTCTCCTTTCTGTTCTCCATACATTTCCTATGGAACTAGTAATGAAAATTTGTCTGAATATCAAAACATCTCATCCTTGGTGATCACTTTCTTTATTGTTGAACAAGTAGTGATGATGTAAAGAGAAATTTCATTTTCATCACTGTTAGGGCCTAAAGGCTTCATTCTTTTCATTATCATAAAACATCTGATAGGGTCAAGTACCTTATAAGCAAAATCGCAAAACTGAAACAGAATTATGTCAGAATAGTAATAATACAGGTTCAGAGGGAAGGAATAGAACAGCACTTAATTTGTATGCTGGCAAAAAGCAGGAGTAAAATTGCACACTTATCCATGTTGCGCTAATTGCTAAAGAGACAGAGGCTGGAGAGGGTAGAGGAAGTGGAAAGTTCAGAATCCTTGTCTCCCCTCCTAAAACAAATCCACTCAAAGCCGGGGGGGGGACTCCTAGTTAAAAGGGACGGGGATGCTCGCTGGAAAATTAGAATAAAACCCCTAAAGGAGACCAATCTAGGCATGGCTCGGGCTTTATTTGACCCCTAAAAGAGACAACCAAATAAGAACTATTAATAGCGATTGAGAGGTTTGAACAACGAAAATGGATAAATGTCATCCCCTTTTTAATATAATAGATATTTCTTATTTTTTAATATATAGGTTTTTTTTTACACACAACCCTAAGCAATACCTGTATGGGTAAAAATATTAACTTCCTGTCCTGAACACCCTAAGTGAGACCAAAATCTGCAATTTACACCCCTTAGCGAGACGACAAGCATCCCCATCACTTTCATATGGAAGTCCCCCCCCCTCCGGGACCCAAAGTGACAGTTACTAAGAATATTAACACACACCATACCTAAGTCCTTAATTAGGTATCCTGCGACCCTGTTTGCTGCCCAGGGACCCAATTCTGATAACGTCTCATAGCACTCCCTCAGGGCAAACTTTGCATACCAATGGGCATTCCACACGAGCGTCTCATCACGTGGCACCCTACAGTCCTGGAGAAACTCCAAGGCAGGACTCAAAACCTCTTGAAGGATTTGAATTAAGATGCTTGATTCCTCATCAATGCTGTTATTTGAAAACGTCATGACCACCTCCATTGGCTTGGCAGCAAATTTCTCGACCTCTTCATCCTGGCTTGTCTCGCATGTTGACCTTAAGGTGCGCTCCAACTCTTCTATTCCAGTCACTACATCTGGTAAGTATTTGACCTTTTTGTTCACCACAGAGGCCGTTAAGCCCATGATCTTGGGATACTCATCTCTCTTACAGTCATCGAATCTCTGCATAATCTGCCGATATGGGTCATTCTTTTTTGCATGGTGGCATTCGTCAAAGATCAGCAGATTCACTTGTGAAAGTCTGATGTAGCCATGGTTCAGAAGATCAAGAAATATCTGTGCAGTCATGACTAGAACATTGTTGTCATTGAACTCTTTTTCCCAGATGTCTTTGTCCCAGAAGTCAACTCCCATCTCTCCAACATAATGCTTGACCTTCAAATCTGTGTGCTTGTCAATAACTTTGGCTTGCTGACTGGCTAGAGGAACTGAAAACAACAACAAACACAGAAAAAAAAGAATGGTGTGGCTTGAGTATTTATAAGGTTGTGTATGTACATATAAACGTATTGGAAGAAAATGAAAAATAAATAGCATCATCGATCGTCATTTTGCATCGTTCAGGCAGTTTATAGAATGTCCTCTCCTTAGTTGACATTTCAGACTACTATAATTGTTCATGATTCAAGAAGCTTTTGACTCCAGAGAATAAAGCTTCAAGCTTAAATGACAGATCAAACAAGGCAGTTTTGCAAGGTTAAGGCAAGAATACACATATATCAACAGACTTATTCACAACTGCCGCCATTGCATTTATGCAAAGGACTCACCCGATGCCCCCTCCCACAAAACCCCTACCCTACCCCGTTGTGTTACAAAAAAAAACGTAAACAAAAGAAACTCGAACCTGTATTAACAAGGAAGAAAGATCTTTTTCCGCCATTTTTGTAGGTTTCTCTAACTTCATGAGCGAGTTCCTTTATCAGCATGACACTGATGAATGTCTTCCCCGTTCCTGTTCCGAGACAAACGATTGTATTCCTTTCCTTGGCTCGCTCAAGTAGTTCAACTTGATAGGGACGAGCGCTCATTGTTGCTTCCGGTTCGGCTTGGACTTCGCTTTCGGAGGCTGACGAACTTTTTTCGCTTTCTTTCTTTTCCATGTTCGCAAACTTTAACTTGTTCTAATCTCGAAGAAGACACACTGAATGTCGATCCAACAAGGAGACAGAGCTTGAGACCAGCCAAGACCAGGCAGGCCTCGTCGGGTTTTTTTGTGAAATACCAACTAGTCACCCGTAAAGATCAAGCCATCATCTTCTGTCAAACTTCACTTTCTTTTCTAACGAACAAAAAAATATTTTTTGCCGGGAGAACCGAGTATACTACGGCCCACCGAGTAACTCATTCAAGAAAGGTGCTTCGCTAAGCAAAAATTTGATAAAAATGACCTCATTATTTTTCCCAGAATGTTAATCCACTTGACTTGTTATTCCGAGAAACGCATGCATGAATAGCTTCGGACAATGCATTATGGTAAACACAAAGGTAAACAGTCTGGCCACGTGCTTTTGTTTGATGTATTTTATCCAATAGACCTTTTTATAACTTTTCTCATTTGCATTACAATGTTAGTTGAATGCGAATGGGAGGCAATTCGGGCAAAAACTACAAAATTGCCCGAAATTGCCTCACATCCACGTTAAAAATCATTGTAATGCAAATGAGAGGAGGTAACAGTGAAAAAGGGCTATTGTCGGTTCCATTGCCAGTAACAGGCGGAGGGGGGGGGGGGTTGGGGAAGAAAGGGTGGAAGGAAGTGGAGCAAGTCATTCCGTATGTTTTTTAATTCTCTTACCCCTGCTGAGACACAAATTTCAAATTAAAACTTCCAGATGACCGAGACAAAGCTCTAAAACGCCGAAAGGGAAAGACAAGTAAAACAAGTGCATTCAAAAGCTGTATAAAGACTCTTTGACAAACATACCCACTCGTGGAAAAGTACTTCCTCCTTGGGGAGAGTGGGGTGGGGGGTGACTGTCACGTTTACAGTGCTTGTCACGCTCGCGAACATCATTCCTTGTTACTAAGCAAGTTTTTTCCAGTAGAACCTCTCAACTTCACATTGTCAGAGTCAGTGTCTTTTGCTATGGTAACAAAAAGAATGGTTTATCCAAAATTATCAGTTGTCAATCTTAATCCAATTAACATGGACCAGCTGTAAATGCGGAAATTGAAGAAATGTTTAATCAGGTGTGTTCAGGTTAATTTGCAAAGGTGGAAGATTTATTAAGGCTAAAATGTCAAGCGTTATCGGCCTGGTAGGCCAACGTTGTACAGTTTTTGAGATGGTAAGTTAACGTTGTTCTAGCGGCCGAGGTAAGGCTCCAGTTTAAATTTTGTTGGCCTTTTGTTTTCCCCTTTTTGGAATTTCTACTCTTTGACCCAGGCCGCTAACGTCCTCTCATGTTCTGCAAAAAGTTTTTTTTTACCTTTTAATGGGAAGGGCTTTCAAACTTTTTAATTATTTAAACGTAATTAAAACATTACCTGTACTTTTTCAAGCCAGTCGTGTAAATCAGTATATGTGGAAATGTTTGTATGTTCGCTATTCTAGAAACGTGTAGTGAAGAATTGGAAATAAGCTTGAAAACCCACCAATTCACCAGACCCGTTAACAGGTTTATGGATTTGGCCTTAAGCAAAAAAACTAGAGCAATTAGAGTTTCAAGGTCGTAATCTTCTATGGGGTAGGGGAGAGAAGAGCTAATTTTTCCTGGGGAGAGGGTCACTGTTAGGGCTGTCATCTAATTTTACTGATACCGCCTTTGTTTTCTTCAACTTCGCACTACGCAATTTGCAACACTTGAATGATTGTTACCCATACTAAGCATTATCTCTTTACAGTCTTAAGATTCATTAATTTGGTACAATTGATGAGATTCAAACACAATTTAATGCGGTTAAGCACAAGAGAACAGTCGCGACGAAAAAGGACTTCCAATCCGTTAAGGTCTTCTAATGGCAAGACGTGTCTTTTGAAAAAATACGACAATAATAACCACGAACATCAGAGTTCTTTTGGGCAGAGTTCGAGTGTCTGATGTATCTTCGCCAAAAGTCACTCAATAAATAGAAAAATAAAACGACAGGCTTTGTTTGATGCTTGCAATGTTGTAGTAGGTCAATCTACATGAGCAAATAACGAATTTGAGAAGCTATTTCAGTCCTGTCACTGAGTTTACTCCAGCCTTAAAATCATGCGGATAAACAGGTAACAAAAGCGCTAGAATCTACACTGGGTTAATTTTGCTGATTCAAAACATTTAGCTGTGAAAACAAGCTTGAAAATCTAAAATGAAAAGATTTGATTTTCACAAGTCAAAGGAATATCAGCTTTCGCGATAAGTTAGTTCATGACGTCACAACTTAGAAGGGGTCACATAAATTTACCGAAAACGAAATTTAATAATACGCGTGCCGTTTATTATTACAAAATATTAAAGACGTAAGGGTTGTAGTAGAATTCAAAAGTATAATTCTAGAAACTACAGTAGGATGTGAAATTTTACGGGTTTCCATTTTTGCACATTACTCAGTGGCGCTCCTGGTGGCATCCGATATTATCGCTGATCCTCTTTGCCCGGCCTTTTAACGTCTCATTATTTCAGTTCCAGATGTTATGTTCCTATTCCCTCTTCACAAAAGCAATGTTTGATAAAGCAAATCCAAATGTTTTTCCACTGAACTCGATTTTATCTTCAACTACCAAAGGTATGGAAAAGTTTGTTTATAACCTACCGAAATCATTTGCCCCGGATTTCAAATTATTAATAAAGCCATGACGGTATTACCCGACGCTAAGAATCAATGGTACTTTACCCTGACAATAGCCTAGTCATCACTGTTGTCTTCGTTAACTTAGGTCAACTTAGCCGTGGCCGTTGATACAATAATCACAACATTTTATTAGAAAATCAGTTTTTTTTCCAAGGGGGGTACTCAGGTTTATCAGTGACGGGGATGTACGAATAAGGCTAAATTTCTATACACCATAGTTAGTAGAAGGGACTAACTATGTATACACTTTTCTTTATTCATCATGCGTCTTTCATCCTGAGGTACGCAAGCTTTTCAGATCAACCCCAAAAACTGGACCGCGGAATCTTTCTATCCAGATAAGCATACTCTTAGCCGCGCTCGTTTTTTGGGTTTTTCACCCTTCCGAAATCGCGCTTCCGTAAAAAAAAAAAAAAAAAATTCTGAGCTCGACTTGTGGGCAAGTCTAGCATATTCCCTGCTTGTGGGCCTTTGTTCCTCGATCCTTTTTTTAACATTAATGATCTTCCATGCTTTGAAAAGTGATTGCAAGCATAAGTGTTATTTCAGCGCTTTCATTTCCTAATAATTGTCGTAGAAACAACCTTCATCTCTGTTCTGGGATTGGCTGAATTCCTTTTTCATGTTTTTGTGTTATTTGCAGGCAAAGTGAGGCAGTTGTCTTAGTCTCTGAGGTAAAGCTTTGATTTTCAACAAAAAATCTGGCTTCAATGTCGATCATCCTATCTGCGAACAGGCTAGAGTCGGTCAAAAGTTCATATAAAACAAGGGAAATTGGGGAAACCTAGCTACGCATCGGGTGATACCTACCAACGGTCTCCTCCTAAAATCCTCAAAACTGAAACGGGGACTCTGCCCACAAAGAAATCGGCTGAGCAGCAATCTAATGGATTTCCAACTTTTCACTTGATTTTTTGACTGAACTGAACAAAGTGTTTAATGGGGCTGAAAAATACCCCCGCCCCTCCCTGATTGCGTGCCTGCTAAAGGTCAGTGAAGGTCTCACAACCTCGGAAGAGACCCGGAGGAGAGAGGACCCTGGGGACAAGGTTGAATAGTGAGTTTTCCCTGGTGGAAACTGGGCACTAGTTGATGAGCACAGACAGAAAAATGTTTGTTCTGGGGCATTTTTCTCGATGTGCTGAGCATTTCAGACTCAAAATGGGTTAAAATGGATCAGTATCTCTGTATTTGCTGCTATGGAAGATTATTTGGAAAAGGAGAGGTAAGGAAATCAACCATTTTGTAAAGATTTTGCCGATTTTTAACCAGACGAAATATCTAAATATTTCATTAGATTACCAAGCTTCCAGCAATTCGCAAAGATTGCATTGTCCTTTGCAGTCCGCCATGATTTCAGTTTCATTCGGTTTAAGGGCGATTTGTTTTCAAATGGTCTTTTCCTTGTTCTTTTCGTACAAAATTTTGCAATGATTTGCAATTTGTAGATCGTATTTGGCCGTCTCGACCGCCTTCAAATGCAGTCACGAAATCGAAGCCAGCTTAATTTAAGCTTAAGTCCTTAATCTTATAAATTTTGCACATGCTTAACCTTACACGTAAGTTTATTTTAAACACCAGCTAATGATATTTTCACTTGTTTGTTTCTTTTTAATGAGCTTTTAATTTGCTTCAATACAAAGTCTTTAGAAGTAAGGTTTCGAGAAAAAAATCTAGATTCTTTATTCTGTGCGTAGATCTACTAGCGTCAACAATAATAATTTATTAAGCTTATATGAACAGTCTGTAGTTCCTCAATGGGTGCTGCTGTGCAGGATTCATTGAAATTTCCAGGCCCATTTGCCAGACTGTATACTGTGCCTTTCAGTAAGACCTGAACTCTGAAGTTTAACACTCGTTAAAAAAAATTAGCGTCACGCTTCACCACTGTCATTCAGTTTGAGCACAGTGATCAGTGGATTCTAGTCTGCTTCGTCAGTTTCTGTTGATCCACTCTGTCAGTTTCTGTGTAGTTATGCAGAGATTCCAACCCAAAGGCTTGAGCCTCAAGGGGGTCTGGGGGCATGCACGCCCAGGAAATTTTGCAAATTTAGGTTCTCTCGATTGTCATTTCCTGCATTTTGACATCATTTTGAGAGACTGGGTGAGAGATAATACGAGAAGAAAGTGTAATATGAAATGTTTCACAGTGACAGATTGCAAAAAGTCCTAAAGATCAGCAATTTTTTCCTAGTTTTTAAAATTTTTGTTATGAATCGGGAGAATTTGATAAAAATCGGGAGAGTGGGAGGCAAGACATCAAATCGGGAGACTCGCGATCAAATCAGGAGGGTAATGGAATCTCTGGTTATGATTGAGGACAATATAAAATATTACCTCTGAGAAAAAAGGGCAGGAAGTGTTTGGGAAGTGGGAAAAGTAGGAGTGGGAAGGGAGGTCCTCCAAGGTGGTAAGAAGTAGGAGAAATAGGGAACAATAACGCAGCAGTGTATGATGATTAATAGAGCGGAAAGAGGTAAGAGCCAAGAAAAATAGCGAACTGGGATTTAAGGGTATGGAACGCATGAAATTTGGACTCCCCTGTTACCCCACACATCTACCTTCTCTGTTAAGATGAATGACTGCAAATTGCTCCCCTTAGTAAATTTTAAGGGCACACCCAGGACTTCATGCAGTGGAACCCCTATATTACAAAATGCAAATGACTGGGAAAATGTGTGCATTATAACGGGGGTTCGTTATGTCAGGGTTCTTTTCCATACATTTTACAATTTCTGGGCTGAAAAATATCATTCATTATGCCAGAGTCTTCGTTACATGGGGGTTCATTATATTGGGTTTCACTCCAAAAGGGGGAATGTGAATAACAAGGAACAAAACCCACAGGGTCTTGGAGATAATATTCCCCTTGAAATTGTTGACTACAAAGATAGAAAAACAACTTTTCCTGGATCAGCCCCTGTCTCTTGGTATATAACCTGGATTGTTTCATTTGTACGTTCATAAATTTTAGGAAAAGCAGCTACTTGTTTCTTCGGGAACACTTGCAGCACAGATGGTGGAATCCCTTCAAGCCAGCACAACTGAAACAAAGGTCACAATGAAAGATTCAACAAAAAAGAAACATAGAAAGGGGCCTTCAAGGGATATTAAACTAATCTGGGCAAATAATCGACGTAGGTGCAGCCAGTGAATAATAAATTTATGTCATACCGTGTAATCAATAGGGCACTAAACACCACAAAGGTAGCCTTCAATGCAGGCATCTTCCAGGGGTGTGCAGGTGCCAGAATCTCTGTTACCGTAATTGTAGCCACCATGTTGGGTTTGACCTTTGGTTGCACTTTCTACTCCCCTCAATCTTCCACTGCTTTTTAAATCCAAGATGGCAGCTATAGCGTTCGCTCACCCAAGAACATAATTATGTCTGCATTGCAGGCTACCACAAAGGCGGATGGAAAATACATTTCTCCAGACCTGTTTTTCCCCAATTAACTGACACCTGTTTCTATCATTGTTTAGGTTTAAGATGGAAGAAAATTTGACAAACTCTTTTAATTCTACTTGTAAAAACTTTCTAATTTCTTCACAGACACTCAAAAATCAGATTAAAGTTACTTTGTAGGTTTGATAAAATGTGAGGAAATGGCTCAATAAATATTGCACTTCACAAGTATAACAAGCATTCCACATACAGCATACATGTCATAATGTTTGTTGTCATCATCTTCATCATCCGGTCAACTTGGTATCAAGATAAGTGTTCATTGTAATGCACAATAAAGTTAGGATTAGACCAACGTTTTCTTAGTTATTGAAAATTTCAGTCCTAACACAAGCGGTATACATGTATGCAACTGATCAATCAATCAATCAATCAATCAATCAATCAATTAATCAATCAGGCAAACAATCAGTCAATCAGTCTGTGAGTCAGTCATTTAGTCAGACTTTATTCAGTGAGGCATTGATTTTGCTTTGCTAGTAGCTAATAAAGAAGTCCTTTATGACCACTTAATTTGAATGTTTTTTCTTCTACTAGAAACAAATGCGGTGTTCAGTAAACTTGGAGCAGAAGACATAGTCAGCCGCTATGACAAACTGCTGCATGAGTGGAAGTTATTAAAAGATGCTGAACAAGATTTTAAGAAGGTCATGGGCTTGGACTATGATCGTCCTCTTGTCAAGTGTTTGGATTCTCTCCCTCCTGGTAACAAATTTATTTTCCTTTTATTTTCATTGTATCTCAAGTTTTGGTCTCCAGGTGGAGAATTCCCTAAATGACATGAACACTGTCTGATGCTTTTCTAATTTTCGCCTTTTAAGAAGCTTAAATATGGGAAGCTTAAGAGTAGGAAAGGATACTTCTCTTACTAGTGAAAAGGGAAATGAAGCACAACATCAACAAACCTGATGATACAAGCATTTTTTAAGTTTATCACCGATACCTTGGGAGATTGCAAATAGTCATTATATATCTATATTTTTTATTGCTAAGTGTGTGTAAATTGTAATTGTAAATTGTACAGAGGTTAAATCTGTACATAAGGATTAATCCACTGGATTGAATGAATGTCTTAGTTCATAAGCCTGAAGCTTTGGTCCAGATTCTGTGGCATTAAGGGATTAGCAGCATACTAGTCTCTCTTGAATAGGATGCTAGTCTATCAAAGGGTTTCTCCCAGGATTCAGTTAGGACTCCTAAATGATTCACTGGCACCCATTGTAATGCCTGTGCAGAGAAAGAGGGATGCGATACATGTGGAGTAAAATTTCATTTCCGTTGGAAAGTTCAATGCAATAACCACTTCACCACTATGCGTCCCCGTAATTTTAACTATAATTTCCATAAATTTAGGGAACGTTGTGAAACTATCCCCTTCAAACAGTTTTTATAATGTGTTTTTAGATATGAGAATTGGCTTTAGTCATGGAAGTGTTGATAGTGAGTATGAGTTCCACCTTGACGTCCATCCTTTGGTGTCTGTCGACACCCTCAAAGAACCCGTGGCAGACACGCTGAAGACGGCCATCTTCCTATTCAGTGTCATATCGGAAAGAATGAATTTTGTCAAGATGGAAGGAGCATCTATACAGAGAGATCTGGAGAAGCTGGTTTCTCATTTCAAAGATGACAAGGAAACTAGTGTTAGTATAATGGGTGTGCGGCACAGTGTGGAGCTGCTGAATGTCCAGCAGGTGGAACAAGCTCTGCTAATTGTGAAGGATATCATTGCCTTTACCTTCGCACGTAGTGATGCATTGATGGAGTATATTGTACAACAGGGTGACAAGGTTGATATGCAGGTCTCAAAGGATGACCCCGAGAATCCAAAAGTAATTATTTTTTCAAAGAAATTAGGGAATTCTAAGAAGCAAAAGGTTCAAAACTAAATTAAGGTAATGGATAATCAATTATTTAACTAACAGTTTTGTCATTATTGTTTTCTTCACGTCCTTGTCAACTTTAAAAAAGCAACTTTTACTGTGCTTTCAATAGTAAGTCAACTTTGAAGTTTAAGACTGAAACCAACAGTCAACTATATTTTACCTTGCTGCAAGTGATATTTTGGATGGCAACCAATATACAGTACCCTGTAAAAAGAATGCAAAGAAACAAAGAAAGAAACAAACAAACAAACAAACAAACAAACAAAGAAAAGCAATGACAAAATGGATTGCAACCACATAATCTATTCAATATGTTTGTTAGTTTTTTCTGGTTTTAATGAAAACTTCACAGTTGACATTTTATTGAAAGGTGCAGGTGGTGGGGTAGGGGTGGGGGGTAGGCAATTTTTGTGAGCAAGAATTTTTACCCACTTGTTCAATATTTTCCCCTTGATTCATTTGTATGTTATTTTTGTCTACTTTCCCCCCTTCCCCTTAACAATGGTCCATTTCTAATCTACCCAGTTTGCAACCAAGCATGAAGCAAGCATAATGTTGATGAATGTGGAAGTGTCTTGAGATGACAAATGTGATTTTGTTTTCTCCACAACACACTTCTCCTAGTTAAGTGCCTCAAAATGTGGTATTTGTGTGCAGATACCACGTTTGCCCCCTTTTAGCAATAAAGTGGCTGGCCCACACAAATCTGCTCTGGTAGGGGAGCAAGATGAGTTAAGTACAGTACACTGATATAATTTATTTGTTTTGGCCATATTTTGCACTTATAAAATTTATTCTGACTAATTCTAATATATGCTTTTGATGGTAAAATAGATTATAATAGAGGTTATTGTAGATAATAGTATAATATAGCGGGTGCTTTTCATAGTCAGAGTTTAAAGTTGATGTCTGTTGGATTACATCTTTTGGTGTTGATGTGATTATATGACTGTAATTACCCCTTAGCCCCATGTGAGCAACAAAAACAACAAAAGCCGTGGCTGCCAATGCCGTGGTAAAAACTGCCTTTTCGAGGTAGATGGAGCAAAGTGGCATAGCAACCAGAAGAAAACACAACATTGTTGAAAGACAACTAAGCAGGAGGGGAAATATTGGTAGAAATAGGAAAAATTGCATACAAGTACCCCCCCCTTTTGGTCCCCCCTTTGATTCACTGGGGGCCAGAAACATTTCTTTTGCACTTGGCCAAGCATGAAATAAGTGTCTTAGGTGCCAGTCAGTCAGTCTGTTCACATTGCATGGGGCCTGTTTTGTTCTAACCGCAGGTCTGGCTGTAGACTACAAGCAGTCTCTCTTTCCACTCAAGGATAGTCAAGGGAAACAAACAATCGAGCATGCGAAAAGATCACCTGCCACATTGAACATACTAGCGGCGCAACACGCCTGTCACATTTCAACATGGCAGATGATTTCGCGCTCTCTCACTTGTTCATTTTCCTCGACTATCCCTGAGCAGAAAGAGAGACTGCTTGTCATCTAGTCTGGGTGGGAGGTTACAAAGAAGTTTCTTCCACGATATATGTGGGTAGCCACTGCTATTGTTGTCAGTTGCTTACTGGTTCAGGGGTAAGTAAAGCATCACAAGTCACAATTGTTGTGAGCTGTACAGACATTTACATTTTCATTTCTTTATTTTCCTCATATAAATTATTGACAGGTGATTAGATTATTTGATAGTTTTGTAAACATTGCAGTTATGATGTGATTTGTTGGTAAATTATTGCTTTGATAAAAGTAGTGACTAGGTATTTTGTAGACAGATAGGAAATTAATCTCAGAGATTATTTAGTGCCATTGTGGATGAGAAATTGAATAATGCATAAGATTTAATATATTGAAATTTATCAACAAGGATTTATCACATTGATAAAGTAGGGTTGTAGTAATGTTTGAAAAAATTTAACTGAGGTCAATTTATTGATTGAACTTTGTATTTTTCTGTAGATTTGATTATAAACATTTGATGGTTTTTTCATCATTCATGTGTATGTTAGACTCTGGATCTTGTTTCTTGGGGGGGGGGGGGTGTTGAGGGGGTTACACCACCCTCTCCCTTCCATGAGTAGCAGAAGCCTGGCATAGCAGGAGTAAATGTGGAAGGGGTAGGGGTAGCGATAAAGTGGGACAAAAAAAGGGGGGCTCTGCTTTCCATGCCCCCCCACCTGCCAGGCTCAGAGCCTATCACAAAATGTGTTCTAGTAACGTGAAAGAGAAATGTATGTTGGGAATATTGTCGAAACGTCGGGTATTAAAATTTATTATGTAATCGTGGAACTTACATTTACAAACTTATCTATCAAAATACCCATAAAGACACTGAGCAAGACATTTCTTTACCCTTCTAAAAAATATCTGCCCAGTCGACCAGGATTCCAATATTGTGATGCTAGGGTCTCAGCAAACTGGACAGAGAATTTTTCATATAATTGCGATTATTAGAATTGAATCAAAGAAATTTAAAATATAAATTTAGCCCTTTGTTCAGAAATGTGCGTGGTCGAGAAGAGGTCTGGAAACGAAACCATTCGATTGCGACACACGTGCGAAAACAACATGGCCGAAGGAGCGAGCGAAATGGCGAGCGAAACGACGGCTGAGGAACCATTTAAAACTGTTCCAACGAAAAGAAAACGGAAAAGAGGGCAATTAGAAGATATGGACACTAGTGAGGAATCACAACGACCAAGTTTTCCTCCTGCTAAAGCCGAAAAATTGATGGTAACGAACATTTTGTTGAGTGCACATAAGCTTCAGGGCATGAATAGAGTCTCTCTGTTTCAGTTTTCAAGTCGTTTGATTGCTTTACTTTGCAGGATGGAAAGGCAGAGTCTAGAAAAATACCTGTACCCCCACACCGATACACGCCTCTTAAAGAAAACTGGATGAAAATCTTCACCCCGATCGTGGAACATTTGAAGCTACAAATTCGTTTTAATTTGAGTGCAAGAAAGGTAGAAATACGGGTAAGTGAAAGAGTCTTAAAATTGACTTTCAGTGTGGTTTTACTCAAACCACTGTAAGCAAGACATTAAACAATATAATAGGTTGGAATTTCCGTTGATATATCCTCCAAAATTCATCTTAGGAATTAAGATGGTCATTTTGGGGGTGATCAATTTCTTTCTTCTCCTAATCTGCCAGGCTGCATTTTATGAGGACTACGCCGGGGTACGGCGTGGGTTTCAGTTTTTGGCGCACAATTTGTTAGAAGATTATTGTATTTCTCCAGCGTGGCATTGATACGGAATGCCAACCTCCCAGGGTCCTCTCTCTTCCTCCCTCAAGAAAGTACCCTGGTTTCGGCTGGTCACGTGGCACCCAAAATTTGGGTGCTAACAAGAATGTGCTACAGGGGAAGGGTAGCAAAGTGTACGATTGTCACTAGTGTCAGAATGGTGGAAAGTACCGGAGGTGATGTTAGCTTTTTTAGGAATATTTGTGGTGATAAAAACTCCTTTTATGGACAAGTATTTCTTCATTACATACGAACGTTCGACATCGAAGCGGTCCATGTTATTTTCGACTCAGAAAAACACGTTGACAAGTCTCTGAATTTCAAAACACTGTCGCTAACCATCGCCATAGTCAACGGAAGCCGGCACGAGTCACAACATAACAAATTTACAACAAGGAGAGCCGTCGGCTTTATGCTTTACACAGCTCGAAATGAAATGGAGTGTCAAGGATTAGGAAGGACTTATTTATTTTTGGCATTTCCAAGGAGTAGCAGAATTTTCGGCAACCGTACACAAGACAGACAAACGGCGCGATGGTAAAATCAGGTTAAATACGCCGCGCCAACCGACTGAAACCACCGTTCTTGTAAGAATTTGAAGGTATTTTGTTTTATTCCTGTCGAGTAGGCAAAATTGCTCTCACACCGGCGATTGACCGAAAAAAAAATCTAACGTTTTTCACCACAAAACAGTGACATGACAAAATGAAAAATGTGCTAAACTAAATAACATTTATAATTAAGAGTTTTGTTGACAAGAAGGTTGTACTCTGGTCTGCAGGATTATATCTTTACATTGAAGCTTGCAGATAAAAATACACAAGTGCAGCGTGGGCTTTTATTATCAGAATTTTACTTGCATTTTTAGGCCAATAAATAAAATGCATAGCAAACAAATGAGTGCGTGACATTTTGTTCGGGTAATAAGAGCAGCTTCTTATCAAACGCCTTCGGCAAATTCAAAACGGATCGAGCCTACCGTAAAATATTTTGTTGATGGGAAATCTGCATCATTTGTGGTTCTGAAACGCCGCAGATAGTAGACTGTAGATTTTTTCAGCGTCCCTGTCTTTGAAAAAAAGTGAGCTAATGACTTCCATTCCTCTGTCTTCTTGCGAGTTTGAAAAGATTTGTATTCACTTTTCCCTTCGCCTCTTGAAGAAAAGCGAGTCCACCCTGGTGGGGAGCTGTTTGCTTCAGGGAGACACGTGACCAGCCGAAACCAGGGTACTTTCTCGAGGGAGGAAGAGAGAGGACCCTGGGAACGAGGTTGACGGAATGCACCTAGGCTAATCTGTCTTCAGAACCAAAGTACCGTCGTTTTTCATCTAAGTGTGGACACGTGACGGGAAAACATGTTCTAACTGGGTGCAGACAAGACATGTTTGGCTGCGAAACTTTGAAGTTTGAAGCTGTTAGAGCAGGTTTCGCTAAAATGGCGGTGTTCAGAAAACGAAGAAGACCTAGAAACGCAGATTTTAGATGTTTTTCTTGGAGATTCGGGAATATTAACGGTAACATGAGAAAACATGTTGACTTTGTCAAATATTTATGCAAATTTTGGCATTGAAACCCAATCACGCACGTAGGAATTCAAGTTTAATGGCTGTCAAACTTCAAATGTTTAGCGGCCAAACATGCCACGTTTGATATCCAATTAAAACATGTTTTTTCTTCACGTGTCCACGCTTAGATGAAAACGATGGTATTAACACTGACCAATCACAACAGATGCAAGCAACACAAGGAACCAATCAGAACTCAAAGTAAATGCAGGCAACAGGCATGCAAAGAATATTGCTTCTAACACTGAATTAATATTGAAACCTGCTTTAAGAGGCAATTAGAATAAGGCTTTTAAGATCAACAATAAATCAATTAACATCCATTCTTATGAAAAACTGTTTCCCCTGTCCCCGGGGAGCAGGGATGGCGTAGTGGTGAGAGCACTCGCCTCCCACCAATGTGGCCCGGGTTCGATTCCCAGTTCTGGTGTCATATGTGGGCTGAGTTTGTTGTTGATTCTCGTCCTTGCTCCGAGGGTTTTTCTCTGGGTTCTCCGGTTTTCCTCCCTTCATAAAAACCAACATTTCCAAATTCCAATTTCACCTGCTTGTAAAGTGCATTTGATTATATTCATGTAGAAAATGTGCTGTATAAGTTCTAAATTATTATTATTATTATTATTATTATTATTATTATTATACAAAGGGTGGAAAATAATTGTCTTTGTAAGTTTTTCAACCACGATAATTTACCCCGGGATGGGCAAACCAAAAAGGGCTCAACACTCTTATTCAAACTACCTTTTGTCGGCCCATTTTCCCATGCTACCCAATGCAGGATTAAGGTAACTTATTACTTAAAAAATATTGTAAGGACTTAGATCAGATTAGTTTTTACATCTTATAAGTTGAAAAACATGTTTGTTGTTAGGGATGCAGTCACCCATTCACTGCATTCCCTTGTGGTTTACAAATTTTCATGCGCAGGCTGTGGTGCCTGTTATGTCGGTGAGACCACCAGACATTTTTCCACAAGGGTTCGGGAGCATATATTTTCAGATTGTAACTCCCATGTTTACAAACATTTGAAGGATTCTGAGTCCTGCAGGAATCTCTGTTCGGAGGCTTGCATTTCCATCTTAGACTCGGCCCCTACAGTTTTTCAACTCAAGATAAAAGAAGCCTTACACATTGAATGGGAGCTGCCCTTGCTGAACAAGCAACTCAAGCATTAACACTTTTGTTGTTAGGTTTTGCTCATTATCGCCGTTAATTTGTAGTTATTTTTTTATTTTTTTTATTTTTTTTTTGCATCTTCTGCAATAAGTCTTCATTTACTTTGTAATCAACACTCTTTTGTTATAATTTTCTTATATATATAGTTACAATCGTGCTATGTTCTGTAGAACTGATGATGGATGTTGAAACATCCAAAACATGTCTTCAAAACTAAAACATGTTGTCGTCTTTCTTAACTGCGTGAATTAGAATAATTGTTATTCTGGACCTGATCAAAGCTGTTGGTCATGTAGTTCTAAAGCTTTGGCAGTTAAAAGCTGGCACTTTCCTGGCAAAAGTTATTTCATAGCTGGGTGAAATTATGCGATTCACTTCTTAAGGTCGTGGTGTGTACCCTGTCTGTGCGTATGCCACCAGGCAACAGTTTAAAATGTTAATACCAGTGTTCTCCCTAGGTATTTAAGGCCAGGCGAGCCACCTAGCTTGATTCACTGGAAAATCGTTGCCGCCTGGCTTAAAACCGAAGATTTACCCACGTAAGCTTAATTTGAGATCTGGAACTGGGAATTGCTATCCGTAAGTAAAGAAGAAACCAGTCAGTAAAGTTGATGAGACACTGCCTGGTGTTTTTTACTGAGGTTCCTTGCAATTAATGTGGTTACAAAAGTGATTCTTCCATGCATGAATATGTTCAAACCTGTGATGAATTTGTTTCATTGAACAGCCGCCATCTTTTAATTATCCCAGGAACACAAGGGCACTTCAAGGTGTGACTCTTACATTTCTGTGTTAGTGGAAGCAATGTCAAAAATGGCGAGCTCAGTCAACAAACAGAAACAAAAACCTGCTTAAGGCAAATGAAGTTCATTTTTTACCCGGAAAAGGGACAGAAAAGTGATAGTAATGCAGGGAAAGAAGTTCAGTTGCCCCAAACGACACTGGATCTCTCAACATCAATTAATTTGGGTAGCTCAGGAAAACACGAGAATAACAGTTAACTTGCTAAACCATGTAAAAGTAAGTTGTAAGTTCGGAAGTCTTTATAAAGTTTGTATCCAGACCACATCAGGCTTCCTACACACATAGTTGAAAATCACAGTCAGAATAGCCCCTGGCCTTCCCAAAACCCTAGGGAGAACACTGAATACAAATTTTTCAAGCAAAATGAACATGTTCGGACTCCAAATCACTCCAAGATTAACACAAGACTTCACCGCATGTTCCGACTGCAAATCACTACGTCAATAATACAAGATTCCAACTCTCTCCTTTGGTTAATTTTCTTCAACAGCAACAATGACTTGTGAATTATTTTCTTGTTGCACACATGTTTTGCGATCCCAGAATCTTCTACTTTCCTCAGTTTAGAACATTGCATCACTTACTAATTTCAACACTGTTGTCAAATTAATCTAGAACCTTCGAGCAATATCAACTGTCACGTGGGTTTCTAGAAGTTACCTGCACTTGAACAATTGCACAAACAAGAGAACAAAATACTATAACAAAAATGTTGTACTATCTCAGCTTTTGACAGAACAACCCACATGTGACACAGAGGCATTGCAGAATATGTGTAGTTTTGTTATGTTTTCAAACCAGCCAAGTGAAATGTGCTGGCTTGAGTTGGGACACTTAAATTATATTATTCAGCACACGAGTAGCTGTAAGTGTAGCCTTTGATACAGTAATTATCTGTTGATTGAGCTGGGCTGGCGTAGCTTTATGCTTATTATCTTGTTGTAATAATTACCAGTATTGATAGTTTTTATGTATTTAATTCTTATAGACTTCAAAAGGTACAAAGGATATTGGTGCAATTCAAAAAGCAGCAGATTTTGTGCAGGCGTTTATTCTAGGATTTGAAGTCAACGTGAGTTTGATAGTTTTATTAATGTTTGCTTCTTAGCTCTTTACTGCACTTTTCACTGACACACAAACAATGAAGGTTAAAGCCATGATAACATTTCTATTTTGTATTTGTGTTTTACCCTGCAGTCTCTCAACATAGGAAAGTTATTTCAAGCCCTTTTCACCCAGTATCCCCTTAGTTTTTGGTATTAGGGCATCCAAATCATCTTTCATCAAAAACCTTTCATCTTACCCCTTTAAGCCCCAATATCAGCTTGCAAATTCTCCTCACTGTTCTTCATATATTTCTTGTGGCATTAGCTGGAAGAATTTGCTTACACATCAAGGTGTTTCATTGTTGGTGATCAGTTCCTTAAATCTTGTGACCTGTGTGTGTTATAATGCACTGATATGATAAGAAAAAATTTGATGCTGATCACTGTTGGGGCTTAAAGGGTTAAAGCGTTTTTTTCCCACTTCACAGGTAATAATGGTAAATTACAGCTCATAGCTACTTACCGTGTAACACTAAATTTTTGCGGGAGTTTAATTTTGCGGATTGGCGATTTTTTATGTTTTCCGGAAACAAATTTTGCGAATGGGAGAAACTGGTTTTTCTTGCTGGGAATTAATTTTTGCGATTTTCAGGGAGTCGCCTTCTATTTAGAATTCTAACGTTGTTGTTTTTTGAGTACAAACAATCGAATACCGGTGAACAGCATGCACTTAATCATTCGAATACCTTCAGACGTTCCTTTTCTTTAAACATTTTAACTGTCAAGTACATGTACCAACGCAGGAGCTCCTGACCAACTGCAATTTCATCATTTTATTTCTAACAGTGACTGAATGTTTTGCTTCTAATTTTGTTTTGTTTCTGAACGAGAGAGACGGTTTAAGTAAATGGGCACCAACATGATTTTACATTATGTGTAAAAGGCAATGTTTGGATAATTATAATTTCGACTGTGAAGTAAATTTTTGCGGAGAAAATTTTTGCTGGAGATATTTTTTTTTGCTGGAACTTTTTTTTGCGGATCATGAAAAATCCGCAAAAAATCGCAAAAAACTAGAACCCGCAAAAAGTTAGTGCCACACGGTAGTAGCAAATCGTGTTGCATGAGGAAGAAAACAAGCATTTTGTGTTTATTTGTTTTTATGCCAAAAAATAAGGCAAATCACATCTCACAAAAATATCCTATACCTCTCGGTTTTGTCCCTCCCACAGCTTCCTGCCCCTTTTCTTCCACCCCCCCCCCCCCCTTGAGTTTCTCTCTGGTGGTTTGATGATGACTACTGCCATGCTAATTGTGAGAGTCTCATCTCAAGTCTGATGCTCAGCTGGTCATTTTGACAGTGGGCTCATGTCTTGTAGAGACTCTGTGACAGCAATGATGCACTCTGAAAACCACAGTTTTTATAATATTTGTAGTTTTCTAAGGACGTTGACATGCGTAAAAAACTATTATTTCCCATGAAAAATGACAACCCCAAGATTACAACACTTGCTGCTTGCAAAAGCATTCATGTGTCAAGTCAAGCATGTGCCTCTGATGTCGTGGAACAGAAGTCAAAGTGTCAATGCAACAGATTTAAAAAATACAATTCTTTCACAGTATGCCTTTTGTGAAAGCAATGGTTCAAAAAGATGTTTACTTGAATTTTACTTTTATTTCTACAGGATGCATTGGCTTTGGTTAGATTAGATGATTTATTTTTGGAGACTTTTGAAATTGCTGATGGTATGTCATTGGACTCTTTATCTTCACTTTTCTAACATTAACACCTAATTCCATGCAAAAGTAGAGCTAAGACTGGGACAAGAAATGTGAAATTGAGGAGGCAACTAGAATTCAACTGTTTAGCAAAGTGCTTAAAACATTTGCCTCTTTGGCAAATAATGAAACAGTACTTTTGTAACACTGGATACTTTTGTGATAAATCAATTTTGATTTTTTCAACAGTTAAGCCATTGAAGGGAGATCATCTGTCAAGAGCCATTGGTCGTATTGCTGGGAAAGGTGGCAGGACAAAATTTACCATTGAAAATGTATCAAAAACAAGAATCATCCTTGCTGACTCGTGAGTCACATATTTCTTGTAATTAAGTTTTCAATAATAGTCCTTGCAGCACAAAATTCAAGAATATTCGTTTTATGAAACTGACAGATATGAAACAGCCACCATTCATAGGTACAGTCACCTTCCACAGGCAGTCACTCCTTATAAGTGGGCACCTGTCAAAGGCAGACATTTCCCAAGGCTTCCCATGGGTTATCACCTCCCACAAGCAGTCGTCCCTCGTAAGTGGACTCCTGTCATAGGAAGACACCTTCCATTGGCAGACACCTTCCATAAGCCATAAGCAGACTCCTGCACAGGCAAACACCTCCTACAGCCAGTCAACCCCCATAGGCAGACACTTCCATATTCAAACACCTCCTACTAGCAATCACGACTCATAGCCAGACACTTCCATAGGCAGACACCTCCTACTAGCAATCACCCCTCACAGGATGACACTTTCATAGGCGGACACCTCATACAAGCAGTTACCCCTCATAGCCAGACACTTCCATAGGCAGACACCTCTTATGGCAGAAACCTCCTACAAACAGACAGCCCCATGGCCAGACACTTCCATGGGCAGACATTTCCATAGGTAGACAGCCCTCATAGACAGACACCTCCCACAAGCCATCAACCCTCACAAGTAGACACCTCTGATAGGTAGACACCTCCATAGGCAGACACCTCCATAGGCAGACATCAATCCTCACAAGTAGACACCTGTTATAGACAGACCCCTCCTATAAACAGTCGCCCCTCTTAGGCTGACATTCTTAGCCACACACAAACACTTAATCTGGCCCCAATGAAAATATTGTTCAAAGAGCAGATAACTTTATCCACTGGATAAGCTGAAATCCAGCAGATACAAAATGTGGAAAAATCTCTACACAGCCCTATGATTTATGAAAAGAACAAGCATGTATCTATAATGAAGTGTGTGGCCTTGCAAAAATCTGGCCAAATGCATAATTTGAAAGAAAATTGCTCCATTGGATAGCGACTTATCCACTGAGTAAAGTTATCCACTCTTTGAACAACTGGGGCTTGTAGTTTGCAGTAAACAGAAACTTGGCATGCTTTTTGTTTAAGTGCAAAGGCAGAAATGTAATACTTGTTTTGCCTTGCTTGAATTCATCAGGAAAATCCATATTCTGGGATCTTTTCAGAACATCAAAATTGCCAGGACGGCAATTTGTAGTCTCATTTTAGGTAAGTTGTCGATGCACGGTTCATCATTACTTGAACTGAAGATTCTTCTAATTTTTAATCTTTAATCCAGAATTATTTTTCATTCTTTATAGGAAGTCCACCATCAAAGGTTTATGGAAACATGAGAGCAGTCGCAAGTAGAACAGCGGAGAGATTTTGAATACGGTAGAGATCAAGCAAATGTGTGTGACATTGGCAATGGGATGTCTGTCAGTGGGGAAGACAAATGGTTGACAAATACGCAGAAACAATGATCGCACCCCATGGAAACCAACCTCAAAGGTTTATTTGTATAAATAACGGCTGTCACGTGGAAGTTGAAAAGAGGACAGAAGTGGAAAGTCAAAAATCCTCAATATTGTTAATCTTGCAAATGGGAGTATTAATATTATCGTTTTGAGGTTAAAGGATAAGTGACTGGAAGTTTGTGGAAGTTTAACAAGAACAACTGTTGAAAAAAATGGCGAATTTGGAATTTGCAATAAATTTGTACATAAAGAGTTATGATAAAGAGGCAGAGCAAGCTGATTGATGTAATAGACTGCAATAAATGCAACCTCAGTGACTTGAGGCAATGTTTTAAAGGAACTATGTCACGATAATTTCGTTCACTTTTCAGATCTGACAAAATTGTTTTCTCATTGAAGGAAACCTGACAATAATAGTTTCGTAAGGTAGAAAAACACCAAAGAAATAATAATAAACCAAAACTAAAGAAGGATGGTCACGACTGAGGGAGATAAAGATGGATTGCGAATGACACACTTGAAAAAACTTGCCAATTTTTTCAAGATGCGTTTATCCGTGACGTAGCCTCTTTAAAATTCATTGAAGCACCCTAGAGATGACAAGCAGACCTGATTTTCTTTCCTTGCGGCAAGGGATCTTCATGGGCCTCCACGTGTTTCTTTTCTCACTTAGATAAAAGGAAGGAGGGAGTGCTTCCTGCAATAACTTTGACCACTTAGGTCTTTAGTGTGAAGCCAAGAGTCCAAATATTACTCTATTTTTATGAACTCGCGAATATTTTCTGAATAAACTATATCAAATTAAACTAAACCAGATCCAGGGGTCCTCCTGAAAATCATCTGTGATGATCCTGCCTTTAAGACCGGCATTATTATGACAGGGCTTAAGTCACAATATTGGGCGATTAGAACTAGTGAAAAACTTCGAGATTTAATGGTTTACGGTGTTGAGACCCAGGCACACGTTACAACATTGCGTGCAACGAAATAACAGCGTGCGTACTCGGGATTCTAAAATAAACAAATCGAACTTGTTTAACGAGAGTATCCCTGAACAGTCTTCGACTGATAATCTTGTGACTAGTTCGGA
Source organism: Siderastrea siderea (assembly GCA_964030785.1). Classification (NCBI taxonomy): domain Eukaryota; kingdom Metazoa; phylum Cnidaria; class Anthozoa; order Scleractinia; family Rhizangiidae; genus Siderastrea; species Siderastrea siderea. Next base: position 12,906,602 of record OZ034970.1, read on the forward strand.
ATTTGAAGAACCCTGCGAAAAACCCTCGCAGCGATGAAAGGAACCGACTGAAAACTCAACCCAGGGCCACGCTCCAAGAGGTGAGGATACTCACCACTTCGCCATCCCTACACCCCCCTCCTCCCCAATACTTCTGCTTGTTCATACGAGGTGCGTAAAGAAATTGCGCGCCATGTTGTGCGGTACACCTCAACAAAACACAGAATTGCCTGTGAGAGAAATTATACGTCGCTGAAACAGATTGCAAAAAATGATAACGTTTTCACTGTCAGACTGACAAATACCGGGGTCTACGGGGTTTTAACCCTTTCAGCCCTAACAGTGACGAAAATGAGATTTTTCTTCACATTATCAATACTTGTTCAAACATTCAAGTGATGAGAATAAAGAAAGTGTGGATAAGATGACTTGATCTTTAGACAAATTCTCCTTACTAGTTCCATAAGAAATGTATGGAGAAGGCCTTAGTATGGGAAATTAACGCTTGTGTTAATTAAGGTATTTGAAAGAAACGCGACTTAAAACAACGCAAACTGAAGGGAAACTTACTCCCCCATAAAGGAAATTAACGGGAAAGAGGGTGTAAAATTTCAAAATGAGGAAAATTAACGCGATAAAACACAAACACTTGTTTGTTCAACTGCAACAAATTTATTTCATGACTGAATTTAAAAATCAAGAACAAAACAGATCCACAGGTGTGTGAAGCAATTTCGTTACCAACAATGTGCGTTAAATTCTGCCTAAATGTAGGAAAGCTATTTGTTTTGTAGGTGTCAAGAATGTCCGGACTGGATCCAGAATTTGGGATTAAAATGATGGAAATTAAGGTCCACTTAATTAACAACACGGAAATGAACGCTCGCAAAAATTTAATTTCATGGAGCGTTAATTTCCTGTAATAAGGTATGCATTTTTATATCAGGGCTTAAAAGGTTAAATGAGAACTTAGCCCTCGTGGCCCAGCCCTTCATCTTAATTATTCCTCACTTTTTTCAGTAGCGTAAGCGCGTAATATATAACTAAAGGAATTCGTTTATAAATACAATTAAATGCTTTTGTTCACTTTATACAAAATTGAAACGTAAAATGTTTATCACAAAATGTTTTAGAAATACACATCCAAATTGGTCTTTGATAATCACAGCCTCTCGGTCTTTATAAAATAATGTACAAACGCAATGCTTTAAAAAAAGTGAATACGAAACGTATACGTATAAAATTGTCACGCCAGCGTGAAGGCAAAAAAAATACATACAATGTTTACAAAATAGAAAATCGAAAAAGATCCTTTTTTTTAGTCTACTTAACTTATAACGCAGTCTTAACTGTTCTCGGTAAAAGATAACTTTATAGCTAGCTGGAGTATCAGCTGTTTTTGTGTCACACCTAAAAAGAGTAGATTTTAAACTTTGTTTTCTTTTTTCACGCATCTAAATTAACACTCGATAAAAATCTCAGCAGGCAGGTATCACCCTTTTCCATAACGCTAACTAATAATATCCTTAATCTACTTTGCTAAAACACCAATACAGCGATTATAGGGAACAGGATGGAAATAAAATAGTTGTAATACCAAAGACTTTGGTGCTTTGGCGTCATGGAGCGGGGCAAAGGACAATCCAAAACGACTGTTGGTCTTCTGTACTCATGCTTCTCTAACTTGACAAGACTCTGAGCCCTCAGAATGATACTGTTACGACAACTAACTGGTTAACGGACCGTCATATTACAGTAGAGTTCATCATGCATAACGTTCGCTCAGTGTCCTCTCTCTGGAAACGAGGCTGATAGGGATTGCCGGTTAAAGTAGCGTGTGATGTCACTGTGGGTACCCGTTTTACACCTGTTACAGCTTTCTAAACAGCTGCTCAACAAAAACAAGTGCATTGTTCCGTCGATTATATAATGGTTAGCGGAATTTTCGCTAAAACGGAACTGAAACAACCGCAATCGTAAATAAAAGTTGCGTAGGCTCAGGAAGGACAAGAATGCGGCATTTTTTATCTTCGTCTCAGTGTTGTCGAATTCAGCCGCTCTTTGGTGAAGTGAAACACATCTTTAATTGTGGGTCGCAACCTTGGCTCTGGCATTAAACACGAGACAATTAAATTCACAATATCTGGGCTATAAAAATCTGCGTCGGCTAGTCTCGGCGGAGGTACCCCATTAACAATATTATTTAAGGATTCGAAGACATTGTTCCTCGGTCGCAGTGGAAATGCAGGTTCTAAATACGCTAATTCGTACGCAACGCAACCTAGCGACCAAGAATCATGCTTTGGTGAATATCTTTGCCCCCTAATCCTCTCCGGGGCAACATAGATTCCGTAGAAAGAATGTTCGGCATCTACGCATACGTTCATCTCTGTTTCGCTTGGTGTATAAATTAAAATATTGTGAAGCAAAACATCGCCCGTATTGGTGAGTGATAATTTCTTGCTTTCAATCTCGGCGTGCACAATCTGTCGTCTCTGTAAATACAATAAGGCATCACAGACTTGATGAATAATTTTCCATAAAAGCCACTCGGACACTTTGACACCTGTTTTACGATAATCTTCAACCAACTCGTATAGGCTCTTTGGAAATGGTTCCAGAACAATTCCCACGGTTTCTTGTTCTTTAAACCATAGTAGAACCCGCATAATATTTTTATGATTTATCTCGGTCCATTTCTCTAAGAGGCGAGAAACGCTCACGGAATTGCGAGACTTGACGTTTACACACTTCAGCAAAACTTTAGAATCATCCAGCAAGCTCCGGCTGGGATACAAGCAGTGAACTTGCATGTCTCTGGACAAGTCAAGGCTCTCTTCCTCGAATTCGTGAAAGCTGAAACCCGAAGTTACAAAATCAATTAAATTTCGCGGCAAAGGTAAATCTTTACGCGCCCTCCGGAGTCTTTGCAATCCCGTACTCTTGATTATCACAGCTCTGCAAAGCTGTTGAAGGGTAGGCGTAGATTTCGGTTTCCAAATTTTCCTTTTCTTCCATTGCAGATCTGATTCAATTCTTGAACTCATGGAGAAATTGTCTGTTAACTTCCCTGGATGGACACCTGAAAATTATCGTTTTTAAATTGCCACTCTGGAATGGGCAGATTTTACTTGTAGTGTCAGCATGACAGAAGTGCCCGTTTTGAACATAATAACAAGTCATTTGCAGTTGATTCTCTCTGACAGAGCAAAAACCCGTGACTAAAATAGCACAAACAGCATTTAAATTCTATCGCGCAATAACTAAATAGGATTAGCATATGATGTCACTTCCTTTACGGATGGGCTGACAGACTTGCACCTTCGAGAAATTTTGTGATTGAAAGACTTTAAAAAGGTCTTATGAAAGTGGTCTAAAATTGTTTCCCTTTGAAATGATAAAGAAGAAGAAAAGAAAAGAAATAATTAAAGGAAACTTTAAATGAGTCGAGTTCAATACGGAAACGGGAACGGTCATGCTTCAAAGGAGGGCGTGACCATGTTTGGTCACGCAGCGACAGGAAATTGAAGCGTATGCTAGGAAATCCTTTAAATTCTTAGAAAAAATTAAATTGTAATGAAAACATTTTGATTGAAACTCCTAACACCAAATGAATGTCAAAAATAATGTTCTCGGCTTTAAGACCGCCGGAAACAATATATGATGAGAAGAGAAGGTTTACTTTAACGGAGAAATTTTTGCCTGCTCTTGTTTTTCAAAAGCCAATAACAAGAATAATAAAATCTTAAAATCAAGGACATACCTGCTTGAATGGGCTTAAAATACAGCAAAAGGATGCGTAAATAATAAATATCACGCAAAACAGAAGTATTTTGGAAGAAATGCGAGCAAATGCGAGAAAGGACTAGGGCCCAGTCATTATCAATCGATATATGATCGGCCATCTTCGTCAGCTCGATGTTTGAACGGAAAGGTTCGTAAGAAGTCTCGTCGCACAGTAATGGCGACAAAAGAGGAATCAAAGATGGCGGAGGTTAACGGCGAAAGTTCGGTAAAGAAATTTATCCTTTACGATGCAGAAACCTAATCAATGGAATGCAGTTCCTCATTTATAACTGAGAATTGTTTTCCCTTTTAGATGGAGGTGGTAGAAGGCTGTAGAATGCCGGTAAAAATGAGTGGTTCTGACGAATGGCGTAAGTGACTTCTTCTCAAAGCGAAAGCGGGCGTTTACATCTAGGGTGAAAGCGTTGTTCCTTTTGTTTATCGCCGATCTTTTTCTTACAGCTTTGGCTGAGATACTGAGCAAGAAAGAACTCCCTAGTGGTGGGACGCAATATTATGTGCATTATATTGACTGTGAGTAGGAATATTTTGTAAAAATTGTTTAGTTTATCATGCGTATTTTCGCGGGCATTTTGCTTCGCTAACAACCAATTTTTTGTTTTAAACAAATGAAATGATCTTTTCTTGACAAGAGCTCTATCATATGCCGTTTTTTGTGATTTGTTTTATATATTTTAATTATTTCTTGCTGGCTTCAGTTGCTATAAAGTTATTTTTTTTTGTTCAAAATTCTGTTTTGGGAAATTTTCAAGATGGCGGACCCTTAATTTTCATTCCCATGATGCATCACTTCCCAAAAACTTTTTAAAAAGAATGTTTGTAATTTCTCTTATAGACATCAATGAAATTATTTGTTCTTTTCAGGAAATTTTCAGTTTAGAGAAAATTTACATTCCTTACATTAACCCTTAAATTTGTCACAAAGATTGGATGTGTGTGAAGTGAATGGGTTATTCCAGAAAAAATCCACACCCCCCCCGACGGATGGCAAGAGTTTTTGACCCCCCCTTGCTCCCGGATTTCCTGTACCTCTAGTCCCCTCCCCCTGCCCGGATTTCCAAGGCCAGAGACCCCCCCTCCCACCCGGATTCCCTGATTATTTATGGTCCTTAATTCAACATTCAGTCCGTTGAAAATACGCAGAGTCGCATCCAGAATATAATGACTGTGGCACTCAATTTTAATTTTAATTTGTTCTTGTGATATATGAACGGAAATTTATACGAACGGGTTTTGTACTGGTAACAGTATGATTAAAAGTTATTTTCTTCCCTTTTTATAGCACTGAACTACAACTGTAGCCCATTCCTGTGGAAATGCTCAATGAAGCTGATAGCAGCGAATAAAATAAATAAATAAAATTATATAAATCGTCCATGTAAAAACTTGAGAACGGAGTATTGAATTACGTGTACCCGAGGTCAAACAACCTTTCAAATCGAAACTTTTCCCGGACGTATTCTTGCCATAACTGAAATAAATGTGAAATAAAACTTAAAGTTAGAATTAAAGTTAACGACAGCAGCGGTAATTTAACAGGAGAATGATAAATTTAGCCCTTGAAATTTATTTCGTGCTGCTTCTGTTGCAGACGTAATTTGCATACGTCAAAAGTAATTTGAAACCTATGCGTAACGCAACCATTTCATAAAACGTCGTGCCATCGGTGACGCGAAAAGTATGCGATTTATATTCCTTTGTACCTGCAACACACAAAAGAAACTCAATGACAAACTGAGATTTATGGTTATTTTCGCCCAAACAACATCTATTGGGCAGAAACAAAGGAAACATGTCACAAAAACGTGTCAGAAGACACGCGCATTCCGATACAGCGTACCAGTTTATTATTTTACATTTCACTTTCTTGGTTTTTGTGTTCCTTCAAATTGATAAGATAAACATTTATGACAGACAAACAACTGTGAGAAATGAAATTCATTTGAGCAAGGTGTTTGTGACTTGAGTTTTTGTTGCAAAAGCGAGAGCGAGGGAAACGATAGCTCACAAACTTGTCAACACTCGCGTCGAATGCAGTCCATTTGTCCAATTTATTTCTTGAGAGCTGACTCAAGGGAGTACGTTGTTGCAAATTTGTTTTTCATCTCGAAACTGTCAACTTACATTTGGCCAGTACTGTAATACAATACAAAGTTCCAAGCTTTAAACTTGGTTCGCTGAGCAAGCTTTGTAGCTACCACGTCAACCGCGCGCTTTCTTCGTGTTTTCTCCTTTTATCACTTTTGTAATATTCTTCGCAGAATCTTTGAAACTGAACCTAAAAGCGTTTAAGGTAAGAAATGCATACTTTGAAAGACTACTACTTTCTTCAATTTGGACGAAGTTTCTTCCGTAAAGTCAAAGATCTGAAAAACTGAGGTAACATTTTTAATGACCCCCGAAGAGGAGTTTTTAAGTCTAGACCCCCCCTCCTACCTGGATTTCCAGAGCCCTCGACCCCCCCTCCCACGAGAATTTCCAGCGTGCCATCCGTCGGGGAGGTGTGGATTTTTTCTGGAATAACCCAATCAGTTATATTATTGAATTGCAATACAGTTAACTCTAGCCCTTCATCAGAGCGCTCTGATGGAGGGCAAACACTCGAAACGTCAGCTTTCAATCTCTCGCCAATTTACCTTATCAACTCAGTTGATAAATCCAAAGTTTTGTGTCTCACTTCCCAACCAACGCAGCACCATGGTTTCTTTAGAAACTAACCCTCTTGTTTCTCGTTATAATGGACACCATCAGGACCAAGATTTTGTGTTCGTTATAGAAAGAGACTATAGTAGTAGAAGTTGTTTTCAGTAATTTTGTATTCTTTGGGACTTCAGCTGCTGTCCGTAATGCTGAGGTGTCCATCTTAGCAAGGTGTCCACAGCGAGAGTTGACTGTATATAGCCGGTGAAGCAGTCAGGTTTAGCAAATGCTTCCTTTTCTTTAGAAATCAATGTTTGAGATTGAAATGTTTCAGTGAGAAATATGACAAGTTCTCCTTTTATTGTCCATTTTGAAAGAACCTTATTTGAACTCAGAACTTGGGGTTCCCCTTGGAATAAATAATTAACAAAATCATATTTTTGAGCATCCTACTGTTAAACATCAAAGTGCATTCATTCACTAGTAACTTTCCAAAGGTAAAATTATTTTAGTAATGATAATAAGAATAATAAAAATAATAATAAAAATAATAATAATAATAATAATAAATACAGACTACCAGCTCAGATACACAAAATAGCCTTTCTTAGGGGTTGTTTATACAGTAAAACCTGTATTAAGCAGACACCCTTAATTAAGGGAACACCTGCTGAAGTCCTTAAATTTCGTTCCCATGGTTACATTAAAAGAGACCTGTATCCAGTGAACACCTCTATTAAGTGAAAGCAGACACCAAAATCAAGCCAAAATTAAGCCATGTTATGAGAAACCTGCATTGAGCAGATACTGAAAGCGTTTTCAGAAAGTGTTTTCATGATATTATGGCATCGCTATCTGCTTTGAAGGGCGTGTTTTCCAGGTAGTTTAGTAATTCTACCTGGAACGGCCAGTTGCATAAGGTTTGCGATAATTTAAAGCATGCGAAGTATGCAGGTAAATAAAGGTGGGGATAAAAGAAGTCAATAATTAATTATTGTTTTCCAATTTATCAGAACCTGCATTAAAAGGACACCCTGTATTAAGCAGACACGAGGGAGGGTCCCAAGGGTGTCCGCTTAATGCAGGTTTCACTGTACGATACTTAAGTCCCATCAGTATCATATACCATTTTACAGCAGCGGGGGTCATTCAGAAACGAAATGATGAAAACTGAAAATAAATGATCAGTCACACTGCATTTTCATCTCACCTGCATGAGATGAATATAAATCTTGATTTGGTACAGCTACTGTAGTGAACTGGCACTTGAGTGAATATTTGTAGTTATGTGAGATTTTGAATTGGTATCATGTAAATGAATGCAGAGTCACAACATGTACAGGGAACTGGAATGAACTCATGATGATGTGAAAGGTGTGCAGTTATCATGTAAACACCCTGTTATGTTTGTTTTTAGTCAACAAGAGGCTGGACGAGTGGGTTAATGAAGAAAGGCTAGATCTTTCCAAGCTTCAGTTGCCAAAAAAAGAAGACACCAAGAAAACCAACAAGGGCAAAGGTGCTGGCTCCAGGCCTTGCTCACCTGACAGAGAGCTTGTGAATGGTGTAGGGTCTGGACGGCCAAAAGCCATTGTCGGCAGGAAGAGGAAAGCTAATGCTATGGATAAGTGTGGTGACGAGGTACAAGCCACATTGTGTTTAGTGAATTCCAGCCAGACCAAGGTATATATAATAATAATACTTTCTGTATATAGCGCTATTTCTATCGCTATCCAATAGCGCTTAACAAGTTGTTTAAAATTACACATCTATATAAAAACATTACAATATGTATATAATAAAAGATCAATAAAAGAGTAAAACACTAAAAATGACTTAAAAAGAATAAAAAGACTAGCTAATTTACGTAGTATATTAAGTAATTCTAAAAGAAAACACTAAATTATAAAAATACTTAACTAAGAGCTTTCGTAAAAAGATATGTGTTTAGCTTGTGCTTAGACTCTGATATATCTGCAAATTTGACATAAAACAAACATTATTTTCAAAGAATTTAAGCGTGAAAATCTGTTCCCCTCCTTCCTTCTGTTGTAAAGGACCCTTCTTGTAGCAAGCTCTCATTTTAGAACTAGGGTGGGAAGCAGGGTTTGGACTGAAAAGTTTTTAAATGGAGTGATCCTGATCCCTTCAGGACCTCTGCTGAACATAGCAATGTAAGTTTCTTTGCTAGAACATGGGTGAATAGGATACACTGGATACCGGTCAATCACAAGTTGCTTGAAAAATACTAAAATTGTAGCTAGGAATCATGATAAAAATTGTAAAAATGGTTTGACACTGGCTAAAAACTCAAAAAACTAACATTTAAATTACTGTAATTTTAACATTTGTTTTTTAATGTTTTTTAGCCAGCGTCAAACCATTTTTTACAATTTTTTTCACAAGTTGCTTACCAGTATGACTTGTACATCATGTTCCTCTCCAGTGTTATTGCATCATGTCAGGGCTTGCCAGTGAATTACTAATTGGTAACCTTCACAACAAAGTTTTTAGTTAGTGTTTGACAACTTTTTGACTTGTTTTTGACAATTTTTTCGTGTCAACTGGCTAGCTAAAATGATAGAACTGTAAGAGCCTGGCAGGGTTGTCAAGTTTCATGCTTGTGCTTTCTTCTCCTTTTATAATTCTTGGATCTGATTTTTCTGTGCCACAAACAGAAGCCATGAAAAATGTTGTCCAAAAGATGTCAAAAACTTGTCAAAAGCCAATCAAAAACTTTGTCCAAGTGGCAGCGGCTCAGTGCTTTCTTCTCCTTTTATAATTCTTGGATCTAATTTTTCTGTGCCACAAACAGAAGCCATTAAAAATGTTGTCCAAAAGATGTCAAAAACTTGTCAAAGCCAATCAAGAACTTTGTCCAAGTGGCAACGGCTCAGTGCTTTCTTTTCCTTTTATAATTCTTGGATCCGATTTTTCTGTGCCACAAAGAGAAGCCATTAAAAATGTTGTCCAAAAGATGTCAAAAACTTGTCAAAAGCCAATCAAAAACTTTGTCCAAGTGGCAACGGCTCAGTGCTTTCTTCTCCTTTTATAATTCTTGGATCTGATTTTTCTGTGCCCCAAACAGAAGCCATTAAGAATGTTGTCCAAAAGATGTCAAAAACTTGTCAAAAGCCAATCAAAAACTTTGTCCAAGTGGCAACGGCTCAGTGCATAGAGCTGTAATATAGGCTATAGTGTCTTAACCCTGTAAACCCTATCAGTGACGAAAATGAAATGTATGTACGATCACTGCTTGTTTAAGGTGGCTCCCTAGAGTTTCTACAAAAGTGACTATACGAACTGGCAAGACTTGCAAAAGAAGCCCTAGTTTCGTTGTCTTGCAATCTTTGTTCCTGAATTTTACCACTAAGTTTATCAACGTAATTAGCCTTATTTTCCAGATTTTGCTTCTTAGGCATAGGCCGTTGTCATGGCAACGAAGCATCTAAAGAATGACAGATATTTGCCATTTATAATTCGCCATTTTTCTTAAATATTTTGAATTCCCTCGGTGAAATTTTTTTTAAACTTTCCTTTTTTGTGAAAATGATTTTGACTAACATTTTGCGGGGGGGAAGATATGGGGTCATTCAGACGGATTCACCGACATCACGTGATATCTTATTTTTAACTATTAAACTGAATTGCTCTGACAGAATTTTTTCAAAACATAATATGTGAAAGGTAGCGTTAATACCTCAAAATGTGCAAAATTTACAAAAAATTCATCAAAGGAAATGGGAGAAAATGCACTGTTTACTTTGCTTTTTTTGGCTATGCTGACGTCATAAAATATCAGGAAAAACCTACTATTTCATGTGAGCGTGCGCAGATTACAACAGCTCGCATCATTAGCATGCACGCAGTCATAAAACTATAGGGAGCCACTTTAAACATTCAAGTGATTAGAATAATGTAAACAATCACCAACTATACATGTATATAAGATGTCGATATTTACTAGACAAGTTCTCCTTACCAGTTCCATATAAATATATAGGGAACAGTAAGAAGAATATGAATTTTCATATCAGGGCTTAAAGGGTTCATCATCATTTTTTGGGTTCCTTCCTCATTTTACAGGGTTTTTTTTCCTTCTCAGATTGATTCTCAAGATAGCCCCAAAGAGGTACCTAGCACTCCACCCAAGTCAGGCAGCATGCGGCAAACAGGCAGTATGGTTCATGATCGGAGTCATGATGACATTGTAACACGAATGAAAAACATCAAGATGGTTCAGCTGGGGAAATTCAGAATTAAGCCGTGGTATTTCTCACCCTACCCACAGGAACTGACTCTGGAACCTGTAGTTTACTTGTGTGAATTTTGTCTTAAGTACGTCAAGAGCTTCCACTGCCTTAAAAGACATAAGGTACTAAATGAATGAACGAATGAATAAACGAGTAAATGAATGATTGAATGAATGAATGAACGAACGAATGAACAAACTATTGTTGATGCACTAGTATGTACTTTACAGTTTGAACTCATCAAAAAAAGTTAAGTTGTTTCTTAATTTTCACATGAATCTGCACATGTTATATCACTTTGAAAAGGAATAATTTGAGGTTAATTTCTGTACTCATGGCAGACACAAGAATCTAAATTTAACTAGAGGATCATTTGAGGTCTGAATTGATACCAAGAACTCCAGCAAGTGGCTATTTTTTTATAAACCAGCCCACTTAATTGTTATGCAGATTTGCAGGCACTCTAATTAAGTGAGAAAGAATGTATTCTTAAGCTTTGTTTAGGAATGCAATATTTAAGCGGGGCAGTCAATTGACTTAACAAACTACATTTTTGCTTCGTTTAATTTTACAGGAAAAATGCAAGCTGCGTCACCCACCAGGAAATGAAATTTACAGAAAAGGGACAGTTTCATTTTTTGAAATTGATGGTAGGAAAAATAAGGTGCGAACAATTGATTTTATTTCTTCTTGATAAATAAGTTAGATGCCAACAAAGTAAAGAGATTTGCCCTGGACCTGGAACTGCAACATATAAAATTTGTAATCTGATGTACTTTGAATAGTTGAAGCAGACCTTGAAGATTTTTTTATAGAATTTTAACAGTTGTCTGTTTTATGTTAGATGTATGCCCAGAACCTGTGCCTCTTAGCCAAGATGTTTCTAGATCACAAGACGCTGTATTACGACACTGATCCTTTTCTGTTTTATGTCATGACTGAATATGACTCAGTTGGATTTCACATTGTGGGATACTTCTCCAAGGTGAAACATTATTTTTTTCTTTTCATTTATAATAATTAAGATTCATTCAGGTGTTTCACTTAACAGATGCAATATTTTTTGCCAGAGGTCACAGGTTGAAATGCAGTCAAAATCAGTTTTATTTTTTATTTAGTGTGTTCACTTGATTGTTACAATCAATCAATCAATCAATCAATCAAACAATGACTTAATTTAAGTGTCAGTAAAAGTCTAGCTGAGGGTAGAACCCTCTGCTAAATGGGGACACTCAAAATAAAAATAATTCTAAAAATATACCGTATTTACCCGCGTATAGGCCGCACCCGCCTATAGGCCGCACCCCAAACTTGTGACCTAATCTTGGGGAAAAAAATAATTTCTTAAGTATACAAGAAGAAGAAACGAGTTTCGAGTCGAGAAACTAATGAGTTTGTCCCTTGAGTGATCTAGCGAGAAATGAATCAGACAAACGGACCGAACTTGATCGCGAGCGTTATTGTTTACAGATCCAACAAGTGTGTCGAAAAATGAGGTGCAAGCGTCGCCGTTTTGTGCAATCAAATAATGACAAATGATACACATGCGTTTAGAATTCGCTGCTCCTTTCCTCTTAGGGTAAATTATCCACTTTGAGTTTTTAATGTTACGGAAATTGTTGCGATAATTCTCAAAATGCTATTTGACAAAATGCTCTAATGTAAAGTCGCTCGAAAAAACTCAAGCTTTTCCCCGTTGTTGCGTAAAACAGGCTTTTCACGGACTCAGCATAGTGACAAGCTTTGTATAAGCAATGCTAAATTTCCGATTGTTTAAGAATTTGCACATTTGCAGGTGAAACAGGAAGGCAAAACGTCTGTCGAGAGTGACAGTTGTATCAAAAGCATTGCGTTACGCGTTGCATATTTGAAGGTTTCAAATTTTGCTTTTGGCGTATGGAAATTAACATGCGTAGGGTAAAAATAAATCCGCACCTCTTATTTATCGCTGAAGACATGAAAATGTGTATTAAACTTCGAAACTGTGATATTTTATATCAGTTTCATTTATGACTTTTTCTTTTTGTGACGGGTTCAGTGTATTTTTCGTGTAGTTCGGCAAATAAACAAACGCGGTTTCACGTGAACGGCATCGAAAGGGCTTCGTGGCTTGACATGCAAACTTCTTTGGACTTCGTCCAATAACAAACATATTCGGAATCTAGATACACTCACGCTCAGCGGAGAGAAGCAAAATTCTTAGAAGACATGGATTAACTTGACCTCATACGATACATTCAATCAAACTGTCAAGCTTTCAGTAACTTTGTTGACTCTGTGTGCGTCGGGAAATTTTGCACATTAATGAGCTCAAAACTCTTGTACCCGCGTATAAACCGCACCTCAAATTTCGTACCTTTTTTTCCTTGAAAAAAGTGCGGCCTATACGCGGGTAAATACGGTACATCAATTATGTTTAACACCCTATCTATTATGGGAAACACCCCAGATCATTATATAGACGAAGAAAACTAAATTAGATAAATAATTGAATAAAATGATGCTCAGTGACATAGGACACATTTCTGACATTCGAGTTCTATCTTGGACAAAAGATTGACTGAACAGATTGTCGTTTGAATAAGTGCAGGGATGGTATGTTTCTTAGGTTAGCTGAGATTTTAATCCACACAATTGCAGTTTGGGTCCTAAATATTTTAGCGAGTGTTTCCCATAGGTGAATAGACATCTTCTCAGGTTTGTTGACCCTTTAAGCCCCAGCATCTTTATACAAATTCTCCTTACTGGTCTCCATATATTTTGTTGAGTACTAGTTGGGAGAACTTGTTTAAAAATTAAGACAATTCATCTTCAGTCATCAATTCCTAAATTCTCATGACTTGTGTGTGTTGTAATGCACTGATATGATGAGGAGAAATTTGATGCTGATCTTTATTGGGGCTTAAAGGGTTAAAATATCAGACAAACTCTAGTAGTCTTTTTGTAGGCTATCCCTCACCTGGATGATCCTACTAGATAATGAAACTAAATGCGGGGCTGGGCCCTGATTGCTAACATCAAACGTTGAAATTAGTGATCTTGACTGGACTGAATGTCTGTTATTAGTACTTAGGCCTGGTTTTTACAGACTTTGCATGGGCTCAAATTATATGAAATGAAAATCTAACTGTGTTATGTAGGCCTTCTAGTTTACATGCAGGGTGTAGTTATTACACATCTGACATAAAATTGTATCATGTAATACCTCAGGAAAAGGAATCCTCAGAAGATTACAATGTAGCGTGCATTCTAACTTTACCCCAATACCAGAGGAAGGGATATGGCAAACTTCTCATAGAATTTAGTGAGTATGAAACCTTTGTGTCTTATTTGTATTTATCATAAAAACAGATAAAATACAAGTCATATGACCACCATCTATGGTTATATAAATACTAACAAACCAACTATGATTGTTGAGATCAATTTGGGTTTTAAAGTATCAAGCTTGAGTTGCCATTTTCCCCTTCTACTGAAAATTCCTGGGTCCTCCCCTGTAGCTAAGTAACTTACTCCCTTGCCCTCCAAAACAAGAAATATACTTTAATTTCAGGAAAAGTTTGACATTGAAAACATGTGAGGTGTTCAAAAATGAATATTTATCCTCAAGTAAGTGGAGGAGCAATGGTGCAGTGGTTAGCGCATTGGACTTCAGATCTGAAGGTCGGTGGTTTGAGGCCCAGTCCTTCCATTGTGTTGTTTCCTTAGACAAGAAACTTTATCCCACATTGTCTCTCTCCACCCAGGTGTATAAAATGGGCTCCAGTGACATACTGCTGGGGGTAACGCTGCGATGGACTAGCATCCCATCCAGCTTCATGCTACAGAAGCTGGGATAAGCTCTGGCCATGTGGGCCTCCCTGGCTTGTGTGCCACTTGACCTTTTTTTAGTCCTTTGTGTTTTGCGTGGCCAATGGTGTATGAACCTGCTAAGAGTGAGCTAACAGTTTGATTATTGCTGTAGGCTATGAGCTTTCAAAGTTTGAAGGAAAGACAGGAACACCGGAGAAGCCTCTGTCGGATTTAGGGCTACTGTCTTACCGCAGTTACTGGTCACAGACCATTCTGGAAATTCTTGTATCTCTTAAGGGTGGAGAAGATGGAAGTCCGCCTGCAATCACCATCAAGTAAGGGAACCTTGACTTTTTTGTGTGCACTTTTCAGGCTAGAAGTAGACATACCAAGTCCCACGTGTAAGGGGGGGAGACTCACACCTTTTAGCTTTATTTTTCTCTTGCTTTTTCTCTTTTTTTTTCTTTTCTTTTCTTTTTCTTGCCATACAAACCAAAAAAGTTGGCATTTATGTAGAAGTGAATGTAGTCCTGAGAAAGACTGTTTGTGGTGTCATTGACTGACATTGCAACAGCCTGAGCAGAAGTCATCATCAGAGTCAAGTGGCACGACATTTCATGTACCCTTGATGCTCTAACCATTGAGATACAGCATGATGTGGCAAGCTAGAGTCCAGGGCTCGAGACTAACGGTAGCCAACTAGTCACAGACTAGTAGAAATTCCGTTTTGGCTAGTAGGATTTGCGCTTTCACTAGCCATTTTGGCTAGCCAAAAGTTTTAAAGCACTAAAGCACAGGATGGGAACCAAACTAATGTTACTTCGTGATGACTGGATCCCAAAAGCAAATTGAGTGTACTGAGCAGAAACAAAAACTTATTCCGTAAAAGGATATCTTAATGTTGGTATGATACTTGTTTTGTGCTCTCAACGTTTTTCCCTATTAATTCTTGTCTCAGTTGGCAACGTTTGTCCGTCATTACTACGTTCCAACAAAATTAGCCGTCTTCAAAACGTTTCACTATACGTTTCCTCGAAAGGTCCTTTAGTGCGTTCCGTATGATATTTGTCTACACGTTGGTACGTTCACACAATTCTTTGGTCTTCTCTTATCGACTTTTTTCCATTAATTGCTACGTTAGTACAACGTTACTTCCTCTTCCCAGCGTTTCTATGTAACGTCTTCACAAGATTTCTTCGTGGTAAGAAGGTTCGTCAATTTATTAGTCTAGCCCTCTCAACGTTTCTTCGTACGTTAGCACGTTCGCTCGACATTGTTCAGGGTTAACAAACAAACAAGGGGGTTAGTTTCTAAAGAAACTGTGGTGCTGCGTCGGTAGGGACGTGAAACACAAAATTTTGGATGTATCAACTGAGTTGATAAGGTAGATACCTTATCAACTCAGTTGATAAATCCAAAATTTTATTGTTCTGGGTTAGTACATTGGTACGTCAAGTCTACAATGCTTAGTGTTTCTCTGTACGTTAGTATGTTCAATGAATACGGTATTAGTCTTGTGTTCTCAACGTTTATCCATACGTTAATGCGATGTTAGTTGCCTCATCTACGTTTCTCCGTACGTTAAACACGTTCTGACGGACTTAGTTTTGTCTAATAACGTTTCTCCGTAAGTTAGTAGTTGCGTATTTTATTAGTCTCAGTGTCTCCTCAACTTGTCTCTGTATCTTGGTATGTTGACAGTGTTTCTCTTTACTGTAGCGTATTTGCAACCAACGTGTTTGATATGACTTCTCAACGTTTCTCCGTACCTTATTAGTAAGTTCGAACCTTATTAGTTTTGTCTGCTCAACGTTTCTCCGCACTTAAATACGCTTATAATTTACTACTCTTCTCTTGCAGACGTTTCTCTGCACGTGAGTTGAGTGATGTATCAACCTTGTCTTTTTGACGTTTCTCCGTACCTTACAACGTTCGTACAGTGTTAGTCTTGTCTTCTCAACGTTTCTCCGTACGATGACATGCTCACATAGGGTTAACTGTTCGAGTTATTCGTCATGATCTGACCGAAACGGAAAAGAGAGGCGTGAACTACATCGCGCCTGGGAATTTGCCCTGAAGGCGCATAATACTTTGTATTCGTGTGAGGATCTTTAACCGTTGGAAAGAAAAGTCAACATTCCAGCTCTTCGCTCTTGAGATTACAGAGAGGCATGTTTATAGTACTTAATTGGGCTAAAAACTAGACATAATTATTGAACACAGTATGAAATTATGCAAAAAGAAAGTGCGGCTAGTGAGAATTTATTTTGGCTAGTGAAATCAAACCTCTCACTAGCCACTAGGCTATTATGCTGAAAAGTTAGTCTCGAGCCCTGTAGACCATTTTACTAGGCTTGTATAATCTCATTACACACATCCTGCAGGCAGCAGGGGCACCCAATGGTTCGTTTTGGGGAATATCTGTTCGGCGAGGCCTAAATTGCTTGAGATATTCAGATTTATTTCTTTGGCAAAACATCACCTCAGACTTTCATAGCAAGGGGACTGATTAGTTCCTATTGTTTTCGGAGGGACAAATGTGTCGTTTAGAGGATAAAGTAAGGTTTGCTAGCATTCTCCGAGAGCTATCAGCAACTTGGAAATCCGGTGGATAGGAGTCTCTTTCCTAAAATTTTCTGCGCCCTAAATTTTCAGCTAAAAACTTCTAACAGATCAATCTGAGTTAGTTGAAACAAATGTCCTTTAAAAAGCTCTGAAATAATCTAAGAAGTAGAAAATGATATTTGAAGTATTTCGCTAAAATCTACTTGTTGAATGCCCTTGATACAGCTAACATCAGTAAAGTCAAAAGTTTTTTGTGCAGTGATAAATAGAAAAGTGGTGAATTTACATCCCAGTTATGTGACCAGTTATTCCCAGTTATTCAGCTTGAGAGCGGTAAATGTGGGACTGTAAAGACTCGTGATGCACTGCAGATCATTCACTGGGTTTCTTCTGTTTTGTTTTCTTTTTCTTGCCAGTGATATCTGTGAGATGACCAGTATAAGAAAGGAAGATGTTGTTTCAACTCTCCAACACCTTGGAATCATTCACTACTACAAAGGACAATACATATTAAATCTCTCAAAAGAAATTTTAGATGGGCACAGAAGAGCCATGACAAAAAGAAAGGTGCGCATTGACTCAACATGTCTGCACTGGACTCCTAAAGACTGGGCCAAGAGAGGCAAATGGTGACCAAAGGGACGCAAAGAGGTTCTTCAGTGCCTTCTGAAAACAGATGCTCTTTCATGGTGTGAACTAATGTTATGAATGTGTGCAGTACCTTATGTCTTTTTATCAAGGAACTGGCCAGTCAGGTAGCTTGCAGAATATGAGCTAATTTTTGTTATACCCACTGTGTTGTACTTTGGCCAAGGCTAGTTTTCACTAGCAATGGAGTCGGAGTCGCAAGCAGAGTCGGAGGAGCACTTATGACCTAGTGAATGTCAAAAAAATCAAAAATTGGAGTGGTAAGCGGAGTCATAACCTTGACGGAATCGGAGTCGGAAGAATCAGAACGCTTCTATTTTCTTCTGACTCCACTTACGATTCCGTCTCTTACGATCTAGTGAAAACCAGATTGCTGGAGTCAGAAGCAGAAGCGGAAGGATAAACCAATCACAGTGCTCGTTCCCACGCATTGTAATTGGTTTAGTTCTTCTGCTTCTGCTTCCGACTCCAACAACCTAGTTTTCACTAGATTGTAAGCGGCAGTTTCGTAAGCGGAATCAGAACATTGTTTTGAATAGATCAAAACGCTTTGCGCTTCTGATTACGACTCCGACTCCGACTCCGACTCCGACTCCGACTCCGTCGCTAGTGAAAACCAGCCTTTATCTGCCATGTTTGAATGCTTCCTGGCTGGTAAGATCAGACAGGCTGCCTTGAAATCTAGCTCATCCGATACTACCGTCAAGCCCCAGCCTTGTCTTATACTTGTTCATCTTTGTTATTGATGATCTCATCAGGTGAAAAATTTATTAGACTACTGCAGCTGGAACACATTGTGTGCCCACAAAAAAGTGAGTTTTTTCGGTGGGGGAAGAGGGGGCCGGGGCGGTCTAAATGGAAAGGACTTTATAGGTGCTCAGAAATAAAATTTGAGGTTCTCGAGACTTGTCATGGATAACCTTTAAGACTGGACCATAAATATGCTAAGCTTGTAAGATGCTATCGCTTGTAGTGACGGAAAGTTAAAAATGAAAAATGGCTTCCCAGAGAAGTACTTATAACTGGCAAGTTATTTTGTAAATAGTGTAAGGATTGTTTTCAGGATTTTGTTTTGCTTCAACATAGAACTAAGAAAACATTCAAAAAATCATGTAATTATAAATCATTGAATTATTTATATTTCGTACGTATCAATTTTGGAGAATGAGCTTGTGCTTCTAAGTATAACGTCATCATGCTCGTAATCTATTATGTGTGTGTTTATCTGGTAACCCGTTGCAAATGTACTTCAAGCTTATTAGCTAAACAAGTAATCATTGCATGTTTCAGGGAAACTCCCCACCTACCCCTTCCCTAACCCAACATTTTTTTACTCATTATCACTTGGAGCTAAATGTCGGGTTTGGGGAGGGGTAGGTGGGGAGTTTCCCAGAAACGTGTAATGATCCAACAAATATTGTAAACCAGTAGAGTGGAGTCACTTAATAGCCCTTTAAGCCCCAGCAGTGACAAACATCTAATTTCTCCATACAGTATCACTGTTAATCAAACATACAGATCATGAGAATAAGTGAAATGATCACCAAAGGTGAAAAGTCTTGATTTTTAATCTAATTCTCCCAGTTAGTGCCATACGAAATATATGGAAAAAAGTTAGGAGAACATTCGTGCTGATATTGGAGCTTAAAGGCCAGGTTAACCCGTCAAACAAAAATTGCTGTTGCTAAAAAGTCTAAAGTAAACAAAAGAAAACAGTGGAATTAGCCTTAATTGTCTAATTTCTATTTACTGTGTTCACTCCAACTGAAGAGCTAAGTCCTGTTGAAATAAAAGTGATGGAGTATTTTTAGTCAGTTTGTTACATTTCTTAAGTGACCATACACTTTAGAGCTGGCGTTGTTGTTGTGTGAAGAGCCAAGTTTTTCAATCATAATTCACCGGCTACGATTTGCGGTCATGATGTGACCGAGAATTCACTAAGCACTGTACGGGAAAGTGGAAATTGTTTTAAGGCACTTTTTCACTGGGCATTTTTTCTTCCAACCTTTTCGGCACTTGTTTATTCCTTTTCGCACTGGAATATAAGAAGGCGATCAATGCGCGCAAAGCCTCTTGGGAAAGAGGGAGAAAAGTGACAATTATCTTCCGCCCTTCCCTTGATGCACCGCGAACTCAGCAAATCCTACCTACAAACCACAGCGCGGACAAGTGAAGCGACTGAGTACGAGTCTGATAGCGAACGTATTGCGAGTCAATCTGCGGACTATTTCCAGGGCAACTTGCAACGTAATTTTTCTCATGAATAAATCTTGTTGGCAGCTGTAGACAGAGGCGGATCCATGGGCGAGGTTGAGGAGGTTTCATCTCCCCCTTCTCCTTTGACCAC
Source organism: Siderastrea siderea (assembly GCA_964030785.1). Lineage (NCBI taxonomy): Eukaryota > Metazoa > Cnidaria > Anthozoa > Scleractinia > Rhizangiidae > Siderastrea > Siderastrea siderea. Next base: position 12,926,633 of record OZ034970.1, read on the forward strand.
TGATATTATTTGATTCACAAGGATAGAAAGGTTTATGACGCCGTGGCCAAACAGAGTCGCAAGTCAACGCAAGTCTGGAAATGTGGACTTAATTGCTTGGACAGAGTTGCGATAGGTGGGCAAACGGACTCGCAAGTTAAACGCAAGTTGCAAAAGAGTCATTTCACTTCAGCGTTGCTCGCGCGCCTATACCGAGACCTGCCCCGTTAACTTGCGTTGGGTGGCCAAACGGTGAAAAGCTTGCGTTCACTTGCGTGCAAATTTGAGCTCGATCAAAGTGAACGCCAGTTATCGCAAGCCGTCGCAAGTACACACAAGTAACCGCCAAACGGAGTCGCAAGTTATTGCAAGTTTTTGGCCAGGGCCGAATAAAACGACAAATAACGATTGTTGTGGCTTTTGCCCCTTCAAATCGTGGATTAAATCTGTTCTTTCAAAAAGTAGTGGGAAAATTAACCGCCGGAGTCCAGAACCCCCTAGCCCCCCCCCCCCCCCCCCCCGCGGACTTTTGCCTTCCCCTCTAGTACTGACAACACCCTCCCCTCCTTTCAGAATATCCTGGATCTTCCCAAAGAAGAGTCGTTTTGGGACGTTGCGAGATCATGCGCAGCATGTGTTATAGTTCTGCAACGTGTCACTGTATCATTATCCTGACAGCGCCTTCATAAGCAACCACCCAATTGATCACAGCACATACTACGGAATTCTGAATTTTTAGAAATTTGACTCGTGATTCATTGATAGTTACCCTCGGAGGATAGTGACAAGCTCTATTTCTTACCAACCATTTTTCAACGTCTCTGCCAACTGTTTTTGCCATATTTAATTCTACAGGAAAATTCGCTAACTGTATACGGAGTTACAATCTTTGGTTTATCGCACGGAGGCTATTTTTGCCTTATCTGAATTTTTTGCTGCCACTCGTTATTTTCTGAAAAATTTAAAATCCAATTGTAGGTATCGGAATATTAAAGAGGCTTGTCGTGTTGTTTTGTCTCTTGTGTAAAGGGTGAGTTACAGGCAGATGCCCTGTTTTCGCAACGTTTTAGCCCCTTTTCTTAATTATCTCCGTGAGATTTCATTTAATCTAAAAAAAACATCACTAAGATCAAGTGCGAGCTCCCATAAATCTGTGAGAATTTTTTCGCGATTTTTAAAATGAACGTGAAGAAAAAAAGGGATAGGGGAATTGATGAATCTTAACAAAATTGTAAATTGTTAAGGATTAAAGGTCAGTTAAAGTTAAAATTTAAAGTTAATTATTAATAGATGGACAACAGAACAGACAACAAGCGAGCCCAAGTGCTCCTGCGTGGGGTTGGCCTACCTGAGGGTGTGTATAAAAATTTTATCCCTCTTTTATTTCCTTCTCAACTCATATCCTCCTCCCTAAAAAATTGACTGTTATCCACGTAGGCGCAAATTCAATCTGCAGCGCGTGCTTCCCTTAAGCAAGCTACGAAACAAATCTGATTGGCTGTTATTTTGCGCGTGCGAATTTTCGTTCGTTTGTTATGCCACAAAGGAAGGTTTTTAAACAAAAAACCGAAAGTCACTCGCTTTAGACGTGTTTTTGCAAAGAGAGAAAAGTGCGCTGAATAAACCAAGATAGGAAGCGCTTTGAGTTCTTTTAAAGAACAAAGAAAAGAGAAAAAGGAACTTAAAAGATACCTTGATCACCTACTTCTTGTTTAAATAGAATTTATATTGGACAAAAAGGTTGAAAGATGAATAAAATAGACTTTAGTTAGCGTTTTAGCAAAAGATATCTTTGTTTATAACAATGACTTTAGAAGTATGGTAGATTCTCTTGAATGCGTACTCGTTGAAAAACAAATTCTTAATTTATCAACCATGCTACTGGCATAGAATAAAAACTAGCTTTCACTGACTTGTTTTAGGGCGCTTGCACTATTTTTCAAGTTTTTCTGTTCCAAGAGAGATGGTTTTCACTTGTCATGAAAAGACCAGTCCTTCTCTCAATGGTTGTTAAGCGCGGAACCAAACAAACCAGCTCTTATCCAAACGTGAACTAGAGTCTAAGAAAATTGCTGAGAATTCAATCTTTTACTCATTCTGCAAGCAAGCTCACTTGGTTGCGTTTGAGTCTGCTTGCAAGGCCTTGAACAACCGACTTTTGTCAAGGCAGCAAAATAGGTTTTAAACGCAAAAGGGCGGATGGATTAGTTTTGTAAACAGGAAACGAAAGCGATCCTCTCCCAATCTTGGACATATGATAGAACTTAATTACATTTTGCTATTTTAAACTTTAGGGACGCGCTATATTTTGGAACATATGTATTCAGGAAAATCAAAGGAAAACACGAATCAACCAACCAACCAGGAGTCCAATCAATCAATCAATCAATCAATCAATCAATCAATCAATCAATCAATCATCAATCAATCAATCAATCAATCAATCAATCAATCAATCAATCAATCAATCAATCAACCAATTCAAGTTAATTCTTTTAGTCGTGTATTAAAATATAACACGCATATACTGTAACAGCATTCAGAAGGGCTACTCGATGTTACTACTCGACCAAAAAAAACATCGATAACAGTCAAAGTAATTTAACATTTCGGAAGACGGATTTTTGCAACAGAATGGATGTAACTTGTCATGTGGTTTGCGTTAAAAATGAACAACACACGCGCAAATTCAAACTGTAGCACGCGCGCTTCCATCACGTAAGCTTCCAAACGAATCTGATTGGCTGATTTTTGCGCGCGCGTTTTTCTTGCTTTGTTATGTCACAAAGGAAAGTTTTCAGTCGCAAAACAAAAGTTTCATGTGTCAGAAGTGTTTTTGCAAAAAGAGAAAAATTTGCTAAATAACTCGAGATGGGAAGCGCTTTAAGTTCTTTTAAAGAACAAAGAAAGGAGAAAAAGGAACTTAAAAGGTATCTTGATCACTTGTTTCTTGTTACAGGACTTATTTTTTGCGTAAAAATATAATTTACTTTGGACGGAAAAGTTCTGTTCAACCGGCACCTTCAGCTGTGTAATAAAAGCTATCTTTTGAGAAACATGGCAGATTCAGTTAAATGTGTTCTCGCTGAAAACAAATCATTTATCTAATACAACCGTGTTACTGGCATAGAAAAAGAATGAGGTTTTATATCGTGAATTAAAGTTGTTTGAAATGGTCGCTCGATTGATCGATTGGTTAAAGATTTAGTCATTTTGATGAGGATCACTATTTACTCTCGATTTAGTCAATTTGTGGATTGCAATCCACGCAAAGTGACTAAATAGTGAGACAAACGATTAACTATGCTATCAATTAAGCAGTTTGGTTGTCTTAAAGCACTTACCGAATTTTTCAAGTCTGTTTGTTCACCTTCGTTTAACCGCTAATTCTCAAGGGTATTCAGTTACTTTTCTTCTCTTTCGTGACCTGAAGGGGCCCACAAATTTCCGTAACTTCTCATGCGCCCCTGGTGACTCACCTAAACTCTCCTCAAAATTCCGCCTGTTCCATGTTTTTAGGTAGAAAGGGAACGCGGAAATAAGACGTGTCTGAGTGAATGCGCTCGTTCACTCATGCGCTTTTTCTACTTTTGCGGAGCCTGGAGATAAGCGAGACAAATGTGTGAACTTTCAGTGATTCCGAAATTTGACTCCAGGTCCCGCGCGTGTCTCATTTTCGAGGTCCCTTTCTTATTTTTCGCAGTCCTCCTATAGGTTACCAAAGTACGCATGTGCAATACTTCTAACTTTGTTTTAGTCTGTGCGTTGACGCCTGATCAGTCAGGAAAACGAATACCGACAAATGCATGTAGACGGGGAGGGGTAGCCTAGTACGCAGGCGTTCTCTTTTCGACTTGGCGCAAACATCGCGACATCACCGAATGGCATACCGGCCGTGTCATTTGGTGAAGCCAAGACATTTCGAGTCGAGTCCAGTGAGCGGAACGAGAACGTCTTAGTGCTAGGTTTGTAGGGAGTAGGGAGGGGTGGGGAGTGGAAAGAGAAAGAGGGAGGAATATTGTAACCTGTGTACAGCCACCGCCCTCGGGACAAGTAGCAACCTTACTAAACAAACTGCTTTTGTGTTCTTATCGTCAACAGCAAGCGAAAGCTTCGTAGTTCCTTGTCTGCGTCCGAAAGGGCGGAACTAATAAAAATGAAAGCTCAAATGGAGCAAGAAATCCAAGCTCTGAGGGAACAAATATACCTCGAAGAAAGAGCACTGATTGCCAGAAGTAGCAAACCCCAGCATCTGGCCAAGACTGTCTGGTAAGAGAACATTTATGTTTAAAAAATATGAAAAAGTACCCAATGCATTGCTTGAAACTATTAAAATCTTCTGGCAGATCAAGATAATATCGTTATCAAACTTGGCTCATAACTTTCTGACAGCTCAATGAGAATTTTACAAGGGATTCAAAGTGTTGAATGGTCTTAAAATTTTTAGATAACTAATGCATTTCCGAGCGATCTAAACAAACAATAAACTATGTCACGGTTTGAACTCACAAGCGCGGAGACCCACTCTCCCAGGCCGCAGGATGTGGGGTAAGGGGGTGGGAATAGAGGGGAGGGAAAGCAGCATTCTTACGTGTCGAGAAGCTGACGAAATAGCAAAAAGAATATCAATATTGTAAAATTTCTTGGAATTGCTGAAAAAGTAAAAAGGGCGGGAAACTCCAAAGAAAGGGCGGAAATCGGAATAAAAGGTTGAGTTACCTTTACCCCCTTACACCCCCACCCCACCCATAAAATTGTCCTCTGCATTTTTTTCTGACATGCTCCCCCTCTTTCATCTCCAGGTCTCTTCAAACGGAAGAACCGACAGCAAAACAACAATTAGAGGCATCAGACCTCCAACATGGCCAGTTTAAACTGTTTGAACAACAGAGTCTAATGCGTGAAGCTTGTCAGTTCGCGCAGTTTCAACGAGAACATCCGCTTGAAAAGTGGACTGTGGGCTCGCTTCCTAACTTGTATTCATTTTCTCTTGAGAAATGTATGCCGAGGTACTGGGAATTGTGAAATGTGTGTAATGAACTTGCAAATATCAGCGAACTGTCTACAACTACAAAACATTTGTAAAACACTCGTATTATAAACGAAATCTCTCTGGAAAAGTGTGGAATAATCAATGTCTTCTTTCAGTCAAGGAACTGGGAAATGTAGAATGTGTGTAAAATACTGCCTTGTAAATTATCAACGAACTGTCTCTTGGGAACTGTGAAACATTTTCTACTGTGGAAAAAATCTCTCTGAAATGACTGCTCTTTGAAGAAGTGATCTAAATATCACCTGTCTTGTAATAGATATAAGATTGTCTGCAAAAGGCTTTGTAAATGATTCACGGTGTAAAAAATTTATTGAAAGTAGGATTAAAACAGAAGTAGGGTCATTTGCTTCTGGTGGAGAATCCAGAATATTGTAAGTAGGAAGATGTAATTAAATGATTTATTTTGTATCTGTGGGCTACTACTTGTGTCACTATAGTCAACTCACTGCTAATGGGGGCTTAGCCCGTTAACAGGTTGCTTAGGAAGTTAGAACTTGGTCAAACGTCAAACTTTACATGTGTCGAACATAATAGAAATTAGCAAAAGCGATATAGCTTTTGCTCATTTTCATTAGGTTTGGCACATGTAAAGTTTGACGTTTGACCTTGGCCGTGGAGTGGCAAAAAAGAGAGGAGAGTAGGGTGCAAGGTTCCCTTCGCCAGTCCCCTCTCCTCGCTAAGGAACCTGGGCCCCGTTTCTCGAAACTCCCTATGACGTACCGAGCCCGAAAACTATTTTATGTGCACAATATTCTCCAATAATAGTTATACCATTTTCATTGATTTGAAAGCTTAATTTTGATCTTTATAATTTCATGAAGTATATCACTTAGTTTGTGCTAATAATTACCATTGGCCGATAAATTAATGAGCCCGAAAAATACTTACCGGGCCAAGGAAGTTATCGGGAGTTTCGAGAAACAGGCCCCTGTTCACAGGCAAAGAAGTTCAACGGGCAGCCCAACACCTTAATTATTACATTTAATAGAACGACACACAGTTCAGTTTGGGAAGTAATATCGAGGGCTGTCAAATCGGATAAGCCCGTAATGGGAATGGGATCTTAGGCTAGCAACATAACTAGGTCGTCAATGAAGGGAGATCCCTTGTTTTATGAGTCAATGAGTCATGAATCAATGAGTCAAATTTCCAAATATTCAAAATTTAGTTATGAATATAACGAAGAGCTAGGAAATATCGTTGCAGGGTATGGTTTCTTTTGCATTTTCAACTAGATGACGGTGAAAGCGCCTATTAATTTGCTCGAAACGCCAACATGTCTTTATCTACTAAAATTTAAAAAGCCCCAAATTAGCACCGTCAGTTAATGACAAGTCGGAAAAGATTTTAATGTCCTTGAGTTTTATGGGGAGGAAATATGTTTATTCAATTCAGTTAGATTTTTGATAAATTTACGGTGTAACACCCCTCAAACAAACTCAGTTTGTAACGGAAATAAAGCCTGGTTCTCATGTGCCGCCGAACTACCTGCGACTTAGCCGCCGGTTCTGCCTGGGATACTGTTCCGTTATGAGAACATACACCGCCGGCAACAACAACCATTACAAGCCTTTACGCAGGCAAGCCTGCGTAGTTGACTTGAGTTCAACTTGGCGGGCTCGTCGGCGGTAAAGGCCTGCGACGGTTGTTGTTGCCGGCGGCGTATGTTCTCATATGTAGGAACAGTATCCCAGGCAGTACCGACGGCTATGTTGCAGGTCGGTTCGGCAGCATATGAGAACCAGACTTAACAAAGGTGTTTATTAAAGTAAATAAGGTCCCCGGTGGTGAATCTAGGCTGGGGCAATACGGTTACCAGGGGAGGGGGGTAAGGTGGAATTCTGTCATACAGGCTTAAAAAGAAGGCCTTGTGTGGATACGACTTTCTTACATTGTGACCTAACAAAATCATTGCTTTGCACTCTCATGTCTTAAAATTGCATCCTGTTAGCGTTGTTTGATTACAACATAAAGCCAAAGCCCTGAGGGCAACATACGAACGTAGGCAGAGAGCACATGCCATGACAAACTTGCATATTCAGAACGTGCACATATACTTACCCATTACAATTTTTCATTGCCAATTTTTCGAATACCGTGCTGGGTTTTTAATCAGCCCGTGTGGAGATCCTACTGTTAAAGTTTTGCGACAAGCATCACTCAGGCCTTGGTCATGAAAAAGTACCTTTTTATGGCAGCTAGGATTTTTTCTTTTCTTAGTTTTATTTTTAGTCACACAAAATAAGCACTGACCCTGAAAAAGTAGCTGATTGCATTTTATTGTCTTTAAGCGGGTGCTTCTGCTAGCCTCTAGTTCAAGACTTAAAGGTCACAAGAGCTTGTGACTGTTTCCTAGCAAGCACATAACCCAAACCCCCATAATATTAAACTTACGCTATTTTTACTACCGAATTTTAAATTTTAGAAAGTTGATTCATTGACTCATAACTCATTGACTCATTGATACTTTACTCTCATATCGTCCAAACCAAAGCAAGACATTACTCGCGTCATGTTTCCCTCATGATGTCACATTTTGTCCATCAGAAAGATTCTATCAAGAGAAAGGTTCCTCCTAATTTTGCGTAGAGAGTGATATATTATTATCCAGCTGTATTAGTTACTGTACAGAAAGAGCGCGAAACGAGTACAATATCCCACGATATTGTACAGTTGGTTATTGTACAGTACTGTGCGCGCGCTCATCCTGTTACACTTGTAGTTTTCTTGCAAGTTACTGAAAAAGGTTGGAAAAGGTTAAGTTGGGTAATAAATCTCTTATTAGATGTTTTGGTGTGAAGTATCGCCGTATATTTTTACTCGTTGTTTGTAGCTTGACTCGCCCTGCGGGCTCGTCAAAATACAGCACAACTCGTAAAAGTATACGGCGATAATTCACACCGAAATATATTATAAGATATATTTATCGTCAGGGTGAGTGTAATCCTGAAATAGACTGTTGTCGACAGTGACTGGCAGTTCAACCAGTGCTGCGGAAGTCGCAACAGAGTCAAAGAGATGATGTCTTCCGCGTACAGGTTGTAACCGGTTAGTCACTGTAAAGTTCTGCCCATAATGCTTTGCGACCAACTGTTATCACCGATCGTTGCTCGCGTGATCTCACATTATGTGAAATGCCAAGCTTGTGTATCAGCGCTGTGCCGATTTTAAACAAGAAAATACTATGTTCTAGTCTTCCGTGCCTTGTAATAAGTCCCAACGCTCCTTTCAAGACTACCTCACCCGGACGATCATTCATAACCTACTTGTGAAATAACCGCTTTTGACAGCTGGCTATTCACCAGAAACGAAGGTTCGGAAACGACAAACAAAATAAAGTTAAACCTGTAAACATGATGTAACTGCACCCCTGAACGAGCCTAATTTTTTTTAGCCCACTTTAGGATGGCGATATTTGAGTTCCTTTATTTAATATCTTGATCAACCTATTACGTTTTTAAGTTCACAAAGCGTCAAACATTTAAAGTTAAAAAAACATGCTATTTTCCCCACCCGTTTTCAGACCTGGCTTCTTAAGCTTGGCAGCAGTACCGAAGTCAATGGAAGTGAACGCCAACAAAAGAATTGGTAAAATTCAGCTCGAATGATATATTTTGGTTACTTCTCTTTCTCTCTTATTCATGTTGGAGTTTACACAATCTTGTGGTTCGGCCATTGAAAACCATACCCGAGTTCAGCAGCCATGTGCAGCAGTATGTACAAAATCTATGCCCGTTTTCAGACCAAAACAGCTCAAAAAGCATTACCCTTTGGTGTGGCACATACCTATATAGCTTTTATAGGGGAGTACTCTACCCACCCCCCCCCCCCTCCCACCCCCTAGCCCCCGGGAAAGGCCTGTTCGGAAAAAGTATCATTACGGTAGTGTGAATTCGATCTGAGAATTGTTTTGAATCCAACAAAGTTTTGAAATGTTTAAACAGTTTTTTTTCTTTTATTCCTGCTAAAAACGTTTATGGGCCGCCATCTTGAAGTGGGCGTAAAAAATTAGCCCTCAACTGTCCCTTCAAGTCACCTTCAGCGTGTGCAGAACGCAGCGTTTCGCTCCAGTGGAGGTGCGCGCTCCACATGGCTGCTCGGTTACCAAGCTTCCAAGCTTCAACATCGCGTGGTTGCTCAGAACGGAAAATTCCAACATGGCGGTCGCCGATGTTGTGATCAAGCAAGAAGCTGTAGATGCAGTTGATTTGGAAGAAAGGGTTGTACAGCTTTGTAAAGAGAATCCAAAAGGAATAACAGACCAGCTGATATCACAGGATATGCCAAATATCCCACCGCAACAAAGAGTTACCGCTATTAACAGACTTCTTTCAATGGTGGGTAAAAGTCTGCACAGTTGAGCTTTAAAAATCAGCTAAAAATTAATGCTGTATGTCCCGTGCTTAAAACGTCAGTTCTCTTTACTGACTGTCATTCAGTTTTAATGTCAGTTATGAGAATTTTGTGGCTTTTCACGTGAAAAACTTTCCAGTTGCAGTGTTTATTGACTTCACCTGTTCAACTTGCAAGGTTGTCTTGGGAAATGCTTATAAATACGAGTGTTTGCTTTCTGTATTCTAGGGTAGGATTGAGCTTCTAAAAAGTGGCACTCAACTTCTGTATAGATACAAGGATGCACAGGCTGCAGCGTAAGTTTGAGCTGTGATGAGTGGCAAGGACCCTTATTAATTATACACTGGGGAGAGGACATATCCCCTACAATCTTTCCCCCCCCCCCTTTTCTTTTTAAAAAAAGCAGACAAAGAAAAATTCTTGGTCCCCAGTGGAACAAACCTATGAGTTTCTGGACAGTAGTTTAGTACTCCTGAGATGTCAGAAACAATAACTTGAAAAGGGTCCTATATGGTGATAATACTGATAATGTACTAACTTTTTTTTTCAAACTTTTTGTTTTCAATTTGTTTGTAAATAATAAGGTGACTTGTTTTTTAATAGTAATACAAAAAAAGATGGTAAACATGGAGTTTGGTCGTGTAATAAGTAAACTTAGAATTTTTCAGCAAGTTTTGAAACTGATCACTGCATTATAGGCAGTTAAGGATTTGACCGATTTGCCAATCAAAGGACTTTTTCTAACCATCAATTCAATGGGTGCATAGAATAACACCTTAAGTCACTCCTTATGTAATTTCAAATTCTCCCTTTGATTCACAAGCACATACGAGGCAAGTTGGAAGGAGAATTTGGCAGTTGATCAGAGGACACTTGGGGGTTTATTCCAGGCACACCTTCAGATGCTGTCTTCTTCCTCATTAACATCATCATCATCATCATCATCATCATCCTCATCATCCTCATGGTCATCGTCATTATCATCAACATCGTCATCATTATCAAAACACCCTGAGTCATCTCTCCGACTTAGTGTAATCTAATTAGAATGTGAATCATTTCTTGTTTCAACAGAAAAACAAAAGGATTTGATCTACAAGAAAAACTGGTGTATCAAATAATAGAAGAAGCAGGAAACAAGGGTAATGGACCAACTAAATTTATTTCATATTTTATATATGAGGCTTACCAATTTATAGTGCAATTTTGGTCCCTATATTCAGTGACACATGCATGCTGGACTTTGCAGGTATCTGGATTAGGGACATAAGATTCAAAAGCAACATACAAATGACGCAAGTTAATAAGATTCTCAAGAATTTAGAGAGCAAGAAACTCATCAAAGCTGTCAAATCCGTGGCTGTAAGTATGAGAACAAACCCAGCCTGTGCCTGCCAACTCTTTCACATTATCTTAAAGGGGCAAAGTCATGCTATTTTAGTTCACTTTAAAAATAAAAAAATATGTCCCCATATAAATGAACGCCCACAAATAATGGTCTAGTTTTGTTACCGAAGACTATATCACTTCACTGAAACTATTTTCTGTCGTCTGTTGCTACAAATGGCACGGATGGAAACGGATTGCAACTTGAAAAAATTAGGCTAAACTTTTAAAATTCTTTCAATGTGTTGACATTAAATCGATATTAAATAGTCATGGTTTGTTTTCTCTTAATGAAATTAAGTTAATATGTTCCTTTAAATGTTCAAACACAATGTTGGGCATGGATAAAATTAGCTACCGATAATTTTAGCACAGTTGTGGCCAAAAATCTGCGAAATCCTTGTGACTATGCCCCTTTAAGCTTACTAGTCTGAAACAATGATCTTGCACATATGCACTTTTTTGTCACTTCTTACTTCACTTGTGGGCTGGACGACCAACCTTTGAGCAATTTTTACAATCAACAGGTCATTTCATATGAATTTCCTTTTAGCTCCTTCATCAAAGCAAGGTCTGGTATGCAACTTTTCATCTTAAAATGAATTTCATTTGCATGTGGATACAAATTCATTTTCAGTACAGAGAGGTTGTGCAACAGGCCTCACTTTAAAATAGAGGGAAAAAGTATTTTGGACATGGCCCATCCGGTTTAAGGAAAAAATATTCATGCAAATCACACTGGCCATGCTCGGAGAACTCCCAATTATTTGTCTTGTTACAAAACTGACTTTTAAGTATTTTTTTGCTTTGTCTTATCGTAGTCTTCTGAGATCTTCATAACTCACTGGATCGTCTTTATTTTAAATCCTGCATTGTTGAAAAGTGCAATATCAAGCTAGTGTACATAAACTTGGAAAAAATGATTGCTTAGTAGCGAAGGTGCAAGTAATACAGTTTTGTCATTCATCTCTGTAGGCCTCCAGAAAGAAGGTTTACATGCTATTTAATTTGGAGCCTGATATAACAGTAACTGGAGGAGCATGGTACAGTGATCAGGATTTTGAGTCAGAGTTTGTGGAAGTACTTAATCAACAGTGTTACAAGTATCTTGAACAAAAGGTCAGATATATTTACTTTTTATTACCTACTTAAGACTGGTTTTATTAGAATATGGTTTCAAAATGGAAGTATGTTATGACATAAGAAGGTTGAATGTGAATTAAGGACAGTTGTTGTTGACAGAAACCAACACCTTAAATAGCTGTACAGGAGTTATACTAGAGTCAAAGACAGATAGATTATGGTCTTCCTTTCTGAGTGATAAACTGTCTATAAAGCAATCACTGGACTAAGTCCAGGATACAAAGTGTTCTCAGTCAAATTGCTGTAGTTGAAACATTTCATGAGCAACCACCCCTGTAGCTGCTGGCCATTTTCTGTTTTGATCTTGTAAGTTTAATTTACTTTAATTACCTTGAATTTTCTCTTACATAGTGATTTGTGCTTTTTGCAGGCTGCACAAGCTGACAGAATGAACATTGATCCTCTAGCTAAAAGAAATGCTTCATATGCATCATGTTATGATGTGTGCAAGTATATTTCTGAATTAGGAATTAGCAAGGTAAACAATCAATTTCAACAGGAACTGTTTGCTTTTAACTGGAACTAACATTATTTTGCATATATTTCTACCCTAGGTCCAACTGTCAGAGGGTGACATTGAAACCATTTTAAATACTCTGGTCTTTGATGGCAAAGCAGAAATGTCACTAGTGGCTGACAGCAGCTCCAGCAGATCATCGTCAAGTGGACAGAGGAAACTTTTCAGGGCTCTTGTTCCTTTGATGCCTGTCACGGGACTCATGAGAGCACCCTGTGGTGTTTGTCCAGTGAGTGCAAGAAAAAAATTAACTTTTGGCATATGATTAGACTGCTAGCTGCCCTTTTTTAGTCAGTCGAGCGGGCGGGCGAAAAGCAAGCAAATGAGTGAAGGAGCCAAGGGAGAACTGGCTTGCATTAACTTCGCTTCGCTCGCCCGATCTCTGCGTCGCATATTGCTTGCCGCTCGACTTTCCAGAGAGGGACTGCTAGACGTCTAGCATATCATTTACCATCAAGGGTACATAAGGACATTACAGGAGACTATGCTTATTTGTTGGGTAACCCTAACATGTATCATACGTTTAGCTCTCAAGGTTGGCTAGTGGTTTAGACTTAAATTCAAGGTGTGGAGGTGCAGTAGTGTAGTAGCCATTGCGTGGGACTTTCGATCAGATGCTTGCAAAGGGTTGGTAGGTTGAGGCCAAGGCTGGGTCTCTACATTGTATCGTGTTGTTTCCTTAGGCAAGAAACTTTACTCCACATTGTCTCTCTCTACCCAGGTGTATAAATGGGTACCAGCTAGCTGTTAGGGAATCCTAACAGGAAAGTTGGAGGCTAACCCTGCAATGGACTAGCATCCCATCCAGGGGGAGTAGTGATACTCCTGGTCACTTTATGCTGGGTATCCTGTGATGGACTAGCATCCCATCCAGGGGGGTGTAGTAATACTCCTAGTCACTTATGTTGGGTATCCTGTGATGGACTAGCATCCCATCCAGGGGGGAGTAGTGATGCTCCTAGGTGCTTTATGCTGGGTATCCTGTGACGGACTAGCATCCCATCCGGGGGGGGGGGGGGGGGTAAAGATGCTCCTAGTCGCTTCGTGCTACAGAATCCGAAGTTAAGCACCAGCTTGATGAGCTTCATGGCTTGTTCAATCAAGTGGATTGGAAATGACTTTACCTTTTGCATACCCAAGCCTGATGCCGATGAAAAATTCCAAAGAAGGGGCTCAAAATATAGAGTGTAAGAGTCCAAGCTGTGTTCAAAATGTTACATGCTCCAACCAAAAACTAGACACCCATCTCAGTTCCTTTGGTGCCTTGGGCTACTGGCAAGCTCTTGTTAGTTAAAAGCCTTGATACAGTATTGTGACATGAAAAATTGGTTTGATTGGCATACTGGTTGTCATTGATAGGAAACTTAAAACATGTAAGGTGTAAAGCTTTGACATCTTGAGACTGTAGCCTGTAAATACAGCCATTGCTCATCACTCCCAGCTGCTAAGGGGTTGGGTTCAGCTACCAGCAATGAGGTATTTTATTACTAAGAGGCTGCTGTGTTTGCAGGCCACCGAGACTGCCGAAACAGAACCTCTGCATCTGGGGCATTTCCACAAGTTGTCCGTTACTGCTGGAACAAATATTAATCAACAATTATGGGCAAAGTACTAATTCAAAAACATTACTCATCAGTATTCTTTAGCATCCACTTTTCGTCAATATAAAAGCATATGCTTAACCAATCAGAGCATATGCTTTACCAACGTAATGTCATTTTTATTTCAGGTATCTGATCGATGTCGAGATGGGGGACCTATATCACCTAGCAAGTGTGTCTACATGAAAGAATGGCTCTCAGAACTGTAATAATTAAATAATAGTTATTAAATAAATTTTAATAGTAATTAATGATTCATGTCTAGTGCATAGACTGATTGAATTATTTTTTTATTGAATGATTACTGCTAAGCAGTGGAAGATATCCATGTATTCTGTGCAATTAGCATTTGCCACTATTTATTAAGAAAATACAGTTGTAACATGGTTAATAAAAAAGTTTTGCTGATGAAGTGTTAGAGGTTCTTTTCTCAAGCCTGCAAATCTGCTGATAAAAGAACACAAGAGGCTTCATTGGCAAACAAAACATGCATGATTCTGAAGGGTTTGTCCTCTCTGGTGAGCTGGTCACTTTTTTTACCAGAATGCAATGCAAGCAAGAAAACTACAAAAAAATCATTAGCAAACATCGAGAAAGATGCCCTATAAATGATGATGATGATGATGATAACTTTATCTCTGCACTGGCTTGCTTTGCACACCAGCTTATTCCAGTAATTTTTGTCAGTGCTGATGCATTGGATTTTCAACTTCAAACAGCTGCATGAGGGTAAGGTCAATCCTCCCATAAGTGGCCATCCCCAGGGCATGGGAAAGGGTGGGGGGAGAGTCAGCTCAGGGTGTTAGAATCTAAATAGATCACTGTTAGAGTTATCCCTGTATCTTTTAGTGTACTGAGCCAGAAAATATATGACAGAAATTTTTGTCAAATTCAGTTAAACCCCTATTAAGCAACTACCCTCAGGGAAGTGGATAGTGGCTGTTTAATAGGGTTGGCCACTTAAAATAGAGGTAAAAAACAATAGAAGAACCCTCATTGGGACTTTGACAACTGGCCGCCTAATAGGAGGTAGCTGCTAATGAAGTTTCAACTGTGTAGGTTTAATGTGGTGATTTCTAGCCACCACTACAAAATGAGATTGTGGTGTCTTTTTGGGAGTACTCTTCAAGATTTTCCAACAATCATCCCCCCTTGCCACTGAGAGTCCTCCCCCCCTTCCACCCATGACCCAGGGCCCACATTCAAGTTTCTGCTAAGGAGGGTCTGATTATGAAAGGTAGTGTTTGCACAGCACACCACCACTGTCTTGAACACTCTATGGAAATAAAGAATTGTGCAAAAAAGCAGGAGTTTGATAGAGCCAGTAGTGAATAATGAGTGAAACATCAACTAAGGGCCAAATTACATGGTACGCTTTTTGCTTACGACTGTCGTATGCTACTGTTGTAGCACGCGTTGCTTGCATCAGGCAAAGATAGTAAACAACTCGTCATTCTAACATTTTGATTGTGGCTACGACTGTCGAAGGGTTTTAAAACATGTTTCAAAATCCCAATTATACCAGGGCCAGAGGCCTGCCAGTATAATTGAAATTATATAAACAAACGAAGTGAGAAATATATGAGAAAACATCAGGTAGAATCCCACTTACTGTGCTACGAACCACTCTTTAACACATCTAGAATAAAAGAAAAACATAACTGTACCCCCCTGGGTAAGAAAATGTCACACATGACGTAATACCATAACTCCCTGCGATCGTATAATAGACCGCTGGCCTCTGAGCCCTCCATTCTTTTAACGCTGTGGACGGTTAACACTATTGTTCTTGTATTGGCACCATAGACATGGTACCTGAAAGTGTAAAAATGAGGTGTCACCGACGACAGGGAAGGGTGGGTGGGTCCTCATATATTTCTCACTTCGTTTGTTTATATAATTTCAATTATACTGGCAGGCCTCTGGCCCTGGTATAATTGGGATTATATTACACAAACTCCGTTCGAAATATATGAGAAAACATCAGGTAGAGTTCAACGCAGAAGGATGGTGCCAATAATAGACAGACAGAATCAAATAACTTGAAAGACTTTAATGTCATAACAAAAATACTGCAAAGTTGACAAAGTCAATAAGGGGAAGGTGAGGTAATTCACCATAACATCATCAGATTGCTTAACTGAAATCTCAAAGTCATGAGCTGTTTGTAAGCTCAATGTATGGTTAGTATAAAGTTACAAAAAGTTTCAATGAAGAACAGCATGTGCAAAAGTTGAGCTGTGAACAGGTTTGTAATAAAACTTCTGAAATGTAGATGGAGAAGACCAGTCAGCCATCTTCAAAATCTCAGATAATGGGACGTTGGAATTGGCAGCTGCAGTGGTTGAAGCTCCACGCACAGAATGTGCCTTAAAGATATCACTATTGACTCCAGAAGCCTTCAGAAGAGAACGTAGCCACCTTGCCAAGGATGGAGCCGAAATTGGTTGTGAGGCTTCACATACGATATAAATAATGGATCTGGTTTAGACGAGGGGATAGCTGGACGAATTGAACGTGTAGCCTTTAAGTAGCAACGTAATGTCTCTACTGGGCATAACTTGGAGTTTGAAGGGAAACGCGCGAAGAAAGCCTTCGGTAGTTGATCAGCTGTGCCCCTTTTACGAGGAGACGAGAGAATAAACTCAACACCATCAGGAAGGATGCGGCAGTGGCGTAGATCCAGCTTTGTAAGTGCTGAAACTCTTTCGGGACAAGTTAAGGAAAATAACATTGCAAGTTTCCATGACAACTGCTTGAGAGACAGTGACCTGTTACTGCCAAGAGACGCAAGATATGTAGTCACCAAACTCACTTCCCATGTGTGGGAGTATCTAGGTTTAGGGGGGCGATTGTTGAACATCCCCTTAAGAAGCTGGATGACTAACGGGTTTTGACCCACCGGGAGGCCATTCAGTTTGGTGTGAGAGGTGGAGATCGCTGAGCGTGCTACATTAACTGAGCGATAAGCTGCACCACTGTTGAAGTACTCGGTTAAGTAAAGTAGAATGTCGGTTAATGGCGCTGAAAGAGGATCAGTCTTTCTCTTAACACACCAGCCACTCCAGCGTCTCCAAGCTGATTGATAGGTTTTCCTTGTAGATGGGCGGGATGCTGAGAGGAGAATCTCCGTAACGTTGTCTGGAATTCCCATTGTCTGGTACTGTCCCCGGAGACATGAAACATGGCTAAGTGTAGTCTGGGGAACATTGGATGAATCCTCTGAGGGTCGGCTGGGTCCCTCAGGAGGTGTCTGTAGCTCGGGAGGAGGACAGGTTGCTCGACCAGGAGGCTCAGTAGTAGTGGCCACCATGGTTGAGCTGGCCAAATGGGTGCCACTAATATGATGTCTGCTTTGTCCTGAGACAGTTTGTTTAGGACGGCTGGAATCAGATTGAAGGGTGGAAAGGCGTAGCCCTTGAAGGGTGCCCAGTCCATTGTCAACGCATCCGCATGCAGTGCCTCTGGATCCGGACGCCAGCTGACGTACTGGGGAAGTTGGGTGGATAGGCGAGAGGCAAACAGGTCGATTTTGCACCCCTTCAGAAATGGGGAAATCGTTTGAGGGTCTATCTTCCACTCGCTGCTGTCGTTGAACACCCTCGACTCTGAGTCGGCGATGGTGTTCAACTTGCCGGGTACGTGCTGAGCTGATATCATGATGTGCCTCTCCAGGCACCATCGCAAGAGTTCCAATGTGAGTGCTAAGAGGCAGGGTGAGTGGGTACCGCCTTTGTTGTTTACATGGGCTACTGCCGTTGTGTTGTCCATTCTCAGGCATACCACCTTGTGGGATTGTTTCTTTAGAAAGGACTTTAGGGCAAGAAAGGCAGCCTTGAGCTCTAATACGTTTATGTGCTGGGCGCGTTCGCTGACTGACCAACGCCCGTTTGTGCGTTGACTTTCGCAGACCGCGCCCCATCCCGTCTTGGATGCATCTGTTGTTATAAACAACGTTGGAGCTGGAGGTCTGATTGGGCTGCCGTTCACAAAGTTGATGTTGGACACCCACCAACGGAGTTCTTCCAAAGAGTTGTGATCCAGAGTAATAAACACATCGAAGTTCTGGTTGTTCACATGTAGAGCTTGGATCATTCTGATCTGCAAGTATCGGAAATGAAGGGGGGCTTGCCAGATTGCTGGGCGACACGACTCTAGAGTGCCTAGTAAACTTGCTATTTGACGAGCAGACATAGTTGGAGTTACGGTTGCCTTCATGCAAAGGGATTTCAACTTTACAACTTTCTCCTGTGGGAGGCTTAGTGTTTCTCCAGTGGAGTCGATTACAAAACCCAGGAATGTTATGATTTGGGTTGGGATTAGACGTGACTTTTCCCGATTGATAGTGAAGCCTAGGCTTTCCAGGAGGGATACAGCCAGAGCTGTGTGACTCTGCGCCTCCTGGTAGGTTGACCCCAAGATTAGGAAGTCGTCCAGATAGAGTATCATACGAACACCCCGTTTGTGAAGGAATGCTGCTACGGGTTTTAAAAGTTTGGTGAAGATCCTTGGTGCAGTATTTAAGCCAAAACAAAGGCCTTGGCAGGCGTAACATTTGTCTCTCCAAAGGAATTGAAGAAACTTTTGTGAGTTCTTGTGGACTGGGACTGGCAAATAAGCATCTTTCAGATCCAGAGTGGTCATATAATCTCCCTTTTGAAGTAGAGACTTTAGGCAATGAATGCTTTCCATCTGGAAGTGTGAGTTTTCCACAAACTTGTTCAGGAAACTCAAGTCTATCACAGGTCGAAAAGTTCCACCCTTTTTGGGGACTAGGAACAAACGACTGAAGAAACCCTCTCTTATGGGGGGTGTTTCTGCAATGGCCCCCTTGGTGAGGAGGCTCTCCACCTCTGAATCTATAAGGTGAGCATTTACCTGGTTGGGGTTTGTAACTGGTAGAGAAAACTGAACTGGTTTGCAACGCAACGGAATTTTGTAACCTGAAACAATACTGAGGATGTCTGGGTCGGAGGTTATTTTCCTCCAGTTGTCTATGAATGGGTCGATTCTTTTGCCTCTTGTTTGGGGACACGAAAGGAACGTCCGTTTTTTGGACGGTTGTTGTACTTAGAGTATGAGCCAGCAAAGGGCTTGTCCTTGTTAGGAGGACACGAAGGCCCTGAGCGCGGGCGCTTAGCAGGCCGGGAGGCTGCACCCAAGTTCTTTGCGAGGCCCCTCGAAAGGTCTGCTTGCTTTGATGCAATACTTGGAAAGTCATCCCCAAAGAGCTTTCGCTTAGCATTGGGGAGAGGCTGGTCAGCCAGGCCAATCTTTTCTTTATTTATGGCCACGAGGATTTTCTTCCTCCGTAAGGCTGAAAACTGGAAATTTGCAGAGCCTAGCAAACATAGTGACTGCTCAAGAATTAATTTGATGTCATCTTTGGATATCTCTTGGTCCGAACATAAAGAATCGTGTAAGCAACAAAGGGGACCTGTTGTGTTTAGCATGGACCTCTGCACAGAGGCCAGTTCTTTGTCACGCTCTTGTGTATACTTTCGAGACTTTAATGGGGAGATCTGATTCAAAACAGAGTTGTCCAAGGTCGGTGAGAACAGGCAGTCGACAGATGGGATTGAATAGCTATCAAGTATGTCACTCACTTGATCATAAGATAACTTCCGACGGAAGTGTTTTTCCAAAAAGGCGGTAAAATTCGCCTTTGGTTCCCATGAGGACTGCTGAGAATCTGGATCATAAAGATCACCGCCATTTGAAGACACGTTTGGCGTGTTTGGCCGCCCTTCGGCTTCATTTGGGGGTGTATTAACCCCGCTTTGAGGTTCAGAAACCTCGGTTGGTGGCTCATTTGCCCGAGTTGGTGGCTCATTAGCCCGTGCTGGTGGCTTTAAAGCCGTAACCAAGCCCTCACTATCGGATAAAGCAAGGTCTTCGTCCGAGTGAACCATCACAGAGAGTGTGTCAGTTTCCACGCTAGGATCTGGAGGGAAGACTGTGAGGTTTTGATGCCAATGCTTTTCCATGGACGACACACGATCGTTTGTGTGTTTTAGGTCTTGTTGGACCTCTTGTAAAGTTTTCAGGATAGCCGATAAGGAATCCTGTTCCTCATTTGAGGTTCTCGGGCGTTTATGAGGGCTTGGAGGAGGAGACTTCTCCGGGTCGCTTCGGCGGCCATGCTTTGATCTCGAGCGTGAACGATGACGTTTCTTGCTCATTGCGAAGGAACAACGCGGAAAAAATTCCTGAAAGAGAAGTAACTACTTACCCAACAAACGAAACGACTCTAAAAGAGCCGAGGTTAGCCGTAAGACGGCCAAAAAAGATTAAAAAGTGTGGTAAAAGAAACCACTTACCTGTTGTGGTCCGTAGCACGAGGGAAAAGATGGAGGGCTCAGAGGCCAGCGGTCTATTATACGATCGCAGGGAGTTATGGTATTACGTCATGTGTGACATTTTCTTACCCAGGGGGGTACAGTTATGTTTTTCTTTTATTCTAGATGTGTTAAAGAGTGGTTCGTAGCACAGTAAGTGGGATTCTACCTGATGTTTTCTCATATATTTCGAACGGAGTTTGTGTAATATAATCCTACAACATTTTTCATGTTGTGTGCGACTGTCGTGATGATGTTGTACATCTGATTTAGATGACACTTTTTTCGTGTTGTGGACATGACTTGAGAAGTCGCATACTACAGTCATACAGAAAAATCTTACCGTCTAAGTCAGCCCTAAGTGACGTGTTTCAGTTGAGACAGCAGGGATTCAAGATATCCAGGCTTTGAGACAGTGTGAGTCTCCAGTCTGGTTACGGCAGGTGTCCCCCTGTGGAAGGTGTCTGTTAGCAGCAGAGATTCAACTACAATAGATCCTTCCAGTAATTCTCCACACTTTACAGTGTTCAAGATAAAGGCAGAGGGTCAATAAGGAATTTTGAGGGGTCAATAGATGTGGATCTCTTGAAATCTTCTCAAGTTGACCATTTATTTTGTCGGGTCATGTTGCCAGCTTTGTCGGGTTTTTGACCCGAGATCCCTCTCTTATCTGGGACACTGCACACTTTACCTCCTTTTCATAATAGTAAGGAGTCCACAAGTAAGTCACTGAGCAGTTTGTAAGTCGAGGTCTGTAAGTAAGTCACTGAGCAGTCCTTTCATAGTCTTGTTTACTCAAGTGGACAACTTCCAAAAATGCCTTTAATCTATAATAATATTATTTATATTAATATAATATATTTGTTTAAGGTAAAAGCAAGCCAGATTGATATACACAAATGATTTTTGGGGGTGGGAATACATTTGACAAGTGAAAGTAGGAACCATGGGAAATGTTTTCTACATATTTATTAGCGACCTTTAGATTTGGGTATGTTTAGAGATTGAGTGCCAGTACATAGATTATTGTGTACAGCCTGCTTTTCTACTGGTCAGTGGAATGGAGGAGTGAGAGCTCTAGATACGTGAAATTTGAAAGCTAAATCCCCTGCTTGCATTCTAATCTAGACGTCTCTATAGTCAGCTCAGTAGAATTTTAAACACTATTTAAAAAAATGTACAAATTAAGTTCTTCAATATAAATTGCAAGAATGATAGCGCAGATAATAAAATAATACTTTCCTAAACATACATTTCGTGAATTATGAAGTTATGAAATTATAAAACAACATCCAAATTGGTAAGGTGCAACACTGTCATTGTCCAAATAATATTCATGTTTTAGTCTTCAAAACCTATTAATCAGAATCTGATTTTGGGCACCTTGAGTACATATAAAATTTCCTGGGAACATGTTGAGATAATCGATTTTAATGTTACAAAGTTTCCACACAAAGTCTCAAATTCTATTGGTTAATTACATAATGAACCAAGGAAAAATGAGACATTTGTGTGGGAGTGGTCTATTAAACCTTTGACAACAGGTATGTCAGTGGCTTTTTTCATTGTATGAGCCCAACTTTTATGTAGGCATATATTTTGACTAGTAGCTTTTGAGACATTACTGTAAGGAAGACATTTGTGAGAAAAATGTGACATCACTTTACTATCTCTACTTGAACAAAGTATGTGATTGTCAGACTCTGACCAACAGAATTACAAGCTCTAAGGTCTGGGATTGCAGAAAAACGCCTCACACTCATTTGTATCTCATTGAATGACAAAAGAATAACAAAACAGCACATTTGTTATATGCCTCATTCTTTTAAACTCTGAGTTAATTTTCCACAATCCTGCACCTCACTCATTACAAGGCACAATTCTACTCATTTCTATATAATTATTAAAGTTTTAATACAAAATGTAACAATAAATATTACATCGTTCTTGTAGCGACTATGCTCAAATAAATGCCTGTTGGCTGGAGAGACTGTCCATAAATGGTTTGACAAGTTCTTGAGTGGCAAAGTTGAAAATGAGTCCAAATGTGATGGATATGGGCAATGCAGGTAAAGCCTTCTTGTAGATCGCTAACAGAAGAAGGGTTAGGCACAGACCCTAAAGAGGTAAAACAAAGCCATGAGCAATGAGCTTACAGAGCTGTAAGTTGGTAACTTCTTAATAGAGCTTTTTATGAGTCGGATCTTTGATTTTCATGGGGGCAAGGTTTCGGTCAGAGATTAGGTTATTTCAGAATGTGAAGATTGCGGGAAGTAAAAGAAAGACATACACGCAGAAAAAATATTGCCAGTAGCCGAAGCCCTGTTTTCTGCTTGCAACACTTTTGCGTGTGTGTGCCACCTTTCTTTTAGGATGCCTAAATATACAAGTGCCTGGGACAGGCCAGTCAGAAGGATGTCTGGGTGACCTTTGAATCTTCAGTTTTTGGAAAGACTCAATTTTATACAGGGTTGCCACTCATCAGAAACTAAAAATTTCCCTGACTTTTCACCGACCTCTACACAATTTTTACTGACCTTGCATTAGGTGAATGATAATAAAAAAAAAACATGTCCACATTTACATTTGCTTCAGCTTCTTTTGTATTCTTTTGTAGGGCATCAAAATTCTTCTCTTCATTTTTGACCTCTTTACGCTTTTCATGGGATTTTGTGACCCGGAAAATAAAATTCCCTGACTTTTCACTGACTTTGACAACAACTAAGATTTTCCCTGACCTTTCACAGAATTCCCTGACTTTTCCCTGACCTTGAAAAATTACTGTTTTTCCCTGACCATGGCAACCCTATTATGCACCAGGACTGCCAATATCCATTCCAGGCTAAATGGGTGAATGGGGGAGGAACAAAGTCACATACATTTAATAACAAATGTTTATTTCTCATGCCTCCCACTCTTGGCCTCTCAGATCTTGATATATTTACACCAAGGACAACTGGCATCACAGTATAACTTACGCCGTGTTCTATTGGGATCAACCATTTTTGGTTGGTTTGGTTGGTTGAGCTTTTTCGTGTTCTATTGGGAGAAAACCGTTTTCAGTTGGTTTGGTTGATCAACTTTTTCAACCAGCTCAGAGCTTGGCTGAAACAGTTGAAAACAATGGGTAGCGTCCGCTGACTCGTTAGCAAGTATCAGTTTTCATGCTTTGCATCATTGTTTTTGGGTGTGAACTTGGCGTAAATTTACTGCTCAAGTGTGCTTGTTGTCACGGTGAAATTGTCAACAAGCAACGATGACACTCTTTTTAAACGATGATTTTCAGAACCTTGATATGAGAGAGGTTTCTCGCTTGATGCAGTCACAAACATGACCAAAACATGTTGCTAAATATTCTGATTCATCGACCGATTCACAATGTGGCACAACCAATCCTTCTAACAGTTTCCGAAGCAACAAGTTGGCCTTTCGCCATCTCGATAACCTTGGCAGAAGTTGAGGAAGTCTGGAAATGACTATGTTCAGTCACAACCGCACGTCAACCAAAAATGGTTGAAAAAGTGTTCTATTCGGGAACCTTAACTGTTTCAACCGAATCCGGTTTTGGTTGAAATGGTTGATCCCAATAGAACATGACCTTAACTTGAAAATCAAATCAAACAGTCACAAAGACTGTCCATATAGTCCCTTTCTTTACACATGTCTTGGAAATCCCAGGAGTATACCTTCTCAAATTCATTTGTAATTCAAAAAGAGAAAACAAAGGAAATCAGTATCATGACAGTGGTTTGGATACTGCATCTTAATTGGCATCAAATTTTGTGAATTTTTGCTTTAAGGACGTTCACACTAATTGTTTCTGCACATCCTTACTGCGCACGCAATTCACTTCGCGATGTCATGCCACGTCATGCATTTAGCGCGCGCGCTGTTGAAGAAATGTGGAGATATATAGTGCTAGTGGGCACTTCAGTATCTATGCACGGGTCTAACTCTCTTTAATGTTCGGTGACCCCATGTTTTCTTTTGACAGATCCCTTTCTTTGTCGAATATCTACGTTTTGTGAAAAATTAAAGAAAATCTGTGTTGTGGAAGTTCGATTTTTTTCAACTTTACTGACCTCGCTTCATCAAATTCTGCTATTTGTAGCTGCACGGTGCTGGCAAAAGTCCGTTTCAAATTATTTACCTGACAGACCCACTTAAATAAAATTTGACTAAGAAAGTGGGTCTACAGCGAATTATTTTTAATATTTTTCAACTAACAAGCACTGAGGCCATGTCAAGCTGCGAGGACCGATCAGCGCTCGATAAATATTACAGCTCAGCAAGCTTAGTAGCTTAGTAGCCCAGTGGCTAGTGAGAGGTTTGATTTCACTAGCCAAGATAAATTTTCACTAGCCAGACTTTTTTTTGTGCAAAATCTCGCACTGTGTTCAAGATGTGTAATTTTTAGCCGAGATGAGTACTGTAAGTATGCCTCTCTGTAATCTAAGGAGTGAAGAACATGAATGTTGACCATTTATCCAATGGTTAAAGATCCTTACACGAACACAAAGTATTCATGCGTTCGGGGGAAATTAGCAGGCACGATGTTATTCACGCCAGCCCTCTCTTTTCCGTTGCGGTTATCATGACCAATATCTAGAAAAGTTAACCTTATATGAGCTTGTCATCGTACGGAGAAACGTTGGGAAGAAGAGACTAACATCGTACGAACGTTGTAAAGTACGGAGAAAGACAAGACTGATACAGCACTCAATTCACGTACGGAAAAATGTCTGCAAGAGAAGACTAGTAACTTTTGAGCGTATTTAAGTACGGACACTGAGGTTAATAAAATACGCACCTACCAATTTACGGAGAAACGTCATTAGACAAAACTAACTCCGTAAGAACGGAGAAGAATGCCGACCGGACAAGACTATTACGGTAGGACAATAAATTACGGAGAAACTTAGGGAAGACAACTAATAATGCACGAACGTACGGATAAACGTTGAGAAGACAAGACTAATACCGTATGAACATACTAACGTACAGAGAAACGCTGAGAAGTGTGGACGTATCGTATGAATGCACTAACACTCTGAAAGCCTTAGGAAACCAAGACTAGTAAAGTGCGAACATGCTAACGTACAGAGAAACGCTGAGAAGTGAGAAGACGTATGGTACGAATCCACTAACACACTGAAAGCCTCAGGAAAACAAGACCAGTTAAGTGCGAACGTGATAACAGCGTACGGAGAAACGTTGGGAACGGAAGACTAATAAATCGACAAACGTACTTCCGTACGGAGAAACGTTGTGAAGACAAGACTAATATCATACGAACGACGTTACGTAGAGAGAGACGCTGCAAAGGAAGAGAAAGTAATATTGTACGAACACAGTAATGATTGGATATAAGTTGATGAAAGAAGACTTATAAGAATTGTGTAAACCTACTAACGTATGAAACTAGACTAACTTCGTATGAACGTATGGTGAAACGTTCTTAAGACGACTAATTTCGTTGGAACGTACTAATGACAGAGAAACGTTGCCAACTGAGACAACATTTAATAGGGAGAAACGTTAAGACGACAGAACAAGTACCATACGAACATGGTGATATCCTTTTACGGAATAAGTTTTAGTTACTGTTCACTCGATCTGCTTTTGGAATCCGATCATCAGAAGCAATATTTAGTTTGGCTTCCATCTGGCACTTTAGTGCTTTGAAAATTTCACTAACCAAAATGGCTAGTGAAAGCGCAAACCCTACTAGCCAAAACGGATTTTTTACTAGTCTGTGACTAGTTGGCTACCGTTAGTCTCGAGCCCTGCGCGATGTCTCAAAATTGGGGTAGTTTTCCACGCGCTTTATTTCGAAAACGAAGTCGGTGACCCCCCAGTTTTTTTGCATTTCTGACATAGGTAACTCATTATCTGATTGTAGCCAACTATGAAAAAAATCTGTGCTGTAGAAGTTTTTTGTGCGAACGTCCTTAAATTTATTCAAGAATAATGAATAGTTTGCGAAGCCATATCAAAAACTTGAAAAAGTGTTTCATCAGGTATCCAAACACCATGAAGTTGGTTAAAAAAAACTTGGCCGTGCCACTTCTCGGTGTTTGGATATCCTGTTGAAACACTCTTTCTTGTGTTTGATATATTACATCTTAATCCTGCTCAAGAGGTTGAATTTCAAGGACCATGAGCTTTGAGGAGGAAAATCAAGGAACCCGAACCAAGAAAAAACTAAAGCCTATTTATATTTTATGAATTGATGAATTGTACTTACAATAAGAATGGCCACAAAGCAAGCGATGGTAGTGTTCCAGTCCTTGTAGGAGGAGGCTTTACCAACAAGAACACTGTAGAATATGAAGTCTCCAAGACCAAGCTTTACACCCTCTGTTGGTACAATCCACAAATAACATATATTAATTATGTGTCACAACATGCAAGCCAACTGTCTGGTTTGCACATAGCCATTTTAGATAAGGCTGTAGATGTACACACAGGTTTGTAACCATTGATGGAGTTAGACACAGTTTGAAAGTACTATACTGAATAAGTAAACTCTTTGACTGTGGCTAGGGTCCACACATTTGAAACATTTAATTCTTCCAAACTCCTTCTCAGATAACGTTAGCAGACAAGTCTCTCAGAAGCATACTGTAGTGGTAAGAGTGTCTGACTGGTGTATGGAAGGTCATGGGTTCAATTCCTGACAGGAACTCAGATCTTTTCCTTGTTTTTATGCTTGTGTTCATGACATGTAAAATATTACATATTTCTTATCATTTTTCTAATTCTTAAATACAATTTAATGTGGCTAATTTTGTAAACAACAGTAATGGATTCCTTACTCTCTTCTTCTTCGCCGCCCTCTTGGGGCCCATTTTCTGCATTGCGCTCCTCATCATGATTGCCCAACGCCCTTATGGCATTTTCTGCTGCCTCATTTGTTGGTCCAACACCTTCTGTTGACCCCATCAAATCATCCTCGTCATCTGTCTGTGCATTGACATTACCACTGGATGCTGGAGCTGCTCTTGTGTCATTGGAGTTGTCCCTATCAGCCATTCCAATTGTCCACATCATTGTAGCTAAAAAAAAAACAAGGACATCTTAGAAGAAGAAAAGGTCTGACAAAGTTGTGAAACTATCAGCCATTCCGACTGTCCACATCATTTAGCTTTAAAACAACAAGAACATCTTTGAAGAACAAAAGATCTAGATACGTCAAAGTTGCGAATTCAAATATTATTTGACAAAGGCATCAAATGTGTTAGTTAAGGACAGTGTCTCCTCAAGTCTGGTCCAAGATATTCAAGTTTCTTAAGGAATAAATTTGCCCACTAATACAAAGGTATTTTTGCGCAGTTTAGGACTATGTTAAAAAAGCAGATCTTAGCAAGGGCTTTCAGAATCCAAAAAGAAAATTGGGGGTAACCACACATTTTTCAAAGATAATTGAGCTTAAATTTGGAAAGAAATTGCCATACGTGCTTTGTATTTTAGCACTTTTTTAAAATTATAATATCTTAGTTACCTCTGGAAAATGCCTGGTTACCCACATTTTTCTTTTTAGATTCCAATAGCCCTTGCTAAGATCTGCTTTTTCCCCATACTCCTAACCTTTGCAGAAATACCTCTGTATTAGGAGGCACTGTCCAAAGAGCACTTTTGATATTGCCTTTGATACGTCTTTGATGCACACTCTCGTGACTTGGAATTGCATCAAAAGTCAGGGCTCGAGACTAACGGTAGCCAACTAGTCACAGACTAGTAGAAATTTCGTTTTGGCTAGTACGTTTTGCGCTTTCACTAGCCATTGTGGCTAGTGAAAATTTAAAAGCACTAAAGCACCAGATGAAACCCAAACTAAATATTGCTTCTGATGATCGAATTCCAAAAGCAAATTAAGTGAGCAGAAACTAAAACTTATTACGTAGAAGGATATCATAATGTTCGTACCATACTTGTTTTGTCCTCTCAACGTTTTTCCCTACTAATTCTTGTCTCAGATGGCAACGTTTTCTCCGTCATCTCTACGTTCGAACGAAATTAGCCGTCTTCAGAACGTTTCACCATACGTTTCCTTGAAAGGTCCATTAGTGCGTTCATATGACATAATTGTCCACATGTTAGTATGTTCACACAATTCTTTAGTCTTGTTTTGGAAAACAATAGTTTCTCTTCCCAGCGTTTCTTTCTAGCTAACGTCTTCACAACATTTCTCCGTACGGAAGTAGGTTTGTCGATTTATTAGTCTAGCCTTCTCAACTTTCGCACGACATTGTTCTGCTCTTCCTAAGATTTTCAGCGTGTTGGTACATTCGTACGGCAATTCAACACTGCTTAGTGTGTCTCTGTACGTTAGTATGTTCATACCGTATTAGTCTTGTCTTCTCAATGTTTATCCGTACGTTAGTGCAATTTTAGTTGTCTCATTTACGTTTCTCCGTAATTTATTGGCCCACTGTAGTAATTCAGTTTGTCCGTTCGGCGTTCTTCCGTACGTCACACAGTATCTTACGGAATTAGTTTTGTCTAATAACCTTTCTCCGTAAGTTAGTAGTTGTGTATTTTATTAGTTTCTGTATCTTGGTAAGTTGGCAGCGTTTCTCCCTACTGTGGTGCATTTGCAACCAACGTGTTTGATATGACTTCTCAACGTTTCTCCGTATCTTAGTAAGTTTGAACCTTATTAGTTTTTTTCTGCTCAATGTTTTTCCGCACTTAAACCCGCTTATAATATACTAGTCTTCTCTTGTAGACGTCTTTCCGTACGTGAGTTGAGTGCCGTATCAGTCTTGTCTTCCCAACGTTTCTCGGTGCGATGAGATGCTCATATAAGGTTAACTGTTCGAGTTATTCATCATGATCTGACCGAAACAGAAAAGAGAGGCGTGAACTACATCACGGCTGGAAATTTGCCCTGAAGGCACATAGTACTTTGTATTCTGCATGTGAGGATCTTTACTGAACCGTTGGAAAGAATGTAGTCAACATTCAAGTTCTTCACTCTTGAGATTACAGCGAAGCATGTTTACAGTACTTGACTCGGCTAAAAATTAGACATATTGAACGCAACTTATGAGATTATGCAAAAACGTCTGGCTAGTGAAAATTTGTTTTGGCTAGTGAAATCAAACCTCTCACTAGCCACTTGGATACTAAGTTGAAAAGTTAGTCTCGAGCCCTGAAAGTACCTTTGTACATGTTAAAGCTGTTAAAGGAGAAGGTCACTCCAGAAACAGTGTATTTTTTGAAATCGCCAATAAAAAGATAACACTAAGTTGAGATACTGACCGTGGTTTTAGCTTCTAAAGTGCATCGCTTCCGATCCCACTGAAATTCCTCCCCAAAGAGGGTCAAAATTCAACACTGCGTGCCGCAGTTCTTCGCGGCCAGGCTGCCAAGAAGGATTCAAAGTGGCAGTGCACAGTGTTGAATTTTGGCCCTCTTTGGAAAGGAATTTCAGTGGGATCGGATGCACTTTAGAAGCTAAAACCATGGTCAGTAACTCAACTTACATGTAGTGTTATCTTTTTAACGATTTCAAAAAATACACTGTTTCTGGAGTGACCTTCTCCTTTAAGATTAAAAGAACACTACATGTAACTTTGACTAAAATAAAGAGAAGCCTTTACGTTCCCTTTATCATTGATATAGCTCTGGCAAAGGTGGTCTGTGCAAGTCAAAAGTCTGATATTAATATCACAATGCAACTAAAGCTGAAAATATGAAAACAGCATATTAAACAGTGTATAATACTATTGCATTTATACTTTATTATGCCACTTTTACTGTCAGACCCCAAAACAGTATGTTGTGTTTATGTTTTATTAACATGCCACTGGTATTGTCTGACCCAATAAGTATGTGAGTTGTGTTAACATTTCAGCATGCCACACAAGGAAAGATTTGCACAGAACGCAAGAGCCAGGCTTTAATAATGAAAAGTACTTACAGGAGTAAATTAATGATGGAAATAATGGCTCATCTCGTTCTTGAGCAGTTTGTACGAGGATCTTCAAGGGACCTTTTGGGCACAGAACGGCACACAAATCTAAAACAAAAGAATCAAACATCAAAATCGTTACATTATCGTACCCATGTTCAATAAGAGATGACAAAGTTGTGTCTCTGTTAACACTCACCATAAAGTGAAATGGCTGCTAATATTGCCCATGTAGTCCAGTCTGGTAAAAACTTGATAAATACCAGAGCCTTTAATGAAAAGAAAGGTAATAAATGGTTCGTACAAATTAACACACAAAGCTTTGATTACACGTTAAATAATGGATAAAAATATGAAAGTCTGACTATGGGGAGGAATTTGTTAACTGTGATCAGTTAGGCAAGCCACTGTACAGTAAATACCTATAGAAATTGATAATTTATTAACTTTAATTAGTTACAGTGTATAATGAAGATGATGATCTTGCAAATTGGACAGCATGCTTTTAACACATGAAGTGTGTTCCCAGAGGGATCAAACAACATCCCATTAAAAAGATATCTTTTTTTCTCCCAGGCATACTACTACACTGTATGAGAAACCCAAGAGCTGTGAAATGAATTTGTATAATATATCTTGTGTCTAAAATTCAATTTATATTATTTAATGGACCATCCTCAGAGCAACTAAGAAAAATAAACACTCAGAGGCAAGTACAACTTACTAAATGAAAATGAATTTTAGGCAAGGGTTAACAAAACCGTGGATACAATCTGAACGTCAACTTAGTAAGAAATATTGTCATTTACCAAGAACGACATTAAGAAGGCACGTAACACTGACTAAAAAGCCAACTGACAGCTTAGACGAATCTTCTTGTGAGCAATATGTGAACTACTTTGCCATCAAAGTTTACTTAGTTTACGACAATCAAGTTCCCACAAAAAGGACAGTAAAATATGTGACTTGAGTGCCATCTTCTGATTGCTCATTGTCTTCTGTCATTAATATTGACAATTTAATGAATCAATTAATGATTTCATGATATATTTTATTGTACTCACCATCAAAGCACTAACTAAAATAAGATATGCTTGCTGTAGCCTAAGGGGACCTTTCCAGTGTATACAGATCATCCCTACTACGCCAAAATTCCAAATTATCAGCGACAAAGTGAAGTAATCCATAGGAACATTGTACACCTTCAAAACTTCCCTGTGGAGTAGACATACAAAGATTGCAACAGTGCTGGTAAACCTTTGTTTAACTATTAGTTAACGTTTCTTTTGACAGGGATCTGAACTTTTGCCAACCTCAGGTTATTCTAATAGCGAATAAAAGTTTTACTCTGTAATATATACTTATATTAATAATGTATCACAAGTGCAAGAATTACGGTTTCCATTTAACCCTTTAAGCCCTAAGCCCCGATGAAAATGAAATTTCTCTTTACATGATCTCTGCTTGTTTGAATATTCAAGTGACAGGAATAAAGGAAGTGATCGCTGACAATAGGATGTCTTGATATTTAGACAAATTCTCCTTACTAGTTTCATGAGAAATGTATGGAGATCAGTAATGAGAATATGCATTTTTTATATCAGGGCTTAAAGGGTTAAAGATGTTTTGAATTATTATAATTGAACTTTTCAATTACATGCAAACTCTGAACTCTATATTTTACTCCCATGAATCACAACTACATTGAAAACCAATAACCAATGAAAAACAGAAACCCACAAAGTTGATTGAAATCCACCAAACATAGTGCATGAGCTTGACCTTTTGACCCCGTTGAGGTGAACTTCACCCACTACAAAGACTAATGGCAGTGGCAAATGATATCACATGAACATTTTGATTTAATTTTGACATGCTAATTATGCTACATCTAATCAGACAGAAAAACAAACCACAATAACAGCCAAGCCTGCAGTTTATTGATCTGGAATCTAATTGGCCTTTGTTGAACAAAAATCAGACTAAGTTTGTTTTAAGGGCCCATTGCAGTATCTCGTTGCTATGATACGTGGTTGCCATGCATGTGCAATTTTACTTTTGGTTGGCCGAAAATTTTTTGCGTGCTTTCTGGCCTCCCGGCGCCGGCCCCTCACCAGTTCAAGTCGTTTCGTTGCAACAAACACAATATAAAGGTTTTCTGTTTACTTTATTATTATTATTATTTTTTTTTTGAAATTTCTGCTTTACGTTTACAACATGTGAGTTCTGCCTTTATTTCTTAAACTGAGTGTTTTAGTTGAAAATGAGATCGAAGCTCTCCACGTACGCACATAAACAGAAAGCCGCAGAGATGGCTGCAAGTTGACGGGAAACTGCAGATCGCGAAAAGCCGACATTCAAAGATTTTCAGTGTCAGGTCGGGGATAAAAATGTCAATGATGTGGAGGCAAATCGAAATAAGTATTGTGCCATCATCCCACACCCATAAAGGAATCCCTGTGTCTGTGGCCATGACTTCGACTGCTCCCAAACTACCTGAAGTCGCTTGCGAGAAAACTGTGATCGATGTGCGAACCTGTGAAATGTCGTTCCGAACCTGAGCAACTCTAGTGTTTACACAACTCTTCAACAAACAAAGCTCTCGGGGCCACTGACTTGCAGCCACTATCGCCAGACAATGTGAAGCAGCATACAGCAAGAAAGGAGGCTTGTAAATTGTCCTTGAAAGCAGCTCTGTCGTGCAAATTTCGGGCCCATATTGACAAAGCTAAGCACACGATAGAAAACCTGACAAATAATGGTAAGCTCGACACATCTGATAGGCAACTTTTTCTAACAACATCAACCTCACTTGAGCAATTAGCAAAAAGTAATTTAAGTGGTCTAAAAGACTGTGACTGCAGAAAGGAGAAATACGAATTTTGTTCGGTAAAACAAAGCACAGTTGAAGTTCGAGTTCAAGTGTAGTCGATGTAGACAAAATGTCAGCTTGAAGAGTGGTACCTCTGTTGTGAAAGCCACGCTCGTTTAAGGTCTGCAATATGTAATTTTGTTGCTCTATCATTCCTTGTCAGTGGGCAATATTCCAAAGATTATTATAAAATTCTCGCGACTCTCGGTCTGGACCACATCAGTTTGACTCAGTGGATCCACATTGTTGAATGGATTGGGCCATTTGTAAA
Organism: Siderastrea siderea; assembly: GCA_964030785.1. Lineage (NCBI taxonomy): Eukaryota > Metazoa > Cnidaria > Anthozoa > Scleractinia > Rhizangiidae > Siderastrea > Siderastrea siderea. The sequence continues at coordinate 12,960,065 of OZ034970.1, forward strand.
ACAGATCACCGACTGGAGAGTGAAAGAAGCAAGAACTGAAGCAATCCAGTGTGGAGACCAATCATCATTTCACATCCAGTTCGACCACCTTTATCTGACTCGTGGCCATTACTCCAACAACAGTTCAGCTACTGCCCACGATGGGAGAATTATTGCCTTGGCAACCTGGCCATTCAACGCTTAGGCACCTGGCCATTGAAAAGTCGTGTCACTTCCATTGCTGCGAAAAATGAACCTTTCTCGTCGAGAAGTAAACTTAGCTACGGTATTTTAAAATAATTCGAAAGAACATCTTTTTTTCTCGAAATTTAAGCATGCTTTTTGCAAAAAAACAAAAAACAAAAAAATTATAACCAAAAGTGTGGTCAAAGAAGCACATTTTTCTTTGTAATTTGTTTATTTTTCTTCGTAAGCCAAAACACATGGCTTATGAAATGGTATGGTACAAAAAATTGTGGACAAAAGTCTTTCAGTAAAAAAGCATTTTTCTATTTCTGATCACGTGACATTGGACGTGGTCCGATGACGTCATGAACTGAACCATACTTCCCCTAGATGAATATTGTCCAAATTTGGTCCAGTGTAAGCATACATATGTTGAGTTACAACAAACTCATTTTTCCCAAGCAACGGTCTCAAAAGATACTGTAATGGGCCCTTAACACTCTCCTGGATTGGAACTTTAATTAATGGTAAAAACAAACATGTATTAACACATTGACCCCTGAACTGCCCGTAACCGCCCTTCTTTAACCACGTCCCTTGTACCACTTGTGACATCATCAGTTTTAACGGCCCTAGACAACTTTGACAACTACTGTACCTTGTGCAGAGAGATGAGATCTTTCAAGCCATACCCAAATGAGCACGATTCAGTCAAACAGACCAGAGAAAGACGCAAAAAACCGTGTAACTTTGACCAGAAATTTCCAATGAAAATCTTGTCCCACTACCCACTGGTACTTCCTTCAAAAAAAATTCACGATCCTCGAACATTTTGCAAAATCTTTTCCCACCAAAAGGAAGCCTTGCTAGTAAATGCTCCACAAAAGAAAAAAAAGGGGGAAAGAAAAGCAAAAGAAGCGGGGAGGGGAGAAAGCAAAAGGTCAAAGACGAAAGGGCAGCGAAACTTTCTGGAAAAAAAGCTATCTCGAAATTTTGCTTTCTGTGCATGCCCGAACGTTGAAAGCTGTAATTTGGCATCAGGAACAAAAGCTAGTCCAGTGCTCGACTTGTAAACAACGTTTTGGACAGTTTGGATTCTTTTTGCTAGACAGCGACCTAAAAATGGCTTGACTCGCTTCAAAAGGCATTTTTTGGCAAAATGTCCAGGAGTCAATGGTTTAAGATACAAATACACACAGCAAAGCAATAGCCACAGAGCGGTCAAACGCAGAAAACAACGTCACTTCCAGTTTTTCAGAGCCTTGAAGTTTGAATCAGTCCAGGCTTTTACGAGCGCGAAGTTTGTAAGAAAACAATGCATAAAATGTCCCGATAAGGCAAATTTCGCGCTGATAAAACTCGTGGATGCCAATTACTTCATTCCGAACACATACTCAAAGTGACAATCTTAAGTTTTTTCAAATGGCGTTAAGTTTTGCAGTTTAAGTGGAACTTTCGACAGTTGTCTGTATTTCTTTTGTAACATTATGGTGGGAACTGCATCATGCGTTTGACCGCTGTGAAAGCTATAGAACAATGGACAAACACTTACTGGAAGTAAATGTATCCAAAGAAGAATAGTAACATGAGTGAAGATAACACCAGCCACCCAGATATCACCTACAGATCAAAGTAAGATAGGACAGTTAAATTATGATGCTCTCTTTCCCTCATTTGCACCTGTGTTTACAAAGCTCCACTCAGGACACAAAGCCATCCCATGATACATGAAACAGTCCAGTGTGAAATGCAGACAAAAAAAAACAACAACAAAAAATGAATTTAGGCGCAAAATAATGTATGCTAGTTTGTAGACTGCTTCATATGTCATGATCAATATGTAATGGTATTGGTTCATGATGAGTAATTTACTGGCAAGGAACCAGTTTTAAAGTTGCAATACGGGCAACATTTATTTACAGTGCGACTACTCGGACCAGGCTACTTGGAAGAAAATTGACCAATCACAGCCTTAATTGAGAACAAAAGAAGCCAACATTTTTTCATAAGCTGACCAATAACGTTGAAGGTTCTAGACAATACATCTCCAAATAAATTTGAAACCATCTAATTCTGCGGACCTCTCGGGAAATAGTTGAATTTTTTCATTGGTTAGCTTCAACGGTGATTTTTGAACATTTTCAAACAGTGCGGTGTTGACTCGATGTGATTGAAAAAATCTCGCGAATTGTTTGTACACCCTACGTAAGCTACAAGCTTACAGTGAATGTAAATGTTTCCAAAATGGCTTTTAAGACTGAATCGAGAGGGCAGCATATACAGCAATAGTCGGCATCATTCCTAGCTATTATGAGATTACATTTCAGACTTTTCCACACTGAAATGGAACTACAAGCTCCCATAAGGGACTTGGATTTCCTTGCAGTATTGAGACCGCGGCTGTGAATTGAAAGGGCTGCAGAAGGCAGAATCAATACATCAACAATAAGCACCTCTGTTGATTCAATTGAGCAAGTTTGTTGCGTTACCGAATTTCTTTCGGGAAAGGTGTCTTCTACAAACATCCTCAGACACTAGCTGTACTGCTGAAGCGAAAGTATTGTTTAAGGTTTGTTTATGGGCAAAAATTTTGCTATCAATTGCGAATTTGACCTGCTCCAAATCTAGGATCAAAAAGTAACCAATTGTACACGTGGCAGTTTTGGGAGAGGTCATGATCAGAGGTCATGGTTTCAAATTTTTTCGAACATGTAGTGTCTGGATGCTTCAACATTATTGGTTGTTTACGAAAATACTTTGCTATCTTTTGTTCTCAATTAGCGTTGTGATTGGTCAATTTTCTTCCAAGTGGCCCGGTCCGAGTAGTCGCACTGTAATTAGCCAGCTTAAATGTCCAAGTTGGAGCTTGCCAGCAAGGCATCACTTGTACTTTAAAGAGTATGAATTTTGCTCCAAAAGTAGGTTGTTCAGAAACTGAAGTAGCCAGTTTTCTCTGAACCTTAAAATTTCCTCTGTGCTTACCCTAAGACTTATTGTTACAGCCCAGTGCCAGTAACAGACTTTTTTCTTAGAGAATTTTCATTTCATTTGGCTACAGGCTTTTTAATCTCACATTTTTTGTGAAATTGGCCATTCACTTCAGGCAGCAACACCACATCCCGCGAGAAACAACTTACTTACTTACACATAAAAAAACTCCCTGACATTGTATTAACTGTTTATACCCCTAGTTACCTAATAAAGGGTAACACTGTAAATGGTTTGAACCCAGGAGTCATATCATACATCAGTAAAGTACGATTGTCTGGGTGAGGGTAGTCCTGAGAAGGACTGTTTGTGGTGACATTGACTGACATTTCAACAACCTGAGAGGAAGTCATCATCAGAGTCAATGTTACAATCTATCCAGAGACTATTAATGTCAGTCAATGTCACTACAAACAGTCCTACTCAAGACTACACTCACCGAGATGATCATACTTCACTGACTTATGGCAAAAAAGGTTAGTATACTCACACAATAGCATCTAAACTTGTACAGTAGCACTAGGATGATTGTCAACACTAAGACCACACCAATCACTATAAAGGCATTAGCTATTGCCTCTCCAGCCTTTCTCCCTGCACTGATATTTCCCTCCTCATGAAATGGAGTGTAAACACTGAGTAAACAAGAATTAGAAAGATGCACAAGTTAGAAATAGTATTAATAAAAATGTATTCATTCTTTTAACAATTTTTTCAAAAGTTTACTAAACAAGGGATCGAATATACAGTACTTACATCTGTTGTTGTTCTAACCAACAAAATATTTGCGTTCTCACTTTTTTTGTCAACATTAGCCGTCTTAAAATGTACCAGCTAACTACAGCCATATTGTCGTATATGTTGAAGTTTAATTTTAGCCTAGGTTCAATTTTTATTTTCTTTTGATTCATATTCATTATCATATATTAACATAAAAAAGAACAAAGGAAAGTAAAAATTAAACCAAGGATAAAATTGAACTGCAACATACACATTTGACTTTGCCAGAAACCTCTAGCAGGATTTGGCCCTTGCTGCCTCCTAATAACACCTAGAAAATCTGCCAACATTTCCTTTTTGTTTTGTGTTTACAAATGATATTAATTTATTAGGTAAGTAGAGATAACGAGTCTTGAAATTGCAGTTAATTATCATTCCTTAATATTGGGATCTGTGGGGAGCAGGCACTCTGCACTTACACGTGGGTATTTGTAAGCATCTAGATAACGGTCAGACAACAAATCAATAAAAGAAATTGGTTGAAGTGAATCCTATACCAGTTGGAGCATCTACAGTACTGTGCTAGTATTTGGTCATTAGGATAAACAACTCACAGGTATGTTCCTTCCTTGCGAGTGTAGTATGTGACTGATGCTATGGTTGCCACAACAACCAACATACAAGTTGATACAGGGACAATCAACATCATAACACTCTTGGCTCCATATTTGAGCATCTCCTCCTCGTCCATCTCGCTATCATGTGGTGACACATCCCGCACCCTTGGCTGTCTAGGGTCTCTGTCACGTCCTCTGGAAACTCTTGCACCATCGCCTTCATCAAATTCTTCCTGTCAAAATATTAAATAGGATTCTCTATACAAACAAGATGCTTTACAAGTTCAAAAAAGTCGAGTCCCCCTTATGTTACCTATGCAAAGCGGACACAGAAACTCTAGAACACTTCTTTTTTTACTGCCCACGAGTTAGGATGTTCTGGAATGAAGTAGTGAATTTGTTTAGAGACCAACTCAAAATCTCTAAGGATTTCGAGATCACAGATGTTATATTTGGACTAAGTAATAAAGAAACTTATAGCTCTTTAATTAACTAAATCATTCTCGAAGGCAAATATCTCCTGTATCTTTCTAAACTAAATGACAGTTTTTTTATCTCCAAGACTATTACTAGAATGTATTAAGAATACTTACAAACTCGAACGTTTTACTGCGAGAGAGAGCAATAATCTTAACTACCATTACATGAAGTGGGAGCCTCTGCTTCCTCTTATTTCACCTTAGATTGAATTCTTTTAGGATCCTTCTTAATTGTCACCTTTCCTTATTGCATAAGCATACCTAAACCTGTACCTGTAAACGCCATTGTCGGAGGTGTTGTTTTTTTTTTGTCTCATTTTTTGTACTACGATTAGTAATGTTGTGTAAGATAAGTGCAGTATTGCAATTCGTTTTTGTACGTAGTATTGTTATTAGTTTCATGTGTGTATTATTGTAAGTGGTTTTTGTAACTCAAAAAAATAAATAAAATACAAAAAAAAAATTTTTCTGTCTGTTATCCTATCAAAATAAAAAAGCATTAAGAATAAAAAACTTACATTCATTGATTGTACTACTTATGTGGGCAATAACTGCTTAGAAATCAGCTTATCTTAGGGAGAAGTCCAATTATCTCAAAAGGAGATTCAGATAGCGCAGCGGTGACTGATACATTGTGTTCATTTTATGCTTACAGACGTGTCCCTCTCAGAAGAAGGTCAAGTGAATCTGACTGACACTGTACATCTATTTTTAATAGTCTACGTGTCCATCTGAGATGTGTGTCTGCAAGGAAGCCAAAATGCCAGGACTTGCTACTGGCTAACATCTTGTAGGATTGATGCATTCTTTTTTTCTCCATCAGCAAGCTTATTTCGTGAAGACAAGTATAGCGTGACATGTTTCACTTCCAGATACACCTCTCTGGAAAAGGCTGGTTGAAAATTTACTTTTGACTGGCAGAGGATGACCTCTGGACATGCTAACTTGACTTCACAGACTTGTGATGTGGCCAAACAGACTCCCAAGTACTCATAAGTTAGGGTATCTCTACATGAGCCCAGGTTGGAGACTACCCTGGGTCAGGTCACCACTGTAAATTTTGTTTACACAAACCCGGGTAACCTACCACATAAGGTCAGTTAATCAGACCCAGAGCTGACCCAGGTCAGCTCTCCCTTTTCTCCCAAAAGAGTTGTTCAAAAGTTGAATAGCACTATCCACTGGATAAATCTCTATCCAGTGGATAAATGCAATTGATTTCCCTAACACTTATCCACTGGATAGTGATTTATCCAGTGGATAGCACTATCCAACTTTTTTATCCAGGAATCTACAGTACATGCTCCAAAGAAAATGGAGGAAAGCACTCAAAGTGATGTGCCATGTGGTTACGGAGTTCTGTATTTAGTGCCACAACTATTACATTACAATATACATTTTTATATTCCATTTTTTTTCTTGTACTCTTGTAGGCAGTACATAGCTTCCTAACCGTGCTATGGGACCACTGAAACTAACTAGACTGCTCGGACTTCTCCAAAACAGCTTCCTTTGAAGAGCATTTTCATCCTGGGAGCTGCTCTTTTATTGTCTACATCAAGCTTGCGCTTGTCCCTTTCTTGCCAGTGGCAAAAATCGTCACTGGATGATCAATATTAATTATTATAATATGTAACCCCTTCACATGAACCTGGGAGGACTGAGCAATTGTTTACATGAGAAAACTATGGCAATTTTTAACCTCTTAACCCGGGTCAACCCAGGTCTTTAGAAGAGTTACCCAGCAAGACTGGTTGACCCAGGCTGGAGGGTTATCTCATGTGAACTGTTGGAGTTTATTGAATGAAGAAGGGTGGACCCCTGGCAGTGACCTGATCCGGTGTAGTCTCCAGCCCGGGCTCATGTGAAGGCCTCCTTATAAACAAGTTGAAAACAAGAGGCTATTTGTAGCCTTCACTCGGGCCGTAAACAGCTTGAAAACACGAGAAACCCCAAAACAAGGGCAAATTTGCACCAAAAAGCACAAAAACGTTAAGCTCCAAGACACTCACACCCTCGCAAAAGATTCACAAAAGGGTGTTCACATGATGATGCAATTGCCAAACGATTACGTATTGTGTGGTTCCAGAAAACATCTGTACCCACCCCATGGATGGTTGTTGGAAATCCCAAGGGGGTGGGGGGTGGGGGGTCTCAAAGGACAAAAGTTTTCAAGTAAAGTACACAATGTATGAAGCTAAACTGGAATTTCCGGAGGGGTGGGGGCTTCAAAGTAAAAACTATCCGTGGGGGAGGTATGGATATTTTCTGGAATCACACATTGTCGTTACCTTACAATCGCGACACAAACAAAAAGAACGCATGGCAAAACTTGACTTGTGGTCTCCGGCCCGAGTAAAAAGGCCATTTCAGTGCAGCCTTGCGTGCACCTGACTGGGGAAACCAATACCAAAACCAACTCTCATTAGCTTGCATTGGGTGGCCAGACAGACCAGACAGTGAAAAACTTGCATTCACTTGCATTCAAATTTGAGCTCGATCAAAGTGAATTCAAGGCATTGCAAGCCATTGCAAGTACATGCAAGTCGTGGCTAAACTGAACTGCAAGCTTGCGACTCTGTTTTGACAGGGCTTTAATCAATCACTAAAGCTAAGTCAATCAATAATTCAATCAGAAAGACTTCATCTGATTATGCAAGGGACAAGTAGAGATACAACCCCGAAAGTAGACAATACTTGGGCAGTTTACAAACGAGTAATACATATTCCTTACCGAAAACCTCGCATGCTAAGTTTGGCTACCGCGCCTTAAAGGACAGGAAACTTGTAGCTAACGTTTAATATCAAGCTTGTGTAATGAGCATGAATATTTAAGATTAAGCTTATATACAAATACTTGTGAATTCGAATGCCCACAAACCGCATCATAGGTAAAATATATAATTTCAATGCCGTCAGGCTAATCTCATGTCTTCTAAATCCTTACCTCGTCTACATTTTCGTCGTTTTCTCTTTGTCCGCGACGACGGCGGTCACGAGAGGATCTGTCCTCATCGGAACTTTGTAATACGTCCGCCATCAGTCTTGTTGTTTCATCGGTGTCTTCCTCGTTCATGTATCTTTGATGCCACACATCGGCACTGCTTCTTTACTCAACAAACGTCGCACCAAACCGGTGAAATTTCCCTTTTTGTACACGAGGTTTAGGAATTCATTGCAAAACCATTATGGCGGAAAAACAGACAGTGACGTCATTCCCCATCCGTCCTTAGAAAGGGGGGCTGGTAACTAAACCTGAGCAACGCAAGAGGAGATTGGGTCGAGAAAGTAAGCCGTGGGAGGAGCCTGGGGAGCGGCAAGAGGGGCAGGGTTTTAAGGCGGGGTTAGGCGGCAAAACGAGGGAGCGCAATAAGTCCAAACGAGCATGAAAATAACAAGAAAGCCTATTGGGCATTTTAACCGGCCATTCTGACCCTCCCCACCCCTAGGTTTCACAAATGTTAGCGCGATCCTCTATTTATACGAACCGGCGTGACGAAAAGTGTGATTGTGGGACACAATGTTTTGACTTTAACGTTACTGGATGACGTAATGTTTCAACTCTGATGACTCAGCTTATCTTTCTTATCGCTTTTATTTGTGCTGAAAAACGCAAATTCACTCAAACGTTGAATGTCGATATAAATTCGTCCACAACTGAGAATGCTCACACCGGGACGACGAAGTATTTACCGTTGTGCCGAGACCTTAAATACAAACAGTGAACATAGCAGAAGAATCAAAATATAACGCTTGATAAACACGAGCTCGAGCAGATCGTCAGAGTATGGGGCACGTCAAGGCATATCTCATGACGTGATGTTTAAATCCGGTTTGCTAACCCGGGAATCCCCTTGCAAAAGTAAGCAAGCAAGCGGGGACGAAAGTCGCCCCCGTCTTTGAAAGCTAACGCGCCTGTCGAGCCGCAATCGACTTCGCGCTCACTCGCTTGTTTTTCTTTTCCTTCACTATCTATGAACGGAAAGAGAGACTGCTCGTAGCCTTTAGCGAACACCACACGCAAACCACACAAATCCGTCGATAATATTCAGATATTTTCGTTCTTTCAATGCAAAAAGACTCGTAACACCCCGGGGGGGGGGGGGGGACGCCCATATGAAAGTGACGGGGATGCTGGTCGTCTCGCTTAGGGTTGTAAATTGCAGATTTTGGTCTCACTTAGGGTGTTGAGGACGGAAATTTTTATATTTTTACCCACACAGGTATCGCGTAGGGTTGTGTGTGAACAAATATCTATATTATACTGTGTTAGTGGTCTAGAGCAGCACAGAAATCGCTGTTGTTAAAATTTACTCATAGAAGACAGCATTCGATTGCAACATCTTTAGCGCAATTAACATCTCTATAGCTCTTATTTAGTTGTCTGTTTTTGCATGGTCTTCCTTTGGGGTTAAATAAAGCCGGAGCCACGCCCAGATTGGTCTCCTTTAGGGTATTAATTCTAATTTTCCGACGAGCATCCCTGTCACTTTCATATGGGAGTCCCCTCCCCCTCCGGGCGTAACACCTGCCTTATTAATTGATCTCCTTATATAGTCAATCGAACTTTCGGAAATCGAACTCAATCGAATTCAATCGAACGACTGATTCCGGCAATCGAACGAAATCAAACACCGAACTTTGTGTGAGTTCGATTTACGAACCAATCGAATTTAATCATACAAATCGAACCCAATCGAACCCAATCGATTGAGTTCGGCTACCGGACTCAATCGAACACAGTCCAATGGATTGCGTTCTATTGTGTCCGGTGAATAAATTGGCTTGGACAAAGGTCATGTTATGTGGTCTGACTGCCGCCCTGGTTACTGTAACCAAGCTCTGGTAAACCTACACACAAGGCAAGCCCATCGAAAACACGTTTTTCTCGTCCTTTTTTAATGAAAATTCAATGACAAAAATAAACTGTCCAAGGCAGTAAAAACAAATCTGTCGTTATTCCCGCGTTTTACCGTATTCTGGAACTACTGGACCGTTTTCATTGTAAGTTAACTTACAATTGCAAAATGATGACAACTTGAAGTATTACTTTCATGAAAAAGTACAGACTTAAGCAAACTACTAACCGCGACACAGGCAACGGTATACAACAGCTGGATGATACAACAGCTGGATGATTATGAAAAACATCTGACTAACAACATACATGATTTTTTCAAATTCATCGAGACAATTATTAAACAGTGACTTGGAGAGCAAAAGGTGTACAAGCTTCAGCATATTGGACATCTGGCAACAGCTCACTGTCATGATGGAAAGGAAAAATAGTAAATGTAAATCAAAGTAAAGTAAATCAAAGTAAACAAGCGAATGATCCTGTAGATTGATTTCTTGTGTGTCGGTGATTATCTTGTCCTGCTCTCTTAAGAGTGTACTGCTTGAGGATGACAAGACATTGTTCTCGTCGAAAAAAATTAGAGCTCATTGAACTGTCTGGTACCTCACGCGGTTCCTCTATATGTTCAGTCACTGAATTTGCAGACGTATTAAACGCTGGCAAACATCTTATCGTCACGAGCGTCCGTGCTCATTTACAACTAGAAAAGTACGGCCTTTCTCGACTATTTTCTTTAAAACTTTGAACTCTTCACCCTCCTTCACGTCAAGGTAGCCTTTTACTACGCATTTAAAGCTAACAGCCCACAGCGCATCTGAAGCCATTTCTCCGGGAATTGTGCGGTTAAGAAAAACACGTTTTATACTGAAGTAACTCGCGCCTCCAAAACCTTGTTATTGATTTTCAACACCAGTTTTACAAAAATCAAGAGTTCGGAAATCGAACGTTCGATTGAGTTCGATTGTCCAATTTTTTTGTGTGAGTTCGATTTCGTTCGATTGCCGGAATCAATCGAACTCAATCCACCGATTGAGTTCGATTGAAAAACAGTTCGATTGGGTTCGATTGACTACGATTCCTTGGTATCAACTTCTCGCCTCAAATAAACACTCATCTCTCTCCGTTCACAAGAACTATCATGTACTGATGGTGCAATCCACTAATATTGCATCATCATACTTGTACCAATTCCTTCTCTTCCTAGCCCACGCTGCGAAATACAAGTTAGCCAATCAGAAACCTTACAATCCACTTAGCAAACCACCCCCCCCCCCCCATAAAATGCCAAGGGAAACCGCCTCTCACGCAGCACAATATTACGTCCCTCCTATACAAAAGCAACTTTCAAAGCAAATCACATTCACAGAAGCGTGATATGCTCCTGACATTCACAAATCCTTCTGACTCCCACATTTTTACACCCCTCAAAATGTCAATCCCAATAAAAAAAAAAAACTCGCGCTAAAAAAATTTTCACCATAACCACTAACTAGATCAGACAAAACAGGCAATTTCGCATTCAATCCTATTAGCTCCTTTACTCAATTGGGCATGCGTTATACAAGACAACTACAAAACAGCCCTTAACTTAACAACCCTTCGCCGTTCATATCTTAAATACTGTAAATTAAAAGACAAAAACATAGGAAGGTAACAGTCAGAAGACTAATATGCGCGTGCGTCTTATATATGACAGTACCGCTCTTGAGTACCCGTACCACAAGCTTTACAGCACTTTCTTTATATTAAATGGATCTTCTTTACATTTCATTCTTCATTCCGCAGTTCAAATATACATGAATTTCATATATTCATAACTTCACTTTCTTTGTATGTTAAGCCAACTTGCTTTCACGAAAAACCGTGTTCATTTTATAAACCGGCGGTCGCCATGGCGACGGCCGGTTAACTAGACCATTTGTTCCAATCTTTTCCATTTCGTGTCTAACTTGACACGAACCCGTGGAAGTGCGCACTTTTCTATCCATGGGAGGCCCATCCTAGCTTAACAGTTTTCTTATTCTCTTTTTCACAGAGACAGAGATGAGTTTTTTTTATCCAAGTGAACCGTCTCTATTTCATAATAAGGAGGTGTACCTACTACAAAGGTAACCATAAAAAGATGGTCAACGGGACCGTCACAAGCCCTTTGTCCTTAAAATATATTAGGAAAGAATTTGAAAAGTTGCAGGTCTTCGGTCATCCTGGGGTCAATTCAATAAAACGTTTACACTTGTAGTTTACAAGCCGGACGCTTGTTTTTACAAGCGCACGCAAAAATGAGTTAAATAAACATCGTTACAAGTCCTTGTTACAAGTCTCTGACTTGTAATTACAGGTGTAGCGCTACACTTGTGGAATTTGGTACTTATCCAATTCAATAAAACTTTTACAGGAGTCCGACTTGTATTTTTACAAACGTCCAACTTGTAAACTACAAGTGCAAACTACAAGTGGCAAGTCACTTTTCAGCTTAACATACGACTTGTAGAAAGAGTATTTCAAAACTTCAATTATGTCCTCGTCTAGCGAAGAACTTAAAGAACTATTGAGACACGGATTTATTCGAATTCGGCGGCCTAGAAATTTTGAGGAAAGACGGTTGTTTGACACGGAAAATCCAAGGGAATTTCGGGAGCAGTTTCGTCTGTCTGTGGACGCTTTTGCTCATTTTCTGGAATTGATAAACCTGTGATCAGAGAATACATTAGCATACTTAGATTAAAGCACAGAGATTTGATTGCACACTTGTAACCTACAAGTGCATTCCAGCGGAGTTTACAATTGTAAGGCTACAATTGCTATTTACTCTTGTATCTGACTCGTGCTAGACGTGTAAGCTCCTGACTAGAAAACTCTTTTATTGAATTCTTGTATTTACAAGCTGGACTTAACACGCGTAAATTACACGTGTAAAAACTACAAGTGGAGTTTCTTTATTGATTTGACCCCGGGATTATACTTTATGTGGAAAGTAATGCAATATCCTGATTCATCAATAAAACAAGAGCATTTTATTTTACAGTTGCGACAATCTTATAACAGTTTAATCATTCATGAATGGACAGCATAACTAATCAAAGACATCTATCAATAACACCAGGTGATACAGAGTATTCCATGATTCTGGTATGACTTACACCACTCCAGATTTTCACATAACCCTTATAAGCACCAATATCAACATGTATGTTCTCCTCACTGTTCTTTATATGTTTCTTACAGAATTAGTTGGGAGAAGTTCCTTACGCATCAAGACCTCTAATCTTTAAGTGATCAGTTCCTTAATTCTCATGACCTGTATGTTTGATCAAGTAATGATGTTGTAAGGAGAAAGTAGATGCTTGTTACTATTGGGGCTCAAAGGGTTATTAAATATGAGTCACACTAGTAAAGTGTATTCCAGCAGTGTTACCACATCAAGATTCTGATCCCATTCCAAATTAATTTGGGAGAAATTTGCCTCTACCATGTAAAATAAGGCAGTATGGCTGTCCTCTTTACACCCCATTTAGAGCTGCCTGTAACCATTCAATTTCAGAATGAAACTGAAATAAACAAGTTAGTTTTTCATGTTTTAAAAGATATTAATTTACTTTATTCTACTCCTCTATTTGACTCATAAAATGGCAGCCTAAAAATGTTCACAAAAAACAGAAGGACCTTTGAAAATATTGCAGCACACTCGGTTTTGATCATTAACAGAAGACAATTACTAACATAGTCTCCTTTTCCTTTACATTCGCTGGCCTGACCCATAATGTTTGATTTAACGGCTGTCGAAAATCATGGAAGATACAGCCAAACTGTACTACTAATTTAACACAGATTTCTTACACAGTACTCACATTAACCCAGCTATAATTATTATAGTCTGAATGTTGTCACACTATACAGCTTAAAAATACTGTATTTTCTCTATTAAACGCCAGGCCATAAATAAATGCAGTGTTCAAAAAAACACTGGGTCAACATGGTCAAATTTTAAATACTGTAAAGTGCTATTAAGCCCCCCCCCTCTCTCATTAAAGAGTTTTGTAAAAAATTATTTTAACATAACATGTCAATAAAAAGATTTGAAATAAGCCCCCCCCCCCAACCTCTATTCTCAATTTCTTTCGATCATTCCAACTAAAGGAGGTTGGGGTAATACACTCTACACTCTACTGAGCACTCAATTTTCCCATCTTGTTTTGCACTTTATCGACTACAGAAGAAATTGGTGACATTTTATTCCAGCCTGTTTTACTTATGTTACACTATATTTTGCTGTTATTTTGGTTGAACTCAAGTATTAAGGACCAAAAAACTTCCCTGCTAGCAGAGGTTGATCTCTCTCTCCTTCCTTCATTTTTCTCTGACCGTGAGAGACCTATGCTAACAGGGAACCAATAAACTAAACCTATCAAAAATGAAAATTACACAATAATAAACACCGGGCCCCGAATAAACACTGGGTTCAAAATAATAAACGCTGGGTCTACAAGGTCTAGTTTTCAATGATCGAGAAAATACTAGTACTCTGAATCCAATCAGAATTACGTTCCTGACTGAGTCGGCCCTGACGAAGTTTACACAAGATTTGTCTCACTTTGTGATTCAATTTTTAAAAACAGAGGTTCAAGACAGTCCCTAAAACTTTCAAGCCCCAGCAACTGTTTGAAAATGGCAAAATTTCAAAACTCAGTGAAAATTTGCCAAGACTGGTTGCTTCAGATAGAACATTCTGTACAGTTTCACCAATCTGTGAATAACAGTACTCCCCTTACTTAAACACTTGCACCTGTTTTCTGGGTGCCATCCAAAGTGGGTTTAGCTTGTTTAGGGGTATTGTCCACAGGGTTATGAGCGTAAAGAACTACTGCATATGACACAATAGCTATGGCAATGAAAGTGAAAATATCAACTGGGATTCCAAAGATCATCCAGCACAAAACAGCTGTGAACATGATCTCTAGAGCACTTGCAAAAGTCTTCAGAATAGAGTTCAGCTGCCGCAAGAACAGTGCTGTGGTTATTCCAATGGCAGCATTATTGAATACTATGGCTAAAACTTTACCCTGAGAGATTGAACTGATGCTTTCCTTAGTAAAGGCATCTGACAATGTGCCATTGTACCATAGGAGAACAAAGTTACAAAAAATGGAATCGAAATACATGAAAAAATTCTGAACCATGAAAGGGACTTCGCCACCTTTGCCCTTTAGAAGATACTCATTATAAACACCAGCAAAACAGGAACAGAATACTTGAACAAGGATTAGAAACAAATGCACATCAAAGTGCAGAGAAATGGAACTGCCTGATTTGGTGAGGTTCTCGAATTTGATTTGCTTTACAATGCAGCCACACGTTAGTAATAGAAGAGAGAACCATTGCTGTCCACTCAACTGCTTATTAAACAGTATCTGCAACAAAGAAAAATGAAAGAATAGATCAGCATGTAACTTCTCCCTACAGTGCCGGCGACATACTGCCGGGGGCAACCCTGCGATGGACTAGCATCCCATCCAGGGGGAGTAGCAATACTCTCAGTTACTTCATGCTACAGCAACGACGATTAGCTCTGGCTCGTGAGGGCCCTCTTGGCTTGTGGGCAACTTTACCTTTTCAGTTCATTAATTGCCTTGCAATTTGCAAACTAAATGCAAGAATATCATTTTACAATTTACCTTACTACAGGAAAAATCGATCACAAAAATATTAACTTTGATTTTATAAAAAAAAATCACTATAAATTTGTTAAATGGAAGTGGCAAAAATTAAGTTTACAAAATTTCTTTTGCACAATGTATTACTATTTTTATTAATATCTAGAGACTAATTTTTGTTTTTTTCTGAGCAAATTTCACAAAATATCAAGAACCGGCTTCTTAAAAACAGCAAGAAAATAATTATAGTAATAAAATTGTGAGGAAAATTCAATCCTGATTATTTTTTTCGTTTAAGCTTTCACCATAGACACATTTTATTTATTCATAAGCTCATAATTATTCAAGATTAGGGCAGTGTTACCAGGAGACATTATATTAACATACATTTTACTGATGTTTAAACAAGATGTTTTAACAGATTTTTTATGCTTACATAAATGATAAATTACTCAAAGGATGTAGTAAAATGAAATCTCTCTTTTAACTGCTTCTAACAGACACAGAAAACATAAATAATAACTCAAGTTTTGAACTCCCCGATAAAAATACATGAGTTTTAAGCTTGCAGCTTGTAGGACTCGATCCCCGTGCAAAATTCAAACTGCACTGACAAATACGATTTACATTTCATCAGCCTCTTAAAAAGAACACCAAATAAACAGGTGTTCATGCCATAATTTGAAGTATCTGCTGGAGAGATTTGTCGTAAGTTAACCCTTAATTTAAATCAAGTTATGCAGGTAAAACTTTTCACTGAGTGTTTGAATAAAATCCGTGAAGAGTGACCATTTGTATGAAAACTGATGGTGCTGTTTGTGTATATCTATAGCAACATGTCTGAAATAAAAAATTTGGGGAAATGTTGTCCATTTTCTTGAGAGTGAAATGTTTAACCTAATAACAATTATGTTTAACCTAGTAGTTCCTACAATTATGTCACAGACAAAAGCAGTAAGAACAGCACAACAGTAAGTTTACACACTCAGTAAAATTGAATGCAGCTAATGGCTAAATGAGAAGTTCTGTGAAATTAAAGCTAAGTAACTAAAAGATCACTTTGTTTTAGGAAATAGCAAACTTAATGTCAAACACAAAAAGGATTGGCATGGCAATTTATGTGGGACAAAAGAATTTTGTTCAAATGTAAATTAAATATGCTGAACATCTGATCAAAATGTCTTTTAACTGTAAACAAAGTACAACTTCCTATTCTCAGTAAAAATGTTTCATCTTAGTATAACTTTTTAGTTTTATTTTTTATTATTTTCTGAGCACCACAAGTTCCCTTGTTTTTACTTTGGCAAGATCACCCTCTTTTAAAAAATGTACTTAAAATTTACTTAAATTTGAGTTATTGTTAGGTGTTCCTTTTCAATACATGTTTAAGAAATTGAAGAATTACTTTAAAAGAGAAAACTGACAGTAAATGATACATTTCTCACATTTTTGTGAACATTTTCTCACAACTTACTTTCAAGAGACTAGCATTCCCAAGAACGTTCAAAGCATTGCAATATTATTATTTTATAGGTGTCACACTTCAAATGAAACTTCCTGAGCAATACTTTTTGTTTGTATTTGAAAATAACAACAACAAATTAAAATAATTTTAATATTTTCCCCAATTTTTATCATGGATTCAGAGTAATGGTTAATTACTGCAGTTATGATAATCATCTCCTTACCTGAAATATAATTCCAGTTACAACAACTCTGAACTGTAGTAAAAGGTAGTAGGTGGTTGGATCATAGTTTGCAAGATTCACAAATGCCAAGTTGTTATAAAGGCAGTACATGAATGCTGGGACAATGTAGAGCAAGAGTACTGAAGAGCAAAATAATATCATCAGTATACCTTGATGTCCGAAGGCAACTTTTGAAGCCAAAACACTGTCTGAAAAGTCAGTGTTTTAGAGAGAATTTATTCATCAAAAAATGTATCTAGGATTTTCAATTTTTATTATAATTTTTTTTATATTATTATATATTTTTAATATTTTTATACAGTGGAACCTCAATGCAATGAAGGGCCAAGGGGTTGGTAAAATGTGTTCATTATAACAGGGGTTCATCATATCAAGGCACTTTTTCATACACCAGATTTTCTATTACTGGACTGAAAAATATGGTTCATTCCACCAGGGTCTTCTATTGAGGATCGTCATATTGGGGTTTCCCTGTAGTGTGTCAGTTTTCAGCAAAGCAAGTGGGAAGAGCATTTCTAAATTAAAGGTTACAAGCATCTACCTGGAAGGCTCTATATATCAAGTTGTTTATTCCCCTCATGTGTTCACCTTCCAGAGGCAACACCCCAAAAATCTTCAACTCCACAAACACCTTGCACCAAATGCCCAATACTCCATGGGGTGAAGAATTACTTGGAAACTCATTTCACAGTTGCTTTCCCAAGTCTGCCCAAATAGAACTGCATCTTACCTGAAGGCAGCTACCCAATTATTTTATAGAGCTTACCTTTGGTGTCAGCTTACCTTTGGCGTTAAACTTACCTTTGGTATTAGCGCGAACCTGCTCAATGAATTCATCCACTGTGGAACTGAACACAACATACACAAATTAAACTAACAAAATCACTAACTTTCAACGTCTTTTCATACAAAAATATTGAAAAAGAAGACCCTTAGTGCCAAGGCTTCTTGAGAAGTAAAATTAAGCTTTTATTTTAACCATAACCTTACGTTCTGAGTTGTAGTCCAACAGCAACAAGTAGTTTGACAAACTCGGATAAAAGAACAACGGTTGTCGTGTTGTAAGAGTAGTGATTTTCTTTGTCCTTTGTCGCCGTCACAAGGATCCCTGAAGGATAAAAGTGTGGCCAATACTAAATGCATGAATTTAAAATATTGAAACTGTACAGCTACCTAAGTGCGAGCCTTTAAAAATATGTAAATTTTGCTATGAAATTGTACATTAACAGGCTAGGGGGTACCACGGTTGACTCTCGAGAACTCGAACCTCCAAGGGAAATAAAAAATGGTGAACGAGTTATGAGGGCAAAATTATAAAGAAAATTACCTGAAGGGAAAAATCTTTACTCAATTCGAGTTAACGGGAAATTCGAGTTACTGAGGGTTCGAGTTACCCGGAATCAACTGTAGTTGCCGCAATTTTATTGCTTCTATACCTTGATTTATAAATAATGCCATGTACCCTATAAAAATAAAGAAGTGTTTTGCTGTGGGGAACAGGTTTTTAAGGTCAGAAAGAGCGCCAGTTCTTCCCACAGACGGCATTTTTTCTCCTTCTGATGTCGAAGCCATTGACTACGCACTTGAACGGACTTGAACGGGAAACAAAAGAAATATAGGAGCGCGAGGGGCATGGGGAGATTCCTGCCCTCATTGAATCATGGGCTAGCTTTCCCCAGTCTACTCGTTTTATCGCTATAGCAACAAAGTGACAGAGAAAAAGCAAAGGGAGCAAAAATGGCGGATTTGCTGAGCGTTGGTGAAGATAATCCGAAAAGAAAGCGGGTTTTCGTGAACCATGTGGATTTATATACTGGAAAGAATATAAGCAAGGTAGGGAAGATGGAGATATATCTCAGTGTAGTGACATCTAGTCATTAACATGGATGTTTCATGCTCTCTTCCCGGGCCTCTTGATGGTCCATCCAAGTCAAAGTCTTGTGTCTGACAGTTGTTTACATGCTCATAGTCTGATAGATCATCATACTTTTAAAATAAAAAAAACGTGACGCTCTCACTTCTCTCTTTATATAACAAACAGACCTTGTACAGTGGAGCAATTACAAAAGCACCTCTCACTATATGTTATATATATGACATGTAAGTTTATAAGATTGACGTAGTTTTGATTCCTTTCTAAGGTGTTGGCATCATCTGTTGTTGGTGCTACAGCTGAGGAAGATGAAGGAAATGATGACGAATCTCAAGCTAGTGGACAGCCTCAGATTCCAAAGGAGAGTTGTTATGAAGTAGTTGGTACATTACAAGATCCTACACAAAACAGACCTGAATGGGTTGATAAAGTGTTTGAGGTGTGTGCTTTGATCTTTGAGGTTTAAGTGCTCAAATCGTGACAGTAGAAATACTTTCATTAGCTTCAAGTCACAGAAACCAGCTTAAGCTCCAGCGACCTTGGTCTTTTGTCTCACGTGCAACTAGTACTTTCCTGTACCTTACATTTGTATAGAAACAAGGTGGTCTGATAGTTACTGGGACTGGGAATTGAATTGACTGTCTGTCTGGGTTCCTAGGCCTCCTTGTTTGCCACAGTTGACCTTTTTTGGGTCATGTGGTCCAGATGTTAGTCTCGGATATGTCACCCAAATGGATTGATGGGGAAGGCCTGGGAAAAAGCTATACACAGGGACCTGTGGCGTGGGTACTCCTATATATTACCTATATAGGTATGTGCCGCTGTGAAGGGTATGGTTTTCAAGCAGTTTGGTGTGGGATAGGGTATAGAAATCAGGGAGTTTTGGTCTAGAATAGGGTATCAATTACCAGGAAACTGGTTAGTGATGTAACAATTTAGACCGAAATAGGGTTTGAAAAACTTGGAAGTAAATGTAAATTCAATCAGGGCAACTTTGTTGATCGACGGATGGTTTTCAATTGAGAACACTGTGTGGTTATATGGGAAGGAAGATTTCTGGAAGATAACTAGTCTGGGATAAGATAGGGGTATTTGGCATCTAGTCTAGAATAGGGTTGCAAAATGGAGCTGAAAGTGGTCTTGTACAGGGTGAGGGTTTCAGAGTCCCAGTGGCAAACACCCACCAAACATTGTCCAAGTACCCCCTCCCCCGCTCCCCGGGACAGGAACTAGACAATTTTAAAGAAACTCTACTCCGCATTGTCTTTCTCCACCCAGGTGTATAATGGTTATCAGTATACTATTGACATGATTTTCATGCAGCTTGTAGTTGTTACATGTATTAGATATGGCCTTGGCACACAAATAATGGATTTTCGAGTTGCAATAATTAAAAGTATGTCTGGTTTTTGCAACATAACAATTGGTTGCACATGGCATTGGTAAATCACATGCAACATCAAGCTGCAACTTGCAACACAGCATTTGTTACATGATCAGTTGTTTGAAAATTTTGTTCACATAACTCAAGATTTAGGAAACTATACTGGAAAAAAAGACACTATTTTCATCACAGTTTTTCTAAAGTCAAGCATTAACCTCTGTGTTCACTTTTGTAATCACAGTTTATTAGCTTGTAACATTTATTTTCTTGTGTCCTGAAGCTGTGCAACTAAAGTAAGAAATGTGAAAGGTACAGTATCCTGCTATAACTATGGCAAAAACAACCCATGAAAATCACCAGTAACAGGTTTAATTTTAAATTGTTGTTCTCTATTTTATTTTGTAGTATAACAGCAAAGAAGATCTGCTGCCTCATTTACTGGAGTGTGATATTATTGTGTATGATATTACTGGAAGTCCAGACCAGGTGGATGAAGCTACATGGGCAGTTTCAGGTATGTTTCTCAGTACCTTTGATTAAGAGTTAAATCAGTGTTCAGATGTGAATTCTCCTTATTGGATTCCTTATTTGTATTGTAATGATTATTCTCTGAAGTTGAGATTCAGAGTCTGTGATTCTTTTTAATCTTGTCCCCTTTATTTATTTTTTGATGACGCACTGACATTGGAAGCAGCAGAAATTAAGCTAATATCGATTGCTTGTTCTGCCCAATGTCCAACTATATTATTGTTCCTAGTCTTTAATGCAGTCAATAATAATAATAATTATTATTATTCTTATTATTCTTATTATTATTATTTAATTGACCATGCACTCGCCATGAGGGGCTTTTCAGAGACATTGACAGAAATAATCCAAATGAACATAATAGCTTTAAGAACCCAACTGACAGGAGGCAAACCAGCTGACTATTAGTGTGGCTGAGGAGTTGAACTTGGGGCTACCGAGAACAACTCTAGCGCTCAGAGCAGGACTTGAACCCGGGACCTCTGGATTTCAAGTCCCATGCCAACTAACCACTTGCCCACGCTGTCCACAATGAAATGGGTCAAATCACCTTCATTCTTATCTTCTGTAATTAAATCAAGAATAAAAGGTCAGGAATGTTTAGTTTTTAAAATTGATTCATTAGTTAAGTAATGTATTCAATTATTTTGTCCGCAGCCCTTCATGCAGAGCTGGAAAATTTTGACACAATGAAAGTGTTTATTTGTCTGTCTACTGTGATGACATGGGCAAGAAGCAAACCACTTGATCCAGTAAGTTAGCTCAACAACAGAAACAGTAGAAGTATTCACATTTAGTGGTCAATAAGTTGAGTTCCATGTAAGATTCCTGAGAAGTAAATTAGAACAAGGGTTCTTAGTCTCAGATATAACTTTATAATATCAATTTTTTCCATAATTCTGTCTAGCTCGAGTTTCTGAGACTCTTTCTGAGTTTCTGAGAGTTTTTATCCTTGATTTACGGCCTAATATCAGAATGCTTAAATAATTTCTTGTTAATTAAGGGTCCATGTACTTCCTATAGTACAATTGATGGGCTGAGAGCATAACCATCTTATGTCGAATTTTAGGCCGTTTTTTCATTTTGCTCAAAATTGCCTGAATTTTTGCATGTGACCTTCCCTTCATTCATAGAACATTGCCCAGATAATTTTTTCACTGATTTTCGCTTCGTTTTTGAGAAACCGAGGCCAAAAAGTCAAGTCAGCGTCGTTTGTAAAACAACAGAAACAAAAGAAACCAAAGTTCTTTGTTTCTGTAAACAATGAAATGAACGCAACGAAGCAGCAAGAAAGCTGCTTTTCGAGTGATTATCTAATTAAATCACTGATCTTTGCATATAAACATTTGTTGAGCAGCTCAGTTTCCTCGCAAATAAACGCTTTCCTGTCCTATATGACAGGAAATAAAGCGGTGTCACGTGCCGTGCGATACAAACTTCATATCACGGCAGAGCGGCAAAAAAAAAAACAAAGAGAATACCGCGAATCAACCATGATTTAAACATACGTTTCAATCGCCATCGCAACTAAGTTGATCCCTGTCATATCTGCTGCTGTCGATCTTGTTTTAAGAAAAATCACTGTTCAAAATCCACTGAAAATCTTTAGAAGATGCACGAGTTCCACAAAAGGAAGCGAGGTATGCAGTATATTTTAACTATATAAACTAAAAATCTTCTTAGGATATGAAGAATGTCGAGCTTGGAACAGTTTATTTTATCTTTGGTGATCATTTTCTTAATTCCTCTGACCTGAAAGTTTGATCAAGTGGTGATACTGTAAGGAGAAATTAGTTGCTGCTCACAAGTGAAACTTGAAAGGTTGAACACCGAGATTTTGAGAGTCGTAACAAATTTGCTAAGACCCATCGGTTTTGAAAGGACATCATATCCTATGCCCCTTCTGTGACAGCTGTAACTTAAAAGAAAAGCACAATATCTTTAAAAGGCATTGAATGGAAACATAGTCTACTGTTATAATTTTCAAATTAATTGCAATCCAGGATGACCCAGAGATTTCTTTCACTGAAGATGACTACCGCCGCAGAAGAGCTCACCCCAACTTTAAATTACACATCAGTGCTGAAAAGCTGGTTATCAAGCATGGAAAAACGAACAAGGCGAAGTTCATCACTTACGTTGTTGCTTCCGGATTAACCTATGGATCAGGAGAAGAAATATTCCACTTCCTTTTTAAGACAGCTTGGCATGGCCAGGCACCAGCTTTGCAGTGTTTTGGAAATGGCCAGAATATTGTGCCCACCATTCACATCAAGGATCTTGCTGCAGTGATTGTGAACATCTGTGACCAGAATCCCAAAGTCCGCTATCTAGTGGCAGTGGATGATTCTAAGAATACTCTTGAAGAAATTGTCAAGGTTTGTGGTTTACCTTAGACACACTGCAGTTAAGTTGTTTTTGTGGCTTATGAGAGGATTTATAACATGGCTGAACTGGTCCGCACTGAAAAGGAGCTTTCTGATTGGTTCCCTGAGCGGTCCAAATTTTCCCATATGGACCGCTAAGATGGACAGTTTTGTATGAAGTCGAAACCACGTTCTTGCTTTCTTGCCTGTAATTTTGGCACAAACCTCTGCAAAAATGGCATCATGAAAATCATTTGTTCCCTTCTTTCGTCGTTGTAATGCGCGCTCACTAATAGAAATAGGCTTTGCTGTTCGCAAATTTGTAGAGCCATAATAATAAATCCTTAATTGAACTAGCTCATTTGTTTTTTTTTTTGGAAGTTTATGGACCTCATGCACCTTTGGCTCAGTCCATAAACTTCCAATACAGACCTGACACTAGTTCAATAACATATGAAGGGCCCGGTGGAAAAAGGGCGTAAGTGACGATTTGAGGTTAAAATCGAAATTGCTCCTATTTAGCTGAACATTGGCATACAGGCTGGTTTTCATGTGGGGAACGCTGTTGCGCACTTATTTCTTGACCTGAGATCTAAAATTTGAAGAATTAGCGTATTACTTTTGCTTAAAACTGACACAAAGAAAACAACAGGACTGCGGATTCTAGGTTGAATTCCTTTGTTTTAGTTCAGGTAGAGAACAAAAGAAATCTTTCACGCATCACTTGAGCGAGTTCAGTTCAACAACACTTTTCACGCAAAAGTAATACGCTAATTTTTCAAATTTTAGATCTCAGGTCAAGAAATAAGTGCGCAACAGCGTTCCTCACATGAAAACCAGCCTGTGTGCCAATGTTCAGCTAAATAGGAGCAATTTCGATTTTAACCTCAAATCGTCACTTACGCCCTTTTTCCACCGGGCCCTTCATATATAAATTGAAGTTTTGTGGTTGGACCTTCTTGCTGACTTGTTGCCTTGGTGTTTTCTTATAGGCTGTAAGCTTACGTTTAGGAAATGGAAAAGTAAAAAACATTACCAAAGAAGAGGCTCTGCTAATTAAAGAGCTTGAGGTACAGTAACATATTTGTTTATCACAACACTGTTTGATTGTGACACATAATTGTTTTTATTAATTTGGGTATCAACTGATCTGATGGCAGTGTACTCATGTATGTTTTGGTAAATTTCTTTGCAGCAAGCTGACTTTGATATGCTATTGGTCAACCTTAGAATGGATGCAACTTACATCAAGGAAGGAATGAACGTCACCTGGGTATCAGAGGTACAACCTGTACTCATCTTTTACCTCTTCAAATATTGTTTTAAATTTACTTTATCCTCCTCTGAATCATCACTGTTGTCACTGCTGTGAACATCATCATCATCATCATCATCATCATCATCATCATCATCATCAGTACCATTGTCATCATTACCATTATCATCTACATTCCCCAAAAGTAATGATAGCTACATTTGAGGTTAAAACACCGACGTTTTCAATTGGTTTTTTGTTCTTAGTATCGCTGGGCCATATTTTACGTGAGGAAACTTTCAAATTTGAAGTTTAATTGACGCGGCACGAGCAAACATCTCTTTTTCAAAAACTTAGTGTTCCGCCCGTTTTTGTTTTTCGTTCCTTTAATTGCATTAGGAACAAACTAGGAACACACAATAAAGGAACTTTATTTGCTCAATAGGAGCAAAAGTGAGCAAATTCGGAACAAACTGGTCCGTTAGCAGCAAACTGGAACACAAAGTTCCTTTTTATTTTAGTCAAAAGGAACAACTGGTTCCTCTTTTATCCTTTTAGGAACAAAAGGTCCTCTTTAAAATAGTCCGGATTTCCCTTCCTGTTTTTTTTTTTTTTTTTTTTTTTAATTCATTTACAACACAAAGTACATACAAACACAGAATTACAAAGAATTACAAATTAGATTTTACAAAGCTAAAACAGCCGCGCAATTGCTGTTTTAACAATTAATATGCTCTTAATCATTAATTAGTTAAATATATATACATTGTATAATTTAGATTTAAACTACAGATAACTGAAGTTATTTTATACATGATACTAAATTGCCTTAACTTACAGTAACATTTACTTAACAACAATATTAATTACAGTTACTCTATTACACTATTTTACATTAATTTACAGCTATACAAACAAGTAATGGAAAAATAAAAAGGAAAGAAAAGAAAAAAAAAACAAAAATAGATTAAACTAAGAGTGGAAAATTTCCCGTCCATTTCCTATAAAATGCTTCTAGATGGTTGTTTTTGGTCGCGATGTATTTTTCTATCTGATATTTTGTTTTTATTTTCAGTATAAAACCTTCTATATACGGCCATACACACTTCCTCCTGCAATCCCAAATATAAACTTTACCGATTAAAATTAGATAGTTTAGTAAGGGGCATGATGATGCTGTAATACCTATAATGATTTCTTGAAGGCTGAGAACTTTAAGTTGTTTTGTTAGGTTAAAGTAATATTTTTCCAGATGTTTCCAAAATAGATTTGAGTGAGGACAGTTGAAAAATAGGTGGTGTAATGTTTCTGATTCATTGTTGCAGAAAGTACATTTATCATGCTCGCTGTATCCAATTTTAAATAATTTCGTGTTAGTATAAAGAATTGAGTTTAAAATTTTGTATTGAAAAGCTTTGACATAAGGTTCATTCGCTATTTTATGCGGTAGGGTGAAGGCAACTTTCAGTTCTTCATCGGTTAAGTTGAAATGTTGTCTTAGTTTCTGAACGTTATTAGGTAGCTGAGCTTTTTTACTAATTATCAGGGAATAGTAGTCTTTTGATCTCTTTTTTGTAATGTCAAAAATAACATTGTTGTACTTAAAAGAGGGATTCCCTCTTGTGAACCTGTACTGAACTGTTTTTAATTCGGAAGGTATTGAATGTCTATTAGACCTGTCCATGTAAGAAAATTGACCTTTTTTATTTTGTTTCTTATTATGTCGAATGATTCGATGTTGTTTAGATTTAATAGGAGATCATCAACAGTGCAAATCCCGGAATCATAGTATGTCCTATAAAAAACAGGTTTTCCATTTATTCTTATATCTTTGTGATTCCAAACTACAGATATCCAATTTTTCTCATCAGAAAAGAGATCTCGGAATTCTGACCACCATTGCAGCAGTTCCCTATAGAAAATTGAGGTTATCGAAAGATCTTTTATTTCATAGTTGCATTCAAAAATGAATGAGCCCCCAACATCTTTTAAGAGATGCATCAAATAGATTTTCCATGTACTTTCATTATTATTGAATATTCGGTTCAACCAGGCTAGCCTAAGAGCTTTGATCATGCTGTCTATGTCTATCATTTTTATACCTCCACCTTCAAAGTCGTTAATTGCTGAGAGCCTTGTCACCTTGTCTTTTCCTTTCCATAAAAATGTGTAGATTATATGATTTACTTGTTTGATAATACTTGCCGGGGTTGGAAGCAACGAGGACGCATAGACTAATTTAGGGATGAGTAAAGATTTAATAATAGTGACCTTTCCATAAATGGAAATGCCTCTTGAAGACCAAATATTTGTAAGTTTTTTCATATTATCGAGTTTCTCCCGGAAATTATTTTCGTAAAGTAATGTTTGATCGTACGTGAAAGATACTCCGAAAGCTTTAATAGGTTCATTTGGCCAATTTATTCCAAGTGGCTTTTCTTCGTTTTTTTTAAGAGACCCAATCCACATACCTTCTGTTTTTGAACTGTTGACTTCAAGTCCGCATAAATTCTTAAATAAATTCATTTGTTGAAATAAAGCATTTGCCGAGTTTAAATTTGATAACACAGCAGTAGTATCGTCTGCATATTGAAGAAGCTTAGTTTCATTTTTTCCTATTTTAATTCCCTCAATTTCAGGATTTTGTCGAATAGAAATTGCCAAGGTCTCGATGGCTAAGAGGAAGAGGTAGGGGGAAAGGGGGTCGCCCTGTCTCACACCTCGTTCTAAGGTGAAATAATCCGATGCTAAACCATTGTTTATTACACAGCTCTGAATATTTTGATAAAAAGTTCTAACCCAATTTATTAAGTCAGGGCCGAAATTGAACGCTTTCAAACAGCTAAAAAGATAATGCCATTCTAAGGTGTCAAAGGCTTTTCTAAAATCAATAAAAATCAAAATGCCAGGAATGTTCTCGTTATCCGTAAATTCCATTATGTCAAAAATCGATCTCACTGTCTCTCCAATGTAACGGTCTTTGACATAGCCGGTTTGATTGTGATGAATAATGCTTGGCAAGACATCTTTTACTCTAGCTGCGATAGCTTTCGAGATTATTTTCGCGTCAACATTAATGAGGGATATTGGCCGCCAATTTTCCATAAGAGTTCGATCTTTACCTTGTTTCTCAATTAAAGTGATGACTGCTTTTCTTTGCGTGCAGGACCTTTCACCAAATTTGAAGGATTCATTAACGCATTCGATAAAAGAATCACTAATTAGGTTCCAGCATGTTTTATAAAATTCAATTGGTATTCCGTCATTACCAGGTGATTTGTTCTTTTGAAAGCTTTCCAAGATGGACTTAATTCCTCAAGGGATATTTCACCTTCACAAGATTGTTTCTGTTCTTCAGATAATTTCGGTATGTTCAAGTTGTTTAAAAAGATTTCGCCATCGTTGTTATCTATGCCGGGAAATTGAGATTTATAAAGGTTGTGATAAAAGCGCTTCTGTTCATCAAGTATTTTGAAGGGATCGGTTGTGATAGCACCACTAACCAGTAATTTTCTCATATGCTTTTTAACATTATTTCGTTTTTCTAAATTTAAAAAAATACTTTGTGTTTCTTTCTCCGTGTTCGTGCCACCGAGCCCTTGCGCGAATGATGATACCTTTTGTTTTTTCCTCATAAAAAAGTTCAAGAGCTTCTTTCGCTTCATTTAAACGATTTTGATTCGAAACAGTCGGGTCTTCTTCGAAATTCTTTGTTGCTATTTGATAATCATTTTGCAGAGATTTTTCCTCTTTGCTTCGTTCTTTGGCCTTTTGTTTAGAGTAAGAAATGGCATGATTTCGAATATTAAATTTCAGCCAATCCCAGACAGAGCGTTTATCGGATAAGTCATTCATACCTGTTATCTTCCATTGTGGAAGTTTGTTTTCCAAATCCTTAAGATAGTTTTCATCATCAAGCAGAGAGACATTCATTTTCCAAAAACCAGGACCTTTAGCATTTTGATATGAATCGGTCAGGGTAATTTCAATCGCTGCATGATCAGTTTTTATCGCTGGAGTAATATCCGTTGAGTTAACAAAGTTTTGCAAGTTGTTAGATACTAACCAATAATCTAATCGACAAAAAATTTGTGGCGATGTTTGGCTCCAGATGTAACTTTTAGTTTGAGGGTTTTTGATTCTCCAAATGTCAACAAGATCTAGTTCATTTTGTAAACATTCAATATTATCTATTACCATCTTTCTTGGCACCATTACACCACCTTTTTTATCAAGCTTTGGATTTAGAGGGCAATTAAAATCGCCTCCACAAATAATATTTTCTACACAATCTAAATTCTCTTCTTGCAGCTTTTTGTGTAAATTTTTGAAAAATTTGCAAGTTATTTTATCTTTATTGGGCGCGTAAATGTTTATTAGGACATAAACCTTGTCTTCTATATCTACTTTTAATATAATATAACGCCCAGAGGGATCAATAATAGTGTTATGAATTATGCAATTAAATCCGTTTCTTATCAGCACTGCTACACCGCAGGAATTTGGACTTCCATGTGAATAAACAATTTTCCCACTCCATTCATTCACCCATTGTTTCTCAGATTCCTCCTTTGAATGTGTCTCCTGAAGGAATATGACGTCAGCTTTTCTTTTTCGACACCACGTGAATACGGCTCTACGTTTATGAAAATTGTTTATACCCCTTACATTGAGGGAGACTAATTTAAATAATTTTGCCATCTACGACTTTTCGTAATACATAGAAAATATTCCTTTTTTGAGATTTCATTTGGAAGTGTACGCATATTTCTTTAAAATACGGAGTGGTAATTGTTTCTTTAAAGTACGGATCGAGAATTATTTTCCCCTTAAAACAAGATATAAAGAACAAAACACACATACACAAGCCACACACACATGTAAACATACAGTTAATCATTTACCAGTCGTGTATTCGAGCCTTGTGTTCTCTCTCTTCTTCAGTTCAAACCGTTCATGGGATTACATGTAAACAAAGTTCTTCATGATATTTCCATAGTAGGGAAGGTTTTTGGTTTCTTTTCCTCTGTAGAGTTGCCCATCAATAATGAGTTTGTCAAAATTAAAAAATGCTTTCTTCTGATCCCGTTTGGCTTTTTTTAACACTGGATACAGCGTTTTATGGATATCTTCAATTTCTTTCAGGAAGTCGTCCGAGATTCCAATATCAGTTCCTTTTAAGTTCTTGTAAAAGGAACGAACAAATTCTTTGTCCTGATAATGGCTGAATCTAGCAATCACTGGTCTAGGTCGGCTTTGCGATCTCTGGCTTGATGTTTTAGTTGGAATTCTGTGCACCCTTTCAAATCTAATCGCTTTAACAGCTTCGGGTGGAATTTGCATTTTGCTTACAAAAAGGTTTCTTACCACATCTTCGATATTTTCTTCCGATTCTTCGTTAACATTGTAAATTCGCATATTCTCTCGCCTGGTATATGCTTCCAATTTTATGTTTCTTCGTTTCAGTGCTTCAATATCAGCATCCATGGAATCTAAATCATCACCGTGTTCTTCAACGGTTGCCGTCGTCTTCGCTAACTCTGTTTGAAGTTGAGTGATATTCTCTTGAGCGAAGTTCAGCGAGTCCTTCAAATCTTTAACTTCACTACGTAGAGTAATAATTTCGCTTTTCAGGGACTCGATTTGTTTGCATGCTGATAGGACTCTATCTAGCTTATCGCTCAGGTCGTCAAAACGAGCATCTGTTGAGCTTCTCTGCGTCATGGCTGCCACGTGTTCATCTTCATCCGTTTGTGAACCATTTTCTCTCAATCTTTTGCGACCGCCAAAAACAGATGACCTATCTTCCTTTTCATTCCCCATTATATTTTTCCATCCATGAGCGGTCTAACAACTGGTAACTCAGATTAACATCTCTCAAAGAGACGGAGCTATAGAAAACACGTCCGCCTCCAGCGAGTCACACTGCGCAAGTCCGGATTTCCCTTCCTGTTCCTTTTGAAGTGATTGGGGAACAAATGTTCCCAATCTTATTTCTCGCTTAACACAGTTAGGAACAAATTGTTCCTATTTACTGGTATATCCACTGCTGTTGGGAACGCCTTGTTCCTTTTCGGTTTAAATTGTTCCTATTCATGCCCCACAGGAACAGAATTGTTCCTAATCAAGGTGTTCTTATTTTCTCAAGACGAGTGTTATGTTCCACACATAAATGGGAACAGGCTCCGAGTTTGTTGATAAAGGAACAAGCGTTCCATTTTGCGCAAAGTGTAAACAGGAAAAGGGAACAAAAGTTCCTATTTAACAGTGGCTATCTGAAACTACTGTCTATCACCTCCTCGAGACAAATTTCTCAAAACATATCCTTCAAAGAACAGGTTAAGTACGAGACTTGCCCGCTACAAGCTTAATCTCGTTAGGGCTGGCCCGCGCAAGTTCAGGCTTGTGTCTTTGTTCCTTTTGATTGATTGTGTACTAAATACGGACAAGGGAACAATGGGGCAAGGGGCAAGAATGATCAAGTGTGGGCAGAGAATAGTTAACAAATATCTCATTGGCGAATAGAATGATCTCTTGGGGACCCTTTTGCTAGTATAAGTGCGTGCATTCTTTAGAAAAATATCGATTTCAATCTAACGCTTAAGATGAACAAACGAGGCAAGGATGTCAACTGGTCAAAGTTAGCAAATGCATCGCCTAAACCAAAGAGACTTCACTTAGAAGAGGATGACTGATGGTCTTTTTCATTGTCCAGTGCAAATTTGTGACCACGATGGATTCACTACGCAAAGAGGCTGTAGAAAACACGTAAAGAACAAACACGGTTGGTACTATTACTTCGACGAGAAGCCAGACAGTGCTCAAATCGATTCATTTCACGTCGATCAAAACAACAAATGCGAAGCCATTGAGCAGAAGATTCCACCGCGTAAAAGAAGGGCAATTGCCTCTTTTGATCCTACAAACAACATTGCCAAGACCTTTTTTTCGTGGCTAACTGGCAGTGGTGGGGGCTGTAAAAGTGATCGACAAGCACAACAGATCGTAAGCAAGTGCTTAAAGTTTCTCAAATTTTGTTGCGAAGACGAAGAGGAGCTCACGTTTGACATTGTGGACTTTAGTTTATGTTCACCGAATCTCCTTTTCAAGTTTGTTGATACGATGCAGGATGATTGGAACCTGGGACACGCGGGGCGCATATGCTACTTGGATGCCATTGCAGAATTGGTGGATTATCGAAAAGTGAACGGAGCATCGGAATTAGTATTGAGAGGACTGGCTTCAACAGAAATTTACTTGAAAAAGGTGCGCAAAACCGTTTCCAAAATGATGCGGTTGCAGTGGACTCGTGAACTCGACATCGATGCCTTAGAAGCCAAGGGACACTGGGCCACTCTGGAAGAACTGTTGGAAGTCGTGGGGCGCTACTTGCCGCGCTACGAGAGCGTGCTGAAATCATGCAAGGAGAAACCGGGTGCTGTTTTGCCCATAGATTTATCTTTTGCTACCAAATTTTTGGCCGTCTATTTATTTATCAAGGTCAAGGGCTCGCGTCCCATGACATATCAGTACTTAACCGTGGAAATGGTGAACAAAGCCAAGACTAACGGTGGATTCATAGACCAGAAAATGTTCAAAACGGCTGGCAAATATGGCTTCGACTCTCTTTACCTGACTGAGACGAGCATGCAAGTGCTGGATGGCTACATCAACCACATTCGCCCCCTACTCAGACCGACCTGCGACTTTGTATTAGTGACAAGAAATGGAGGGCAGCACAACAAGCTTGGAGAGCTAATGAGTAAACTGGTCTTCGATGCAACGGGCAAATACGTTCACCCGACTCGCTATCGACAGATTGTGGAGACCGCGAGTTCCAGGCAGCTGAGCAGCGGGGCGCAGAGCACAATCTCCGAGGGCCAGAAACATAGCTCTGTTGTTGCAAGGGTTCACTATCAGAAGCAGCGATCGAGCGAGGTGGCGAGCAAAGCACACGAATATTTGGAACGACTGCACGGGGAAAAGGGATCAGAGATAGAAGTAGACGTGCGCTCGAGGCTTTCAGGCAATTCTGCATCTTCTGAAGATCAAAATGCTAGCAAAACGGATACTTCCTCTAACGACGAGGGAGAAACGATCGCAGAAACACCACCCGAGCGTCTTTCGGCTGTCCCGAGACTAAAGCGGGAAAATACATTTATAGTGACAGATTTCCCGGCGAGAAAAAAGAGTCTGATGTTCATCCCTGCAGAAGACGGTTACCTAAAAGCAGGCATCGAGCGACACGGCTATGGTCAATGGAAAGCGATTCTCAGGGATCCCGAATTTCGTTTTCAAGAGGGAAGGACAGCCAACTCACTGCTGAGCCGTGCAGCGCGAAGATTCGCATCACTTTCTAAGTTATCCTAGAACTTTACATTTACCCCAGAATAAAAAGACACCCTTGAAATAGAAATAACGACATAGGCAAGCAGCAATACGATTCAGTACATGACAAGCAACATTTTATTGTTGTTTTAAGAGGAAATAAATTACTGAAATTATGAATATATGAAATTCATATATTTGGAATGAAAAAAGAAATGTAAAGAAGATCCTCGCAGTTATTAACTGTTGACTGTTGACTCGGGAAATACTTGTTGATTTTGATGCTTTGACAATGTTTTTCGTACCCCGCTGGCTCGAGGAGGCATGCTTGCGCTTACTGGCTTCGGTGGTTGTGGTGCAGCCTGAACGTGCACTCGGATGCGACTGCCTAGCGCTTGAGCTTGGAACAGGCGTTACAAAAGTACTCTGCTCTTCTTCTTCTCCTTCTTCTTCTTCGACACCATCACCGTCACCGTTCCGATTGGCAAGTGGCAGTCTCTCCGCAACGCTCGTGACTAGGTGCTGTTGGCGCTGGTCCAGAAGGCCGAGAAGCGTGCACACCCTCTTCCTTTCCGCCACGGCCTCGGCAGTTCCAAAAGTCCTCAGAGACATTTGATGGTCCCCGAGTTTGCCTGTCAACTGCTTAATGTAGGCCTTCAACGTGGAACGCTCCGACGAGTCGTCACTAGCCTGGTACCGTTCACAGCATCGCTGTAAATCCTTCTCGGTGGATTTCAACCAAGTACCCAGAAACGCTTCTCTGGCAGCCTCTCGACGAGCCTGTTCTTGGGCTGCTACTCGTGCTTGGTCATACAGCTCGAGATCCCTCGCAATTGGACCGGGAGTGGGATCGTCGAGGTCGTCCGGTAACAGGCTCAAGTTCGCGTTCGACACGCCCCTGGAGCGAAGAAAGTCCTCCCTCTGTCTGCGTCGTTCCGCTCGTGACCTTTCTTCTTCCCTCTTTTTGTGCTCTTCCGTCTTCAGCATCTGTGCGAGGTGTCTGTGGCGCAGGCAACCCGGCTGTGTCTTCTCAAGGAGATCTCGTAAATGCGCCACGCGATCTGCCTGTGGGGATGTGGACGGACCTGAATCGCCGTCTTTCTCGTTCTCTGGACTCCCCTCGTCTGACGTGTCGACCGCTGGCATCTCTTTGGCTAAAAGCACCGGTAGTGACGTTGATCGAATCTGTGCCTTCTCTTCTTCCCGCAGCACACCTTCGGCAAAGGTCGATTCCTCCTCCTGCGTATTCTCTTCGCTATCGCCTTCCGATTCGTCCTCGTTCTCAGCCTCTTTCGCCTTTTGCGCTGCCCATAGGACGCAATCCATGGGATGCGTTCTCATCCAGTTGGACGCCTTCTTGTTTGGCCGGGGCAGGCTTCTGAAGGTGTAGGTTCTTAGCCTCCGCTCCATCGCAGGCTGATCGGCGGGACCGAACTCAAGCTTTCTTTGTGAGGTGATCAGCATGGGGCAGCGGTTGATGAATGCCCGAGCACTTTGATATTTCACATCATGGGCGGCATACCCACCCTGAGTAAGGATCTTCCAATCGTCGATGTCAAGAGTGTGTTCGGTGGCTTCTTCAATGAATATCACTTTGGTGAAGGGCGTTATCATTGATTTATTGAACGCTTTCTGCTTTGTCACCGTGGCCACGTTGCCGTGGTGGATGAGGCCTAGAATGGGCATGAACAAACTCGTCTTTGCACTGTTGGCATCGCCTACCAAACACGGCACCCTGTCTTTGTGCTGTTTCTTGCTGTAGAGAAGCAGTTTTAAGAAATCGTCGCAGAACTTCGCCACCTCCTGCGGGCTTAGGCTGTTCTCTAAGACTTCTCGAAAGTACTTTGGGCAAGGATCTCTTGCGGAGTCGAAGGAACAAGATGCTCGCGACGAGATCTTTCCCACCTGTTGCTCCTCAATGGCACCATCAACAAAGTCCCGCCGGCTGATGGACCAACAGCGGCAGTCTTTTACCTCAGTGAGGTCGTAGTTGATTATTAACGGCGAAAAACGTTCACAGAATGGATCGGATAACAGATCGATCACTCTCTTCATCTCGCGAAGTAAGTCTTGCCTTGAAGAACTCGTTGGTGGCAAGGGTGTTGACGAAAGCTCTTGCCTCGCATTTATCCGAATACGTGTACCTGGCCTGGTCATTCTTCTTATAGACTTTGCCGCGATAGCTTGCATAGCCCAGTTTTCCCAAGGCGATCGCTATATCGTTAACGAGGATCGCAAGTTTATCCGCCGACAGCATCTTATCCTCATCGCACGCCATGGCTGGCTGACTGGTGGAAGCTTGAGACGTTGTCGTGCTGGACTCAAAGCCAAATTTGTCTAATTGTAGCTTAGCTGCGGTCAGAAGTTTGACTGCACTCAGTAAGGACGTGTGAAATTTCGGGTTAACCAGGGTCACTCACCACATTTCAGTTCCACAATTGTCCAACTCCTGGGTGCATAAGCCATCATAGCCGACCACCTTCCTCGCTTCGTCTTGGTAACAGTGTTTGAAGGACGAGCTAACGAGGTCTTGCATGAAAGGATTTTTGTGATCTTTCAACACTTTGTAGAGTTCTGCTGTGGCTGGGGATTCTCTTCCCTCTTGAAACTGTACCTGAAGGATATCAAATTGAAGCATTTTACCAAACACGGTTCTACGTTTCCTTTTTCTTTACTGACTGACCGCTTGTATCGTTTATTATTATCATCATTACTATTATTAACAACAATCACGGTGCACCAAAACCCATGTCCGATTGTCCAGGACAGGTAGAAATTCCGTTTGGACATGCAAACCTTTGACATGACTTTTCCGTGGGACAAGCACATTTTCAATCAGAAAATAACAGAAACAATTGAAAACTGAGTTCATCATTCCCAGTCACAAAATTTAAGTTGATAATAGCAGTGTCACAAGAAAAAAGTACAGTCTTCGTTGTTAGGTTTTCTTTCAAAGCAAATGAGAAGAGAAAACATCTTAAATGCTTGCAAAAAATTAGATGAATCAAGAGAGGGTCATTAATTGCCTGTTTGTTTTTGATTCTCGAGTTTCGAGCAAGCCGTTTTGGACAAAACCTCTTTGGCTTTGGCTTTTCCTTACTCCGATTCTTCATTTTTTTCAGTTCTCAATTTTGACTAATATGTTCACGGCTAAGGGAATGCTTGGGTTATGGAAAAGTAAGAAAATAATTTAATTACCTGTGTTGCTGTGACTTCCAGTCCTGAATTCAACAGGGCTTTGTGTACAGAAATTGGACTGGCGGGCGCACCGTTTACTGTAGTCAACGCCACCCAGTATGCGATGGCAGGGCAGAGTGATTTGTTTACGTTCGTTAAGTTTCCTTCAAGCCATTGTTGGAAAATAGAGCTCGGAATTTCATCGCCAGAACTGCTCTCCTCTTCTGTGTTCTCGTTGATACTTCCACTTTTTTTCTCTTGGCTTGCTATGGCGCTAAAGAAAAATGCTACGTTGTGGATACCTGTAGTATTAGAAAGATAAAATGCGTCGAACTTTTGCACTAAAATGTACTTTGAAATCTCATCTGAAATCGACGTATTGCAACAAATACTAACCTGATATTGCACGGTCGCACAAATCTCGTTTTCCGCAAACAGCTGCCCACGCCTTTGGCAAGGCCTTATCTTTGACTTTGCAAACACATTTAGCGCTGATAATGCTACACCTTCCGCTTATTACTGGCGTAAGGTAGCACAAGGCCGTACTCTTTATACCCTCACTGTTGAGCTGTCGACATGGTTGTCTTGTTCGCTGCATTCTTCTTTCGTAGCGCAAATGTTGTGGCATGGGTACGGTGTTTATATAGTGGATCAGCGCCGTGAAATTTTGACGAATAAATTTGAAAGTTTAGGCTTTTGTTGACTATGTTTTCGACGTGCTGATGAATAACTGTGAAAGATGATTCATTAGTTTGTTTGTCATGTTTTGGGGTCAAATTTGTTGACGAGGACGCGTCGGAGATGATGTAACTATGAAATGAACGTTATATAGGGCGTTCCTTTTTTGCACGTTTCTTTAAAGTATGAGTCGCTGTTGTTAGCGCAGGACAATAAGGACGCTCCGATGTAATTTAGAGGGCAAGTTCAACGCCAAAAATGCAATCGCTTCATTATGATAGTGCTCCCCAGGAAAAATAGAAGCAAAAAACCTACCCTTTTTGGTGAAATACAATAACGATAGGATCATTAGACTTGTTCTCTGACTTGTTTTCTCGGACGCTCAAACAATGCAATCAAAACTGTCATTCAATCCAGGTAGCAGCCGGCGCGACCAAAAAGGTGTGATGCATTTAGTGTCACCATTTAGGAGCAAACTTGGTAATGAAATGCAAGAAATGATTGTCTTTCTCATGCCTTTTCGCAACGGACCTTTTTTAAAAGAAGTTTCTGTAATGCTCAAGGTGGAACTTAAACTCAACCGAAGCTTCATGTCTCTGGGAAATCTATAAAAAAACAATTGTCTAAAACGAAAACAAAAAATGTATGAAAATGTATGAACTCGAAGCTCCATGGCTCCACAAAATCCGGAAAATACATCGTTTCCGTGTGTGGTGAAAAGTTCTTTGAAATGGAAAAGAAATGCATTAAGCATTGACTGCTGGTGAAATTCATAGACAGTAAAACTCTCAAAAAGAGTAGCGGAAAAGACGGATTTCACGGATTACCCGGAGACATGAATGCATAAGAAGATAACTTGCAGTCCTGACTGACTGCTAACTGAAAAAGACTCTTAAAAGAGTAGCGGAAAATACGGATTTCACGGATTTCACGGAGACATAAAAAATATTCGTATTTCCGTGAAATCCGTGAAATCCGTATTTTCCGCTACTCTTTTAAGAGTTTTACCGTGTATGAATTTCACTAGCAGTCAATGCTTAATGCATTTCTTTTCCATTTCAAAGATCTTTTCCCCACACACGGAAAAGATGGATTCTACGGATTTAACGGTGAACCACCAAAGATCGCGATCAACCTTTCCTTTAATACAATTTTTGCAATCCAACACTGATTGTATAAACTCAGCGGATATAACGGATATAACGGATATGCCGGAGACAAACTCACGTAGATATCATGAAACAAAATCGCTCTGGGTAAACCCTTGTTTGCTGATATAAATTTAAGGCTACAGTATAGGAACAAGCGTGCCTTTCCATGGCCGTTCCCCTTACGAGGAACGCTTTTGCGGAAAATCGTCCAGATTTATTTCTAGTTCTTAGCAAAAGATCTGAGAATGTGCTTTTTAGCTTTTTCCTGCATAAGACTACCAACAGATATGATTTTAGAAAGATTTTTGCAGTACTAAGTGTTATTTTAAGGCTTCAAAAAAGGGGAACTGAATTTTTGGGAAACGATCACTGCTGTGAGCATCATCATCATCATCATCATCATCATCATCGTCATCATCAGTACCATTGTCATCATTACCATTATCATAATCGTTACATCCATCATCATCATTATTACCATCATCACTAGAGCAGTAGCCATTACCATCATTATCGTCATCATCATCGTTGTCATCACCATTGTCATTGTAATCATCCTTATTGTTATCATCATCATCATCATCATCATCATTTCCTTCATCATCATCGTAATTATTATTATCGTTATCATTGTCCTTGTCCAATAAACGTTTTTTTTTTAAGTAGGACTTCCAGTCCATCATTTTCTTTTTTTCATTACGCCATTATGTGTTTTAAAATTAATTTTTACTTCTAATCAGTGACTTGATGATGTAACCATGTGTGAAAATGAAGCCTTCCTTTCCTTCTCCAGACTGGACTTACAGAAAACATAGATGAGGTCATAAAAGAGTACAAAGAGACACGTGGCCTCCTGGTAATTAAAATAGTTTGCACTTAATTTTTGTTCTTTGTCTGTAGGAAATCAATCTAAGTGTCCCTTGTTTTGTTGAAACTGTTCAATCTTGTATCATTCAAACATTGCTTTTAAACCTTTAAGCTCCAGTGGTGATAAGTATCTATTTCTCCTTACAATATCATTACTTGATCAAACATACAGGTCCTGAGAATTAAGAAAATGATCACCTAAGCTGAGGTATCTTGATGTGTAAGCAAGTTCTCCCAACTAGGACCATAAGTAATATATGGAAAATAGTGAGGAGAACATGCATGTTGATATTGATGGTTTTCTTCATTTTCTGCAGCCGTTAAGAGCATGCATCCTGGGTCCACCTGCATCGGGGAAAACACTTGTTGTCAAGCAACTCTGTGAACACTACAAACTTCATCACATCAAAATCCAAGATGTCATTGATGAAGCTATTGAAAAACTAGTAAGTATGCCTTAAATGTACCACAAAATTCTAAAAATAAAAGCAAAGTACAAAAAGGTACAATTTAACAAGGTACGAAATTTTGTTTCAACACATCTTTTTGACATTGAGATTACAAATTTCCCAAATTTCCCGTATATTTTATTTTTCAATCGAAGTTAAGTATACCTGCAGCATTTTTTGCCCCATTTTTCCATGGAGTTTTTGGTTGAGCTCGATGTACATGTAAGCTCGACCGTGGTCTGTTTAGTATATCTGTGTGGTTTAATGTTGTGTTGTATTTTGCAGTTGCCTGTTGTGTTGTGTTGTGTTGCAATCTGATTTGTGTAGTCTGTTGTATTGTGTTGCATTGTGTTGTGTTGTGATCATAAGAATAAAGGAAATGAACACGAAACAAGCAATTTTTGATGTTTGTGCAAATTCTCCCAACTAGTACCATAAGAAATATATGGAGAACACTAAGGAGAACATGCATGGTTGAGAGACATTTGTATCTCAATTGGGTGGGACTAGGGTCAGGGAGAAGAATAACATTATGGTGCACTGGCAAAGGAGCTAGAACCATAAAGAACACGTATTTTAGAAACGTGTGACACATGTCATATCCTTTTTAGCAACGCAGTGCTGCTCGTGCAGAAGCCGAGGGTGAGGATGAAGATGATATGAAAGCACAAGAAGATCAAGAATTTTTGGAGACCCTTCAGGAAAGCAAGGATAGAAACAGCGGTAAATGAAGTGACCAGCATCATATTTCTGCTTACAATATCAAATAAGAATCAAAGCATAATTTAGATTTTGTTGTTGCAGAAAATATCCATACTCCCCACACGGATGGTTGTTTGTTTTGAACTCCCCCCCCCCCCAACCACCTCTCTGAAAATTCCAGTTTAGCTTCGTACTTTCCTTTAAAAATTGTGGCCTTTAAGTCTCCCTCCCCATACGGAATTTCCAGGGACCATCCATAGGGTGGGTATGTATATTTTCTGGAACCACACATTGTATCATTAGACATCAAAACCATTCCAGACCTGGTTTTTTCATTCAATTAGGTGAACTGTTTGGAGTAACTGTTGTAAAGTGAAAAATTTTCTAATTCAATCGGGTGCAATGTCCCTTGCCATTTTGCAGCCATTAATCCTATTTCCCAGATCTTGACACATTTTAGTGATGAACCTTTAGCCCTATAAGCCCTAACAGTGATGGAAATGAAATTTCTCTTTACATCATCACTACTTGTTTAAACATTCAAGTGGTGAGAATAAAGGAGGTGATCACCAAGGACAAGATGTCTTGAAATTTAGACAAATTCTCCTTAATAGTTTCATAAGAAATGTATGAAAAAAAGTAAGGAGAATATGTATTTTTATATCAGGGCTTAATGTCAGTGAACCAATGAGACCAGCGAGTCGAAGTATTTAATATTCAGTTTCTGGCGTCAAATGGTGTTTTGTTACTGTTTCTGTTGCTTTTTCCCTCATAAAAGAAAATAACACGGAGACTTAAATTATGCAAAAAAACGAACTATAATTATGTGCTCAAAATGTTTCTTGATTTTTGACAGGTCGTTATGAAGACCAATACATCATCAGATTCTACAAGGACAAGTTACATTCCATGCCTTGCCAAAACCAGGTGAAATAATTTATAATTGATATGTCCATTCTTCGTTCGTGACCACACCAGATGAAATGATTTGTTCATTTTACGTTCGTGACCAAACCAGATGAAATGATTTATAATTGATTTGTCCATTCTTCGTTCGTGACCAAGCCAGATGAAATGATTTACAATTGATTTGCCCATTTTTCGTTCGTTCGTAAACTCGCTTATTTATTTATTACCTTGCAATAGCATTGTATAAGTTAGTACTCCAGTTGCTTAACAAAGTAATAACAAAGTCGTGCAGAGTAGTATTTTCGATTACTGAAATCATTGCAACTGACATCTCAGCGGCTTACTTTTGTCTTTGTTCCTTTTATCAGGGATTTATTCTAGATGGCTATCCAAAAACCTATGAACAGGCCAAAGAATTGTTTGCAGGTACAGTGCCTAAACCCGATCAAATGAGCTGACCTTGTTATCATTAGAGGGTACTAGTAAAAAAAAATTAGGAAAAAATGCTAAATGTAAGTTTATTTTTGAGAAGTGAATAAAAACGTTAAACGAAGAAATTGCTAACTCAAATAATTGCTAAATCCTGTTTAGGACTCACTAAAATGAAGAACCCTTACAATAGATGTGTTTTGAAACTTAAAATGACAAAAACTAAATCATAAGACAGCTGACAAGAATGCGAATACGACAGCTAATCAATTGCTGCTCAAAAGCCAAGTTACCTTGTTTGCCATTTTGTCTGCTTGCTTATGTAGGATTTGTCGGAGCGTGTGGAACGAGTTTTCTTTTTAACATTTTCTTTTACAATAATTGTGAGAATTCTCGCACGCTGAGACTGGCTCTTGATTATTGTCAATGAGAGCGTAGCCCATTAAGCAACGCAACGCGAGGAGAAGTCTGTGATTTTTCCCGCACTACTAAATTGTTCTAATTTCTCTATGAGATTGTAGTCGAAGACTACCAAGTTTTTCAATTTGGAGATTATCTGGGGAGATGTTTTAAACGACGACCTGCTTTAAAACGTCAAGTGAATATTTAGGACGTCCATTTTATGGTCCATGCACATACATAGACTGTACACGTTGATACGATAGAGTCGATTGATTGAACAGCGTTTGCCAGGATCCTTAAAAGGCAATCCTTTCTGGACTGAATTTATTACCTTGTTGTAAATCACGGCCTTAGTTAAGAATGTGTTTTTCTTTCAGCTGAAGAAGGGGAGGAAGGTGAAGAAGATTCGCCGTTAAGTTATGACAAACTGATAATGCCAGGTAGAATGAATAAATCTCAGCTATTCGTTACATTCCTTTTACTTTACTTTGTCGCATTGCTTTGTAGATATTCCTCTTGCATTCCTCCTGTTCCAGCGGCACTAATGTTAGGCTTTTGTAGCATGAAGCCGCAAACAGTCCCCCCCCCCCCCCCCTTTTCCTTGGGGGTTTACATCTTAGCGATTTGGGGGACAATTGTGCGATCATGATTTTGAAATTTGTCAATAATTATGGCAAAGATTTTTTTTGGAAGTGTGTTTTATCTCATTAGATGTACATGTTTTGGTGAGTAGTATCGCTGTGTATATTTGCGAGTTGTGCTGTCGTTTGACGAGCCCGCTACTACACAACAAAACATCGCATAAGAGATTTATCATCCAACTTCACCTTTTTCAGGTTTGAGTAACGAAGAGAACTATGCGAAACAAGTGCAACAGGATGAGCGTGCACGTTGGCAACTGTCTTTTTTACTGTACGAATAACTGCCAAACCGGTGTTTTACCGTACAAATAACTAAGTGTGCGGATATCGCGGCATGTCTTTACTCGTTTCGCACGTTATTCGAACGGTACTTAGTGGCGATGGATTTAATTTCTGTGATTCCTGTCGAGAGTCTCTAAGAGCTTAGTTGCATGTATTTCTACATATTCCCGGCATTGTCCTCCACTGATTATATATTTTGTTAGGTTTCCCACCAAATTTTGGTTAGTTTCCCAACCAATTCGCTGAAGTGCGATTTTTGCACTTGGGCGGTGACTCAACAGTGAAGTGAAGTGTGTTTAAGAAGAGAGTACCAAGCCTGACTTGCAACCACTGGGTTTACATTATCGGCCTTGCTCTTTATTCACATCATTTCTCTCTGTGATCTCAGAGGTCGTGGTATCGCTAGAGGCCGCAGACGAATTCCTGAAAAACAGAGTCATGAATTTACCAGAGAGTGTTGTTGCTGGCACGCACAACACCGAGGAAGGTGCGTCTTTTTCTTTTCCTCTTTTACAACTTCTTCCCAAAAAATTTCTCAGAAAATTCAATGTTGATTGCACGGGTCAACTGTGTGGGTTTGTGTGTTATACAGGTTTGATGCGGCGGCTAGCTGAATTCCGAGCCATTAACACAGAGGATGAAACGGTCTTGAATTATTTTGATGAACTGGAGATTCACCCCGATCACATCGGTAAGTATCAAACACGAGAAAGAGTGTTACATCAGGATATCCAAACACTGAGAAGTGGGTTGAAAAAAACGAGGCGCAGCCGAGTTTTTAACCGACTTCGAGGTGTTTGGATACCTGATGAAACACTGTTTCACAAACCATTCACAATTCTTGGAGAAATTCAAAGCAAAAGTTCTCAAACTTTATGCTAATTAAGATCCGGTATCCAAACCACCGTCACAGTTATAGTTTTTTCCTTTGTTTTCTCTTTATGAATTATTAATGAGTTTGAGAAAAGAATAGTAATAAATGTCTTTATTCGTTTAATGATTATAAGACTTACATATCAAAGGCTACAATCGATACCATAAAGATGACAACCCTTTAAGCCCCATAATGATCAGCATCAAATTTCTCTTCATCATATCAGTGCATTATAACAGGTAAAGGTCATGAGAACTGGGGAAATGATCACCAAAGATGAATTGTCTTGATGTCTTAACAAGTTCTCCCAATTAGCACTCAACGAAATCTATGGAGACCAGTAAGGAGAGTTTGAATAATGATGACGGGGCTTAAGGTGGCTCCCTATAGTTTTATGACCGTGCGCGCGCTGATGATGCTTGCTGTAGTAATCTGTGCGCGCTCACATAAAATCGTAGGTGTTTCCTGATTTTTTATGACGTCAGCATAGCCAAAAAAAGCAAAGTTAACAGTAAATTTTCTCGCGTTTCCTTCGGTGAATTTTTTTTAAATTTTGCACATTTTGAGATACTAACGCTACCTTTCACATATTATTTTTTGGAAAAATTCTGTCAGAGCAATGCAGTTTAATGGTTAAAAATAAGAAATCACGTGATATCGGTGAATTAATGGCAAATATCTGTCATTATTTAGCTGCTTTGTTGCCATAACAAAGGCCTATGCCTAAGAAGCAAAACCTGAAAAATAAGGATTCTAATGTTGGTAACCTTACTGGTAAAATTCAGGAACAAAGATTGCAAGACAACAGAACTAGGGCTTCTTTTGCAAGTCTTGCCAGTTCGTATAGTCACTTTTGTAGAAACTCTAGCCAACCAACTTGCGCTGTAAAAGTCTATATTGCTTACTGATACGTAATATTCTTCATGTAACTAAACCGAAATGGGTTCTGTTTTCACAAACCGCTACACAACGGCTACACAAACGGCTACACAACGGATAGGAAAACAGAGAAGAGATTCACCTGACCAGG
The DNA here is from genome assembly GCA_964030785.1 of Siderastrea siderea. Taxonomy (NCBI): domain Eukaryota; kingdom Metazoa; phylum Cnidaria; class Anthozoa; order Scleractinia; family Rhizangiidae; genus Siderastrea; species Siderastrea siderea. Next base: position 13,004,577 of record OZ034970.1, read on the forward strand.
GAATACATGTAATAGTTCTTGCAAACAACTTTAAAAGTTTCGCAAACGTTTTGACGTCATGGTCCAGTGGTCTTTAGGTGTAAACTTTATGTTTACTTCTAATAATCGTTTTGATGTTTTAGATATAACGCAAGATAAATCAAGAAAAATGACACACACAGTGGAGCAAATCAAAAAACTCATGGGATCGCCCAGAAATTACGGTAAGTGTAAAAGAAAACTGTCCATGGACATACAAGATGGATGGACAGTCAAGCCGTCTTTGGTTCGTCATTCGCGAGGAGTACCAGAAACTCCCACTTTCTTTTTAGCCTTTATACGCATAATAATGTTTTTTTAGCCACGTAAATAGTTTTACAATGATTCTTTTGTTTTCTTTGAGCTAATTTTGTATGTTTTTATTTTATTTTTCCAAAACTCGTCGCATTAGCTGCTTAAGCTAGGGGCCTAGCAAGCTCCAGGTTTCGAGTATAAATAAAGTATGATGATGATGATGTTTTTTTTTCCTTTTATTACTTATGCAGTACACCTCCATTTTGTCACATTATGCATTTTTGACGCGTATTACCTTTCCCACCTTTTACCAACTAATGTCCCCAGTTTTCAGCATCTCTACTCCTCTCCATGTAAACGGCTAGCGATATAAAACAAATGTTGGTCTGAAAATATGTAACTACGAGTATTTGTTAGTTTGACTGAGGTTATGAGTTTTTTCAATTGTTTTTTCATCAGGTCCCACGCCTGAAGAGCTGGCAGAAATGGAGAGAATTGAAACAGAAAAGCGCGTATGTAGTCATTATCTTAAAAAACTTTAAATGCGTAACAGTGGACGACCACATTTTGAATTGCGATGTGAACGTTAGGCCGCCTTTACACGGTAGAGTAAAAAAACGTTTGCAAACTCAGTTTTCACATGATAAATCGCTCAAACTTTAAGTTTTTGCTTAAATCCCTGTTTAATGGGAGTTCTTTCCTAAACCTTCCCCCAGGCTCTGTTGTTGAGACTAAACATCACATAACGATGATTGAGAAACATTCACACATCAACTGAAGGAGTTCGTTACACAAGGAAGTTGACTGAAACAGTCGGCAAAAGTAGAGACTATTTCTATTTCTCTCCAACTTTTTGCCGACATGTTCGACAACCCTTGTTTCGTTTACACAAACCACCTTGTATTTGCCACCACAAGTTTGCCGTGTGAAGGCGCCGCCTTTTCTATAAAACTTTCTGCTAATTGCAAAAAGATACAAAACGCACGTCTCCGGGTGCTTGGCATAGGTGTACTTTTTTCCCCTTCGAGTTCTGATTGGTTCGTCGTGTTAGCTGTGTAGATTTTTCCCGCGTTTGGCACGGGTTGCACGTCCTCACGACGATTTCTGATCGGTTTGACGTGCTGCTATATGTTTTTTGTGATTGGCTGTTTAGTTATCCTGTTTTGTTTGTTGGCACAGCTTGAACAAGAGCGGAAAGCAAGAGAAGAACAAGAGAAACGAGACGCTGAAGAAGCCGCCGAGAGACAACGAAGAGAAGAAGAATGGGTAAGAAAGAGATTCTTTACATTTACAACGCCAGTACTTCGTATCCTCTAAACAAACAATTTAAGCCCATGTTCTTCCTAGTGATTTAAGTGGCTTTCCTTTTGTTATTTTTCAGCGTGTCCGCCTTTCAGAGGTGAAGCGACAGGAACACGAGTTGTTAGAAAATCAGTCCATTCCACTGAGGAACTACCTCATGAAGCACGTCATGCCGACCCTCGCCCAAGGCCTTATAGAGTGCTGCAAGATGCGCCCTGATGATCCTGTGGACTTTGTGGTGAGCTGGGAACACTTTTTCATATATATATATATATATATATATATATATATATATATTTTTTTTTTTTTTTTATGATGCGTAAAATATTCTCCCTTTTTAGGCCAAAATGGCGAAAATCGACACTCTTTTCATCCTCATTTGCATCCCAATCTCAAAGGACGTAGGTTCAAATCCTACTGAAATGAATATTTACAGGCTGTACTACTCCACGCCTGTTAAGGTCGGTTTACACATGCCATTTTTGGTGCAATTTTTGTCGCACTTTTCAGCGCAGTTTTTCCCCTTCTCAAGCCCGCGATAAAAATCAGAAGTGAAAAGCCCCCTGCACACGAGCAGATTTTCTTTGACAAATTTTCTATGACAAATGTTATTCGCTCGTGTAGATGAGAAAATTTGTCAAATCATTTTCTTATCACACAAACTGGCATGAAAAAACTGGCTCGCCAAATTAAAACTGGAACGCCAGTTTCCATTTGTCAAAGAAAATTTGTCAAATGTGAAATTTGGTCGTGCAGATGGATCGTCAAAGAAAATTTGTCAAAGATTTCCGGAAAATTACTTCCCAAATCCTTCGCGCGCGCGTTTTTCACAGCTTTTATCGAGCCTAACCAAGTGATTTAGCAGTTTCAGGAAATTTCTCTGCTTTTAGAAGCATTTTACACCACTAGCCTCCATTCTCCATGGTCCATCCGAACTCACCTGCATGTCACAATAAACGTACTGCTAACGAGACACACGATATAATTTAACTTGCCTTTACTTGAAAAACGAGCCTTGTTTTGGGTAACGTTTTTCGCTTTGTGCAACTTGCCGGCTTTCCCTCCTTGAGCGCTTGCCTTTCCGCTGTCCAAAAGCCATTGTCGGCACACAAACAAGGACATTTGTCAAAAAAAATTTGCTCACCCTTTTACACGGTCAAATCATTTGTCACAGAAAATTTGTCATATAAAATTTACTCGTGTGCATAGGGCGGCGATTTGAGTGCGCTGCGATATCGCGTACGTTTCAAACATGTTTGAAACTTAATGCAACTTAATGGCGATTTTTGGAAAATTGCAGCAAACATCGCCCTCAAATGACAGAGAATGACAGAGAAATCGAAATGAAATCGGCGCTAGTTTACACGTGTGACAAAAGTTGCATTGGATAGCGCGTCAAAATTGGCATCAAAAATCACGTGTATATAAATAGCACTTTATGGACTGTATTCCGCCTTGCCAGAGGTTGAGAGGACGCGTGAGTTTATGAGGAAATGACCGCATACGTGCAACTATCTTCAATTCTTGCACTTCTCTATCAACTAACGAAAAAAAACTTTGTAAACAGGTTGATATTCGGTGGGAGCAACCAAAAGATGCGAACGCATAACGGTTGGCGGTGAAACAAGAGCGAGGATTTAAAATACAGTCGAAAGCTCTCGCTCTCTCTTGAAACCTACAGACCCAGAATAAAAGCACTTTACTAGTCTTGCAGTTGTCTCACTTTGTAAAAATAGATTTAAGGGAAACATGTTTGTCATATCTATATTTTTCTTTCCAGGCTGAATACCTTTTCAAGAATAACCCACAGATTGATTAAGCGACTCGAGGAACCAAGAATTGTACAGTGGGCGGCGACCAAAGCAACATTTCAGCTTTTGGACGTTTTATAAATATACCACGCAGCCTTTACTTTAGCGGTGTAAAAGTAACTGTAGGAAATTTAATGAACATTCACTTAGCTTTATGCTTTCTATCTCTGTAAATAACATGGAATTAAAGTTCAAAGTTTTGATTTGGCTTGTCTGTGTGTGCAATAAAACAGCCGAGTGTAACCAAAGCTAATGCTGAAAATCCAATGAAGTATACATTAAACAAAAAAATTGTTTCTTTATCAAAACTCGAAGATTTTCTGAACACTGAAGAATCTAGTTAAGACTCGGGTCTAGTCGGGTCTTGAGTCTAGTCGAAACTCGCAATGCAATGGTACGCTCAGAAATTCCGAAGTACAAGTGGAGAAGTACAATCCGCAATTTGATCGAGCGCGGGCAATTCAAGATTGCATGAGCAGTTCGATCCGGCTACTGATAAGGGACAGAAAGATTAAGTGGTACGTTTGCTTGGCGTTTTGCATTGGCAGATCCCTACTTTAGTACAAAGTGGAAGCGCCAGAGTGAAAACACGTCTGAATTTAAAAGAGAAGAACCCGGAGTCTCCCCAAACGCGGCACTGCTGTTTACCGGATGGCAATGCAAACATTTAGAACGAATTTTCTCCTGCCCAATGGGTATTTGCTAGTGTTGTTGATACCAACTAGTGTCAACCTCGTCCCCAGAAAACAATCGTGCAAGTTTGCTCTTTGAAGTGACTTGGTAACATAAAAATTATAGAGAAAACGGTGAGGAGAATATGCATTTTAATATTGGGGCTTGCTTGACGCTTGGGAACGGCCGGCGTACCTTATTGCGCTTAGGAGCAGTTATATGTTTCCCACGCTTGGAACTGTTTGCATTCTTTTTCCCACCCTTAGTACCGATTGCATGTTTTCCCAACCTTGTCATCGATTGCATGTTTTCCTGCACTCTGCACCGATTGCACGTTTTCCCACCCTTCACTTCAGTTACATTTTCCCGTCCTTAGCACCGTTTGCAGTGACCTTGGCCTTGGTTTTGTCCTTGCAGCTGCCACAGTTTCAAACGTTTAACCCTCAGGCGAAGAGACAAGTATCTTTAGTAGGCTTCTCGGAATACGAATCTACGTTCTGAAAGACTTAACCGAAGAAGATTTATCCCTATGGCAACACCAGTTGTGACGTTACAGCTTATTCAAAATTCTCGCGCGCGCGCGCAATATAGCTAGAACCTGGATGAAAAGCGCACCATAGTAGAGAAAGCGCATAAACGTTTACGGTCCAAAAGAGTGATAATCAGAACTATTCAACAAATCTGATGAAGAAATTGTTCTAGTTCAAAGCTGAGAACTCTCTGAGCATTTCTTTCGCTTCAAGATTTGTTGCCTACGGAAGCCGAAAAGGGACAATCCAAAAATATTTTGCAAATCCCTTATTTTCTCTTGCTTTAAGTCACGTAATTCTCCGAGAGAATCCATCGACACAGTTATGTATAGGTAAGCCATACGACTTCAACTTGTCATAGCCATCGAGATGCCACGTTGTGTTTGGCCCTGGTGAGACGTATGATCGACGTTGCAGCTTTCTAGCCTTTCGAAGGGCTGATGCATCTGGATCCAACTCTCGTAAGATTTGCCGGCATGACCATGTCTCGAGGAACAGTAACATTCTAGGTTGTTCTTAGCTTTAGTGTTCCACATTCCACGATATTCAAGAAGCGAAGTTCGGATTATTTCCCCAACAGAGTGTTCGGAATGAACGTGGTTTCTTCTTCGTAACCCATACTGACTTAGCCTTCTCTTCAAAGTCCTCACGTTCATTAAAATCCCATGGTATTCTGCCAGAAAGTGAACAATGGTCTCATAACGAAATCCCCTTTTAAAGTAACGTTCTATAGCCAATCTCTCGTCTCCCGAGCTGGACAACACACTTTCCTGTTCACGTCTCTTTAGTGTTCCACACCGACGGCAGAATATTTCATTGTTCCCAAATTCTCTTCCACATTTATGGCAGAACATCGTACTTTAGGCTCTAACCTCTTTTCTTCACCATTTTGGATACGGAAGATGGCGGGAAAACGTCTTTCGCTGGCTGACTGCTGGCGCAAGCAGCACGCGACAAAACATATTTTCCGATTTCAAAAATATTTTTCTGGATTTCACGACCATTCTTGGATTGTAAACTATTTTCGAATTTTTGAAACAGAGTTATTTGTGGATCCTATAAGTTTCTTAGGAATTGTAATATTTTTTTTTACATTTGACAGACTCTTCAATAATGATTTCTACAAAAATTGCGATTTGAAATAGTTTTATGGATTTGCAAAGTATTTTCGGATTGTTAAAAGAGTTATTTGTGGATCCTATAATTTTCTTAAGATTGGTAATAGTTTTTTGGATTTGGCAAACCCTTCGACAGTGATTTTTGAAAAAACATTGCGATTTTGAAATATTTTTTGGGATTTGCAAAATATTTTTGGATTGTCCCTTTTCGGTTTCCGTAGTACGGTTGCCCGTTGGTAAAGAATGCTTCAAAGTGTCCGTTTTTACTCTTTGGAGAAAAAAATGGAAAACCAACAACTATGTGCGGATTCTTATTGGCTAGATTGCAAACATAGGTCTGCAATAGGTCTAAAGCCACTTTCTTTATGCTTCCACCCGGACACAGTTTTATGTAAACTGAGTGAAGGTTTCTCTCCTCGATCATTGGCTTTTCTGTTGAAGTTGATAGAGGATTAAAATGAGCTGAAAACTGCATCTAGAAGGTTTCCCAGTCGAAAATAAATTCATAGCGGTGATTAAAAGGTGGTCATCTGGCCGAAAATAAGTCAGCTTAGCCAGCCGGCAAGAGGAATGGGGCAAGGCCCCAGTCTTCTCGCCGGCTCGCTTCGCTCGGCGCCTTCCGCCGCCAAGACACTCGCTCGAATAAATGGACGAATAAGTAAGTGACCCCAAGCGGGGTCCTGACACGATTTGTCTCTGTTCGTCTGACTCTGAATTTTGCATGCTGCACGTTTCTTGAACTTGCCGAACTTTCTTTCCCCCCCCCCCCCCCCCTTTTTTTAAATTTTCTATTTATTGTCTGGATTAAGGATCGAACCCACATAAGTTCTTATTTTTGTCTGGCCAAAAACTTTCCTTTCCTCAAGTGTTTCTCCTTAGGTTCCTAGTCCAAAAGTCCGAAAAAGTCCCAAATTCCCTCACAAAATCGCGAGAAAAAAGACAACACAACCACAAGTTTTTCTTTTGGACTGTCAAAATGTCAACAACATCAATCAACTCGCGCGCGAAACTTATGACTTCCGGTGAAATAGATTTCCGATGCGATCTAACAACAAACTCTTTCTTTACTAAATGGGGATTGGAAAATAATCCTGAACATCGAGTAAACATTATTTGATCTTCTTTTGGTTTATGAGGATGTTCGTTCAAAAATAATCACTGAACTGAGAAAAAGGAAAAGAAAACAAAACAAAAACAAACAAACAAGTAAGCAAACAAAAGAAAGCAAAGCAGACAATTTTAAAAAGGACCTCACCGACACCAAACAAAATGGAAAAAAATAATTGATAAAATAAAGAAGAAACAGGACACCAAGACCCCGACCGGCGATCTCGGCCCTCAGTACCTAGACCCGGTCGGCGTTTTACTGACTTCCCATTACTTTTGTTTTAACATTACATTCAAATTTTAAATTAATGGTTAGTGATGCATAACCTCCAATATTGTTGTCAAGGGGATACGGACACAAACGTAAATATAAAGCAAAAGAAATAAAACCTTTTCAATTACAAAGGGCGCAAAATAACAAGCGTCCATTAGCAATTAATGGCTCGGCGCTTTCAGCCGGAGAAACGGAACTTCAAAACTCAAGGATGAAAACCACAGAAATGTTCCTGTTGTGCCCATCTCAGTAACGAGTGAAATGCGGAAAAAATCGACATTGAAAAATCACGATGACCACGCTTGAAACGATCGAAAAGTGAAAAGCGTCTTGCAATTGAAGCATCTTCTCAGCCTGAAGCAAAACATTTATTGTAACACTATGGAGATTGACTTCAAGTCGCTTGCCACGGTAGAAGGAGCCGAAAATTATCAAGAAGCGGCCATCATTCTCGAAGGCCCTCCGATTGAAATTTTCGCACAACGAGCTGCTCCTACAATCACGCTAAGACCGTTGCGGCAAACGCAGGGAAAGTTTTATTTCGAATGTAAAACCAACACAGGTGGATATATGCAGCTAGGCTGGGCGGACGAAAGCTTCAAGGCCATCGCTGACGAAGGAAAAGGATGCGGTGACGATGAGCATTCGTGGGCGTACGATGGTATGAGGTGCTTAAAATGGCACAACAACCACAAGGAGCAATATGGACGACAGTGGAAAGCCGGTGATGTGATTTGCATTGCTGTGAACTTGGAAGACAAAGAAGTAAGCTTTGGTTTAAATGGCGACTGGGAAGGAGAAATGGGATCCGCTTTTTCGGGGGCTACATTCCATGGAGCTGTTTACCCATGCTTGTCCCTCATAAGGGGTCAAAGAGTGCAACTAAATTTAGGTACTGAAAACAACCCCTTTGCTTACCCCCCTCCAGAAGGGTTCTTGCCTCTGACAGTCACCCACCCAGTCGAGAATTCAGGGTCTGAGTACAGTAGATTCTCCAGCTTTGCTCACGTCATTCAAATGGGTCTTTCAGAAAACAGTTTCGCTGTGTCCTTTCCCGGTGAGGTAATGGTGAAAATGATGGGAAGAGGGCTCGTATATGAAGGCAAAAAGAACGCACTCATTCACGCTGGCTACGAAGAAACGTTGAAGAAATGGCAAGAGAAAAAGGAGTCAATTCAAGCTCACTTAGGCCGCGCTGGCTTAACAAATGATGAAATTTTTGCCATCATTTGTTATACTCTCGAAAAGCCTCCAGTGTATCGGCATTTTAATGGAGACACAAGAAAAGGCTACACCGGTGATGGAATGGACTTTCCAATTTTATCCTACCTTTTACGCGAGGCCTGCAGAAAAATCCTTGCTGCCACACCCAGAGAAAATCGCACCAGAATCGTTTACAGAGGCGTCTCTATACAGTTCAGCGCCGAACCTGGTCAAATAGTTCGGTTCGGTTCTTACACTTCAACAACAGGGAGCATAGCAGTGGCTGAAGATTTTCAGAAAAATTCAACTGGAACTCAGTTCGTTATTGTTACTAAAATTGGGGCATCCATAAAAATGTTATCAGCTTTCCCTGAAGAAGACGAAGTTCTGATTCCGCCTTATGAAGTGTTCAGAGTCCACAGGATAGAGGAGGAACCTTCTAGAATTTTTTTAACGAGTTGCTTTGATGATGCGTTTGTCGATAGATACACTGTCGACGGCAATGCTGTTAACGAGGCGGTGGCGTTGGCGAAGAAGTTGACAGAGTAGCCAATGATGTCCAAGCTGTTTTTAGTTAGCCAATTTGATTCAGCTAATCTGACTTTTTTGGCTTCGCGTTTTGTTGCGTGCCTGCCGATTATATAAGCTCCCAATCGCTCTGATCCGTTTAGGAATTCATGGAATACAGATCGGGTAGAACCCAGGACTCTTAAGTCTAATTTACACGTACCGATTTTCGGCCCGATTAGTTGGCTTATTCGTATAGGCCAATTTACAGTTTTTACAATTTGAGGCCTATTTCTTTTTATATTGGCATAACGAGGGGGTGACTCTCTCTCCGCAGAGGCTCCTATTAGTAAACAACAGTGACAGAGTAAACGGGAGCGCAATGAACAGAGCGAGGGGGAGAGAAACGGGAGCGCGGGGAACGATGGGAAGAGGAAAAAAAAGCGTTCCCCGCTCTTCCCCGCGCGCTTTTTTTTTCCTGTACCCAGCCTCCGCGCGTTTTAACCGAAGCGTGCAGTCAAGGCGCGAAAGTGAGAGGCCTCTGCGGGAACGAGAGAGGGCCTGAAAATCGGGCGGATCAGTTAAAATCTGTTGTATTGCGACAGATTTCTAAAAATTTATAAATGGGGCTGATTTTGGTCCGCTCACTCATTGTCCTAATCAAATCAGCCCATATAGGCTCGATAAACGGCTACATTTCAGCAAAGTCTTTACTGTACCTCCTAAAATTCCACATGCACTTTTGAGCCCCAATAACTCCGCAACAAAATTTATCTTAACCAATAAGAGCTTGCATGCTAATGAAGGCTAAAAATCCCAGGTTATGCACCTCCTTTATAAGGACAACCAAAACTAACACTATCCACTTGACTTGAATACTTTCAGTTCTGCTTGCTGACCCTGACTTGCCACAGATTTGGCGTTATAAAGTTTCTCCTTCGAAAGTCTTATTGATAATGGCAAGATCTGCACTAGACTAGCTCCTAGTTGCTCATTTCCTTCTTGCGGACAAAAGAGATTTTGAAAAAAATGACTGCAAAACGTACGCTGCAGATGTAAATGTGTCATGCGAAACAAATGTCCAGTTCACGCGCGTGGAGCGTGCGCGTCCTGCATAATCAGAACGAGTGACTTGGACCAAGTCTAGTTTTACACTTGCCTTGTTAGGATGGAACGTGCACAGCAGATATATTTTCCTTGGTAAAGCTAGCTTTTAGTTTACACTAACTTTTGTACAAACGTCAAACTATGAATCGCTACATTCGTCACTTCCGGACACATCTCAGTCCTACTTTCCTTCCCGTTAGCAGCACAGGAAGGAAACAGGAAAACACTTCTACACACTTGCTATCATTTATCTATTTTAACTTGTTTTTAAGTTCAGGATCACAGTTATCACGGAGCCTTGCGATGTCATGGTCTTGAAAAAGCATTTAATTGAATCATAGAATTATTTCATGCTTCAGAACTAACTTACTTGATCAATGTAACGACGATAGGCTTAGCCAGACATTAAACGATGTGTACCAGATACCTTGTGTAATGGACGAGTATGCATATGTTATAAAATTAAATATATATATATATATATATATATATATATATATATATATATATATATATATATATATATATACTGGAACTCAAGTTTGTTTGACCATGCGTAGCTGGCGGGATTAGCGTAGCTGGCAGGATAGTTCTGCTGGCGGGATTAGCATAGCTGGCGGGATACTCGACTCCTCCCCAATTCCCTCGCGGCTCGCTCCAATTCCCTCGCGGCTCCGCGGTTCCCTCTCTCTGCCATTCGCCATAAACAAAGCACGCGCACTCGGTCGCGCACTAATTACGTTATTGACGATCATTTTTCAGAAACTTGTTCTTGTAAATGGGGGAACGGAAATGAAGGGAAAATGATTGCTCCGTCATCACACGTTTTTTTTTTTTAACGTTTTCAACACCAATAAAGGGTCGATTTCCTGACCAACACGTAACACGTTTACTTTTTAGTTGCCTTTTACAAAGCGCGGTGCTCACTAATAGAAGTATTTTTGAAAAGGTCGATAAAATGAAAATTATCCATATGCTAATCAGTCACGTTCTGGGAGCCGACTTGAATAATGGAAATGAAAAGATCTATGATATTGCGACTAGTTGTTGAGATGCGAATTTCCAGTGCAGTGAGGTACTAATTATAAGCCGATTATAACGACCTTTTGTAAGAAAATGTGATACAAAAAATCGAATCAGTTATTTTTATTTACTCTTTTTTTTTCTATTCACCTTGTTTTTAGAGAAATAATTTTTGTTATTGCTAAATGCCATAATCAACAAATTATCACAGTCACTATTTAGTCGTGTGTATTCAAGACAGTCAAATTTGCCGACGTGTTTACGAACAGCACTTCGTCGGAAGTCACGAGATCCGAAGTCCACTTTGCCACGTCTTCCCCTCGTACATGACGTCATGGTGTGGAGCAATTGCCTCTATCCCCCTCCAAGGATTATTGTTAGCACCACGCCAAGCTGAGCTGAGTGGCTCGCTTCCTCTTTCACCGAAAAAGCAAGAGATTTGCCGGTATTTGTCCATCAATTCATTGGAAATTTAGCTTGGCACACAGCTAAATCTACGAGCAATTCATTTGGGAGCGAGACAGCCTATCATGTCCACTATGAATCCCGAATAGTAGGTTTAGATTATGCTGTCCTCAATGTTTCTTCCCCTCTGGCAGGGTTTCGAGTTAAACCAGAGATGATTCTACGTGTCATTCGGAATTTTTCTCTTACGGAACGTATTACTACTCTATTTTGTTTACAGTGATTACCTGTTCAAGCTTCTACTTATCGGAGACTCTGGCGTTGGGAAATCATGCTTGTTACTTCGGTTCGCGGTTGGTATTCGCATTTTCCTGTTCTTTTGACGAGTATTGCCTAATACATTGGATTTCGATCGACAGTGTCCTGCTACCGGCTCATGCTTTTATTTCAATCAGTGTTAACCTTCGCTGTTTTTCTCCAACATTTTAGGATGACACTTATACGGAGAGCTACATCAGCACAATCGGGGTCGACTTTGTAAGTTAAGCTTATAAATATTCTCCTTCTCTCTTGCTCTGTGGACAAGCTAAGCTGGCACTTGGCGGCAAAGACGGATACGTAATGTTAATTCGTTGATTTTCTTGATTTTCCCCGTAGAAAATACGAACCATAGAATTGGACGGCAAGACGATAAAGCTACAAATTGTAAGTACCGTTAAGAAGTTCGTTAATATCTTTGGAATTAATACATTACAATTTGTAAAAATGTAAGTTAAATTGATAAGAGAGAAACATCAAAGTCACCATTACGTCGTTGAATCACAATGCACTTTGCCCGAGTGTAAATTACGATATTACAATAAATCTAAATTGATAATCATTGTTTTTGTTTTTCCAGTGGGACACGGCAGGCCAAGAGCGTTTTCGAACTATCACATCTAGCTACTATCGAGGAGCTCATGGTATTATAGTCGTTTACGATGTTACGGACCAGGTACATCTAAATTCTGATTTTATATCTGTACTATGACGTACTTTAAATTATTATGAGTTTGCAAGTTGTCTTTTTCGCAATCATGTTTTGTTGTGCCTGTATCTATAGGATTGTCCAGTTACTTGTAGCAACACAACTGAACTTTGGTTTCCTTGAATTGCTTGTTGACCTCTTGAAGTGACGAAATGTCGTTGAATACACAGGCATTTCAACGACATGGACAGGATTTTGCATATTCTTGTAAACAAAAGTTCAGTGTAAAGTCCTCAATAAATTGTCCCTCCTACTTTTATGTGGATGTATCAATTTATAAGTACTATGCCCCCTGGCTCAAGATGCACTGAAAGCATTTCAAATTTCAGTGGTTTGTTATGTCATCAAATTTTGGCAAGCTTGTCAGAGGTTTGGGAACTAATGATTTCCAACATCAGACCACTTTATGCAAACAATATCTGTTTTGCATATTGCCTCTTGAAGTGCTAGAATATAGATAGCAAACAACAAATTAAATTTTTGAGCCTTATTTAATATCATTTGACTCATTTTAATACCACTTGCGAACTGTCCTAATAAGGATTTTGCAAGTTATACATGAAGATAGAGTCATGGAAGTTTTCGTTGCTTGTAGTAGTCAGAAATAAGTATAGAACAGTTCCTTGTATGAGCTCTTCAGTTTGTGGTTTCTATTTTTGGTGTTGGAGACCGGAGACCTGTACTGGGTTATTGAGCATGTCCTGCTTTGAGTGCAATAGTTGTTGTAGCTCAGCGAAAGTGATTTATGGGCTGGCAAACCTGCTATGGGCTTACCAAGCTCACGTCACTTTTTTCTGGGCCTTGCAGAGCTCCGGTCACTCACACTTTCTTTAGTAGCAAATGAATTTCATGATACAAATTTATGATTTCCTTCAATCACATACCCCCCTGGGTCATCCATTTTAAATTCTAAGCAATTAAAATACACACAATTAAATGTCAGTTTACCATGTTATTCATCAGAAATAAGTATAGAACAGTTACTAATATGAGCTCTTCAAGTATCTTCCTAGAGTTTGTGGTTTCTGTTTTTGGTATTGGAGGCCTTTACTTGGCTTATTGAGCATGTAGCACTTTTAGTGTGATAGTTGTTGTAGCCAAGAGAAAGTGACTTATGGGCTGGCAAACCTGCTGTGGGCTTACCAAAAGTCACTTTGGACCTTGCAGAGCTCCAGTCACTCACACTTTCCTTAGTATCAAATGGATTCCATAATACAATTGTTTTAGTTTCTTTAATCACGTATCTCCTGTGGGTCACCCATTCAAAATTCTATGTAATTAAATACACAGAATTAAATGTTAGTTTACTGTGTTACTCTTCACAGGAGTCTTTTAACAATGTCAAGCAGTGGTTACAAGAAATCGACCGATATGCATGTGAAAATGTCAATAAACTCCTTGTTGGAAACAAGTGTGATCTTACAACAAAGAAAGTAGTGGACTTCACAACAGCAAAGGTGAGTCATTATTGTATTTGTGGCATCAGACAGGGAATTTAACAAGGTTGAGTTGTCTTCATGTTCAGGGTTGTGATGTCTGTTCTCAGACATTATTTCGTTGTACTGTTAAGTACAAAAGAATTAATGCAGAAGCTGCATTTATCATTCTGTACAGCTCTCCTCTCCGTGTTTGTGTTTTGAGTGAATGTTATAAAGGATAGTGTAACATATAGAAGCTTAACTTCCAGCATTGAAAGTTAACTTCCGCCACCTTTAACTTCCATACCATTTGTATCCATTCTTTGACTCTAAGGAGAGAAGGTGGAATCGTGGAGATCTTTGTTATGTGTATTACTAAGAAATAGGTAGAGAACAGCTCCCAGTATGCGCCCTTCGAGCGTCAGGTTATCACATTCCCTAGTAAACTGTTCTCTGATGCCTTTGGTCAAATTGTAATGCTTAGTTGTACATGTAATACTGTCTGCAATGACCCTGGTTTTTTCAAATCAACTTTTTTGTCTTCAGGAATATGCAGACTCGCTGGGAATACCATTCTTGGAAACAAGTGCAAAGAATGCCACAAATGTGGAGCAAGCTTTTATGACAATGGCTGCAGAAATAAAGAATCGCATGGGACCAGCCCCAGCCCAACCAGGAACTAGTAATGTCAAAATCAATTCTAGTACGCCAGTAAAGTCAGGAGGCGGTGGATGCTGTTAGTAGCAAATCAAAGACATTGGACTACAAACCGTTTGGTTTGAGTTACTTAATACACCTACAGAAAATGATAACAGATCCCCATTTTATACGTCTTTCCACATTTCGAATATATCACAGACTTTTTTCTTGGAAAGGGGTATAATTGGGAGTACCAAAGATTAAAGCATTGATGGTCATTGTTCTCCTCCATGTTGATAAAATGGTGCGGCATAATTTAGACAGCAAATTGTAGAGCTTTCTTTATCTTTCTAATTTCTTCACTGAAATCCACTTTTCCCTTTTTAAATTTGAATGTAGAGGTTGGATTTTTGAAAAAAGTCAAGTAAACTGGTACCAAAATATTGTATGTTAACAAACACTGTTTAGAGTGTACTATAGAATTTGCTGTATCACAAAGTAAAATAAAAAGTATTGTTGAATTGAGAGGCTGTTGATTAAAATAACACTTTGCGAAAAGACACAAATTTAATCTTGCCTTTATTTATATTCTTGGATTAAAAAGTACGTAGTTGATCATGAGCAGTGAATGATAAGTCCAACTGGACTACTGAATTGTTTTGGAAGGTTCTAAGAGAATAGTTTTATAAGGATTTCACTAAATTCTAAATCAGTAGTTCATTCAGAGCATTTTGTAATTCTTATGACCCGCTCTCTTACATAAAGCATCTTAAAGTTCATATATATAGTCGTGAGACTGGTATTGCACAAGTTTAGTTCAAGAAAAAAATTATCATCAGTAGACCCTGCTATCTCAAAACGCCCAGCAACCTTGAACGTGAACTAGTTTACTATCGGCTGTAGCAAACATTCGTTATCTTGAACTATTTTTGGTTTCCATTTGCATGTTTGAGGTTGCAGAAGTCTGCTGTATTTAGTTTTGGTAAATGGGTTTTGCACTAGTGCATCACTGTGGAATTTTCATTTTGAAAACAAGCTACCACGATATCATGAAAATAATCATTAACCACTCAAGAAGCTGCAAGTTTGGGACTATTGAACCCCCAAGATTTTAAACATTACACTTGACTGTCCAGTTGAGTAGTCATTGAGTTCTGCACGTCATTTGGAGAAGGGATTGCTGCTTGTGCCAAGGAGCCTCCTTGGCAAAACTTTTGCCACTCTTATTAAAGTTGCAGAATTCTTAACTGAATAGACTTCTGGGAGGTGCAAAGGAAGCTGTTTTTCATTGTCTTGATAAAGCACTGAAAGTTGCCTTGCTCATGTTTTTCAAAGTTGAGCATTAGCAGATACTAAGAAAGGAAACTTGAATTTTGTCATTATCCTTTCCTTTACGTCAACTCCATTTTCTCCCAAAGTGACCATGGCAGTTCACTTAGCATTTCCCAAGATGACTATTTCTGGATAGGATTCTATTTACTGTTAAGTTTTCAAAGTCACACGATCATGTAATTATGCAAGCAGGGTAGTCTCTTTTTGTTGTAATTATAAAGCTATATTCAATAAAAAATGTGTGAGCACATCACTGTTACGACGTTAACTATATTCTTTTTTTTTCTCAGAATCTTTCTCACCTAAGGTATTCAACAATCTGCTAGAAACTGACAATCAGGATATTTAATATGTATACTTAATTTATACCCAAGTTCCTTACTAATTGTATAATTCAATTAGCTTTTTCGTGATCTTTGTCAGCCTATGGGACATCTTTGTGTTGTTGTAAGCTGGGAATGTCTGAAGTGGTTTTGAAACAAAATCCCTAAATATCTTGCTGTTTCCCCAGCCTATGAAATTGAAGAAGGGCATTGGCCTGGCAACATAGCGGGGAATCCAAGATAAACTTAAGGGGAGGAAGTTTTTAGGAAGCAGGAAAAAGAGAAAGAGTGGGAAACGTTTTTGTAGTAGAATTTCCACATTTTGCAACAATTTGGAGAAAATTGTTGAGAATTGCACAAACTGATACTTTGTGGAAAAAAGTGCGAGAGTTAACTGCAAAATATAATACCATATGTGAGAAAACAATTCATTAATTTTAGAGGTTGTGAGTCATGGGCTTGTTGGTAATTGCTCTAAATTAAAATTTTCTTTTTCAATATTTGACAACTTTTTTTCCAGTATTGTTTCCGACTGCACTCTTCCTCCGACTAGCTGTTAAATACTGGGCATTGTAATCCTGTTTTTTTACCTTCCAAATTTAATTTTCTTATTCTGTGTAGATAATTTGTGCGGGAAAGGAGCCCTGAGATCAGGGTTTGCTGGACTAAAACAAAACCGCTAAATTAAATGCACTTTCTGTTCGCTTTTTCTCCAGAATCATGAAAATTAATACTCGTAAAATACAGCTGTCAAATTTCCGTGAAATTAGTAAAAATTAGGTCATGTTTATACCTCTGCGAACTTAGAGGTACTTTGAGGAACTTGGATTTATTATTATTATTATTATTATTATTATTATTATTATCATTGTCATTATCATTTTCATTATCATTATCCTATGCACCAGTTATTAGAGGTTGTTGGGCAACACTCCTCCCCTCTTAACAAGGGCTGCATAGGAAACTAGTGTCTATACTGCTCAGAGCTTTAGTAAGGTCTATAAGCTTTAAACTGTTAGCAAAAACAAAGAATTCATTTACTAGTACAAAGTCCTGAAGAGAAGACATCAGACAATTAGAAATGGAGAATTCAGACAAGACAGCATTTTATTTTCATGTGCAATAAAATTCCAACAATGATCCTTCAGCAAAATAGCAATACTATTGTGAGCATGGCAACAGTATTTTCAAATAATTATTTCAATGACATTATTTTGAAATACCATGCTATTAGAACAAGTCATTGAACCATCTTAAAGAATTAAACAACACAACTCTCAACTTTTCCAAATAACTTCACTTTTGTCATATATTACACTGTTGTACACAAAAATTGTAAAAAAATGGAAGAGATGAAAACCAAAGATAAAAGCAAGGAGAAAAATGTGCATGGGAAAATTAAAAACAAAATACTTTAACTCATATCACAGGGCTCTACCTTGGCTCAAAAACAAGAGGACATAAAATTCATTCCTAATGAGCCCTTTCACTGCCAGGATATTCCAACAAAGACCAAAATTTCATTCTGTAATACGCTGAAAACAAACAGCACCATTTGGAGGTACTGCTAAAGAGCTTTGAATAGAATATGATGAAATCATGGGATTTCATCCACAGACTCAAACGTTAGAGCCACCTTATACAGCATAATAAACAGTACCACTGGAAAGTGCTGCTCAGTAGCTTTCATTTGAATGGTCACACTTTAGGATTTCATCCGCAGACTCAAAAGATAGAACCACCTTGTACAGCATAATAAACAGCACCACAGGAAAGTGCTGCTTAGTAGCTTTAATTTGAATGGTCATACTTAAGGATTTCATCTGTAGACTCTGAAAGTTAAACCACAGTACACAATTTAGTGTAATGTGCATTAACTTGTACATATTTGCATAGATTTGCATAATACATTTGCATAAATTAATTGTTTGGAAAAAAGGACAGGGAGCTTTGTCCGGTTGTTTTAATAATTCCTGTAAATTATTTTTGTTCTGCAATTTGGCTTTTGATCCCTTCAAACTGTCACCTAAATTAGGTGTCAATGGAGACTCTCTTAAGCACGTCAGAAAAAGAGAAACCTTGGTCAACTTTCAATGTGCGGTTTGTGAAAGTTATGAGCTTTCAACAACCGGGCCCAGTCATTGGTGTGATAATAAAACTTAACTTTTTGAAAACCTGTTTCCCAAACAACAAAATTCAGTCTGCAATGGCCAATTAATTGTAATCATTACACCAGCTATCAATAACCATGAACTCTGAACTTCAAAATCCAACTTCAGATTGTGTTTTTCATTGCTGTCAGTCAATAACAATAATATTGTTATTACCTTGACAAATACAGTAAGAGACTGTTAAAAAAAAGTATATCAAAATACAGCAACTAAAGTGTAGGAACTTGATTGTTTGATCCCTCTAAATTGAACTTCCAAATGAACCACGACAACGATTGACAGCAGTGAAAAACACAACCGTTGGTTGTGCCTTAGCCGTCAGAGTTCTTGTGTGATTGAACCGTGCAGTAAACAAAAGTATCCCAGCACACAGAAAACTTGAAAGCTATTTACAAAGAAAGCAGAGGCCTGTCCGATAAATGTCATTATGGTTTTGAAAACAGCACGCCTGCAGCATAGCTCACAGAACTGTCATCCTCATGATCACAGGCATTAGACTGTGAATAGTGAATAAATTTTAATGTCCATGGATGAGTTACACCATTCATTTGCCGTAACACTTCCACTGCCTGTAAAAAGAACAGTTACCTTGCAGTTAGTACTGACAGTAAACAGTGTTACTAAATAATTATTATAAACCATTTAAAAAGAAATGAAATTAACGTAAAGAACATCCTCGCAGTTATTAACACAACTTATGCAGTTGTGAAAAGAAAGCCTGAAAAAATCAGGCTTGCCGGGATTCGAACCCTGACCTCTGCGATACCAGTGCACCGCTCTAACCAATTGAGCTAACAAGCCAACTGGGAGCTGGTCATAAAATTGGTTCGTAATACACCCGGGAAAGATGAAGATGAAATTATAAATATGTGAAATTCATATATTTGAACTGCGGAATGAAGAAATAAATGTAAAGAAGATCCTCGCAGTTATTAAATGCAACTTATGCAGTTGCGAAAAGAAAGCCTGAAAAAATCAGGCTTGCCAGGATTCTAACCCTGACCTCTGCGATACCGGTGCAGCACTGCACCGGTATCGCAGAGGTCAGGGTTTTCGAATCCCGGCAAGCCTGATTTTTTCAGGCTTTCTTTTCGCAACTGCATAAGTTGCGTTAATAACTGCGAGGATCTTCTTTACATTTATTTCTTCATTCCGCAGTTCAAATATATGAATTTCATTTATTCATAATTTAAAAAGAAATGGTCACACAACACAACTCCACGGTATGGCCTTACACATGCGCACAGCCACAATTATCACCTGGGCAGTGGCAGCTATGGACAGGTGTTTTGTCCTTGTTAGGACTAATCGGCATGGCATAGCCCCAGGCACAGAGCTGTACAAAGTCATAGCATATCCAAGGAAGAAATAGCTGTCCATGGCTGTGTTGTAGGTGAAAATGAATTTCAGGTCAAATGATTTCAAACTAGTTTGATTTGTATTTTCCTTTGTTTCACTTTGATGATAATGACTATAAAACTGTAAAGGAAAATACAAATCAAACTAAGTTTGAAATCATTTGGACCTGAAATTCATTTTAACCTACAACAGCTGCAATGCCCAGGTGAATGGCTGTGTTCATGTGTAAGGTACTGAAATACCATGGAGATGCGTTGTGTGACCATTACTTTCAAATGGTTTATTTAAGTGTTACTAAATCCATCACCTGTGGAGATGTTTATTATCTTTATACCCAGAAGGAGTCCAGTACTCGGTAAATAATTGGGTGAGGGTGTGCTGCTGGTACTTTTTTGAGACCCTTACGTTACTCCAGACCATCTTCAGCTGCAATATGAAACCCTATTCCAGACAAGACACCAAAAATCTCTTCCCTATCCCAGACTTGCTAAGTGTCAATCCCTAGGGAAGATGAACGTTTGTTCGTTTGTCTCACGATGGAATCGTTTTGAGTTGTCGATCACGACATTTCGACTGCAATACTGCTAGTCTTCATCAGGCAATGAGGTCGATTGTTAATGTGTCGCTATTTGTAGCATGTTGGTTCGCTGCTATTGGTGCATTTCGATCCTCATTATTATTCCGAATATTAGATGTTGTTCCCTTGTAGGTCCGCTTTGTCGTTTATCGCCTGTTAATGTGCTTTTTGATCGTAGGTATCCAAGCTTCAGGAATTTTGATTCCACTATCTCTATTGATGTTATTAGGATGAAATCTTATATGGATAGCCTCTTTGACCCTATGTGTGTACCAGTGACGGTCACGATCAATAAACTTAACTTCTTTCCAAATAGGAAGATGTCACCTTTCGTTAGCGGGCTCCGAAACTGCGGAGGTTTGCATGTGAGCAAGCTGTATACATCTGTCGTGTTCTTTTAGCCTTTCTTGCATCGCCCTCCCCTGTTTCCCTGATGTAAACTTTGCCGCACTCACGTGGAATCTTATAGACGACACCACCTTGTTTAGTTGGTTCAAGGGCGTCTTTCGGTTGCATTAAGTGAGACCTAAGAGTTCTGTCCAATTTGAAGATGGTGCATGTGCCTTGTTGTTGTAGGCAGCGGCGAAGAACCTCTGATACACCTTTTATGTAGGGTACCGATAATAAAATGTTTCTTTTCTTCAGAGATAACTGATGGTTTTGTTGTGAGGTGTTTGGGGTTAGTAAACAAGTAGTACAAAACATGTTCGTTTTCAAAGCTAGCACATTTCTCCCTTTGAAAAACAATCTCAAGACAGATGTGAAGTACATATTAAGATCCTCTGAGTAATATTCTGGTCCACTACTTGTTAATCTCTTGCTAAGGTGGGGCCTCTCTTAACAGAAGGTAGGTTTCCCCAACAATTTGCCTCAACTGGGGGGAGTAACTCAGATATATTAATGTCCAATGGGGGGGGGGGGTCAAATGAGGCCACCCCCCCCCCCAAAAAAGAAAAATCCATTAGGCTAAAGCTGGACCCAAAGTGCAAAGGGGTTGCAGTAACCCGTACGAAAATGTCTGGCCTAACTTTAACCTAATTTTGGCCTGAATTTTAGCCAGACAAAAGCCAAAATCCCTAGCCTAACATGTAACCTTTTTAAGCGTCGCGTTAACCTGAAAATTGGACCTTAACTTTAACCTAATTTTGGCCCGAATTTTAGCCAGACAAAAGCTAAAAATTGTTAGCCTAACATTAACCTTTTTTAGCCTCGCGTTAACCTGAAAATTGGACCTTAATTTTTTCAGGCTTTGAGCCTGACATTTTTAAGGCTTCAAGAATGACCCAACGGCAGAGTGAATGATCACCTAAAAACGATTATTTTTAAGGCTAAAAACACAAAAACTGTAACTAAAGGCAATTTAAGCATTAACAATAACTGAGACTGTTCAGTCAACAGCGGTTCAGTTCAAGTAGCTTATGTGATATCAGAAAAACGAACAACAATTTCAAAATGCACAAGTTAAGTTTATTTTGTAACCTTTGTACACGGTAAAATTGCAACAGTGGCGTAACACGTTAAACAGTAAAACTACAGTGTAGCACACAATGTAATATAAAGCTAAGAACTACAACACTTTATAGCTAGGTAAAGGTTAACGTCGACTTGATATTTTTATGGTACGGAGTTCGAAGGAAAAGTAACTGCAATCATCTCATTATCAATGTCGACCTCGGAAGTAAACTGTTGACTAATCATGTGCCACTGATAATTACAATTTTGAAGCTAAGGACACTTTGCTCACCTCAGTATTATATGCGGTCAGCTCTTCCGTACATTCTTTCCCTTGTGGAAAAATTGACTCAAATACATTTACAGTGTACGGGAGTCACTTCAATTTGCAGGAGATCAAAGAACCTAAATTTATCGTGGCGAACATTATCCTTGTGAAAGTGGCTACACAGCATCGGAGCCTATCCGACAGAGCAGTCCGTTCGTTGTTTACAAGATGGGTTCACATCGATCTTCGCTCCAGAAAAGCAAAACATTAAAATCTTTTCCAACTTAAAACTGCATAAGTTCTTCTCGCTAAAGCTGTCCGCGCGCTCTTCTAAGTGAATTACCAACGGTCGAGAATTTCAGGTCAATTTTTGTAATGCGATCGGGCGGGATAAGAAACAATTGTTGCATAAAAGTTGGCCAATTAGATTAACGCGTCAGCTCTCTCAAGGGAATTTTGCGATGAAATTCCAACACGTGCTTGTCACGAAATGTGGAATAATGGCGCTTTATTCGCCGAAACTGCTCAGAAGCTTATACTTGGAAAATATTTTTTCAGTGTATTGTCATGTACACACAATAAGCTCCCTTCATTTTTGCCTATGGATCGAATTAGTGAACTAAATCGAACAAAGAAGGCGACGTAAATACTAAATATCTAGACTGAATTTGATTACGCTAAGCGGAGCTAACAGCTACATCAAGGAATTGGTGAATGGGAAAAAAATAAAATAAAATTCGCATATATAACGGATAGCCGTTGGCACAAAAACGGACCATGAAACCGACAAAACTGAATCATTCCGGATCAGTCGGATAACTGCAATTAATCTAAATCGTGGTGAGTCTGTTTACATTTTGCATTTAAAAAAAAGATAAGTTATAATGATTCTTCCCTTGCTTGAATTTGTTACTTTCCAAGCGTATGTATCATGATTTGGATTTTGTAAGGTTATTGTTAGGTTAAATAATTTGGTCAATCCTGGTTATTTTGAAGACCAAATAAATGTCAGGCTTTGTAAGGCCAATGTTTAGGCTACCTAAACAGTAGTCTGTCGCCCTAAAAAAAATTACGCTGTGTCAGGGTACGTTTTAGCCTAACTTTAAACCTAACACAACCTTATTAATTTAAGGTTTGGCTTCGTTAACCTAACAAATTCGCTGTTAGGCTTTTGTTAGGTTTGTTTAAGGTCTCAGTTCACTAAATCAGGCTAGAGTTAGGCCTGAATTAGGCTTTGTCAGGCCACAGGCAGCCCAAGCTAGGGTTGAGAGCTGCGCATAAATTAGACTGTTTTTTCCACGCTATGCATAATAATGACATCGGCAACATTTAAGAGTTTGTATGGAAATGATACAAAACGTCTCAAATTGCCACAAATCAGAAAGAAGTCGAAATAAAAAAGATTTGTCTTATTTCATTGTTTTATTGGTCATAATTGGAGGGCTTCCTGGGCTGGTTTGAAGCTTTTTGGGCGAGAAATTGAGGTTTATATTTTTCATCAGTTACTGAACGTTTAGAATTAATTAAAGGCAGGAAACAATTTCACACTGCACCTCACTTGAGGTTCGATAAATTCCATCACAATAAACGAATCGCCCTACAACTTCAAAGGTGTATTCTTGGGTCTTGCGCATACCTCTGTTCTTTCTCATGGGTTCCAGATCCTATTTTAAGCCGTCGAAAATCCCTCTTAAATACGAAACTCGTCTTTCCTGGTATGCGTTTTCATTTGAAGTGCACACATGAATCATTGCGAGCCGCGTTTCGACGACAAAATGTCCCTCAGCCGGGGACAGGCTGAGTGAGATTGTCGACATTAGCAAACACGACACTGCGGAGTCCAGAGAGGTCGGTTTACAGAAATAGAGAAATATTAGAACGGCCGTGAAATTCACTCGCCTCACTTGACTTCGAAAACCATAATTTTGTTTTAGGGACGAACGAAGAACTATCTTTTGCTGCACTCTAATCAATCCATTCGATGATTTTATGCCGAGTATTTGGCGCAAGTGATCCTGCTCACTGCCCGCAAATCAACCTCATTATTTAATTCCCAAATATAGGGTTGTCTGCCCTAAAAAAAAATATTGCTGTGACCGTGGAAAATACCCACCACAATTTCCATTCCTTTGAAAACCGGTGCAGTTTTTTTTCTAGGTGGAAACTGCTCCTCGTCTCTGCTTCTAAATTTCGACAACATTTTTTTTGCGGTAAACAGGTAAATGTGACGGAACAAATCACTATGCTAATATATTGTCGCACGAAGACATTAAAGCGTGCTCGTGGCGTCAAGTGAGGCGACTAAATTTCACGGGCGTACCGATAGTTTTCTATCAGGCCCTCAAACCGACCTCTCTGGACTCCGCAGTGTCGCCTTCTGCTTGTGGACAATCTCACTCAGCCTCTCCCCGGCTGAGGGACATTTTGTCGTCGAAACGCGGCTCGCAATGATTCATGTGTGCACTTCAAATGAAAACGCATACCAGGAAAGACGAGTTTCGTATTTAAGAGGGATTTTCGACGGCTTAAAATAGGATCTGGAACCCATGAGAAAGAACAGAGGTATGCGCAAGACCCAAGAATACACCTTTGAAGTTGTAGGGCGATTCATTTATTGTGATGGAATTTATCGAACCTCAAGTGAGGTGCAGTGTGAAACTGTTTCCTGCCTTTAATTAATTCTAAACGTTCAGTAACTGATGAAAAATATAAACCTCAATTTCTCGCCCAAAAAGCTTCAAACCAGCCCCAGAAGCCCTCCAATAATGACCAATAAAACAATGAAATAAGACAAATCTTTTTTATTTCGACTTCTTTCTGATTTGTGGCAATTTGAGACGTTTTGTATCATTTCCATACAAACTCTTAAATGTTGCCGATGTCATTATTATGCATAGCGTGGAAAAAACAGTCTAATTTATGCGCAGCTCTCAACCTTAGCTTGGGCTGCCTGTGGTCAGGCCAGACTTTTTCGTACGGGAAGCTCTCATAATGAAATTTCTAGAAATAAATGCACCTTGCTGTGTTGGAGATGTTTGTCCTTTGAAAAATACAAAATGTTACATTGTTACAATCTAAACTAAGGTAAAATTATTAAAATATACTTACATTGAGTAGAACACCTATGGGATGTCTGCCACATATTGTGTTTTTGTATTTCTTTAAATAATCACTAAATCCTCTGGGGTCTAGCTTTTCTATAGCATCCATTCCCTAGAAATTAATTAACTGCATGGTGAGATGTGAAGTAGGAATTTTACATTTTTATAACAATAACTGTGTTACCATGTTAGCATGCAAAAATTTTAATAATTTTCATCCAACAACTCAAGAGTTTAAAAGTGGTTAAGGTTCCAGAGGTTTGCGTTATGATGCAGGTCATATTTTTAACAAGTTAATTAATGCTAACTCTGAATAAAAAGTTGACCAAGGTCTCTGTTATTTAAAAGTGTTTCCACTGCTAAATTTTAAGTGGGAGTACAAAGTGAACTTTTAATCATTTAGCAATAAAACTGATTTTAAAAAGTGGCGCTAAGTTACCTCAAGTAACCTTAATCTTGCTTTTGACAGCTGGGCCCAGGACTCTCAGGATTTGTGATCAAAGCAAAAACTACCTTATTATTACATACTAATGATTGTGTTTGTTAAGGTATGAATGCAACTTGAACAGGAAAATAGTTTATAACAAAAGAATTTCCCATGGAAGAGAAGCTATACTTTCAATTTAAGGAAATAATTAAAAAAAAAAACCAATTGAAGGGGTGCCTGGAATAAAGCCCTAAGTGACTTCTGATGAATAAATTGCTACATTCTCCTTCCAATTTGCCCTGTGTATGCTTGTAAATCAAAGGGAGAATTTCATATTAATTTTGATCAGGAGCCACGCATCCCTCCAATTAAGAGTGGAAGTCTTGTATTCTTTCGAGGAAAAGCTTTGCTGATCATTCCAAAAGCATTTTTTTCTGAAATATACTGAATTGCCCATTGAGAGAATTCTGAGAATGGACTTAAAATAATCATCGTACACAACACACTAGAAAAAGAAAAGGAGGCTGCCAAAACAGAAAGCTGCTGTTTACCAAATTGTCCATAGCTATTGGGATCAAAGTTTTAAATGATAGAAGTTAATAGTATAAAGCAAAGTAGCATTCCAGGTCCTGGAAAATAACGCTCCTAGAAATAAACAAAACTTAAAGTAACCTGAATTTTTCAGATTATTTTGCATTAAATTCAAACAGTGTAAATTTCCTATAATATGGTACCTAAAATCTTTTTTGGATATTCAAACAAACAAAATTTTACCATCTATAAATCAGAGGGGCAACAGATAAAAAACAAGAAATTCCAAAGAATTTACAGGCAGCAGATAGTCTCTCCCCCCGCCCCCCTTCTTTAAAAAAAAACTGAAGTAGTTTGTGGTTTCCGGTGACCTGTTATGGACAATTTGCACTTCCGGTATGTAAGGAATTAAATGTAACCATATTACTGGTGCCAGATGACTATTCAAGAATGTCCAGTATTTGACAAATCGGTTGACTGATAAAATCAATAGCAACTTAAGAACTCTGTTTTGTTTGTTTCTTGGTTGTAATCAGTGACCTCTGTACCAGTTCTAGGGAGACACTTTTCAGAGAGAGAGAGAAACCCTGTGGCTTTACCTGGAGAAATAAATCGTTCTTACACCGTGATATTGTGAAGTATGGCCCCTAGGCATTCACGACAAATGTTTCAGCCTTCAGGCAAGGGCTCCATTTGGATCCTAACGATATGAGTGCAGGCTACTTCCAATCTATTTTTATCACAGCGATGCAGTTGTTGTTCAAAGGTTCATTTTCATTTTGAATATTTAATTAGCCCCATCACTGAAGGCAGTGAAATTCAGCTATTCACGTGAATCCAGTGACTTCTTTTGCAAAATCAAGAAAATGGACACTATAATAAAAGAGAAAATTGTCTTGAAGATTCAAAGCTAGGAAAACAAGTTGTGATGTGCAGTTGTGCCTGTTGGCCGCGCAGGGCTAAATATAATCTGAATCACATGCAAGAAATACAAATTACCTTTATCGGTAATTAACACTATACAACGAACACTATATCAGCAAAGGTCATGTTATTGTTTATTCAGGACAAGAATGTCCGGTATTTATCTGTTTACATCAGTATGACAGCAAGGCCATTCTTCAGAGGCTGCGTGACCCCAAGAAGACTAAGTGAACTGACGGACGACGACTAGCGACGATGAAAACAAAAAAACAAAAAAGCGTCCATTTTACAAGTCGGCGCGACGTGCGTGTGCGCACGACCGCTGCCTAATAACAGAATTTGTCTACTTATTGAGTTTCATCATAAGTACTTTTAGCCACTCTAATTCAACAAGTAAAATATTCTACATTTCTAACAACAAAAACTAGCAAACTCATTAAAAAAGGAAAAGACAAGAACAATGGGACTTTAAAAGAACAAAAGATTGTGCTCTACACTGCCAATCAACAATAATTATTATGACAATAACCTAATGACTCTGAAAAATACACTTTGTAATTTTACATTCAATGACATGCAATGGAACTAAAATACCAGTAAGTGTTGACTTACTTTCCTATCTAGAGCTTCAATAGATTTATAAATGGGGCCATAACTTCTGTCATAATGTGTGTAGTTAAAACGTTTTCCTGAAATGGGAATATCAGTATATAGAGATTAAGCCAAGCATAACAAATAAATACTACATAAATTATATATATTTTTGTTAATGACAGTTGGAGTTTTGAATCAATTTTATAATTTTAAATGACACCACTCATCGGTAACTCCACAAACTACCACATAATCCATCTTCTCCTGATATATTAGTAACCTTTCTGTATCTTACATGTACTACCTGTTTTGGATGTAGGTAATTTATAGTGTATGTGAGAGTGCTATTTACATGAGTGCTAAGTGGATCACCACGTTGTTTCCTATATATACCTATTCTGGACAATTTTTAGAGGACATAAGGCATTTGTACAGACTTTTCTTGATTGTTGAAAACTTGACTGTTCTTTGGTGTCTTTCATACAAACTTTCTCAAACTCGTTAATAATTCATAAAGAGAAAACAAAGGAAATCAAAATCACTACCGTGATGGGGATTTGGATACCGGATCTTTATTAGCATAAAATTTTGCAAACTTTTGCTTTGAATTTCTCCAAGAATAATGCATGGTTTGAGAAGCCATATAATCAAAAACTCAAAAGAATGTTTCATCAGGTATCCAAACACCTCAAAGTCCATTTAAAAAACTCAGCCCTGCCTCTTTTTTTTCAACCCACTTCTTGGCATTTGGATATCCTGATGAAACACACAAAAGTACTGTGCTGATGACAGAAACTGTGGTACCTAAATTATGCTTCTGTAGCAGTGAGGAGAGGTGAGTTAGGAGTGAGGTTTACACTGAACCAGGCCTGTTGTGATTAACTCTGCTGCCTATTTAAGAGGCTCTGACTGTAAATATCGAGAATCGGCGGACAAGCTAAAAAAATCGAAAATCCTGATAACTTGCCAGAAGAACACTTTTGGGGAGCTATCTTCGAAAATATTACTTAAACCTTCTGGAATTCTATTGTTTTCGGGAAATTCGGAAAAACGGTTTTGCTTAATTTATTACGCAATAATCAGGCTTAAAATTAAACAAATTGAAAGCGCTTGCTTTTAAACAATTTGCAACGCCAGAAAACAATTTTAATTTTAAATGATAGCAATACTCTTCTACTTTCTATCAATAGGAATTGCATGGAGTTTTGCTTTATTTCTGTGGTTTGGTGGTTCTTTGAAACAAAGCCATTTTGCGCACTTCGGAAAAAGGCAAAAATTGGTAAACTTTAGAGGCTTAAAATGGGTCTTGGTATGTCTAATATCGAATTCAAATAAACACTGTGATAAAGTTTGGCCCTACTTCCATTATAATATGAAATAAAAAATCTGGGCAATTCAGGCTCGCGCTGACAAAAACACAAAATCGCGAACCAGTGTTGCCAAAAATTGAACAAAGAAATGAATGAAATGAAAAGTAGTAGTTTGGGTGAGCTCAATTTAGAGGATTTTATTTACTGAAGACACACAAAGAATGAACTAAAACATTCCTTCAATCTATTCTTGCATTGTTTTGGGCTTATACTATTTCTACGTAAAACTAAAGAGAAGGATAAAAAGTTTTAAAAGTTCTACACAGCTGTTGCGTGACCTGAGTCACGTGAGTATTTTTTGTCAATTTGTCAACCTACTTATGGCAGTTTTTAAATGCGGTCTCTTACATTGGCCGCTGTTTTATGCATGGCTAGTTCTCCAGCGAATACCGTACGCATCCCTATGTTTGGGGCATACTGTCATGTGCAGCTGATATTCCACTGGGACGAAAATTGCGACAGGCAAGTCTAGAATTAGTTTTGTATACATATGACACCTTTCTCTTCGAGAGAAGAAAACTGCCAAATATAGTATGTTGTTGTGTACGTGATACGATCGCTCTTTTCAAACGGCTACTAAGATTTTGGGCGACTTTTTTAAAAGACACTATTTTGGCCAGGAGCAAAAGTGCATCATTATTATTATGATTTCTACGCATTTGTCAAAAATTGTGCTGTTCCTATCGATATTATTACACTTGTATAAATATGTTTAAAAAAACACAAACCACGGACGTTCTGGCAGCGGGATCGGTATTTACGAGTTCTAAATGCTGCTGTACATCTAAGAGATATTAATACACAGCTTGTTTGGGTTTACTTTGCAAGATCGCTGAGAACTCTTTCACGGTTTTAGAGGACAAGATTTTCATTGAAGAATATTTTCACGTTTGCATGAACGTGCAGTGATCGGTTGCGTGACTGGATTATTTTGAGCGATACTTTTGTGTTCCTTACTATACACAGCCAAACTGAGCTCTCAATTTATACGCGTACGTCAACTTTAATGATTTGTAAAAGGAACCGTTTGGATTTTCGAGAACAATAGTTTTTTCCCCCCCAAAAAATGCAAATAACAAAGAAAGGCCATTGGTGCTGCAGGGTATAGACATCTGACAAAAAATGATAACCCACTGCACTCTAGTTTCACCAACAATTTTCCAAATTTGTTCGTAGTTCTTCAGAAAGACAAATGAAGATATCAGGGAATGCATCATGTAGTAGAAAGACCATCCGAGAATAGTTACAGTAAACAATTTGTCATATTTCAAGTCGTCCTTCCATTACAGTTTTTTTTCTATTATCCAAATTATGCACATTTTGGCAACACTGGTTCGCGAATTTGTGTTTTTGTCAGCGCGAGCCTGAATTGCCCAGATTTTTTATTTCATATTATAATAGAAGTAGGGCCAAACTTTATCACAGTGTTTATTTGAATTCGATATTAGACATACCAAGACCCATTTTAAGCCTCTAAAGTTTACCAATTTATGCCTTTTTCCGAAGTGCGCAAAATGGCTTTGTTTCAAAGAACCACCAAACCACAGAAATAAAGCAAAACTCCATGCAATTCCTATTGATAGAAAGTAGAAGAGTATTGCTATCATTTAAAATTAAAATTGTTTTCTGGCGTTGCAAACTGTTTAAAAGCAAGCGCTTTCAATTTGTTTAATTTTAAGCCTGATTATTGCGTAATAAATTAAGCAAAACCGTTTTTCCGAATTTCCTGAAAACAATAGAATTCCAGAAGGTTTAAGTAATATTTTCGAAGATAGCTCCCCAAAAGTGTTCTTCTGGCAAGTTATCAGGATTTTCGATTTTTTTAGCTTGTCCGCCGATTCTCGATATTTACAGTCAGAGCCTCTTAAGGTTTTGACTCCCTCACCCTCTCTAATCTTACTTTCACTTCTCCCAATCTTTGTATTATTTGCTGAAAATCACTTACCCCAGTGACAGAAATCTGAGGAGACAACAAAAAAGTTCTCTGGCCGGACAAGATATTTGCTCAGAAGCTTTCCATACTTTGCTTCACTGTCAGAATTTAATGAGCCAACTACGATTGGAACTATCTTAAACTGATCCTTTTTACTGCAACAAGAAAACAAAATTCCACAAATTAATTTGAAGCAATTTTGACTTATTAGGTGCAAAATTAATTAGAGAGCCAAACTCCCCACCTAAACCTAGTACGTCAGGAGATTATTGGCTGAATAATGTTCAAGATACCACTTAGCCAAAAACAATGGCTTCAATCATGACCAAGCAGATTGCAGAAAGTAAAGGCTAGGTCCAGTGGAGTACACTGTATCTAGGGCAGGGCTCAGAGAGACTGCACCCTTTGCCCCTCATCTCAAAGAAAATACAACCCAGGGAGCCACTTTTATACTCTGCCTAAACCTACTTCCATTTTTCACCCTTTCTGAATGAACTTGATCTGTGTCCAATCCATTCCATTTGAGCCGGCAACTAACTCCAGGACCCAGAGTACATTTTACACCCCCCTCCTTCTAGTGGGGATGCAGTGATATAGTGGTTAGCCCTTTAGACCTCAGATCTGAAGGTCAGTGGTTCGACACCCAGTCCCTGCCCTGGGTCCCTGCCATCGTGTTGTTTCCTTAGACAGAAACTTTACCCCACATTTTCTCTCTCCACCCAGGTGTATAAAATGGGTACTGGCAACATACTGTTGGGGGCAACCTTGCAATGGACTAGCATCCCATCCAGGAGAGAGTAACAATACCCTAAGTTTCTTCATGCTACAGAAACTGTGTTGAGCTTGGGCTTGTGAGCGACTTTACCTTACCTTACCCCCCCTCTGGATGGGATACTACTACTAACACCATTACAGCGATACCCCCATCATTTTGCTTAATTATTCCCCCCGATGGGATGCCCCCCCGAAAAGTAGCATCATATCGCCCGGGTGGGGGGGGGGAGTCCACTGTAAGAACAACCACCTTAATAATAATTATAATAATAATAATAATAATAATAATACCTTCAAGTCAGACGTCTGACAAACTACTCACTAATCACTGGTATAAAGAAGACAAGTATCAGTTATCACCTTTCCATTACTTTAGCAATGTATGGTAGATGAAGTTCTATACTGTGTTCAGTTTCATCATCACACCTAGATAGCTTATCAAACTCTCCTGATGCAAACAACTCGTCATTTACTGAAAAAGAGATCAAAAGGAAGTAGCATCAGTGTTTGCCTTCAAGCTTGTAAAGAAACATTAAACAAGTTACCTCAAAGGTACTAATTCCAGTTTTCTATGAATGGATGGATACCAATTTTGACAAGAAGTAACCAATACATTTCCTGTCAATTTATTTCGAAGTACTGAGATAATTCTAAAGATGGTTATTTGAGATTACAGCATCCCATTAGATACCAACCCAGAAAAGATTTCTAACCCTTTAGGTCTATGTAACAAGCACCCTGTCACTTAATAAATCCTTTCACCCAGTTTTCTAAGAGGGCCCAAAATGAGAATTCAAAACAAGTCCCAAATTTCATTTTGTAAAATACTGATTCTTTAATTAAATATAAATAGTACTATGTGAAAGTACCACTAAAGAGGTTTCATTTGAATGATCACACCATATGATTTCATCCACAGCCTCAAAAGTTAGAACCACTTTAATGTCTCCATAACTTACTCTGGGAGTGAAAGGATTAAATGTCAGTTCCCTCCTCCTAGGAACATTTGATCTGTCAAATATCATTTCAATATAATGTATATTGCAAATGAAGAACACATGCTCACCAGCAGTGTCCACTGATAAATTGTACAGTGGAGTTTGATACTGTGTTAAACTTGTTATAGCACAGCCAGGCAAGTACTTATGATGAGCTGGCCCCAGGACAAATATCCGTTTTCTAAATAAACAAATACATAAATAAATAATTGTAGGCTGTGTATGACTGTTGGGGTGAGTGAATTCCTGAAAAGGACTGTTTGCAAAGATGACTAAAGTTCCGACAACCCGAGTGGAAGGCATCATCAGAGTCAAATTCATGATAACTGGAGTTTCAAAAATTATGCTGCATTTCATAACTAGAAGGAGAAAACACAGTAGGGCCAAACGGAAACCCTTGAGGGAACAACCAGCTGCAAACTCAACCCACAAGCTTCTTGGAGAACACTTTACCTGAGAATAAGACGATGTCAACTGGCATCATTGTTTGGCAAAATTCTAACTGTAGTGACTTTGAAAGGAAAGGATTGAGCATGGTGCCTCCTTTTGTTACTATACATACATTCTGTGCCTCCTTTTGCTACTATGCATATGTTCTGTGCACCTTGGGTCTGGTCCAAGAAATTCAAGTTTCTTAAGGAATTTGCCTAGTAATACAAAGGTACATTGTATTTTGTGCGGTTTATGACCAAAAGGCAGATCTTAGCAAGGGCTATCAGAATCCAAAAAGGAAACTGGGGTAGCCATAAGCTTATAAATTATTTGGAAAGCAATTGCTATTAATACATTCTTTGTATTTTAAATCCTTTTTTTTTAGAATTGTGGTTGCTCAATTATCTTTGAAAAATGCATGGACTCATATTTATGCTCACATTTTTCTTTTTAGACTCCAATAACCCTTGCTAAGGTCTACGTTTTCCCCATAGTCAGAACCTTTGCAAAAATACCTCTGTATTAGGACCCACCATCCTTTAAACATCTTTTAGAAAACCTCTTTGGGGACTGGCTTGGGGCAAGGGTAATAGTACTTGCCTCCCACCAATATATCATTAACTTGTTCCATGAAAAATTGCTGTGACTATTTACTGAAATCTTGTAACCTGAATACTTTAATGGGTACTGGTGTTATGAGGATAAATTTGATGTTGGTCCTTGTTAGAACTTAACCAACATAATACAGGTACAGGTAAGTGCATGTATGTAGTCTTTTCTATTTACAATTACAAAAGTGAAAAGCCCTATAAGAAGAAAATTAGACAAGAGTAATCCTTTTAACACTATAGGACACCACCCCCTTACAATTTCAAATGAAATCAATGTTTCATGCATTGGCATGAGATACAAATATTGTACCTGCTAGTCATATTGGTAAGAATACTAAATTTTACCAGCAATAAGCGGGTGGATTTACTGAGCATCAGTTGATAAATATAAAACACAAATATTCATCTTTCTCTTGTTAGAAACATGTAAATAAATGAATTAATAATTTATTGAGCTCTCTTGCAGCTGAGACTGAATTAACAAGTCAAATTACATAAAAGTTACACACTATTAAATGTACTAGAAGCAAACAACACCATATGGAGCAGAAACATGCACCTAAAACCTGTAAACAATCACAGGCTGTCTATGTGAATTTCCCTGTCAAATGTTCAAACAGTTTACAGAGAAAATCAGGGAAATGGACTTTTTAATGCCTCTGCAATATTATTGGATTTAAAAGATACTTCTTAAAAAGACAGTTTGTGTACAACACCATTGAAATAAAGATATTTTTTAAAATGAATTTTTGGAGTACTGCTGTTTTTCAAATAAATCCATGATTAAGGAGTATTGAGAGGAGACAATGTCTAGTAATAGGACTACTATACTCTGCTATAATTTGTACACAAAAGAAAAGAAACCTGTAGCACCCTTTGTTTTCTCAGTTCTTAGAATAATTCCCAGTATTAAAGGATCAACATGTATTTTCTCTTTACAATATTAAAAATAACTCATTCCACAGACATGTTATAAGAATAAAGAGATTCATCAATTAGAGGAGCATCTTGATGTATTACAAAATTGTAGTGATGAATGTGTAATTTCTCTTTACAACAAACCATCAAGACACTACTTATCAACCAGACAGCAGGTAGTGAAACAAGGAATTTATCAAAAATGGGATATTGCCTTGATGTGGCAACCAGATTCTCTTAACTTACATTGACCAGTAAGGGGAATTTATATTTTCAGCTTAGGACCAAGAGGAGTGAAAATTAATCATTTTCAAATAAGGACTTGTTCAACCTAGCGATAAAATAGTTGGCAATAAAAAGACTAAAGCTCAAAATTGATGAGATAAAATGAAAAATATTTCTACACAGCTGTTTCCTGTTGATATTTGCTGCTGACGGACATGAATATTTAACAGACTTCCATTCCTTTTTCCCAGATGAAAATAAAGTTTATACTTATTGTACCTGTATGTTTAGGAAAGACGTCAAGCTAATACTTACACTCTACTTGGGTCAACTTGTTTGTAAGCATGAGCTCCACATGATCCACAATACGTGTAGCCAGCGTGCCTTTATAGAAGAAACATACGGAGCTAATTTTCAGGACAAAAGCTTTGTACTTTCCGTCACATGAAATCTAGTCTAACGTTTACATGGTAGAATCGGAGATAACATATACTTACGGTGCTATGATAGCCTTGGCTGGTCGGAACGAAGGGCTAGCTTTAGATAACCAACCTTCCAACTTCGAGTTCAGATCCCGAGCTAAATTTTCAGCGAAAAATAAAACAACAACAAAAGGTCTTTTAAAAGATTCTAAAACACCGGTATTGTTGCACGTTTACTTTGAAGCGGAACTGCATCTTCCTCAAAGTTTTCTCACCATCAGAGGGATACCAGCTTCCTGAATGACTAGCCCGACGCGAAGACATAACGCTAACTCGAAAACTTCAAAAATGCAGAAAAAACTGCTCGAAGATAGAGAAAATTCTGTGCACAAAAGAAAACTCGAGAAAATACAGGGCAAGGTGACGTAACCGGGAGGGAATGGGGAAGCACATGAGCAGATATAAAAAACCGCTGAGCATGGATTGTTGTGACTGCACATTCTCACAAACACGTGACTGAAAAATTCACCTGAAATCGACGCAGGAATCCGCAGGAAAATGAAAGTTTTGGAATTTACAGCAGAATCGTTCCACGAACTGATAGTACTTCGAAGAACAAAGAATTTTACAAGACATCAAAAGTGGATTGATGGTGGATTTCTGCGAGATACTGACGAGTCAAAGGCAGATTTCAAAAAATACTTTGTACTCTCTGAGGACAAATGTGATTCTGATATAAACGCTGCAGTGAGCATTTTGGAAGTACTATATGTTGAATACTTTCCAAAATCAAACTGTGGATTTGTTAAGTTTTTACGATTGGAAAGTGGCAACCAAGAGGAAGATTACAAATTGAATTGTGAGTGGGGTAAAAGTTTAATTAAAGAAGCAGAGATCGTCCTAAATAAGGTAAGAAAAACACTGGCAATATGATTTTCTGTCTACTGACTATTATGTAGGCTTGACATTTTATTTAAAATTTTCTATTTGGACTCAAGATCGTTCTAAAAAGAGCAAGGATGGGGAAGATTCCACTATGATTTTGATTGGATGGGAGATATTTTGCAAATATCACTTTTGAATTCCAACACTAGATCGAAACAAAACTGTAAAAGGTCCAGGAATTTTTGTTTTTAATTGTAAAGATCTAATAATTAAATTTCCCTCACCAGTAAGTATCCCCATATCAAGCGACCCTCTTAAAACTGGATAAAGCAACCTTCGTAATAACATACCAACAATACATAATCAGTAGACTTAAGTTATATTGTTTGCTTTGTTGCATTCATTATAATTATGGCATGTTTGTAGGGGTGGGGGGGGGGGGGGGCAGGGAAAAGGAACCCAGAAGAAAAGGCAGTAGGAAGTCTTTGGGAGGTGAGAAACACAAGTCTTAGAAATAAGGAAAATAAATTGCATCAGTTCACAGTCCTTAGAAAAGGTGGGACATTCACTATGTTACTAAGTGTGGAACAAAGAAAAAAATTTGATCCCATGACCTTTTGTACACCAGTCAGACATTCTAACCACTGAGCTTCTGGGAGACTCATGGTAAGCTGGGAAGTATTTAAAAATAGGCCCACAATACGTGCAGAACCGACGAAGTGTTGGTTCGTCTCGAAAAGAAAGCAAGTGAGGTGTGCGTGTTTGCACGTTCGATAACATTCAAACGTCTGTAACAGCAAGTTGCAGCGAAAGTGCGGTAACTCTGTACGTCCCTTGAAAAGAACAAGTAGTCCTGAGGGCTGCATAACCGTGCCATCTGGCTACCGTGCTGGTGTGGCAGTTGTAAACAAAGTCTTCCTTTAGACTTACAGAAATTGTTACAGCAACCAATGCTGAAATTTGACCGACTGAAAAAGGTAACGAATACCCTGGAAAGGAGGTCAACTGAATTATTCACCCCCTCCTCACCAAACATAGCTCCGTAGACTATGCTCATAACCTCATTCTTCACTCAAGATTATTTTTGGCTGTCTTTTGGTCGGTCTTCCTCAAAACCATGAACAAAAAAGCTGTCACAACTCTCAAAACAGATGCATTTCAATAAATGGGCGATAAATTTCCCAATAAAGTAACCACATCCTTACTATTGATCAGTATGGGTGCCATAACAGCCCAAAAGAATTTAACTCTTCCACATACCTGGGAACCACGCTTTATGCACAGTTCCCTTCAAGCATGTCAAGGGCTCCTTAAGCCAACTCGTGAATGCAAATACGAAATAAATCATTGCTATGCTCTATAGTACAGGTTACAAGAAAGCGCATTATAGGCACTTACCAGTCGTTTTGACCCACTCCACCCTCGATAAGTATTTTTACTTGGCTCAACGTGCGTAACGAAAATTGTGACAGTACTTTGCCTTTTGCGTAACCGAATGACGTAATGTTTAAAAAATCTGATGACGCAGCTCATCTGTCTTATCGCTTTGAATATTTTGATGAATTAAACTAAAAATTTAAATGTTGATATAAATTTGTCCACAACTGAATATGCTTTTACCAAGAGTTTTGAGCAATGTATTTATATACTGCTGCGAATTTGGCACTATAAAAACATGATTATCAACAAAGAAAAACACATCATCAACATCTGGCGTGACGAAAATTGTGACAGTTTTTTGCCTTTTGCATTACTGAATGACGTAATGTTTAAAAACTGATGACTCAGCTCATTTGTCTTATCGCTTTGAATATTTTGTTTAATAAAACTAAAATTTAAATGTTGACATAAATTTGTCCACAACTGAACATGCTTTCACTGAGAGTTGTGTGCAATGTATTTATATAATGTTGTGAATATGGCACAAAAAAACATGATTATCAATGAAGACAAACACATCGTTAGGAGCTGGAGAAATTAGTAAAAAGCAAAGTCGTCGCTTTATCTCAAACACGTTAAAGCATGTCTTATGACGTAATCATTAAATCTGGTTTGTATTGCTCTTCCAGAGTGAGCAAGTTGAATTGAACAAATCGGTTCAAAATCAAAAGTAAAGCAAAAAATTAGAAAGACTAACTGGTATATTACGGAAGCCGAAAAGGGACAATCCAAAAATATTTTGCAAATCCCAAAAAATATTTCAAATCACAATGCTTTTTCAAAACTCACTGTCGAAGGGTTTGCCAAATCCAAAAAACTATTACAAATCCTAAGAAAATTAGTGGATCCACAAATAACTCTTTTAACAATTCAAAAATATTTTGCAAATCCATAAAAACTATTTCAAATCGCAATTTTTGTACAAATCGTTATTGAAGAGTCTGTCAAATGTAAAAGAATTATTGCAATTCCTAAGAAACTTATTGGATCCGAAAATAACTTTTTAAAAAATTCGAAAATAGTTTACAATTCAAGAATCGTCGTGAAATCCAGAAAAATATTTTTAAAATCGGAGAATACGTTTTGTGACTTGCTGCTTGCGCCAGCAGTCAGCCAGCATTAGACGTTTTCCCGCCATTTCCCGTATCTTAATTCCCCCAAATGGCGGCGTTTTGTGTCTCGTGTGTCTGTAGGGTGAACTCTGGCGACCAATCTTGTTTTAAATGTGGCGCAAAGTTCCAGAGACATCGCTTAGTGGACGAGGGAGTACACTAGAAGAAGAAAATGCATCGTCTTCTTCGTCGACGAAGTCATTGTCCCAATTCTTGGTCTCAGAATTCAGTTTTAAGGTTTCCTTGTTTGAAACACAAGCTGTATATAAGCACAAACTGAAAAAACATTCTGCATTCCTTTCTTACAAATTACATCATTGCATCTTTCATAAAGGCCTTAAGAGAGAGGTAAAATAAGGAATCAGCACTCTGCAAGCTGCACTATTTTCTCATACAGGTCCCTAGCTTGCCTCCAATCTTCTGGTGAATGTGTAAGGCCTTGTTCTCGTGAAACATACTTAAAATACTCCAAGAGCTCATCATCAACATCCTTGGCCAGTTCAGCTTGCCCATAAATGTCTCTCTGATTAAGTATGTTCTCTATGTCGTCTGCTGATACTTGAAATCCACAATCTTCAAATCCACGTGTCTGAGGCAAATAGTAAAGTTCATCAGGAACACCAGAAACTGTATTATGCCTGGACTGCCTTATGAAATGCATGTTCCAGTCGTCTTTCACTTTGTCCAATTCCAATTGGAGAAAAGTCAGAAAACACAAACCAGACGCATTCCATGTGCAAGTGGTTTCCGAGAGCAAGCTTTCCCTCAGTGACTTTGTCTTGAAAACTGAAGTCTATAGCCCACGCAGTGAATCCCCTTTTACTATAACTCCACCAGTTTTCAACTCTCTGATTGGCATGGGAAGATGACTAACGATGCACAGCCAGTTCACCGGCTAATAAGCACTGTGAGGCAGCCAATGTACCATTTTCCGTTCCGCAGTCTGTTTGGACTAGCATTGGCCGTACTCTATTTTCTTCTTCTGCATGGAGAAAAACTTTGCTGGGATAACTGGGTCGTTGTTGCTTTCATTTACTTTAAGCCATGTTATTCTCCGAGAGAATCCATCGACACAGTCATGTATAGGTAAGCCATACGACTTCAACTTGTCATAACCATTGAGATGCCACGTTGTGTTTGACCCTGGTGAGACGTATGATCGACGTTGTTCTATAGCCAATCTCTCGTCTCCCGAGCTGGACAACACACTTTCCTGTTCACGTCTCTTTAGTGTTCCACACCGATGGCAGAATATTTCATTGTTCCCAAATTCTCTTCCACATTTATGGCAGAACATCGTACTTTAGGCTCTAACCTCTTTTCTTCACCATTTTGGATACGGAAGATGGTGGGAAAATGTCTTTCGCTGGCTGACTGCTGGCGCAAGCAGCACGCGACAAAACATATTTTCCGATTTTGAAAATATTTTTCTGGATTTCACGACGATTCTTGGATTGTAAACTATTTTTGAATTTTTGAAACTGAGTTATTTGTGGATCCTATAAGTTTCTTAGGAATTGCAATATTTTTGTTTACATTTGACAGACTCTTCAATAATGATTTCTACAAAAATTGCGATTTGAAATAGTTTTATGGATTTGCAAAGTATTTTCGGATTGTTAAAAGAGTTATTTGTGGATCCTATAATTTTCTTAAGATTGGTAATAGTTTTTTGGATTTGGCAAACCCTTCGACAGTGATTTTTGAAAAAACATTGCAATTTGAAATATTTTTTGGGATTTGCAAAATATTTTTGGATTGTCCCTTTTCGGCTTCCGTAGTATATCCTTCTGTGCCACTTTTACTATCCAAGAAGATCCAGCCTGGTGTAGTTATTCATTTCCCACCAGCGAATAACCTTTCTTGGCGTTGGCAGCTAGATACTTTCCAAGTATTAAACATAACCACAACAACATACACCAGGATTTTCCTTTCATAATATTTAGTGAGAACGATTCTTCCTTAGGATGTCTCAGCAACACTTTGGTCCCTCCAGCAACAACAGTGCCACTGGACTTCACCTTTATTATCAGTCCTCTTTCACTAGTATTTGACAGATATTTCAGCCGGTATTTCCTTTCGCGGCGGACGTCTGCGTCTATACCTATGATACTTTCTTGTGGACCCTTGTCCTATCATGCATGCGTGTGTATTAACTTATCGATGTCTGTGTACACAACACAGTCAAAGCAAATCTTCCGCTAAACCTCTTGACCTGCCAAATTATTCAAAATAGCGACTCGGTCCGCTTTTGTTCTCACGTCATCCCATCCCATCGGCCATAGCGAAATACACACCTTTTGAACCTTACACGACGTATTTTGACCGACCACTCCAATCCACGGTCTTCACGACAGCACTAATCTGACTTCGTCGGTTAAAAAGGTAAAGTTGCTCACAAGCCAGAGCTTAAACCGGTTCCTGTAGCAGTTTTTTACACCCCTTCCCTCCAAGAAATTCCAGGTTAGCTTCATACTTTGCTTTTAAAATTTTGGCTTTTAAGACACCCCTCCCCCTGGGAATTTCCGATGATCTTCCATGGGGTGGGTATGGATTTTTTCTGGAGCTACACATTATAGGGTGAAGGAAGTGGAAGTTCCGACTCCCTGTCACCACCTATATATGTCATTTTTTAAAGGAAATTGATACTTAAGACGATTTCCGCTCAACGTTCGAGCAGTAAGTGCAAAAGTTAAGTTACCAAAGAAATACTTGCAGCACTGTCACATTTTGAGAACAGATAAGAAGAACTTATCGTTACTTTTGCTCCCAAGCTGACCCCGGGAGAGAAAATTGGATTTGAAGTTATCCATATTTCAATTAAAAAGACGCTTCATGTCAGTTCAAAACAAAATGGCGCCCGTTTTTAGCATACTTTTACAAGATTTGAAATTAATTTTCTTGAGAATGCTTGAGAATTTCATCGCGGGGTCACTTGGGCAAGTGAACTAGAGTGAGATGTTTCAAATAGCACTTAAAATGTTACCGTGCTATGAGTAGTTTTTTGGTAAATATTTTTTGCACTTATTGCTCGAACGTTGAGCGGAATCCGTCTTAAATTCTCTTCAATTAATACCCCTTATGAACTATATAAACAACTAAAACAAAACATAAGAAACAAATCAACACCTACTGACATTATATTTTATTATGTCCTGTTAAGGGTAATATGGATGACTGCGATCTGAATTTCAAAACTTGATATGTCCCAATTTTTAAGCACTTCTTGTTCATCATCATTTCAATTAAAGTGAAGCTCTTGTCACTGTTTCAAAGTTGTGTCAATTGTCTAAATATTTATTATTTAAGCTTAACAGGGCCTCATTTATTTCTTGATCACTTACTATGGTAAATTGGACTCCCTCTTTTGACAGGTGGCAGAAAAGAATGGATTTGAAGGTGTTTGTGAAATCTTTTGTCATGCCGCTGCCAGTTTTAGTTCAGTGAAAGGATACCATCTCAATTGTTTACATGATGTAGGATTTAGATTGTTGGAAACAGAAAAATATTTGGAGAATTCTTCACAGAACAGCCACAGTCTGGTTCTTGTTTACAGACCCACTCTGATTCCAGATTTCCAGGCTGATAATGGCACCTTGCCTGGTCATATTGGAAAAGACATTACTGTTACGTTTTTGAATGAATTCATAGCAACAACTGAACACATGAAAAGTGGCCTTTATGCACACAATGTTGAGGAACTACAAGAGTTGGTTAGAAATCTTGAGACAGATTCAATGAGTGAGATGTTTGTGAGGTCATCATTTTCTTGGCATGGTTGGTAATATTTCTGTCAGATATTGCTATTTTGATGACATTTAAATAGATCTGTCGTAAACAGACACCCCAGAAAGATGGACACCTTTAATAAAGAGCTGTCTCCCACAAGGGGATACCTCAGGACACTTACCAAACAGGGACTCATTCCCTGAGAGAATATGTCCCATAAAGGGGACAACACCTGGAGACATAACACATAAGGGGACACACCCCCTAATGGGATATCCCCAGTATGGGGTCTCCTTTCATTATACATGTACACCCCCCTGATAGGATATCCCCAGTATGGGGTCTCCTTTCATTACACATGTACACCTCCTATAATGGGGGAGGACACTCCCTTTTAGGAAACACCTCCTAACAGTTTTGAGTGTTTTTAAGTACATCTGATGTTCGTAGCTGCAGGATTAGGAGGATGTCTGTTAAAACCCTCTGCTCAAGAACTAAAAAGTTTCAATGGCCATATTTTCATTATGGTGCGAAAACCTAGAACGCACTTCCTTGAGAAATAAGATTCGTAATTAACTCCTCTGAGATGAAAAGTGCTCTTGTGCACCCTTTAAGACACCAATGATTTTTCATCCTATAAGTTTCAAGTAGATATGTGTATAGTTTGGTAGGATTTTTGTTCTTATTATAATTTATTAGCAGTGTTATTATTAACACAACAGCTTCCTGCTTAAATATTTGGTTAACATCTCATAAGGGGATACCTCTGATAATGGGATATCCCTCATAAGGGGATAACCCCCCTCCCTTAAGGTGGACACACCTCCCATAATATATGGCCTCCTCCCATAATCGGTTTATTTTGTCAGCATCGCTTCTTGTAACTCCTCCAAAGAAGGATAACTTTTCTCTATCTCAAGGCAGAGCTGGTTCTTCTGATAGTCAAGTTGCTGTTGTTGGTGGAGGCATGGCTGGTCTGGCTACTGCGGCATCATTGTCAGAAGCTGGATTTGATGTGGTACTGTTGGAAGCTGCTAATTACTTGGGTGGCAGAGTGAAGCAAGTACAGCCATTCAAAGGTTTTGCACCGATTGATCTTGGTGGAGAATTTATTCATGGATCAGACAGCATCATAAACAGGATTGCTAAGGAAAATGGTTGGCTCGTTCAACCGGTAAGAACATGTCTGGTTTAACTATGAAACTAAGAAAACCATGAACGCTAAGAATTATTTCTGGAATGTTTATTTTGCTGGGAAAGAAAACCAATCAGATACAAGATTAATAAACCCCAAGCAGTAATTGTAATAAAGAACTAATTTTGTAGTTTGCAGTTTTTCTTGCGGTTTGATCTTGTATTTGATTGGTCACAACACAATGAGCATTCCAAATTAAAATAATTCTTGGTTTGTGACTTCACAGTTTTATTAGCAAATCCAAGAGAAATGGGTTTCAGTTCAAGATACCAGAGAATTCTAAGGTAGTTGAGTTCAAGATAGCTGCAGGGTTTTATTGTAAATCCATGAAGGGTAGCAATGTTCATGGTTGCTTTGTGCTATAAAAACTGGAACTTAGGCCGGTTTTGATAAGAGCATACTTTTTGTTGGTATCCATGGTTGACAAATCTCCTGTGGCACCCATCAACACATATGCTTAAATTTTTTCGCTCTTTAAGTTGTGCAATGTTTGTATTCCACCGCTGACATCACAAGAACTCGCCATTGTTTTCACCGGAAGTGAACCTTGGACCAAAAATGTCGTTTTTCTGCTTAAGTATTTTGAACTGGGCAAAATAAATGACAAATTTGTTTTCT
This sequence comes from Siderastrea siderea, assembly GCA_964030785.1. Classification (NCBI taxonomy): domain Eukaryota; kingdom Metazoa; phylum Cnidaria; class Anthozoa; order Scleractinia; family Rhizangiidae; genus Siderastrea; species Siderastrea siderea. The sequence continues at coordinate 13,048,714 of OZ034970.1, forward strand.
CCATCACTTTTTACATTAAATGAGATAAACTTGTATTTTTGGGTTTACATGCCCTTTAATATTAGATGGCAGTTGAATGCAATGCTCATTTACCATGTTGTGGCTCTGGGGTTAAAATCATGTTAGAAACAAGCTAACTTGTCCCTGCTCTTGGCTTTTTAAAATAATGTTTAAATGATGGAGTGAAACTGACAAGATAAGATAAACTGAATTTATTAAACTTGCACACTTCTTGTACATCTGTTTTAACATGTAAAGGCAAAACTAATAAGCAGAGCAAATAACAAACATGAGATTCTCAATGTCGATCATTGAATTTCTAGATTTAAATTTTGTGCCGCAAGGCAAACATTTTGGTAAAAATGGCCAGAGTCACAGGGCGAAAGAGGAACTGAGATGTATAGTATGCAGTGCAAATAGTTGAACTTTTGTAAAATGTATGTTATTATATGCTTGTTTGACTTGTTTGATTTGTCCTGGTCGTTCTGTACATAGCTTAAACTCTGTTGTTTATATATCGATTTGTATTAAAATTGCTCTTGTTGGGGTTTTTAAAGAGCTAAATATATATTTTTTAGGGTAATAGCTGAGCTCATTATGCAGTTTTCTCTCCTGGTAAATCAAAGTATACTGTTAGAAAAAGTGGTAGAGCAAACCTGTGAGACCAAAGAAGAAAGAAAACCAGGCCAGAGTAGAATTAAAAGTGATTCTACCAACTTTAAACCCACATTGCCTCTCTTTAGCATAGGAAATGAACAGGGCAATATTACGGCGATCTTTGAAGGGATGTGCTGCAGCAGGCCAGTCATCTGAAGTTGTGCAGTTAATTTTCTCATATATCCCTTTAAAAGCACAAAGGAAAAAGAAAATACACGTTAAGGTGGCTCATCTGGATTCTTCCGAGGCACACCATCCCAACTTTGAATGGCTAATGTTTTACTGTCTGAGCTTGGTTTGGCAGGCTGCTTCACACATTTACTAGAGACTGGATGAACTTGTCAAAAAATTAGGTTTGATTGACATCGGTGTTACCATAGTAACGAAACAATGACGTGATGATTTTTTGTATCGTTTCATTGCTATGGTAACACTGATGTCAATTAAACCTAATTTTTTGACAAGTTTATTCAGTCTCTAGTGAATGTGTGAAGCAGCTTACCCCACTGAGCTCAGACAGTGAAGTATTAGCCGTTCAAAGTTAGGATGTTGTGCCTCGGAAAAATCCAGATGAGCCACCCTAATCATAGTAACTCAACGAATGCTACAACAGGACATGTGGATGAAGAAAAGTGGTCACTTTCTTTACTGTACTTGTCTAAAGGTTGATTTCCACTGTTGCGTAAATTTTACGTGCGTACGGGCGTGAATTTAACTGGCTTTACGTGCATAAATAAAATTTGAGACGATGTATGAACGACTTACGTAAACGTAAAAAGTTGCCCGTACACACGTAAAATTTATGCAACAGTGGAAATCAACCTTAAAGGAGCCTTACTGTGTTTTTTACAAAATGTGAAATGTTATTGTTTAAAGTAGTGAGTAGCTGGCCAGTTCTGAATTATTTTGGCTTTGTTTTTAAAATAACGTCGCTTTTGCGAGCCTTAAGGACGTTCGCGCTAATTGTTTCTGCGCATCCTTACTGCGCACGCAATTCACTGCCACGTCATGCATTGAGCGCGCGCGCGCTGTTGGAGAAATGTGGAGATATATAGCGCTAGTAGGCACTTTAGTATCTATGCACGAGTTTAACTCTCTTAAATGTTCGGTGACCCCATATTTTCTTTTGATAAATCACTTTGTCTGTCAATTATCTACATTTTGAGAAAAATTAAAGAAAATCTGTATTGTGGAAGTTTGATTTTTTTCAACTTTTCTGCCCTCTCGTCATCGAATTATGCTATTATTGTAGCTGCACGGTGTTCGCAAAAGTCCATCTTAGAGGATGAGTTTAACTAAAAGGATGACACCAGCTCACATTGTTTACTTGACAGACCCACTTAAATAAGGTTTGGCTAAGAAAGTGGGTCTACAGCGAATAATTTTTAATATTTTTAAACTAACAAGCATTGAGGCTATGTCGAGTTGCGAGGGCCGATTTCTCGAAATTAGGGTAGTTTTCCACGCGCTTTATTTTGAAAACAAAGTCGGTGACCCCTCAATTTTTTTGCATTTCTGACATAGGTAACTCATTATCTGACTGTAGCCAAAGTATGAAAAAAAACTGTATTGTAGAAGTTTTTCGCGCGAACGTCCTTAAATTGTTAAAGTAAACACGGAAAACAAAGTAAAACATCATTGCGGCAATTTCATGAGTATTTCACTTTCATCATTTCAGGCTTTCATCAAATTTAAGAAGACAGAGGTTGAAACCGCTCATCCTTTTACATATTCGATTCTTAATTGTTATAATTGAGCTTCTCAGTTTCTGTTTAGATACAACAAAACTAGTGTAGTCAAGAGTCCTTACCAGCACAATTGCTCGTGATCCTAGCAGCACACACACAAGGAAATATAAACTGATAGAGGGTAAAACAAGAATCAAACCAAGGAAAACAAATTCAACCGTGTCAGTGTGATACTTGGTCCTTGTACGAAATTCCTCTGAAATGTATATCACAGTCGTAATCACACCTGCCCCGTAAGTGAACCAGTGCAGTACAAACCACACACTGTAGGCTGATACGGTATTGAAAACCACTGTGCACAAGTCTTCATGAATTCTAATGATGTGTTCAATGGTCCCGTTTTGAAGGTCCCGGATGAGCCTGAGGGCATCTTGTGAAAAAGTACCTGGGGAAAATAAACACTGTACTTGTAAGCAAACAATAGGAATCTTTATTTAATAAAAATTGAAAAAATCACTAAATTGAAATGTTTTGACACCCTTGTACCCCCACACAGCGGGGAGAGTTGGATGTTGTGAAAATAGCCTCCCACGCAGTCGTTTTTAGGGGAGTCGTATTACCCAGGTAATAGGACTCCCCTAGAAACGACCGACTGCGTGTGAGGCTATTGTGAAAATAAAAGGGATGGAAATGGAAAAAGGTAGCAGAGTCGAATTCATATTCAATAGCTACCAATTCGGGACAGTCGTTAAGTTACTTTTTTCGTAAAAACTATTCGGTTTTATAAATAGTAAAAAGGTTGTTGTCACTGACTAAAATTTGAAAGCGGACGTTTCGGTTAAAAATTACTATAACCTTCTTCAGCGTAAGTTCAAATGGCGTTCAGATGTAAATTAGATGTCTCTCAGAAAGGCGAGAATCCACTAGGGATTGGCCAGGATTTTGTACATCTCAGGAATGTGCACGTGTTCATTGATCGAGTTCGGTTCACGGATGGAATGCCATGCTTCTAAAAAACAGTCTGCGTGACCACTGAGAACAGCGGTCCACAATCTCAACATCGTCGAAATTAAAATCGTGATTAGTTTGCGCGCAATGTTATGCCAACAGGGAGTTCTTGTCACCTGTGAAAACAGCTCTTTTATGCTCTCTTGTTCTGGACTTTAGTGCGCGTGATGTTTGTCCGATATAAACTTTCTCACAGTCTTTGCAGCTGATTTTATAAACAACTCCTGTCGATAGATCTTGATCAAACTTGTCTTTAGGCTTTTTTAGGATTGAGCCGACAGTCTTTATGGGTTTGTGGGCGGCATTTACGTTGAAATGATTCAAAGTTCTTGCAATTTTACCGAAATTCCTTTAATGTACGGCAAAGTGACAAAACCTTTGCGTGTTTGAGACTGTGGTTGGACTTCAGGTGTTGGTGTTGTACTTTGGCAGCTTCTGGTGATTTTAAAGGAGCTACGTCACGGATAACGCATCTTGAAAAAATTGGCAAGTTTTTTCAAGTTTGTCATTCGTAATCCTTCTTAAACTTCCTCAGTCGTAACATCCTTGTTTAGTTTAGGCTTATTATGAGGGTCTGCATGGGGGTGCTGGATTCTCAGTTATCAGTTAAAATGTAGGCCATTTCTCAGCTATCAGTTAAAATTTGAGTCATTTCTCAGCTATCAGTTAATTTTGACAGATCTCAGTTAGCTTCCCCTTCTCTAACCTGCGATCAGGCTCTACTTTCGTTTCGCTCGGTGAAACACTCAGGCGGAACGGGCGAAACGAAAAATAGAGCCTGCTACAATTCTTCTACTGAACGTCTACCGCCCACTTTTTTGATTGATTGACATTCAACAAAACAGCCAATCAAAATTTCTTCTGTTTGCACGCTCCTCGGTATGCAAATTTCCTAGAAAAGGCAATTGGCAGAAAGTCACGCAAATGTCGGCAAAATAAGAAAATCATAGGCTACGATATATCTTTTAGGCACAAGCACTCAAATTTACACGATTGCTAACTTGAAGGTTCCAGTATTGTTCATGGCTGCTCTGTCTGAGCTGAAACTGAATGAAAATTCAAAACACGACGAGGTTGTCATGTACCAAAATATGCTGCATGCTTGAATCCTTTCCCATTTCAGACATTTCAGGTGGTATCCGGAAATATTCTTTGCGCATTTGTCACCGATTTTCTTTGTAGAAAACCTTGGGCAAATAAGAGAAGTACCTTCAGTTTCATTCTTTAGAATAAAGATACAAATAAAACCGTTTATAAACAAGGGAGTATTTTGTAATTTAATTTAGTTCCAGAAGTGATAAATATTTGAGATTAGCAGCGAACCAGTTTATCTCTAAACAGCAGCGAATTTTAAAACGAAGAACATTTATTATAAAACTAGTCAGATCCTTTGATGTCAATGTCAGAGATCAATAAAACGACATTTAAAAACAATGAATGAATATAAACTGAAAATCGTTATTGCGACTTGATTGCGGTTCTCGCCAAACATCAGTTTACCGTTAAGTTGACCGAATTATCGGTTGACTTGTTGATCATTCTTGGCGAAAGATACTTGTTCGTGTGCTGTTCGTTTTGTTTTGTAAAACGCAGAAACAGCCACTACTCTGTTCATGTTATCAATACCAGCTGAAAGCCGTCAAATGAAAATTCCGAGACACGATGCGATAAAACGGAATACACACTTCACTGTTGCTGTACTTCTCTGCTCCAGGTGAGAGACAGCTTGCGTCAAACCGAACGCCATTCTCAGGAGAGAAAGAAATGGTGACAATTCTCCTAGAACGAACAGAATTTATTGGAGCAACACATTTTACTTCGGCAGACTTGTTCCTTGGTTGTTCCTTGGCGATGGTGGTCGGATCGAAATTGTGAGCGACTGTCGAAGACAATTTACTTCAGTTGACAGCTCTTTTGTTAAAGGGCCAATCAGATTGCGAGATTCCCGCGGCCAAAATTTGGCCGCCGACACGAACTCCTGTGAGAGATTGTATCAGGCCCTATTTTAGCGAGCGACCAACATAAGAGAATATGAGAGCGATGCTAAAATTCGGCCTGATCGCAGGTTACCCCTTCTCATTTGCTTTTGCTGTATTGTATCTTAGCAACGTTGTCCAACTTATTAGCCGAACAGTGTCGAGTAGCATTCGATGATTTCCGTTCACTTTCCAGTGACTCCGACCTGTTTTGGAGATTTAACGCATACTGTTTAACAATTTATCACCGATGAAGGGCTCTAAGCCATCTTCCTTAGAACCCTTTCCCCTAGGAATTAGCTTAACTGGCCGTACTTCGAGGTATCTCAAACTTTTCCTCGTGAAAGATGGCAGCTCTCCTGATATTTAAATATTTAGTCTTGAACTTCAACAATCTCGTACCTCGAGTCTTCGTTCCTGACTACGCAAGCTTGACGAAACGAGCGACTCGAGAAAGTTCCATTGTAGGATCGATTTTGATTGGTTTTGAAAACAATAAAAATGGCTGTTAGTAAAAAAAAAAACCAAGAAGTTCTTTGAGTCACGTTTTTGAAAGCTAGGCATGCGCAATTCAACCGGAAGTCCGATATTTTCGGACTTCCAACAGAACTCAGAACTTTCCAGGGTCGCTCGTTTGCCGACCGCTGGTCAAGGGGAACAAAGACCCATGGTTCGAGGTTGTAAACTTCAAAAACTAAAAGAAGTTGCTCACGACCACAAAATGCCTCGTCGCGTTGAAAAGGAAAAGTTATCGGCAAACGGCAAACTTGAAAAAGGCGAGAAAATACTGATCAAGTGATTACTTCTGCCGTTCGTTTTTGTCAGTTTGGCTCATTTGAATAGTTTCATCTATTTGCTCACTGGTGTTATTCATTGGCTAACTTTTTAAAACATCTAAACTATGATACAGAACCTATACGGACAAAATCACCCGAGAGGACAGACAGAACGCTTTACAATTGCTCTTTTAAAATCGAAAATGGAGGCAATTACTTTCTCTTAAACGTGCATAACCAGTTTGAATTCTTCAAAAAACTACATGCAACCAAACAGTATGTTAACTCAGCCAGCCGGAGTTTGTCGGACTTTCCTTTTTCTTTTTAGTCAGAGGACGGACTATGAATTGGAATTATGAAAGAAATCATTTCTCCTTATTCATCAGTGAACACATCGTTGAAGAAAAGAACACTTAATAACGATAACTTCAACACTTTGTGCATTCTTTGCTTCAGCGACATTGCTGCCGGCGGCCTTTTTTCGTCAACCTTGTTTTATACTACATCCCCTGTACATTTTACAACAAGTATAAGATGTGGTTGTTTTCTTATGTCCTATAAGAAAGTAATGCACTTTGAGGACCAGAAAAACAGATGAATGCACATGCCTGCTGATTGTGGTCCCACTATATATATATATATATATATATATATATATATATATATATATATATATATATATATATATATCGAGTGTCGCCAAGGGAGTCGTTCGTGTAAGTAACACTAGCGTTAGCGCCTACAGGTAACGGATAGTCATGGGGCTTAACGCCGTCTATTCTTCAGTCCAGACAAGGGTAAAAGTGGCTTAAATTATTTCATACCGGGCTATATCACTGATATCATACCGGGCTTACTTACCAATTGATACAGAACTAACTGCAAAAATCTGACGGGTGTTGATCGAAGACCAGTGCACCAAAAGCTGGGCTGCAGTCCCCGAGAACTCAGCGATGTTAAAGGTCGGATTTCGCATCCCATTGTTCGACGGTAGATTGTAAAACGATGCTCCCATTCCCAAAAGCGACACAATAATGAAAACAAAAGCGAGAAATAACAACATTACATCGGTTTCGTTTAGGTCTTCCGTCAATATCTCAGAGGGAGCCACTAACGCCGAATCCATACGTTTGGATACAAAAAAAGATACAATGAAAACAATATATGAGAGATCAGCCGCTACAGAAACTATGGTGAAGACTGCGTTTCCAGTCGACACGTCATCTTTTTGTGGTATCGTTCTATTTGATGAATTTTGGACGTAGTGGCAGTCAAAGTCTAAACACCCCAAATCGATAAACATCCGGTAAGTAGTTTGATAGATACAAACTGTCATGAATAATATGCGAGGGATGTAGTTCCATGCTTGATGTCCCCATAACCAAGCGAACAAAAGCAGACTTTAAAAACAGCTAGGGCAAACTTAGTACAGATGCTAGTACGCTGTGGTTCTCTGCTAACCCGCAAGTTTAAGTACGTTGCTTCTCCTCTTGCTCTGGGACGAAGAAGTGATTCCGTTTCACTTCCTGTCGGTCCACTAGGACCGATGTCACCCCCTTCATGATCACTGTCTTCTTCATCCATCTTGACTAAAAAACGTCGTCGTTGTCAACTTCTCAATGGCTCTCTACGTATCTTGAAGCAGAGCTCAAATTCCGTTGTTTACCTCTATGTCATTAAATTCTCTAAATTCGCTTCTGTGTAAAACTGCTTTCTCCTTCGAACCGTCTGCCACAGTCCGGTCACGCGTTCTGAACTCGAAGGGATCTCAGTTTCCGGGAAACGAGAAAATTTATCCCAGACAAAGGGGCACCCAACAGTTCGTTTCGGAGAATATCTGTTCGGAAGGCCTAAAATCGCCTGAGATTTTTGGATTTAATTGCAGTGAAAGCTAGCGATTTCTTCGGGGAAACATCACTTCGGACTTTCGTAACAAGAGGACTTATTAGTTCCTATTGTAGCTTATTGTTTTCGGAAGGACAAATATGTCGTTTAGAGTGCAAAACAAGGTCAGCTAACATTTTCGGGGAACTATCAGCAGCTCGGAAATTCGGCGGATAGGATTCGGTTTCCTCAAATTTTCTGCAGCCTAAATTTTCAGCTAAAAAATCCGAACAGACCAATCTGTATTAGCTTACACAAATATGCCCTCAAAAAACTCTGAAACAATCTAAGAAGGCAGAAAATGATTAAGTATTTTGCTGAAATTTTCTCGTTGGGTGCCCCCTGGACAATCTCTTGCTCGATGACCTTTCTTACAACTTTCCGACGAAGGCAGCCCTGTTCGTCGACTATTAAACAGAGTAAATGTACATGTTTCTTTGAATGGCAAGTCGTTGTAGAAGTGGGATTCAAACAAATTTTAAACTTTTGACCAAGTTTTCGGGGCAGCAGAAGTAATTCATAACGTTAAAAATAGCTTTCTGTGAAACGAAGTAGAATGAGATCACAGATTCCCAGCAAAAAAAAGAAAAAAGAAACCGAAGGGCCGGAACACACATTTCGGACGCTTAAACATTAAAAAGCAATGCAAATGACCTTTCTACAGACCTCTTATTTTCTCATGGATCACGTACTCGCTCAATTGGCTCATTACAAAAAAGAAAGATTGCTGCTTTCTGGGTTTTTGGCTTGGCCGGTCTTTGTTGTTTATGTCAGAGGTGATAATATGGGAGAGGGTGGAATGTCTGTGGGGGTTGACGAAAGGGTAGGCAAAACTTTTACCACAAGAATTACTGTGTCTAGAATTATTTCTGCGGTTTAATTGTTCGTTTAAATTTGGCTAACTTTCAAAGAAAACGGCGCACTTGTCATCTTACCTTCACAGACAGGTGTCGGTGTGCCGGACGGGTGGAGTTTTGCGAAGAACTGCGGTGACTGAAGCACATTGTCACACTTTTAAATGAGCGTATAGCTACGATTGAGTAACCATTTCCTACATTAGCGACATTAAATGAATTATATTTATCCTTTTTATTCTGTTTTACAGTGCCACAGATGTGAAGGAATGGAAAGCGAAGATATGTTTTACCACAGTGGCGAGTTGCATCCATTGTTAAGTGAACATCCTGACATAAAGAAAGCATGGAAGGCTTGGGATGAAATTATCTTCTTATGGGAGAAGCAAGTTAACGGTGATGTTCTTCAGTGCCAAAACAATTCAAATTCCGAAAGCAAGGGTGGGGAGGATACGATTTTGCCTGAAGACAGTGGAAACCTTGATGCGCATAGTCACGCCAAAACTGATTCTATTTCTGCCAAGGATTCGACAAACTCCAAAACAGCAATAGAGGAAACAGAACAAATGGAAGAACGAGAGAATGTTGGGCGTGATGATATAAGGTGAGGTGCTTCGAGCTGCGAACTTTTCAATCTAAAAGTCGATGACTCAAATTCTTTTCTCTCTCTCATTACAAAGCGGCTCTCTTTGACAGATTTTCTCCTCGCCCGTGTGTCGTAAATCGAACGTTCACTCAATCGAATTTGATTAAACCCAGTTGAGCCCAATCGTGTTATTGAATGCAATCAAACAATCACCAGAATTCGCAGTCAAACGTTAGATTAGGATGGATTGCATGGTTATTGCAACAGTGGTCAACGTTTTTTATTGAGTGATGTGTTGTACGCACCTGTTGAGGCAGATTGACTGCCTTAAGGAAGATTCGATTGGGTTCATTTGTGATCGAAAAGCGAACACAGTCGCACACACACGAAATTTGTGGTTTCTGAAACCAGTGGCTATAGTAGTTACACGGAGCTCTATTTGCGTTGTCTATGGAAGTAAGTGTAATCTCTAGTCTCTCACTACCTCTGTTAGGGGTGGGTTACGGCGAGTTTTTGTATGTACAGGTCGAAGTTCTTTTTTTGTTTGGAGAATGGTCTAACGCCATTTCACGGGTACTTGCCAATGTGACCACTTTTTCAAAGGAAATATCGAAATACGTTATTACCGGAAATAAGGCTCCATTAATTCCAAATACCTTATCAGACACAAAACTTTGGATTTATCAACCTGAGTTTATAAGGTGTATTGGAAACCGGAAAGAGATTGAAGGCTGACGTATCGAGCGTTAGCCCTTCGTCAGAGCGAATCAAGGAATTGTGGGTTGCACTTGGTTTATATTGAGAGCGGTGGAGCTACGGATTAGTGTAGGAATATGGCAACGTGAAAAACAACAATAAATTAGTTGAATGAAAAGCGTTCGTTGATACCGTGGGGATTAAGCGTAATGATTTGAAAAATGAATTTTTGTTTTAGATTTTTACGGCTTTCCGTGTTACCCTAGGCTCAGTCTCCAGCCGTGAGTGTCTCGATGCGCCCGCGATTCTCGCCACCTTCACGGCTGGGCGCACGGCCTTGGTTGCATGTCCGTGACGTCATTACAATTTTAATGATTATGCAGACAATCCACACGTCATTTGCTTGAATTTTATCTGTTTTTTTCTTTCTTTTATCGTCTTGAAAAAAAGCGAAATGCGAAAAGTATGCCTGAAACGTCCTCCTAAAAGTGTGAAATTTCAAGAGAAAGACGAAATCCCGCTAAATTATGTCACGCATTCTGCCCCGCAAATTTCAGGGGGCTTGTCTCTGATTGGTCAGTCTAAACAATAACCAAACCCGTGCGCCCAGCCGTGAAGGTGGCGAGAATCGCGGGCGCATCGAGACACTCACGGCTGAAGACTGAGCCTAGTGTTACCCTGGTGCAGGGTAGCCTGCGTAACAAGCGTTTCCGTCGGGCTTTCCGCAGGTTTGAAGCATTTTTCACTCTTTGAACGCGCGAAAATTGGGGCGAGCGCAAAAAAGTGCGACTCCCCTCCCCCTCCCCGATCCTTCCATCAGTGTTTCGCTCGCCCCAATTTTTGCGCCGCCAAAAAGCAAAAAATGCCTCGCGGAAATACCTACGGAAACGCTTGCTACGCAGGCTAGGAGTAGGGAAAGGCCGCAGATCGTCATGTGTCGGGTAGAATGATCAGGGAGATTGAAGTGTTGGGCGACTGGTTTGGATGCGTCCTTGTTATTTCTTTCAACGTCTCGTTGGTGTTTGCGGAAACGGTCGCCTAGTCTCCTCCCTGTTTCGCCATAGACACAAGCGTTAATTTTCTATAATAAGATAGATTGATTACTCACACTGGGTAGAAGTGCTGAACTCAAGTTATCCTGTAGGGTCCCGCGCACATTAGATGATGACATGACTATTCTGGAGTGGCTCAAGAGGAAGCAATGTAATGAAGATGTGATTGCGGTGTTTGAAACGATGTATTGTCAAACAGTAGCTGCCACACCTAGTCAGATGGGAGTCTTGGAATCTGCCCGCGAAGAGAACACTTGGGAATACGGTGATGGCAACTTCAGGTAAGTCAGTAAACGAAGACCGATACGTGCTTTCCAAATCGAAACGATGATATGAGTATGATATTTACCGACATTTAGCATTTTTTGCCACACTAATACCGCTAATATGAGGTCATCACTTAAGACTCATATCGTGATGTCAACACGCAAGCTAGAGTCTACTGACAGGGCCTGAAAGCTACTTTATAGGCACAATTTTCCTTTACAGAGATTCAATTTTTACTGATTTTTAAAGTCATAATTTTATGGAACACATTGGGCAAATTTGCGCTAAAGGTTACCAGTAATTGATGAAAAACGGATCTGGAAAAATACAAGTCCTGTCTGAAAAGTTCGTGATCGGAAGTTTCGAGGAACAGGCCCCAAGCTTAAAGGACGTGATAACGCCAAGAACCCATGGGCTCATGGGAACGTGTAATGGAAGGCTGTGGCTAAAAATGGGACGGGCACGCTGGGACACTTGTTTGGTGACATGGAAGGCGAGGAAGAGTGGGGACGTCATTTCGCGGACACGGGTACGTGAGATCGGGGACGCAGGGAAGTTTGATTGGAGTCAGATCGGAGACGTGAGGAAATAATATTGGGCACGTGAGATCGGGGAGGCAAGGTGGCAAGTGAGGATGTGGGATCGGGATGTGTCAGATCTGGGACGCAAGGATGTGAGATCAGGGACGCATTTTTCGATCTATTTAATGTCGATTTTTTTTTTCTGATCACTGTAGTTTCTTCCCCCTCTATTTACTGTAGAGTACTGATTTTCCTTTCTTCCTTTGGTTTTTAAAACCTTTCATCGTACATAGTATACCGTTACTAGTTCCTACTACAAGGTCATCCCACATTTTCGTGTCAGGACAAACGTACACAAATGATATCATTATCGTGTGAAAAGACTGAATGTTGTGTACAAGGTTACCATTAATGGAGTTTATAAAATCGTACCTCACAACTGCTCGTGTGAGAGCCATGGCCGTAAAAGTATTGTGGAAAACTGTAGCTCTCACACAAACAATTACATAATGACGGACTTTTAGCTAGTTACCGAGAAGTAGGATTGTAGAATGATCTGTTGGGTAACCTGTCGGTTTATTTCGGTTTTCTGTAAATCTTCCGGCGTCCGTAGTTTGTTTTTGTCACCGTTAACCATCAGTCTAGAAAAGGTATTTTACCATCTTCCTCGCTCTCCCTGGTAAGCTCTACGTCAGCGTTTGTCATGAAAATCGTTCTTGTGTAAAGCGGTGAACGTGTCGTCAACGTGGTATAAGCAGAGAGGCAAAGTTCGTACTTATTTTGCGAGGGCTCTCTGTCGATGTTTTGCCTCACAATCAACGTGAGACGGTGAGCCCATAGCTGTTTCATGTAACCGTAGTGTTTGCCGTTGTACTGAACGTAAGGAGAACGATCGGAAGTTACAACACAGACTTTTTGTTAGGCGCAAAACCGAACCTAACCCGAAACCTGTCACCTCAGCGACGACGCTTTATATGAGAGTTACCTCTGAAACTATTGCACAGATCCTAGAACCGTAAAACTTCCATGTGACTCACAAACTGATCGCCACTTTCCGACAATTACTAACGAACGTTAAGGACAAGGGCAGATTTTAGACGGAATTTTGTATTTAACGTACAGCTGTAAGTGCGTAGTTGCCGTGTCACTGCATGAGTGCATGTTTGTGTGGCTGAGAGAGGTATTTCTTTTGTAAAGCCTCAAACGAACATTTACGAGGTACGATTTTGTAAACGCACACCTTAAACACGCGGATGAATCCATAAACGTTAACCTTGCGTACTCACACGATAACGACGTGACTTGCGTACATTTATTCAATCAAGAAACAAAAAAGAAGCCCAAACAGCACCAACAGAAAAAAAGGAGAAGGGAAAATAAGTACATTGCACAAAAAAGAAACTACAGTGATGAAGGAAAACCGATCGCATGTTCCCACGTCCTCGATCCCACGCCCCGCGTACCCGCTCTTACCTCCCCACTACTCCCCCATCTGACCTCCCCGCTTTCCACTTCACTAAATACTCGCCCCAGGGTCCCTATACCCAAGTTCCTGTCCCACTTTCTTGGTAATTGCCGGTCCGCTAGTACAAAGTGTTTGCGCGCATTGATTAATTTAAGATTAGCCAGTAACGGTTTTTTTCAGCTTGGTAAATTAAGTGTTAGTGTAGTGGAACAAAAGCGGTAATTGTGGACATTGTGCTTTGCTATACTTATCAGTGTAAATCAGTCTAAGTTTACTCGGGGAAATATCTTGTCGATTTTTGAAATAGCTTTTTAGTGATGGTACCTCTCTTTCAATTTTCTCGTGTATGTGTTGTTATTTTAACAGTTATTTCGGTTCCCGTCAATTGTAGCCTTGAAATATTTTTTTTTTCATGGCTAAAAAAGATCATTTCGTTTGTTTCGTCATAGCAGAATGAAACAAAACTAGTACATCGTGTTTGGGTGCGTTGGTAAATTTAAGATTAGCCAGTAACGGTTTTTTCAGCTTGTTATTTTGAGTGTTCACGTAATCGAGATAAAGCCGTTATTGTGGACATTGTCACTGTAAATCAGTCTAATTTTACTCGGGGAAATTCTTGTCGATTTCTTAAATATTTTTTTAGTGAAGGTATCTCTCTTTCAATTTTCTTGTGTATGTGTTGTTATTTTAATAGTTATTTTGGTTCCCGTCAATTGCAGTCTTGAAATATTTTTTCCTGTCTAAAAAAGATCATTTCGTTTCTTTCCTCGTTAGCAGAATGAAATAAAACCGTTGTTTGAAGTTTGAATCTCAGAGTTCGCGTGTTGTATAAAGCATGTAGTGAACATCACCGCCATTGTTGCCTACTCTTTGTTGGCCATTAATTTGACAATAAGCTGAACCTGGAACGTCAAGTGGCTGCTATTTGTAAATCTGCATTTTTTCAAATACGTAATCTTTCTCGTATTAGGAAGTTTTCGTCAGTTGGTACCACCAAAATGTTAGTACTTGCCTACGTAACGTGCAGATTAGACAACTGTAACTCTCTCCTATATGGACTTCCGAGATACTTAATCCATGGACTTCAATTAGTTCAGAACTGTGCGAAACGTTTGGTCTTCTGTGGTTGTAAATATGAACACATTACTCCTTTACTGAAAGAACTGCAATGGCTTCCTGTGGAGCAGAGGATTGTTTTTAAAATCCCATTGTTGACTTTTAAAGCTTTACATAATTTAAGTCCTACCTATATTCGTGATCTGCTGCGAACCTTCAAGCCTGTTAGGAGTCTACGATCATCAACAGTGAACATGTTGGTGATTCCTCGATCTAGGTTAAAATTTTATGGCGATCGTGCTTTTTCTGTTTGTGCTCTTAAACTGTGGAACAATCTTCCAGAGCACATAAAATGTAGCTCAAATCTTCGTACTTTTAAGAGCAGTTTGAAAACTCATCTTTTTAAGCGCTATTTTAATCTATAGTTTTGTTTTATTTTTTACTACTTAGTATTTTAAAACTTTTATTGTGAAGCGCCTTAGAGCTTTTGGATAAGGCGCTGTAAAAATGATGATGATGATGATGATGATGATGATGATGATGATGATGATGATGATGATGATGATGATGATTAATCTTTTTCCTTTTTGTTTTCCTCTTCTTCTTCTTCTTCTTCAGACTGGTAGATTCGTATTCGCAGTTGGTGAAGTATCTTTTAGACAAATGCAGTCAAGTTGATAAACGCCTTTGTTGGCAAGTAAAGGAAATAGATTGGAAAGGTTACTATTATTAATTTATCTAATATCTTACTGTTGTTTCTTGAATGCTTCCAATGTGCACGGTTATCGTAAAGCCAAAGAGTGAAACTTTCTTTCCTGGAGAAAAAGCTTCTGTGTTGTGGCTCTAATTTCGATTTTTTGGCGGGATTAAAGGGGCTACGTCACCAGAATTTCACATTTTGGGTGAAATATGTGCTGAAATTTAAATTAAGACGATTTCCGCTCAACGTTCGAGCAGTAAGTGCAAAAATTAAGTTACCAAAAAAAAATACTTATAGCACGGTCAAATTTTGGGAACAGATAAGAAGAACTTATCGATATTTTAGCTCCCAGGCTGATCCCGCAAAAGAAAATTGGATTTGAAGTTATCCATATTTCATTCAAAAAGACGCTTCATGTCAACTCGAAACAAAATGGCGCTCGTTTTTAGCATATTTATACGAGATTTGACATTAATTTTCTCGGAAATGCTTAAGAATTTAATCGCGGGTCACTTGAAGAAGTGAATTAAAGTGAGAGTTTTCAAATAGCATTGAAATGTTACCGTTCTATGGGCAGCTTTTTAGTAAATATTTTTTGCACTCATTGCTCGAACATTGAGCGGAATCCGTCTTAAATACCGTAAAAGCTTTATTAAGCCCCCCCTCTGAAAGTCACATTTTTAACGGATGACGTCATGAAAATGACGTCATCCAGTTGATACTGTAAGCCGAAAATAACGGCGCTATACGGTGTCTGTCTTCATGTGTGTGAGGCGGGGGGGGGGGGGGGTACTCTGTGAGGTGCCGGGTGGGGGTGTGCCATCGGAACACTGAAACCCTTAACTACAGATCCATACGGGATGGGAATACGACCCCTGGGCTTTGAAGTGTTGGCATTCGCGATTCTCGATCAACATAATTTTACTTCGAATACGCTGTTTTGTATAATTGACGTCTGGCAGAGTTTACTTCGCGTTGTAGTCCTGCATTTACTTAGCCGTGGCAAAAATTTCCGCAGCAACAAACACAGCAGGGATTTTACACAAGACGGACTCGTCAGTTTGAGAACGACTCTTGGCCGCAACAAACCACAGGACACCCAAGCATAACATTTGAATATTATTAAAAATGGCGTTTCAAAATATAAGACTTTGTATGGGATTTCGAAGCGAACATTTTGAGCAATACATAACCGCAAACTAACTGAATAAAGTTCATGAAACATTACATGGTGTTGTTTGCTATCCTTACAACGCATTTTGAGCAATTTTAGGTCTATTTACCTTACTGTGTATTAGTACATGTATAATACATTGACAAGCTTGTCAATGTATTATACATGTACTAATACACAGTAAGGTAAATAGACCTAAAATTGCTCAAAATGCGTTGTAAGGATAGCAAACAACACCATGTAATGTTTCATGAACTTTATTCAGTTAGTTTGCGGTTATGTATTGCTCAAAATGTTCGCTTCGAAATCCCATACAAAGTCTTATATTTTGAAACGCCATTTTTAATAATATTCAAATGTTATGCTTGGATGTCCTGTGATGTAATTTGTTTCTGTCTGTTTTCCTTTTTTTAATTTCCAAGCGGAATTATTAGCTTTCGTACTTCCAGCCAGCCTGACGGAGTCAATTCCAATACGAGACAAACATTTTTAGTTTTCTAGTGGCATTACAGTTTAAAAAGATCAAAGGACAATAATAAGAAACCCGAGCTGATAAGCAAGCGGTTTTTGCATAAGGTTAAAATTTATTTACTCTTGAAGAATTAAGCTGGATATTAATATTTCGTTCGTGTTCGAAAGCAAAGCAAAAGAATAAGCACTACAAGCCGAGAACCGTGAGAACATTATTAACTCCTGCAGAAACGTGTCTTTGGCATAAACTAAATTTGGTATATCAAATTTCAACCCGCTTATGCAAATTAGACCGTGTTTACAAAGAATTGCTTTATAGCACTAAAAACACAGAATAAACGAAAGAAAGCTTTTCCAGCCAAAAATGTTATTCCAACAAGAAAGCCTATTTGGCATTTTAACCGGCCATTCTGACCCTCCCCACCCCTAGGTTTCACAAATGTTAGCGCGATCCTCTATTTATACGAACCCACGTGACGAAAAGTGTGATTGTGTGACACAATATTTTTACTATAGCGTTACTGGATGACGTAATGTTTAAACTCTGATGACTCAGCTTATCTTTTTTTATCGCTTTTATTTGTGCTGAAAAACGCAAATTCACTCAAACGTTGAATGTCGATATAAATTCGTCCACAACTGAGAATGCTCACACAGCGACCACGAAGTTGTCTGTTGTGCCTAGACCTTAAATACAAACAGTGAACATAGCAGTAGAATCAAAATAGAAAGAAATATAACGCTTGATAAACACGAGCTCGAGCAGATCGTCAGAGTATGGGGCACGTCAAGGCATATCTCATGACGTGATGTTTAAATCCGGTTTGCTAACCCGGGAATCCCCTTGCAAAAGTAAAGAAGCGAGCGGGGACGAAAGTCGCCCACGTCTTTGAAAGCTAACGCGCCTGTCGAGCCGCAATCGATTTCGCGCCCACTCGCTTGTTTTTCTTTTCCTTCACTATCTCTGAACGGAAAGAGAGACTGCTCGTAGCCTTTAGCGTACACCACACGCAAACCACACAATTCCGTCGATAATATTCAGATATTTTCGTTCTTTCAATGCGAAAAGACTCGTAACACCTACCCTATTAATTGACCTGACGATTCCTTCGTATCAACTTCTCGCCTCAAATAAACACTGATCTCGCTCCGTTCACAAGTCAGAACTATCATGTACTGATGGTGCAATCCACTAATATTGCATCATCATACTAGTACCAATTCCTTCTCTTCCTAGCCCACGCCGGCAAAACGCAACTGTCCTTTTTGTCCGCTGCGAATTACAAGTCAGCCAATCAGAAACCTTACAATCCACTTCGCAAACCACCACCCCCCCCCCCCCATAAAACGGCAAGGGAAACCCCCTCTCACGCAGCACAATATTACACCGCTCCTATACAAAACGCAGCTTTCAAAGCAAATCACATTCACAGAAGCGTGATATGCTCCTGACATTCACAAATCCTTCTGACTCCCACATTTTTACACCCTCAAAATGTCAATCCCAATAAAAAAACTCCTGCGCTAAAAAAATTTTCACCATAACCACTAACTAGATCAGACAACACAGCCAATTTCGCATTCCATCCTATTAGCTGCTTTACTCAATTGCACATGCGTTATACAAGACAAATACAAAAAACCCCAAATTTAACAACCCTTCCTCGTTGATATCTTAAATACTGTAAATTAAAAGACAAGAACACACGAAGGTAACATTCAGCAGACTAATATGCGCATGCGTCTTATATAAGACAGTACCGCTCTTGAGTACCCGTACCACAAGCTTTACAGCACTTTGTTCGTATGTTAAGCCAACTGTCTATGTCGACAAAACCGTGCCCATTTTATAAACCGGCGGTCGCCATAGCGACGGCCGGTTAATAAACAACATATTTTATACTTCTGGGCAGAAAAAGACTTTCGATTTTGTTACGTGCGTGCACACGTAGACACTTCAGGTCTGTTAAGTGGTGACCGGTTAATCAATGTCTTGAATTTTACCTCTCCATCAAAAATACAGATAGATATCTGAAAGCCAAACGGATTTCAAAACTGAAATCCAAAAACACATTGGGTACAAAAAAAGCGAAAAAATCAATCAAGTTCACGTGATCACGTGTTTCAACCGCTTGATCTGTCCACGTGTTAAGATCATGTCCCAAAATGTCACAGCACCAACAAAATAATTCCGCGTCACGCATGCGTCACCCAGAAACAAAAATAATGCACCTATCAATTTAAAGCCGGGGGGGGGGGGGAGAGGCAGGGCATGGGGTGGGGATTTGATTGCTATTGCTGGCCCTGGGGTGGGGCTTTTGACTGATCTTGCCTTCCCGGGGGAGGGGATATTTGAATTTGTCTTCGCCCAACGTGGATCTGTTTGAACGTTGACTTGAACGAAAGAGACTGAGACGGAAATTACTTTTCCCGCGTCACGCAGGCGCTCTACGTTCTTGAAATCATAATGGCTGTCCACGACGATGTCCACGAGATCGAGAATCAAAGAATATGACTGTTTTATCTCCATATTTTTAATTAATTTAGAGTGTTTTTGTTGATTTGAACGCTTTTAGACATTGCAGTATCGAAGTAAACAGGGATAAAGAAAAACCAAGTCGATTTTTTGGCCAATGCAAACGATCAGTGTACGGGCCAGTCGCTGCAATGACTGCTCTTTTCAAATGTTATGCTTTCTGCAGCCTTTGCAGAAAACACGAACTGTTTCTTAAAGAATCTATTGATTTTGTAATTCGATATACACAGTGTATTAAACGCAGATTGAATTTTTATTAAATAGTACCTTTGGAGACGTAGTAACGTTGAGAAGTGAAAATTATAGAGTTTTCCTGTTTTCCTTGCATCTTTCTTGCATCCAGCCTGAGAATGATTGACAGCAATATGCCACCCGGGGTGGGGAAATTTTTGTGCATTTGACTGGAATGGTTTGCCCGTGGGCAGGGAATTTGACAGCAAATTTTTGAAAAATGCCAAATGCCCACCCCATGCCCTGCCTCCCCCCCCCCCCCGCCGGCTTTAAATTGATAGGTGCATAATCCGTGACAATCAAAAGAGCAGCGGCTTTGCGAACAAAGTTACAAAAAATTATAGAAATCTGGATCAAACGTTCAGTTAAACAATTTTTAAAAAGCAAATCAACATTTAAAAACAACATTTACCGCACTGTAGCGTTTACCCAGGTCTTGTAAAATCTATTTGAAGTCCGTGGTTCGGTTTATATTTTAGGGCAAACTTTACAGACTTTAGGTCAGGGTCTCTTGCAAATCGAAAGAATCTCAACGCGAAACGGCTTTTCGTTGCTGTAAAGAGCTCAGTTTCTTCTTTTAAGAGGTTGGTTATTCCTCGGCTTGATTTCTTCCTATTTTGACCTCCAAAATAGAAGTACCTTAATTTTAAGAGAAGAAAAATACATCTTGAAAAACTAGGACAGACCCTATGCGGTAGGCCAAAAATCGGCCTTTCCCCAACCTCATCCCCAGAGTCTTCTCGGTTTTGAAAGAGCCTGGTGACGAGGTTGGGCGTTTCCCCTACTCCTTAAAACTCACAAATACCGTCGTTTTCATCTAAGTGTGGACACGTGACGGAAAAACATGTTCTAATTGGGTGCAAACGTGACATGTTTGACCGCCAAACTTTGAAGTTTGAAGAGCATGTTTCGCTAACATGGCAGGTGTCAAGAAAACGAAGAAGACTTAGGAAATGTAGATTTTAGATTTTTTTCTTCGAGATTCGGGAATATTAAGCGGCACATAAGAAAACATGTTGACCTTGTCGAATATTTATACAAATTTTGGCATTGAAACCCGATCACGCACGTAGGAATGAAAGTTTAACGGCCGTCAAACTTCGCGGAATGTTTGGCTCCCAAACATGCCACGTTTGATATCCAGTTAAAACATGTTTTTTCTTCACGTGTCCACGCTTAGATGAAAACGACGGTATATGTGCAAAAGAGAGTTTCTGATTGGTTTATATGTCTCCTAAACATGCGTAGTAGGGGAGGTAGGAGATAAAGTGTCCTCCACGTGGAACATGCGTGGAGCACGGCTGGTTTTGGCCGTGCGGCCTAGCTCGAAAACAAGATTTAAATAATTCATCAATTCAATCCAATTCCAATGGCCATAGACCTTTGTCACGCGGCGGCCATGTTGAGTCCCCAGAGAATAAAAAGCTTTGTTTTTGCACGTCTAAACTCGTTTTCAAGTTTTTCACTGCGAGGCTAGACGTTCAAAATGTTTTGTTTTTATGCTAAATAGTAGCTGCGTGAAAAAGGTCTATTACAGACCGTCGACACCACCACCCGTTCACTGCAAGCCAAATTCACGAGTTAAAAACGTCATCCGTTCTGCACGCACTGCGTGCCTATGTTTAAAATAAGCCCCCCCCCCCCCACCCCCTCCCCCCCCCCACCCCCTCCCCCCCACCCCCTCCCTCCTTGGGGCATCAGATTTTTTTAATTTGGCAGCTACTGAGCAGTATTTTCATGTGGTACTGTTTAACTGTGCTCTAGGTTTTTCTGACTAATGTGTGCTTAATGGAAAACTTCTGAAAGCTCGTAGTCGTTCGAAGTCTTGCTTGTTTAAGAGGTTACACGCTAACAAATATATTCTTTGCAGGCAACATTGCTCAAACCACAGATGATAAACTGAATGAAATGAACTCTAGCGGACAAATTTCCCTGAAAAATCAACATGGTGAAGTGTTAAAGGCCACGTACGTTGTTATCACTGTACCTCTGACAATTCTCAAAGATGGCGATATCAACTTTATTCCAGCTTTACCTGCAAACAAGAAAAGAGCGATTGACGCCATTCAGATGACAGGAGCACTGAAAATTGTCTGTCGCTTTAAGTCACAGTTCTGGCCAGATAAATTAAATTTAATTTACAGTGTACGGGGATTTGTTAGCCAAATATGGATGTACACACGTGACTCACCAGACAGTGATGACAAGTGCAACGTGATAGCAGGATTCCAAACTGCTGAGCCCGCAGAAGAAAAAATTGATCTCAGCGGAGAGAATGTTTTGGATGGGTTCCTTCAGCAATTGGACGAAATATTTAGGTTAGTTCATAGTTAAATAGTAAGGAAAAGCCCATGAACTCTTGCGTTGTCATTGGCTTTTATCGAGTCTGAACCCTTGTCAACATTAATATGCGTTTGATCCCATGTTAGGAAAATACAACTGAGACCAACGTGCTGATAGCCTTTTTGGGATGAGCGTGGATGAGCGTACTTATCCCTTTGTCGTCCCCGCGTTGTCAGTTTATATATTAAGATATATATTTATTTGTCTGTTGGGATACGGGTTTCCCCACATTCTTCATGCATGATATACCTAGTCACAAGACGTGCAGAAATGTGCCAGCACACACAAGAAGGTATAAGTTTCGTGATATTGTCCACGCCTGATCAGATCAGGTAATTACATTTGTTGACACGCGGCACGGGTTTACTAAGCGGTGTTCTGGTCACGTTTTCTAAACAACACGTGCTGCAAATGTTCCGAAATGTAGTGAAAGTTAAGAAACCATAGTGACACAATCCGCCAGTGCTAACGCAAGACTTTTATCTTTCACATTATTGAACGCCAAAATCAGGCTGTAGTTTGAAGCCACATGCACGTATTCGCCTAAAAAGTCGAAAGTATTTTTGGTTTTGACACTCTGCTACATGAGATACTATTAGTCACGCTAAACGTGAAGACATGTATAAGTCACACAAGACGTGACATGCAATGTTCACACTCCTCCCATGTCCGCACGCATGCGGACCGATTTCTGCGATGGCTCTCATTATGACTGTTTAAATTATAGCCGTAACTTATTTTCCGCTTTTCAGCGCTGACTCAAATCCACATCCTGCAACCGATTCATTTATGGACTACGTCTATTACCATTGGTCAAATCACCCGTTTATTCGAGGAGGTTACAGCTCACCCACGGCTCATGCGCATGGCATGCGTCACGTGCTTGCTAACCCTGTGGAAGATCGCTTGTTCTTTGCTGGTGAAGCTACAAGTGTGAAAGCTTGTGCTACCGTTCACACTGCCATAGAAACCGGGTTTAGGGCCGCTAATGAAGTTTGCAACCGTGCTAAAGGCGTCCACACAGAGTTCAGGGCAGGGCATAATCGGTGATTATACCCTGTCAGGTCATAAAGACTGTCACCTCATTAGCTCCCCTTTTGTCAATTATCATTAAACGTCGCTTGAAGAATTGATCTTGGCTGTATTTTCTTTAACGTAGTGGCATAGCCTTGCGCGCTTAACTACTGTGTCACGAGTTTCGTGTAACAAATTGTGTCAACTTTTAGCGACGTTGTTTGACAACTTTTAACGCAACATTTTGTTGCAGCTGCATATTGCGCATATTTAAAGTTGGTTTGAAACATTGAATGTGTTACGTTGCGGCAACAGATCTAGAAATTTTGCGTTAAAAATCCTCAACGACAGCCCACAAAAATATGTTCGTATTTACGAGATAGTCGAATCAGCGGGGTTTTCAAAGAAGAAATAAGTGCACCATCTTCTGTTTCAGGCCGTAAAAAAGTAGCCGAAATGAAAGTTTTTTACCTTGAGTCTGTGTTCAGAATGAAGAATATATTTTGTAGCTAGTTTGTTTTTTAAGGCCTGAGCTTGTCAGAAGACCTGCACTTTTAGTCGTTGTCCTTAATCTGCACTTCTTTTGTTGTCAGGGCTAGATGCATTGCTTGTAGTTTTTGCTTATTGTTTCTCCAGACCAGTCCTGAAGAACTGTGTAAATGGTGCCTTCGACCGAAGCTTATAATATATCCATATAATAGTATCAAGCTCGATTTTTGATAAGGTGGCTCCTTAAAATTAGGACATTTTCACTGGAACGACGCTCAAACCAAGGTTTTTTTGACTCCAGCTTCAAAACAATACGAAGAGAAAGGAGAAGGAAAGGAAGAGAGCGGAGGAGAAAAAAAGACTGGCCGCACAATTTTTATATCGCCAACTTAGAAGATAGCTTTTAAACGACAAGAAGCCACTCGCAGCGCACCGGTGCAGTCGCCTTGACCGAGGAGCATCATCGTTCATCGTTTTCAAAAATCCAGGCAGGTACTGACTCGTCCCCAGTCGTCTTCATGTTGCGCGACGCGCGCGGCACGGGAGCGCGAGGTGTGATGGGGAGTGAGAAAGCGGGAGAGGAAGAAGACTGGGAAATCTTGTGCGGAAAAGTTGTTTCACGAGTCATCACCCCTTGCCATCACACCTCGCGCTCCCGTGCCGCGTGCGTCGCGCAACATGAAGACGACTGGGGACGAGTCAGAGGTAAGACAAGCTACTGCCGAAAACTTCATGAAACAAAAACAGACGATCGTTCGAGGGCACATGTTGGTCCTGGATAGGAACCTAGTATTAGCAAGTTAAAGTTAAAGGTGCTTACCTGAATCATGGGCGGATCCAGGAAAATCATGACCAGTGGTGAGAGTTTTCCTATAACTCTCGGTTTTCACTGTCACACCATAAAATATTAAAATCGAAACCAGCTAATGAAAGCAGCCAAGAATTTGTAATGTTATGAAATGTCAACAAATAAACAACTTCGCCAAGTCTCGGATCTCTGCGGTTTTATATTCCGTTGTTGAGTCAAGTTTGCCGAAACGTTCGACTGAAATTTGCAGAGCTCAGTATGGAAACGCCATGTTGGTGTCCCACGAAGGGGCACAAACATGGCCGCCGGAAATCAATGAAAACATCTGGAATTCACTTCTGCTCTTCAAGCGATTACTTTTCTCTCGTGAACTACTATACATTCACATTAATTTCCCTCCTAATACTTTAACTGTCCAAACTGCTAAATATACCAAGGAGAGTCCCTTCTCGCGTAAGTGAAAGCTTTGTCACGGACGCTATGTTTCGGGGGTGAAAGCGGAATTATGTGCCTCACTTATTCATTATTCCTTTTGCTTTTTTCTGACTTATTCATTGTTCATTTAACATTTTTATGGATATTCCTTATTCATTATTGCCTCCTGCTGCTATTCAGATTTTGTTGGACAACTTCATCTGCAATCAGGGGCACCTAACGAGAAAATTTTAGCAAAATTCTTGAAATATAATTTTGTGCTTTCTTAGTTTGTTTCAGAGTATGTGTAAACTAATGCCAATTGATCTGTTCGGATTTTTTAGCTGAAAATTTATGGCGGCAAAAAAATTTTAGCAAGCAGAATCCTATCCGCCGAATTTCCGAGCTGTTGAAGGCTGTCCGAAAAAGCTAGCTGACCTTATTTTGCACTCTAAACGACGTATTTGTCCCTCCGAAAACAATAGGAACTAATAAGTCCTCTTGTTTCCAAAGTCCGACGTGATGTTTCGCGGAAGAAATCTCACCATCACTATCACTATCGCTGTATCGAACGCAACCAGGACAAGTTGCTCAGAGCCAAATCGTGTAAACCTAAAACAGAGAAACACTCAAATCGGGCAAGCTTAACGGCACGTCCCCAGTCTAGCACATGTACGAACAGCCTTCCAGAAAGTGTACAAACTCTTGCCGCTAACCTAGAGAAGCGACTACAAGAAGTCAATGTAATGATGAGAAAACTTGAAGAAATGGACAATAAAACTGTTGAAGCTTATCCCTGTCTTCTCTCTGAGTGTGTAACTAGCAAGCAAAGGAGGGATATAATAGAAAAGCGCAAGTTAAGAACAGAAAACACAAAGAAAGAAAGAAAAAAACCCATAAAGATATAACAGCCAAGAAAACAGAATCTAAGAGAAAATACATAAAGAACCTCTCAAATTTTGAATTGACAACTGATCAAGTTAATCTCCTCTCCTGGGGGTTGAAGTTTGTACCCACGACAGCATACTTCAGCCTATAGCTAAGTCACAAAAGTCCCAATTTTCATAAATTTCATAGAAAGGACAACCCTTCCAGAGAATACATTTCTAGTCTCTCTAGACGTCACCAGCCTGTACACAAATATCCCACAAGAAGGGGGAATAAACACAGTATGCAAGCGCATATAAGAATTCTACGGGGACGACACTTCAATCGCCACCCAATCCCTCAGAGAAATTCTAAGGCTTATCCAACAAGAGAATTAACTTGAATTCAACAATAAGAACTATCTCCAAATACACGGAACCGCAATGGGCACGAGGCCTTTTATGTGTTCGGCTGAGACGGAAATAATCAGCCTAAGCAACACTAAACCACTTGAGTGGAAAAGATACATTGACGACTATGTATTCCCACTGTGGAATGCTGAGAAGAAGGAGATATGAGATTTCATTGCCCTTGCAAACAGATATCACCCTACAATTAAATTCACGGCTGAAATGTCAAACAAAGAGAGGAGGAGGAAAGCGTGACGAAACCCTAAGAGTGTCTGCGTGGGTGGCTAGGAAAAGAGCGAAGAGAAAACGAGGGCGAAAAAACGCGCGGGGGCTGGGCTCCCGCGCTCGTATTATTTCCGCGTTCTCTTTCTGTTCAAGCCGAACTATCTAAGAGCCTGGAACAGGCTAAGTTCACCGATACGGCAGAAACCGCAAACGGTGCCCTGCGGGAGAAACTACTAAATGAAATGGCAGCGTGACGGATTCAAAGAAGCACTAAAGGCATAAAATTGTTGATTCTGATCCCATGACTTGAGATCCCAGATCCCGGAATCAACAACAACAACAACAATTTATTAGCATTTCCATATGAATAAATGGCATTGCCGATTGCAAAGTTGGGTAAAGTTTAGATAAAGAAAAAATAGCAATAATAATGATTAGAATGATAATAATACTGTAATAATTATAGTACAACGCTAAATTTTGGTATACGCCCATTGGTCGAAATCGATGTACGTGACGCGGTAGTCTCTCTCCTCAGTGGGCGCCTATGAGCGCATAGTGCCCGTTTTTGGCAGTTTTCGCTCAAAACTTTGCGTTGTACAATAAAAACTATAGAGTCCTTCTGTCTCAGGCCTATGTCTGGTAGGTTCCCTCGGAAATTTGATGTTCAAACTTCATATATTTCTTACGAACATCAAATTTCCTCGGGCAACGTCTTACACGATAGTCTATTCGACAGAAGAACTCCATTGTTTTATTACCACCCTGACAAAATGCTGGAAAATTCCTACACAAGTTGCCTAATCTTTGCTCTTAGTATAACAACATGCACTATTAATTTCATCGTTGGGCTATCAAACGAGAAGGTAGGATTTCAATAGGATTTGTTTACGGTTGATTCAAAAGACCTAATGATAACACTAACAAAAAAACAAAAAAAAAACGAAAAAAACAATATGCACTAATTCCCAGATACCACGCAGCTCAATCGTTGACAAAATGCAGAGCACTCTTTCTTTTTTTATAAGAATGTTGTTTTTCCGCCCCAGGCTGAATATTCTTATTTTTCTGCCGATTTTAGGCTGAAAATATTCTTGTATTATTCTTAAATTGTAGCTTCTGACATTTCCGTTTTAGAATACTGTTCTGTATATTGTATACTGTACATATGTATTACACTTACGTTCACCGAACTGTCCGGCTAGCATTGAACATTTGGCTATAGCTAGTGCAGGTTTTTTCGTTTTGTTGGCTAGTTTTGCCGTTTAGAGAAAGGAATAATTTTATACGGTTAGGTTGAAAACATACAATTGTATTGTATTTACAGTTTTTCAACACACAAAATTATATCCTTTTCAAAATCTCAGCCTCGGGTTTATTCTTAAAATATTCTTAAAATTTCGGAAATTTCAGCCTCGGTATTCTTATAAAATATATTCTTATATAAAAAAAAGAGTGTAAGTCCGTTCTCGGTATTTATCTCTTCCTACACAGAGTTAATTCTCTGATTTAATTCTCACTCATTTATTAGTCGATTGTTTACAGTAAACTAGACCCCTTCTTTTGACGGGTGGCAGAAGACAATGGGTTCAAAGGTATAAAGGGTTTGCCTCGGTGTAAGAACCTGACAAGATTTTCTTTGTTTGTTAGCTATTGTTATGTTGTACGCTATTGTTTAAAATGTTTTGTTTCCTTTATTTTAATTCATCCTTGAGTTTCACAGGTTCTTGCACCGTGGCAAAGCGCAGTATATTTGTAATCTTTTATCATGTCAGCTGTCATGTTGCTGGCAATTTCAGTTCCACGCTGACGATGGGATGATTTACATGACCTAGGATTTACATTGGTGGTGGCTGGTGCAAAGGTCAGCAAAACTTTTGGAGAATTCGTCGCAGAACAACTTGAGCCACATTCTTGCTTACCGACGTAGTCGTCCTCTGAGTCCACATTTCCAGATGGAGAATGCAGCTGTTTCTGGTCGTATTCAAAAAGACATAACTGTGAATTTTTTGAATGAATTCCTAGCATCAACTGATCGTGTTAAAAGTGGCGTTTATGCAAATGATGTTGAAGAACGGCAAAAGTTGGTTAGAAATCTTGAGACAGATTCAGTGAGTGAGGTGTTTGACAAGTCATCATTTCCCTGGCATGGTAGGTAAATATTTTAGATATTGCTTTTTTTGTTCACCATTAAGGTGGCTCATCTTAATTTTTCCGAGGCACACCAACCCATCTTCGAACGGCCAATACTTTACTGTCTGAGCTCGGTGAGGCAAGCTGCTTCACACATTTACTAGAGACTGAATGAACTTGCCAAAAAAGTGGGTTTGATTGGCATCGGTGTTACCATAGCAACGCAACGATGACGTCATGATTTTTGTATATCAGCAATTTTCTTAACATCTAGATCTAAACTTTTAAAACGACCTATTGTCTCTTGTAGTCTCGGTGTAGATCTTTAAGACTGCATAGTTTGGAAAAATTCTGTGAGAGCGTTTTCGAAAAAAATCGGGTTGAATATTTTCCAGTAAAAAAACTACAGATTTACGTTATTTTTCTATTGTTTCATCGGTACCGATGCTTTCCTGACAGATTGAAACAATGTCTTTACCATATGTTATAGCTGTACCATACAACTACTTTTCCTGAAAGGTTTGCTTCACTAGATGTCAAGTGAAGTAATCAAAAGTAATGTCTTAAATATGCTTGTTCTTCGTAGAGAAGTAACGTCTTTGTTCCGGAAGCTTCTAATCAAAAACTAGAGAACACCTCCCATAAGGAGACAACTTTCATGATATTGGCACCTTCCATGTGGGAAACACCTCCCATAAACGGACAACTACACAAGGGGACATTTCCTATTAGGGAAACCTTTAATAAGTGGACACCTCACATAAGAGAAACCCTCTCATAAGGAGACACCTCATAAAAGGGTGCATCTCCCATAGGGGGACACCTTTCATGACGTGTACACCTTCCATATGGGGGGACACCTCCCATAAAGCGACAACTCCTTAAGGGGTCATGTCCCATAAGGGGAACCTTCCATAAGGGAACACCTGTCATAACGGGACATCTCATGCCCATTTCAAAAGACACCTCATACAATGGTTCACCTCTCATAATATATGTCCTCCCTCCACAAATGGTTTATTTTTGTCATCATCACGTCCTGTAACTCCTCCGAAGTCGGACAACTTTTTTCTATCTCAAGGCAGAGCTGGTTCTAGTGATAATCAAGTTGCTGTTGTTGGTGGAGGCGTGGCTGGTCTGGCTGCTGCAGCATCACTGTCAGAAGCTGGGTTTGATGTGGTACTGCTGGAAGCTGCTAATTACTTGGGTGGCAGAGTGAAGCAAGTACAGCCATTCAAAGGTTTTGCACCGATTGATCTTGGTGGAGAATTTATTCATGGATCAGACAGCATCATAAACAGGATTGCTAAGGAAAATGGTTAGCTTGTTCAACCGGTAAGGAGACACCTGGCTCTGTTATGCACTTTAAACAATACCTGCACTCGTAACTTTATGTGCTGATGCTCTTTGAGGTCTTGATATGAATTAAAACTATGTCACATGCTTCGGTGGAAACACAAGTAGCTTGTAAACAGTTAAACGCTCTGTTTTTGGAGTTGTTTTCTTTTTGTTAATGTCCTGGATGCCTTTCATAACTTTACGTTAAGTTGTTTACCTAGTTTAGACGGTTGAGTTAACTAAGTTGGTAAAGCTGGGTTGGCTGTCAGGGTTTTTCCTAAATATGTTCCCTTAAAAGTCCCAGCGACTCCTCTAACATAAAGTCGAAGGTCCCAGGGGAGGGAACAGGGAACCAAGATTGGTGCCGTTTTAAATTCTATTGAGGAGAACAATTTGTTTCAGCAAAGGGTTCATTGAAAAATGTGATATGCACTAAAAGGAATGCATGATTTCTCAGTTATGTGTTTTTACATGAGCCCTGGGGCCCGTTTCTCGAAACTCCCGATAACTTTCCGGGCCCCAAAACTATTCTAGGTGCACAATATTCTGCAATAGCTATACAATTTTTATTGATTTTGAAAGCTAAATTTTAATCTTTATAATTTCGCGAAGCACATCGCTGAGTTTGCGCCAATAATTACCATTAGCTGATAAATAAATGAACTCAAAAAAATACTTACCGGGCCCGGAAAGTTATCGGGAGTTTCGAGAAACGGGCCCCTGGAGTCAACATGACTCGAGAGATTAAGTGACCACAGCTTCGAGGGCTGCTGTGAAATTTAGAGCACAATCTTTCAACCAAGGGCATTATCCTCCGATATACGACACCAGCAAGCCAGGAGGGAGTTAATTTGTTTTAAAACCATTCGATTAATTTCTACAACACGCACGCTTAATTGTGGTCAAGAGAAAAATTAAGTGAGGATCACAGCACATTTGCAGCTAAACAAATCCAAGTTGGTTAGTTTACTGGATTTTATGTCCTTCCCTCAATTTGACTGAGCTCTGTTTACTGGGCTCTTACAGGCCTCAACACCACAGAAACCGACAGAAACAATCGTGTAGGATAATTTGGCTTTATGCAAAGCAAATAGCCGCTGTTTATTTACAACAAACTCAACAGTTAAATTCAACCAGTTCCTAATCCGTTTTAGCCCAGTAAAGGTGAGGGCCAACCTAACTATCGCCAAAGCCTTGGGAACAGACCTCAAATTAACACCATGGGCAAGGAGAAATTGGTAAAAGCCAGAGCATCACGGGAGGTAAATGGCCTGACGACAGGAAAAAACACAGCGGGTGCGTCTGGAAAAGCTACACCCACAGCATATGCGACAGTCAGTCTGCACGCACGTCAACTCCGGCAAGGAATAAATACACAAAAATAAAGGAAAGTGGTCCACTAACAGTCGTGAAAAAGAAAAGAAAAAAGGAAAAAACGTGTAGAAGGGAGTGCAGTGCGTTAACCTAGAACATCGAAATCGCTGCCAATATAGCCCCACGATAGGTACGCCAAAGTTTATATTGGCCCCACGGGTTTAAATGAACTTCGTCCGCTCGTAACAAGGGATGTTTGGGGCTGTTGAAGCCTCTGTGTTTCGAGCAGAAAACGTAAGGAAGTTCGAGCGTGGTTTCCGTTTAACACTCTGGCCGACTCGTTGAAAGCCTCGAAGGTCGCATCAGAAGATGGTCCGCGGGGAATAACTTGGCAAACCGCGATAATTTTCACGTAAAAGGCATCAACCAACCGCTTAATTAGCTCCTCAATCTTTGAGCCTACCGTTTCTGGTCTCGATTGGGCTAAATCGTTTGTCCCAGTTTCCAAGACAAGAATGTCTGGAGACGACCGAGAAATAACTAGAAGGTCGTTTGCATCAAGGGCGTCTGGGGTAAGGCCGCCGACACCAAACAACTCCGCATTAGCAGTCCCACGCAAACGAAGTTCTGCACGCGTATCAAAACTTGCTTCCAAATCCTTCTTGAGGCGCTTGACGAAGGAATGGCCTAGGATATGCACTTTGTAGGGTTTTTGGGCCATTGTAATCTGAAAGGGAGAAAATGTGAATGTGCCGCAAGCTCTCGCACAGCGAGATCCGAAAAATTAAAAACTTGAAAAAGTGACTTCCTTCCTTGTTTTTCTCTCCTCAAACAAGAAATTCTGAAGAATTTACAGGCGGCGGATAGTCTCTCACCCCCCTCCCCTCCCCCTTTTCCTAAGGAAAAAAAGTTTCTTTAAAAAAAAAAACTTTAGTAGTTTGTGGTTTCCGGTGACCTATTATGGACAATTTGCACTTCCGGTATGTAAGAAATAAACATATTACCGGAGAATGTCCGGTATTTGACAGATTGGTTAACTGATAAAATCAATAGCAACTTGAGAACTTTCTCGGTTAGTGACCTCTGTACGAGTTCTAGCGAGACACTTAAAACCCTGTGGCTTTACCTGGAGAAATTGACGACAAATGTTTCAGCCTTCAGGCAAGGGCTCCATTTGGATCCTAACGACACGAGTGCAGGCTACTTGCAATCTAGAATCTATTGTTTATATAACAGCGATGCAATTGTCGTTCAAAGGTCATTATTTACGTCATTATAACAGCAAGGCCGTTGTTCAGAGGCCGCGTCACCCCAAGAAGACTAAGTGAACTGACGGACGACGACTAGCGACGAAAATGAAAAACAAAAAAACGTCCATTTTATGAGTCGGCGCGACGTGCGTATACGCACGACTGCCGCCTAAAAATTCGGACGATGGGTATCGCGCCATACCCACCGTACCAAGTGATGTGTTTTGTCCAATGAGCGCGGGAGAAAATTAATTGGTGGGTTACAATTAACAATTATTCGCCGAAAAAGCGTAAATTTTATTGCTGATAATCTGTCGGCGGTAAACCAATAAGAAAGGTAGAAATAGAATAAGTGAGTCTGAGAATTTAATAATTATCCTTATCCTTTTAATTCTGTTTTACAGTGTTACAGATGTAAGGGAATGGAAAGCGAAGAAATGTTTTACCACAAAGGCGAGTTTCATCCGTTGTTAAGCGACCATCCTGACATAAAGAAGGCATGCAAGGCTTGGGATGAAATTGTCTTGTCACGGGAAAAGCCAGTGAACGGTGATGTTCTTCAGGGCCAAGACAATTCACATAGCAACAACAACAACGTTTTATTTAGGTACCTCTATTTCATTGTATTTCTTTACATTGCATTTCTTATGTAAACATTACAAACGTAAAATACATCGTTTGCGAAAAGTAAAGAAAGAAATCCGGAAAAATATACAGCATATTCTTCTCCTGAAGAAAATAATGCGTCTGCAGTTCACACATTCATAAATATATTTATAATAGGATGAATGCTATTAAATGGGAAGAAAATGTTTAAATTAGTCACTTACCTGATTAAATAGTCTTAATCGTAAATTGTCAAACAGTTTACAAGAAATGGAAAATGAAATTCGTTTTCATAATTTTAAGTTTTCAGGGTCTTCGGTACGGTGTACCTGCCTGCAATGATCATGTAATCGGCCTGCAATGATCTTGTAATCGGCCTGCAATGATCTTGTAATCGGACCTAATCTAAAGTTTGACTCTGTTCGATTGCCGGGAATTCTGGTCTAAGTGTAATTGCATTCATTAACAAGGTTGAGTTTTGAACTGGGTGTGGTCGAATTCTATTGAACAATCGTTCAATTAGCCTGCGTAGTAAGCGTTTCCGTGGGTTTTCCCGCCCGTTCGAGGCTTTTTTCGCTTTTTGGCGGCACGAAAATTGGGGCGAGCGCAACAGGAGGAGCGGGAGGGAGCGGGAAGGGGGAAGAAGGGGAGGGGAGGCGAGAAAAGGAAACGCTTGCCCGCAAACCTCCCTTCTCCTCTCCCTTCTCGCACTTTTTTGTGCTCGCCCCAATTTTCGCACGTTAAAAAAGCGAAAAATGCTTTAAACCTGCGGTAAGTCCTAAGGAAACGCTTGCTACGCAGGCTATCGTTCAACTTTTTTGCTTCGATTACGTGAAGGGGTACAAGTCTGAACTTTAGTTATCCTGTAGGGGCCCGCTCACTTTAGATGATGACAAGACTATTCTGGAGTGGCTCAAGAGTCAGCACTGCAATGAAGATGTGATTGCCGTGTTTGAGACGATGTATTGTCAAACAGAAGCTGCCACGCTCAGTCAGATGGGAGTCTTGGAATCTGCGCGCGAAGAGAACGCTTGGAAATATGGTGATGGCAACTTCAGGTCAGTCAGTAAATGAAGACCGCTGTACCGATACCCATGCCGATACTATATCGTGTTGTCATCACTCAAGCTGGAATCCAGTCTTGAATGACACGAACGCCTACTGGAATAGATGGCGTAATGAATCTCTGAGAGACATGAATGAGATGTAGTTAATATTATGATGTAGTATTCTTCGCAGCGGTCAAAAACGATGCGTGCGCATTTCCTGCCATCATTTTGCAAAGAAATTTTCAAAAACTATACGGCCAAATATGGAAAGTTTCACTTTAACTCCAAAACTTAACACCTTTTCTGAAAACTACAGCTTTCTGCGTTATAACGTTAAGTGTGACGAGCAAGCAGCTCTCGTAATCAACACTAACGAAATGTTGACAATTCTATTTATTGTTTTCAACACGCCGTTTTTTTTGGGTGGGGGGAGGGGGTCGATTCCCGTCAGTTGTGACCTTGAATTTTTTTTGGAGGGGGGGGGGGGGGGTAAAAAAATCAATTGTTTAAATTGCCCTCACACTACAATGATTTGCGTGTTGTAGAAACACCGGTTTTTGCGTATGCTTTTTTTGCCCATTTATCTCTTCTCTTTTTTCTTGCAGACTGGTAGGTTCTTATTTGCAGCTGGTGAAGTATCTTTTAGACGAATGCAGTAAAGTTGATAAGCGCTTGTGTTGGCAAGTAAAAGAAATAGATTGGAAAGGTTACTATTTTAAAATTGTCTTTTCTTTTAACTTTTAATATGATGTAGTTATCCTAAAATCAAAGAGTTAAACTTCTTCTGTTCTTTTCTGAAGCCAGACCTTTCATGTTATGCTACTGATCTTGTGACTGGCGGAATTAAACCCTAAAGTGACAGGACTCAAATGAAAGCTACTGCACAGTACTTTTCTGTAAAATTGCCTATTATGCTGTACAAGGTGGTTCTCACTTTTAAGTTTGTCGATGAAATCCTAAAGTGTGACCATTCAAATGAAAGCTACTGAGCAGTTCTATCCCGTGAAACTGTCCTAGGTGGTTCTAACTTTTTTCTCTATGGATCAAATCCAAAAGTTGACCATTCTAGTTAAAGCAACATTGAGCAGTATTTTCGTGATACAGTTCAATTGTACTGTAGGTTTTTTCTAACTAAAATGTGCTCTCTTGTGGTTCCTCCCATGCAAATCTCTGTTTCCCAAATGGAAATCTTCTAAAAGTTTATAATCGTGATTTAGGAGGTAAGACGCTAACAAACTTATTTGTTGCAGGCAACATTGATAAACTCGATAATAAAGTGAACTCTAGTGGAAAGATTTCATTGAAAAATCAACATGGTGAAGTGTTGACAGCCAAGTACGTAGTTATCACAGTACCACTGACAATTCTCAAAGATGGCGATATCAACTTTATTCCAGCTTTACCTGCAAACAAGAAAAGAGCGATTGACGCGATTCAGATGAGAGGAGCATCGAAAATTGTTTGTTGCTTCAAGTTACAGTTCTGGCCAGACAAAGTGAATGTTATTTACGCTGTACGGGGGTTTGTTAGCCAAATATGGATGTACACACGTGACTCACCAGACAGTGATGACAGGTGCCACGTGATAGCAGGATTCCAAACGGCTGAGCCCGCAGAAAGGAAAATTGGTCTCAGCGGAGAGGATATTTTGGATAGATTCCTTCAGCAATTAGATGAAACCTTTAGGTTAGTTCATAGTTTAAAAAAAAAGAAAAAAATTCCTAAAATCTCGCTGTCATTGGTTTTAATCGAATCTAAACTCTTTTTAGACGGGCCTAGGCCTTTGGGGGCCTGGGCGCTGGCTTTAGTAATGCAAAAGTTTTTTCGATAGTAGATTATTCAAGGTCACGAGATTCTATGGGGGAGGGAAGCAGAGGGCTTAATATTTTTTCACCTTGGTTTACTTGGGCATTTGAATAGTTTATTGCAATCCATCCACTACGCTTAAATTTGGAGATTTAAGGGGACCCTAGAAAGAGTTTGTCAGTCGACCAAGATTACATGCTTTGAAAAATAGTCTTACTGTGCGCAACAATTCTCAAGAGGGATTTGGACATTATAGACATTATATAAATCAAACTACGCTATTGAAAAGCTGAAAATAAATGAGAAAGGTCTAGAAGACTCGATTGTAAACGGACTGGAAAAGGGGAGGGCTCAAGCCAACGAAATAATTCTTAGAGGACAGAATATAGCATTTTCATCAAAGAGAAGGCTTATCCGAAGGTCGGCAACTGAAAAATAAGGCCGTGGAGCCGGGAGCCCAAAGCCTTTCTGTAATTGGAGCCCGGACAAAAATAACAATTCTGGTTAAATGGAGCCCTAGAGTACAGCCATGGACCCCTAGAGCTCCAATTTTTTTGTCTGGGAGCCCTGGAGCCCTGCAATTTTTACCCCGGAGCCCTGGAGCCCTAAACCCCTTTGGGACCCTGTGAAATATATCTCAAACAGAACATGCCAGTGAAATCTAGGTCATATATAAAGAAGGAAAAAAAACGCTAGAATCTAGCTGTTGTTCATGAACAACGAAAAAGTTCCAAGTAAAATTGAGTTCTTGTAGTTCATGAACCTAGGTGCTGACAACTGTAGGCGTTGAACTCCAGCTTATCAAGAGGGCCTGTCTTTGATAAACCACAGGTTTTCTTGTCAACCGGCCGTAATATGCGTCTCACCTCACATTATGGAAACTGAAAATTGAGACCAATACGCTTATGGCCTTTGCTGGTGGATTGCATCTTGAGTCTGTTTAGATTATACTTTGAACTTTTTTCTTCGTTTCTTCGGTGGTGTAGTGGTTAGCGCGTTGGACTTCAGATCTGAAGGTCGGGGGTTCGACACCCAGTCCCTGCCGCAGACAGGGCACACGCATTTTCTCTCTTCAACCAAATGTATAAATAGGGACTGGCAACATTCTGCTGGGGGGATAACCCTGCGATGGACTAACATCCCGTCCAGGGGGGAGTAGCAATACTCTCAGTTGCTTCATGCTACGGAAACCGGGATAAGCTCCAGCCGTGTGGGCCTCCTTGGCCCGAGTGCGACTTTATCCTTTATCCTATTCATTTTTCAGCACCGACTCAAACCCACATCCTGCAACCGACTCGTTTATGGACTACGTATATTACCATTGGTCAAATCACTCATTTATTCGAGGAGGCTACAGTTCTTCCACTGCTCATACGCAAGGCATGCGTCACGCGCTTGCCAGCCCTGTGGAAGATCGCTTGTTCTTCGCTGGGGAAGCAACGAGTTTGACGACCTGTGCTACCGTTCACACGGCTATGGAAACCGGGTTTAGAGCCGCTTACGAAGTTTGCGACCGTGCTAAGTGCGTCCACAGGAAGTTCAAGGCATAATAATCACCGATTCCTGTCAGTGTATAGAATCCTCTTTTATCAAGTGTCATTAAACGTCGCTTGGCAAACTGATCTCAGCTGCATTTTCTGCCGCCAGGCTATGCGCACGCGAGCTTCGTGTAACAAATTTCTTATTGTGACAACTTTTAGCGACGTTAATCGACAAATGTTAATGCAACAATTTGTTGCAGCATCATGTTGCATTTATTTTACGTTGATTTGAAAGATTCAATGTGTTGCGGCAACAAAAATGTTGCTTAAAAAATCGGCACTGACGGAACACAGAAATATGGTCGTTTTATCGGGTAGTCGAGTCAACTGCAGCCACTTCTGCTGGTTAAGGCCATATAAAAGCGGCTTTAATGTTAAGCTGGTCGCATTAAACGGATGGTTGTGAATTGGAGGCTTCGATATTTCAGTAATTGTCGGTTGTTGATCCACATCGAGCGTTTTACACCCTTTTCAAAACGCAAGAAGTAAATCTGGGGACTAAGACAAACAGAGGTATCCCTGGCCAGCATATCGAATTCCGTCACAATCTGCAAGCGTCAGTCATCTAAACGATGTAGAGTGTAGAGTCGTTTGTGCCCCGGGTGGGTGGGCGGAGGGGGGAGGCTCCACCCCAAGGTTCAACCCCTTACCCTTAATATATACGTTTTTAATTGAAATGGTACCCTTCCGTTTACCAAGAACACAAATTGCGCCTTTTTTATACCACAAAGATATGCCAAAAAGCGCAGATCATCTTTTAGTCGATCGAAGGCTGCAAGCTTTCATATATATTTTTGAAATAGTTTGCCAAACGTTAGCTGCCTCCTTTTGTTACTAGGCATACGTTCGCGCATATCTATCTATTTTAGGTGCACAATATTCCCGAATAGGTATACAATTTTTATTGATTTTGAAAGCTAAATTTTAACCTTTATCGTTTCGTGAAGCATATCGCTAAGTTTGCGCCAATAATTACTATTAGCTGACAAATAAATGAGCTCGAAAAAATACTTACCGGGCCCGGAAAGTTTTCGGGAGTTTCGAGATACGGGCCTCCTGATGCGAGATATGGTTCCTTAGGGAATTTGCATACTAATACAACCGTATGTGGAAAAAAGCAGTTGTTAGCAAGGGCTGTCAGAATCCAAAAAAAAATTGGGGTAAACCACACATTTTTCAGAGATCATTGAGCTTAAATTTGGTAAGAAAATGCCATACTTTCTTTGTGTTTTAAAGCTTTTTTAGAATTATGGTTGCTTAATCATCTCTGAAAAATGCGCGGTTACCCACATTTTTCTTTTTGGATTCTAAGATCTGCTTTTCCCCCATAGTCATTACCTTTGCAAAAATACCTCTGACAACAAATTTCCCTACTACTAAAAGAATAAAACAAAATTAAATACACACTCGGTGAACAAATACTCTGAAACGACAAATTTTTCTCAGTTCTGCAACCGCAATAAAAGGCACCCCTTTCAGGAGGAGCCCCTCCGTGTATAGCAAGTACCCCCTACCTCCGGGCGTTTGCGTTTTCGATTACACCAAAGGAACTTCGACTGTGCACGGAAAAACTCGCCGTAACCGATTCCTAACTGAGGTAGCAAAACACTAGACTTGCTCCAAGACGACCTCTTCGATTGATATTAATTTGCCCTGTGTATTGCGAGTAAAGCTAGCAGAGCGAGCTTCAATGAGGTCGCGAAGCGACCGAGGGGCAACCAAGTCGAGAGTGGTCGACTTGTTTCACTTGATTGGTTTTGAATCGCATTTAATATAAATTCTGGTGCGAAAACATGATTGACATGTGGTCCGCTCAAAAGAAACAAAGCTGAATTTTTGAGCTTAGAATTGAGAATCACGCTTTGATTGGCGTTCTCAAAGATTTAAGTTTAAATGATTCTCATGAAAACATTCGATTGTAGTCGTACACTTCCATATTGCTGCCTCACATTACTATTCGATAAGCTCGAAATCAAACTCAAAGAATCCTATATTTGGCTTACCATTTTGCAATACAGTGGTTTTCGTCAACAGCTTTGATTTTACCTTTCAGTTCTCGAAAGACAGTTTTGTGTGAGTTTAGCAGTGCCTCTGAGCTTCCAAAGACCAGGTTCATTCCCCCGTCATGAATGTTCTTTATATCAGCTGCACTACTTTCTAGGCCGATCATCGCCGCTGCTATACCTCGATTCCTCAACCACGCCAAGACTTTATCCTTCATCTTTGTATGAAACTAAATAAGCCATAAAGAAGGGAACACCTTACTTTTCTAGTTCTACTGGCTTTCTTGGTTTTGTTTTGTTTTCTTCTATAGTTTCTTCTCCTAACCCGCATCATAACAACTTTATTTCACTTAGCTGTGCAGCTAATGGAAGACATAAATGTGAAATGAAAGGAAATAAATAAATCAAACATCATAACATCGCATTTCATTCTGATCTCTTCTCGGCCTTGCCTTTTGATCCATTACGTGAACGTTCAGTTCCCCACCACATAACACAGCACCATCCAACCATAAAGGCATACTGACAGCTCGCGAGGTCCTGAAAGGGGCAGGTGGGTGCTTCCCGAATTTTTGGGTGGGGGTGTGCGGCGAGCTTCCGGAAACCCTTACCCTATTTCAGACCAAATTATGTGATTTTCCCTACCCTATTTCAGACCTGACCCAAAATTTGATACCCTATTTCAGACCAGATCCTAACCCTAGTTCGTTTGCGTAAACATTTGAGAAGGGTTTCAAATTCCCAACGTTAATCAAACTTAAGTTCTTTGGAGAAGAAAGTTAATAAAAAGATAGGTTCTTGTAAGAACCATGCCAGATCCCATATCGGAGTGCACAAGCCTCACCCTATTTCAGACCAAAATGGTCAAAATCAATACCCTATTTCAGACCATAAAGGCTCAAAAGCCACACCCTTTAGCTCCGCACATACCTATATAGCTTATATAAGGGACTACCCCCCGCCCCCGGGCTGAAAGGACTGCGTTTCTTTTTACCTAATATAAGGAGTACTGAATTCCGAAAGTCTGTAGAACGTAATACGTTATTTAGATTTTCGGAATTCAGTACTCCTTAGGTACGCAAGTACGTGTGGTTTAGCGTTGATATTGCACTTGAACAATCGCGAACTGCTACAACGAACCACACATCAAATTTATGAATCTGTTTTTGACCGTTGATGCATGTAAAATGTTGTAAACATTGTTTTGCTCTATTTTTATCTCACCTGCGTGATAAAGGCGCTAGCCGGATCATAGATGCGCAAAAGTTGACCGGTCACATTGCATTGACCAAGTTTATTGAAATCATAACACATATCCATATAATATGTGCACACGAAGAATTTGCGCTCCCTTTTCCGTTTTTCTCCTAAGGCCCTTTTAACACATTCACCAAAAAAAACAAAAAAACAAGTTAAGTTCCATAAAGTGCAGCTGCCATGTATATGAAGGGCAGCTGCACTAGCTATTACGTATCACGTGTGTCTGGGTGGGAGGGGGTTCCCCGTCTCTTCATTTCAAAATTTAATTGATAAAAATAATGACACTTCTTGTCTTTACAACCTTCATGTATAAAAGATGAGATCTATATATATATATATATATATATATATATATATATATACGTTGAGAAACTCGGGTCAATGTGTTAGTCTGAGTTCAGTTTGTCTTGCACTCAGAAGGCGGAACCAGAAAGCTGATCTGAGATGTTAACTCAAAAACTGATCTCGTGTGCAGTCCGTTGTCAGTGTTGGATGCTTTGCAGTTCAAGTGTGGCTGAGGACTTTGATAAGAGACCAGGAGCAGGGAGATCGAACCCCAACTACAGCGGCAAGGCGAACTAAACAGAAACACCGCAACAGAAATACTAGGAAACACTGCGCTTGTAACGGCAGAAGA
This sequence comes from Siderastrea siderea, assembly GCA_964030785.1. Classification (NCBI taxonomy): domain Eukaryota; kingdom Metazoa; phylum Cnidaria; class Anthozoa; order Scleractinia; family Rhizangiidae; genus Siderastrea; species Siderastrea siderea. The sequence continues at coordinate 13,089,819 of OZ034970.1, forward strand.
GCGCCTAAAGAAAATGATGACGAGACCGTGTGTTGATGATACAGGTAGGATATTTTGTTGAAAATGTTCTGTCGTAAAATATCTTACTGCTTTTAAATGAAACAATCTAAGTCACGGATTTCTTTAGTTCGTTTGGCCTTCGTAATCCGTCTTTCGCCGTTTCAGCGCAAGAACCGCCCAATCAAAAGTTTATTTTTCTCGTCTAGTTCTTGTTTAGTTTTCTAAGACTGCATCTAGGACAAACGCCAAACTGATTTCGAGGCAAGTGGAAGAATACTTCTGCGTTCGATAGTTAATTTCGAAAGCCGCTTAACGCTAACCCGGGGTAGAAAGTTAACCAAGGTTCCTATTCCTCTTGATAAAAAAGATTCTTTAAAGCTAATTTAACTGACCGTTTGAAAGCAGCTAAAGTCAAAAGAAATGCCCATCGCTTGCTATAAGACTGGATAAAATTGACTGTAATCCCGGATTAGCTTAGTTCAAATCCTGCTCTGAACGACTGGGCCTAGGAGCATTCACCGTCTGAATTATAGCGGAGCCCGCGTGCTAGCGCGTCAGCGGTAACCTGTTAAGCCAAGAAATTTTGATAGTGACGTAATAGTCACGTGTCTGTCCGTCCGTACGTCCATACGTCTGTCCGTCCGCACCACAGGGTCACCAATATGAAGTGGCGTACACTGGATAACCTTATTAGTCCGGGGCCACATGTCATTCCCGTGGGAGTTTCATGATCATTTTAGTTTCTTTACTTAAAACTATAGTTTCAAGTATGAAAAATAGAAAAAGCTCTGTCACCAATTTTTTCAGCCATGGTGACGTCATATTTTATGGAAATGAAATATGACGTCATTAGGTAGCTGTTTTATGATTATAAAAGAGGCTAAAATAAACATATACGGTTGAAAAATCATATTTCTCATCGTAATTTTATAGTTGGAGCTAAGGTGTGAGGGCTAAAAAGAAATTCTTCTTAATTTGGAAAGGTTGTTGAAATTTATGCTAATTATCTATGACGTCATACATTAACATGAAATATTAAAAAAATGAGGGAACCTATAAATACCGTTATGTGCAGACAATTTTTACAGATTAATAGATGCTTTGCCCATCCGTTGTTCAGAAACAATAATCGTTTTTGATCCAAATGTATGAATTTCAATTTCACCCTCGTTCCATGTGTTAATTTATGCAAATGTACAAGGACGTCACGAATTCATATTGGCCGCGCAAGAGTGAGCTGGTCTTATGTATATCACTTTGTTGTCTAACGCACTAGCAAAGTTTAAATAAAAAGACCTTAAAAGGTAATGCTTAAAGAGCACAGTTTTGTTTAGAAAGTGTTTACCATTGTCAGATGAAATCTTACTCGTTACAAAACGAGATCCTCCTCATCACTGTCTTCACTTTCAACGCTTGCTTGCTCGCCAGTCCTGTTTTGACACTTTTCCTCACAGGAGCCACACATGTCCGTACATTTTAGGTTGTGTCTTCTGCAACAACAGCTCATTGTAATGCAGCTTCCTTTGCAACCGCACTTGATTAGTTCCAGGATAGCCTTGGGAGCTGGAAGGAGGGTTGTGTGAATAGCTTGAAGTCGGTCGCCATCTTGGCTCCATCCATGAGATGTCGGCGCAGGAAGATCTGGATGTGGGGTCCCACATTCCTTCCAGACTAATGCAACATAGTTGGCTCGTTTGATCATCTGTTCAAGAGCACCCTTCGTTGGTGGTAACTTCTCATCCGAGTACTGCCTCTTGCTAAATAAGAACCACCGCAGTTCCTTCATAGTTTTGATCTGGGTTAAGGGCACGTACAGCTGGCGCATGTATAGCTCTAGCTGCTCAACCACACCAATAGTAACCTGCGCTGAGCTTCCAAGGCTTGCAAATGCTTCCAACACTTGTTCGTCAGCTTTCTTTAAGGTATTCCAGCACGAGATTTTTGACTTTCCACTTATGGTACCCGTTTGATCACATCCAGTGAATGCGTGGAAACCAGGTAATGTTGCCACGACGTGAGGTCCTAAAGCGTTGTACAGAGGGCGCAGTGGAATTAATCGGCACTTGGCTCCTGTGCCAACTACCAGTGATGTTTCTTCAGAGACTCGTGTACTTCCATAAAGCCAGTACCAAAACGTCCGTGTCAGGGCTCTGGATTCAGAGGGATGTTGCTCCTCTCTCTGTGGCATCGATGGCGTGCAGAATCATGAGTGTGTCTGCCTCCTCTTGAGTGCTACTGAGGTGTTCGACAGATAGCTTGTTAGACTTACATTCACCCTTTGACGTTACCACATAGGTCTTCCGAGAATCTGTGTTACACTGGAGGATATGAGACGCAAAGTAGATGGCCAACGACTCCTTGTTGATATTACTGCTTAGCAGCTGCTTGAGCGTTATCTTTTCGATGACTGCATCATCGGAGATATGGTACACCATGGGCCTGCTGGAACCTTGACGAAACTGTCGAGTTCCCTCTTTAAGAGAGTTTCGAATGTCGTAACGATCAAAAATGACATGGACCTCCTCGCATTCCTTTGACCTGTTGTCAATGATTTCAAGTAAATGATTGATTGGCAAGGTCACGGCCAGTTCGCACCCATGTTGGTTTTCCCATCGATTGAATGATTGCCATCCCATCAATGATCACAACGTTCCCTTCATCATGGTGCTGTTCTGTCTGTCCGTCGGAGAGTTGTTGAGGAAGTAAATTTTCCAGCACGTTCATCAACTCGCTCTTGCCAACACAATGGCGAAGGTCACCATCAGAATTAAAGAGCGATCGTGGAAACGCAGTCAACTCGAATTCACTGATGCTTTCCTTGAGGTCAATCTCAGGTCTCGAAAGAACCACAACAAGAAAACGCGCGAATAGAGCCCTGTCATCCTTAAACGCGGCAACACCAGGCGCTGTCTTGCTCTTCTTTGCCGCCCTTGTGGTCTTCCATGTCTAAAGGTTTACTTTCTTCATTGGACTCCAAACGCTGAGCTTACGCTCAATGATCCTTTCTTTCACAAACGTTCAAAACGTCAAAAAGATCCTGGCCAATTTCATCACGCTTCAGAACTGCTTCTTTCACTGCAACTGGCATGACAGCCTTCGTGATGATATTGATGAGTTCACTTTCCTTTCACTTTCCATAACAAAGGGATCATTTGCTTTGAAAACATCTTTCAGCTTCTTCACGTTCTCCTCGTAACGGTTAATCACAGCGTTTGATAAATCATGGTGGTGTGTCAAGCTGTGCGCTTGCACACCAAGCGTGGCTTCTGCTTCGGCGGCCAAGCGACTTAATTCTGGTGCAATAAGAAACCATCTTGCCATAGCTGCTGGCTGCTGGGTTAAACCCTTAAGGCCTCCTCGGACTTTCATGGTTTTGTTCTCATGTTCAATTGCATGGTCCGGACCAATAGCGCAAAAAGGGATGCCATTCTTGTTCACACAGAAGTTTCCTTTCATGAATTCCTCGTGTGTATCAGGATCGCTTGATTCAAGCAGTTCCATCTGCGCTAGATAGAGTGGTACCATTCGAGCGTAATTAAGGCGATCGTGAGCGAAGAAATACTTCGACAAGGCCTTTAGTGATTCTAAACGAAGTTTCTAGTTGCCTTCTCTTGTCGCACGAAGGAACATCAATATGCACTTTACGAACTTAATGTAGTCGTTAGCAAACTTGAACATTGCCTGTTGTGGCTCCAACATTCCGTTAAAGTTTTGTAGCTTCTCCTGAAACTCCTCGGTCATCATTGCACTTAGGAACTCTTTGTGGTGCTCCCCGAGCTCGCTGTATTTGCCTTCCTGACAGGATGCATTTTTTTTAAGGCAGCAACATGCAGATTTGGAAATTCCGCTCCACTTTCGTCTTTCTCTACCCTCAAAAACGCGTCCACGTGCAAGTCGCAGAGGGTGGAGTACGTCATAAAATGTGCAGCCTGCAATCAAGACACGCTTCATATGGTTCCCCTCTAGAATCTGGTGCTTCGTAGTGGATCCATAGATCCCAGCTTCCACCCAGGCATCATCAAATCCACTGTCCTCAAAAGACGTTCCAAGAGCACGCAATGCTGCCATTAATGTATGCATCTCACCAAGCCTGAAAACAAGGTGATTCAATGCTGGCACTTTGTGCAGCTGCAGCTTGACGGCCTTCTCATAAAGTTGAAGATCAAATGTTATCACTGTCTTGTGACCTTAGTCTTGTGACTGCTTAGATAAACTTTGAACAAGTCATTGTCACAGTTTTTAACGAAATCGTAGAGCTGTTTTCCCCTGTTTTCACTTTGTATGGCGTGAACAGGTCGTTTCTCATCGTGAGTTTGACAAAAAAACACAGTTCCTTGTTGTACGCGGCAGTGAATGAACGCGATATACGTTGTGGCGCATCAGGTGTGGCGTCAGCATGATTTAGATTCAAGTGACGGTCATCCCGCAGCGCAAGAAAGAACAGCGACATCGTTAGAAGCAACTGCTTTCTCAAACCTGGTTTGAGCTCTTTTGAGTTTTTCAGAACTAACAGTGGTTTTCCTACAACTGGCATGAAAGCTAGCACTATTGTTTCAGGTCATCTTCTGACACTCCTTCTAAACGTTTACTTGCTTCCAAAAACTCACTTTCACCATACTTTCCACGAGACAATACGTAAAACAAAATGTTTTTGTAAGCATCGTTACTAACGTTTTTCAGTAGAGGCTCAGTCGTGTCTGTCTGACATAATACACTTCTTGAAGTCAACGTTTTCTTCACTTCGTCTTTTCTTCTTTGGAATATCCACTGCTAGGGTAAATAAATACGCAACTTAAATTATTTTTGTGCTGATTTTTTAGAGTTACACAAGTTACAGCCTTGACTTGTGTCTGTTTTGACAAGTCATAATTGGGAGTAATGACTGTCAAAAGAAAATATATATATTTTGTTACTTTATTTAAGTAGAACACAGTGAGAACACGGCGTACAACAAATGATATTAGTGAGCGGCATATTCTTGACCAGAGAGATTAAAAAAATGCAAGGAAAATACCAAAATTGTAAGGATTTAAGAACATGTTACACGAAGTGCATTGTGGAAAAAACAGGTGTGAACTGTGAAAACACCACCAAACGTCATTTCTAAGATGTTTTGAAATAGTTTTTAGATTCCATTTTAGTCACTACCTTAAAATGTACATATATTCTAAAATTAAGCTTTGAACATACCATTTTCGCGTAACACAGCCTTGAAGAAGAAAGAGGACAAAACAAAATGGCCAACCCAATTCGTGGCGAAGAATAAAGAGACTGAAAGGTGGAAATTGCAAACTACACATTCTTTACGATTTATCTTCCACCTTGAAATGAAACATTTATATTAAAATGAGAGTCTACACACATTTTTTCTTGATTGAAAAGGACTTATCAGTGCAAATAAAGATGGAATACATAAATTGGTCTCTATCACCACAGGGAACCCACCTACATAGCCTTTTGCAGTGCTTAAAATAATAGATAAAAAATTATCTACTGCAAAAAGAAAAGAATTACATCAAAATACAACAAACAAAGATATATATACATTTGCTGAGTTGATTGAGATGATTTTTATTCAAGTCTATACGTTTTAAATGCCTTTCTTATGAACATCAAATGTTGGCCCATGACGTCACATTTAATTTGCATAAAAATGACGTCACCATGGTTGAAAAAATTGGTGACAAAGTTTTTTCTATTTTTTATGCTTCAAACAATAAATCCAACCACTGAAACTAAAATGATCATGAAATTCCCACGGGGGTCACATTTTTTTACACAAGGCCTCGCACTATATGCCGAGTCCCCTGTTTTGGAAGCGAAATCGCATGTTGACCGCGTTGTAGCAAAACAAGCAAAGACAACAAAAGTCCATAATAAATTTGTTAATGGAAAAAAAAAGTTCAAAAGAATACTCAGTTGTCTTTTTGGTGGAAGGCGAAAAGTTCAATTTAGGCGAAAAAATTTGGCGATAAAGTTCAGGCAAAAAGTTCAAATTTGCCTTGTCGTTTCTGTTGCCGAACTCGGTCGGCACACCGCTTGAGTTCGCAGCTTTTCGCAGCGGTTGCGACGCCAAATAAAGCAGAGCTAGTGCTTTTTGTTGTTTTCTGTCCACAACCATGGTTTTTACGGCGGTCCGAACACATTTCGCCAGGAAAACACCAGCATTTTCATGTTTATAGGCAGGTTGTCACAAAGAAAGAAATAAGTAGTAAAATTAACACCTGAAGACAAGAAGAAGCGCTCATGGCCTAGTGGCCTAGTGCTCATGGACTATGCGCCGTATTGGGACTTGGTTAAGCCAGGTTCGGTTCTCAGCGAGGGCGTGAATTTTTTTTCTTTTTCCCTCTTTTTTTGTTTGTTTTTTTTTTTATTTAACGACTTGAATGAGAGTATTTTCACAAATTAATAAGTGCCAGCAAAAAATAAAAATAAATAAAGGGGGGGAGGGCTCCGCTTTTAGGCTTGGCTAAAGAACACGGAGGCTAATTTGCACTTAAATGTGGTGTTAATGACGCATTTAGAAATGTTTGTCGTAATTTTGTATAAATCTAGTCTCCCTTGTCGAATTTATAAGCCAAACCTAGCTTTTTGACACCACATTTCCAAGGCAGAAAAATTTTGGCCTTGATTCCTGCTCACATCTGAGAATTCTCTCACGAGAAATAAATCAAACGTAAAAGGTGCTGTGTTAGAGCTTCAGCGTTTTAGGAAAAAGAATTCCTATTCAGGTACGGCTCGTGAACTTTTTTGGCAGCAACTGTTTTAGGCTTTTTGGGTGATTTTATCTGGGGCAATTATAAAATTGTCGCTGATGCACTTTTGCGGGAAAATGCACTCTTGGCATATATACATGCACAACAAGCAAATTGAGCCATTCTAACAAAGACGTACTAAGGGCCGAGCGGAAAATGAAGAATAGAAGAACTTTTTCAATTGCGTTAGTCACGTCACTCTATGCATACACAATTCTGATCATTCTGTGCCAAGAGAGTTATTCTTGCTCTACGCAAGATGTAACATTTATTAGAACGCATTTATAATTAACCTCTCGCTGTTTTTAGCCGCTCAGTTTTTACGCTTCAGGCCGAAAACTAGAATGCGAAGGCTAATTTACACTTGTATGGGGTGGAAGAAATAAAACTTAAGCTATATGATTTCCAGCAATGTGATTGGTCTAGACAAAACCAAAACAAACTTATGTGGCCGAGAGGGACTGGGACTGTTTTTATTTTTCTTGCTGCCTCATGCCTTGCGGCCATATTCTAATACTATTTTGGCGAAGGGGAATAGTGTAAAGTTAGCAATAAATTACACGAAACATATCATTTATTTATTTTCACATCACAAATACTGAACTTTGGACATCTGCTCTAATTTTCGAAATCTACTGACATATGCATTTCATTTTCACACTCCCCTAGGGCGCGAACTCGATGAAGCACTTCGGTTGCAAACTCCGTCTCTTGGGCCGTCGATTTAAGTCGCGGGACGTATGCTCCTCCGCCGGCCTACTCATTTCTTCGGAAATTTTTCTCCTGTTTGGTGCGAGAAGTTACGGTGAGCTCTTCACATACAATCCTAGGAAAGAGGGGACAATAAAACTTCATTAACACAATACATTTACGAGAAGTGTCCTTGATTCTAACGAACCAGCATTTCAGCTGCTGCAGATTCATGTTAACAAATGGAGGTTTATGAACTACAAACAGACCGTCACAGGAAGGTCAAACAACAACCTCTGTCAGAATTGCTAAGCGCAATTAACTGCTGGAGAGCTATCTGTTGGATGATAACAACGCCATAAGACAATGGAGGTGCAATGTTTTAATTAAACTTTCAATTTCAACGACAACCATGGGGCGATGTCGCAGCTCTTACAAGGTCTTCTCTGATTTGCTGAGAAAACAATACACCAAGCAACAAAACAATGGAACCATGTATACATGATGTATACGTAGGAAGCCGTAGCTAGTGCGTGATGAAAGAAAACTGCAACAGTCTCAGAAAAACTGAGTTACATGTCTTGCAGATAACCGCAAGCAAACATCATATCACCTATATATTAATTAGAAACTCGCGTACCCTTTGAGACTAATAGGTTTGGAACGTAACCTACCATATCAGACCCCCAATACCAGGCACCACACATATCATGCCAGGCCCCGACCTGCAATATTGTAGTCTCATGCGAATGAAGCTTGGTATTATTATATCGGCGCTGGTATTGCATGTTGAGGTTTGGTTTAGTCTCAAGCGAACTAAGCATATATGCAATCTCACGCGAAGAAAACTTGGTATTATTATTATACCAGGGCTTGACATTGAAGTCATACACGAAAGAAGCGTGTTCTTATATTTTAATGGACCGGGGCTTGACAATGTAGTCTGACGCGAAAGAAGCGTGGCATTATTATATTATACCGGGGCTAGATATTGTAGTCTCGCGCGAACAAAGCTTGGCGATCCTTGGCGTCGGTTGAAATTGTTATATCAGGGCCTGGCTTTGTATGGGGGCCTGGAATGGTGGGCCTGGAGTGGTGGGCCTGGTATGGGGGGTCTGGTATGGGGTGCCTGGAAAAGGGGGCCTAGTATGGGGGGCCTGGAATGGGGGGGAGGCTGGTATGGGGGACCTGGTATTGTAAGGAACGTTCCAAACCCTGCTCCTTTGAGAACTGAAACATCACTCCTTTTAGCGGCTTTTAAGAATCTTGCAATCAAGCTGAGTCTAAACACCTAATTTATTGCCCAAAGTTAGCACACCCAAACATTTTAAAGGGCTCTAAGAGCGCCAAAACGTCCAAACAATACCACAACTTGAGAGTTCTCTCTCTCTCTCTCTCGATCAATATTTACCGGCCAAATTTAGCTGTGTCGCAAATTAATTAACTGTGTTCCTTGTATCTTGACCAAAGGGACAAAGCTATTACGATTGAACTTGGGAAAACTCTACTTCCATGAGCTGAAAAGCAAAAACAACGAACTTAGGAATAAAAAGTCGATAAGCCTGAGCAGCAGAAGTCATAACTCTTCATTTACAGGCCATGGTGCCCGATCGCGATTTATAAAGGCCGTGCAGATGCATATGACTTCTGTTTCGATGAATCTGAAGCAAATTTACTAAAGATTACCGCTATATTTTCCTTTTGAACGCAAAAAATCTCACGTACCTCAATTTTCCATTTCCATGGTAGCAGGTACCTTCTCGCGCGAGTCAAACTAAACGTGGTCACTCGACTTCAACAGACGATAACTTGCCACAATTTCAACCAACGCCGTTCATACTCCTGAATATCCAGACTTACTGGGCAGCCGTTTGCCACATGGTCGACAGACTGTCTTCAAAATGGAATTATGACGATCCATTAGCTGAAACAAAAAGCAAAACCGACCTTTTAGAAAAGAAAATCGATAAGCAGCAGAAGCCAAAACGCCATGGCGGCGAAGCACAACACTTCAAGTTAAAACAACAACGACCGCGCATATGAACTAAACCACGATGCATATGACTTCTCTTGCAATAACTTCGAAGCAAATTTATCAAAGGCTTACGTGGTATTTTTATTTTTTATTGAAAAAAACGTTTCTTACCTCAAATATCTATTTTCGTGGTAGCAGGTACGTCTTCAAACGCCCTAACTAAAGACATGGAAGCTCGCCTTCAACAATCGATTTCTTCGCTACATTTGAACCGACACCATTCACGTTCCTTTGCCTTTAAAGCTCTGTTCGTCCTCTTTCACGTAAATTGGGAACCAAGGGACAAAACAATCAGAGACAAAACTGCAGGGCTAAAAATTGGGATCGGTATAGGGTTTTGGGAATTGTACCCGGACGCCATGTTTGATGACGTAGTCATATAGACAAAACTGTCTATGGCCAGGACTACATGAAGGACCTATTTAGAATTTGCTACAGGTTGTCTGCAGTCATTTCTCATCATTCAAGAGAGTAACTCGTGTACTCTGCGTGCGATGTAATTTATCAGAAGCATACATCCTCTTCAATTTTATTACATATAACCTCTTCGTTTACCATCAGACTCGCGGTTTTTGGTTGCACACGTTTTACGCCCGCAGGGCAAAAACTACAACACGGAAGCTACTTTACACTTGAATGAGGTGGAGATTTAAAAAATTAGTAGATTTGAAATCACACAGCTCAGTTGACAAGGACAAAGTTCAGTGGTTGCCCACAATCGTACTTTCCGTTATTATCTAATGATATGACACGTATGTGAAGGCGGAAAACATTCAAACGGAGGCAAGTTATTTATGTAATTATTTAATGAAAATAGTAGTTTGTAAACACGTCCACGTTCCGGCGTAGCGAACGTTAGTAAATTAGAACTGATTCACTGAAACCACCGAGTTCATTTTCAACGACAAGGACAAAGTTTTTTAACTACTACATTGCTACATTGACAAAAGCCAAACCGTCTGATCTCGAAGCAACTGGTAGAATACTTCCGCGCACGATCGTTAACCTGGTCCGGGTTGTTCGAAACCGGTCAACGCTAACCCGCGGGTTAAAGTTAAAATTAACCAAGATCCTATTTTTGGCAGCATCTGTTTTAGGCTTTTTGGGTGATTCTATTTGGCAATTATAAAACTATCGCTGATGTACTTTCCGGGAAAGCACTCTTGGCATATATGCATAACAAGTAAATTGATCCATTCTAACAAAGACATACTAAGGACCGAGCGGAAAATGAAGTTACGAGGTTTCTTAAGGAATTTGCCCACTAATACAACAATATTTTTGCCAGCCTGTTCCAGGCGTTCAGATAGTGGAGCGCGAGCGAAAAAGAAAGCTAGCGAAAGAACGGGGAAAAAACGAAGGGAGAGTGGGGAAGAGGATGAAGGAACGCCTGTGAAATTAATTTTAAAAAGCCCATGCCGCCTACTTTAGACCGCCGACAGCGGCAGAGAAACATGAACCCAGGGTCAGGTCAAAGTAAACAAGAAAGTTATGTAATTATGCTCACCGAAATAGGTTTCACCCGAGTTTGAAGCGTTGGGAAAAGTAGATGATGCTTTAAGAAATCTGACATGCCGAACGAACATTGCAAAATTTTCTGCGATACGGAAACGCAAATGTCATCTCCACTACTGGACCAATAAAGGTAACGAGAATCACAGACAACTTTATATACACATCGTCCTCTTCCCCAGTCTCCCCTCGTTTTTTTCCCGCTCTTCCGCTCGCTCTATTTTTCCCTCACGCTCCACTATCTAAGGGCCGAGCGGAAAATGAAGTTACGAGGTTTCTTAAAGTGCCTATGAACTAAAAATTTTTTTTGCACATTTTGGTAGTTCATTATGTGTTAATTCCGAAATGGCAAGAGAAATTGGATGGCAAGAAACAAAAATCCGTTTTTTTGCCGTTGAAAGTACCCAAAATGACCAAAATCGTGTCTCCGAAGACTGGGAACGAGTTGGCCGAGGAAGTGGGCCGTATGACGTCACAAATCGCGCAGAATGCTTGTCTCTTTGGTCTTTGTCAAGTGTTTGAGCGATGAAACTTACATTTTTCTTGCTAATATTGATATACAATGAAAGCTACCGACGACTGAGGAAAACGCTAAGATTCAGCTCGAAGCTTTCGAAGAGAAGATTTCGAAGATGTGCAGTTTTTGGGTTTGCCGTCCGTGGATAAAGCCTAAACAACGACAAAAACAATCTTGCGCGAAGCAAGATGGCGAATTGAACTGTTGGGATTGACTAACTTTCAGCTCTACTGGCTTGACTGGCTTGAAGGAGAAGCTTCCAGAATTGAATGGTCACTACTTTTATGTGTTAATAACGAGAGATTGACACAGCCTTGACTTTGCTTCTTTTGTTCAGAGAGTCGTTGTATGTACTTCAATTATTTTACTCAAACCGATACCAGACAAGCTCAACTTTACGGTGTACTTGTTTGTAACTTAATTTGTTCATCTTTTCATAGGTTTTCGCGCCAAGAGAAAGATAGACTCAGTTGTTCGGCTCTTTCGAATGAGGGCTTTTGCAGAGAGAATACTGATATAAACTTATTAGTTAGCAGGAAGTATTTTATACATTGAAGATAAGCATACCCAAAATTTGCTTGAAATATTACGACATGCCTAATGGCTCAGACATCAACAGTAATTTCTAAAGAGCGTGTTTTATTTATCATAATCAGCAGCTGCAAATGATTTTCAAATGGAAGTGCAGTGCTCTTATTGTTGTAAATTTCAAGCCATTTATGAGGGAGCATCTCAAAGCAAATAAATAAGAATTTTTGAGTATGGTGCTCATTTGTGGTCTTTCACTCCACCTGGAGGTGCTATGAGGATGATGACTGTGATAACTAAAGGTGGACATTGTATGATACGCGTGCAAACTCAGACTAGTGTGACTTCAGCTTTGTCTTTGCAATAATCCATCGCTACTGACTACATGAACTGGTTTGAGCAATTGCCTATTAGACTAGCTGAGATTTTTGTCCTTCTGTTCAGCAATTTGCTTGAGGATTTTGGTTCATACCATTTTTTGGAAACATGCTATGGCGTTCATAGCTAGTGTGCTGAGTTCTTACTGGCTTTATGTGATCACTTGTGTAAAATGGGGGTGACAGGCCTGCACGACTCCCACGCACGTGTATTAGCCTTGATTATAGTTTTGCTTTGACGAGTATATCTTTCAGTGAACGCCCCCTCTTGTAAGATACTATGGGCGGTTCTCTGAAAATTTCATTTAACCGCGGTTGTTGTTCTATAAAATGCCAGTTTTTCATGAGTATTTGTTTCAAGTTAGGCACTGATGGGTGGTATTCTGTGACGAAAGGCAAGATTCGTTTATTTTGTTTCTGTTTCTGTGTGAGAGCTTCTTTTCTGCTTTCAAATTTAACCTCTGAAAGGGTTTCTTGAGTAAGCTTTTCTGGGTAGCCTCTCTCAATGAGGTTAGTTTTAAATTTCTTAATGTTCTCTTCAAAAGTGATTTTAGAAGAGTTTGTGCGAAGAAGTCTTAGAGCTTCTCCTTTAATGAAGCCTCTCTTGACACCCGGTGGGTGACACGTGGAAAATTCTGTATATTGAAATGTTTCAGTTGGCTTGAAATGCGTTTTCACATCAAGAACTGATTCAGTTTTGAATCTATCGCCTTTGTATACGTTGGTATCCAAGAAAGTTGTTTCCGTTTCTGAAATTTCAGCCGTAAATTTGATAGTGGGGTGGTGATTGTTACATTGTACAATGAATTGTTGTACGTCTTCTCTGCTTCTGTCCCAGAGGCAGAAAATATCGTCTATGAAGCGCTTGAAAACGAAAGGCCTATACGTGCTTTTGCTGAGGATTTGTGTTTCAATCTTTGCCATAAAAATATTGGCAAAGGCGACCGCCATTTTAGTGCCCATGGCGGTTCCGTGCGTTTGAAGGTAGTTGCCTCCATTGAATTGGAATGAATTCTCTTGTAAGATGAGTCTCAGCGCTTTTTTAAGTAGTCGCGTAGGGACAGGAGGTTCGTCCTTATGAAAGGTCTCGTATGCTCTGCACACAGTGTCGATACCCTCCTCTTGTGGAATGTTTGTGTATAGGCTGGTTACGTCCATTGAAACAAGGATTGTGTTCTTCGGGACTTTAGTTTTCTCTAAGAAATTAATAAAGTCCGTTGTGTCTTTGATATACGACTGTTGTTTTTGTGCTATCGGCTGAAGTAGTTTGTCAATAAATGCAGATAACTTTTCTGTAGGCCCATCGCACCCTGAAATAATAGGTCTTCCGACTGGAGTCGGTTTGTGTATCTTTGTCAGGGTGTAGAATATTGGAATGCGAGGCGGATTTGGTGTCTGACAAAGCCATTTTTTTGTCATTTCGTCGATGTAATTTCCATCATACAGCTCATAGATTAGCTGTTGAACTCTGCGGTGAGTGTCTTCTGCCATAGGTGTAGTAAGCGGTCTGTAATGTTCTCTGTTATCCAGTTGGATTTGTGCTTCTTTTATTTTGTCTTGTTTGTTCATCAGTACTGTTTTTGTGCCTTTATCCGCTTTTTTTAGATTAATTTCTGTGTCGTGTTTTAACGATTTTAGTGCTTCACGTTCAACCGCTGGCGGGTTATTTTTAGGCTTTGTAATCTTGATTTCTGCAAGTTGAATTTTAACCTCTTCTAAGTAGCTTTCTAGAGCAACTGATGGTTGTATGGGTGGTACCCAGGTAGATCTGACATGGAACGGGTGAGGTTCGTTGTCTAACCCCTGAAAGATGTATTGGAGGCGCATTCTTCTCGCGAACTGATCGAAATCACGCAAGAGTTGTCGCCGGATTTGTATTTCTTTTGTTATGGGGGTGGGAATAAATTTGAGACCTCTACCCAGTAGGTTGATTTGCTCAGTGGTTAAGGTTTTGTTTGAGAGGTTTTTAATGTGTTTTTTGTTCGCCTCTAAACGCGCATTGAATAGCTTTGTGTGTTTGATTCTTTTGCGTTCTTTTCGCTTTTTGTTAGCTGTGTTGGTTTTATTTTGGGCCCTTTGTTTGTTATCCGAGTCAGAGAATAGGCATTTGTACTGTTTAACTTGTTTATTTGACATTTCCTGTAATTGTAACATCACTTCGTTGAACTCTGCCATTTTCTCCTTAATGTCTTCCGCTAACTTAGTTACAACGGTGGCATTGACATTAGATGTACTAGGCGCCGAAAACGCGGCTTTCTTGGATTTTGGTTTTACATTCTTAGTAGTGCGAGAAATGTTCTTAGCCTTCAGTCTCTTTTCTCTTTGAAGTTCGACTCTGCAACGGTCGATTTCGCGATAGTGAAATCTAGTTAGAGCTTTCACGAACTCGTTCTCCGAGTATTTGCGAATACGTTTAATGTCCGCCTTGAAATCGGTGTCTGCTGTGATGTTAGCCCTTGCCGTGTACTTTAGTGACGACGGGCAAGTTCCTTTATCAGTGTGCCGTTTCAAGGATCGGATAGCTTTCTCCGCGGACCTGATTCGTTCTTCTGGTGGTGATTTAGTTCGGTTGTAGTGGCGTTTACGTTCCGGGTGGACGCTTACTGGTTCTTGTTGGTGGATGAGCGCTGGCTTTTCCACAGGCGGAGGCGGCTGGTTTGTTGCAGAATCACTTTCACTGTCACTGTGGCCAAGGAGTGCGTCTTCGTTGACGTTCGCTTCGAGTTCCATTTCTGTTTCTCCCTCTTGGTTGGAGGTGCCAGGGACTGCAAGGAGCCCGTCTTCTGTGAGAAACTTGTCAGGCATTTTTGCTTCTGAGGCAAAAAGTGGCAGGCAAGATCGCGATTTCGATCCTTCTTGTGGATCTCGTCAGTTGCCGATAATAAAGACTGCTACAGGGGTGGATTCCTGGTAGCAATCTGAAACAACCGTGGTTTTTTTAGGTTTTTATACTCATGGTGCGGATCGAAAATACTGTATTTCTATTGGTTCTCGTGGATTTTGTTATTGAGTATTCGATCCTTTTGTGCTCAGCTTGATACTGTGTTTTTTGTAGAGGCTAAAATGAGAATTTTAAGCAATATACCGATGCATTTTGTGAGAAGAAACAAATATTTATAAGTGTGTAGGTTTTATTGGTAATGTCCCCAATTTTGGGGATTATGCGAAGTGACTTTGCACACAAAAGTAGAGGTTTCTTTCTTCATAATGCACAGTGATTGCTTGTCGTGGTGTACGTGATGTCACGGCGTGGAACGGGGCCTGTCTGGTAACAATCAAATGTGTAAAATGGGGGTGACAGGCCTGCACGACTCCCACGCACGTGTATTAGCCTTGATTATAGTTTTGCTTTGACGAGTATATCTTTCAGTGAACGCCCCCTCTTGTAAGATACTATGGGCGGTTCTCTGAAAATTTCATTTAACCGCGGTTGTTGTTCTATAAAATGCCAGTTTTTCATGAGTATTTGTTTCAAGTTAGGCACTGATGGGTGGTATTCTGTGACGAAAGGCAAGATTCGTTTATTTTGTTTCTGTTTCTGTGTGAGAGCTTCTTTTCTGCTTTCAAATTTAACCTCTGAAAGGGTTTCTTGAGTAAGCTTTTCTGGGTAGCCTCTCTCAATGAGGTTAGTTTTAAATTTCTTAATGTTCTCTTCAAAAGTGATTTTAGAAGAGTTTGTGCGAAGAAGTCTTAGAGCTTCTCCTTTAATGAAGCCTCTCTTGACACCCGGTGGGTGACACGTGGAAAATTCTGTATATTGAAATGTTTCAGTTGGCTTGAAATGCGTTTTCACATCAAGAACTGATTCAGTTTTGAATCTATCGCCTTTGTATACGTTGGTATCCAAGAAAGTTGTTTCCGTTTCTGAAATTTCAGCCGTAAATTTGATAGTGGGGTGGTGATTGTTACATTGTACAATGAATTGTTGTACGTCTTCTCTGCCCCAGTTGTTCAAAATTTGGATAAATCTCTATCCAGTGGATAATGCAATTGCTTGCCCTAACACTTATCCACTGAATAGTGATTTATCCGGTGGATAGCGCTATACAACTTTTGAACAAATGGGGCCTGGTCCGAGCTCCCTTTGTATACTGGTCTCATATGACAATAACTCCCTTGGGTCACTCTCAACACTGAGATGCATACGTAATTTGCTCCAGAAGTACATTTTGAAGGGCCATTTTCATTGAAACATACACCCATTCCGATTCCATGAAGTATTCCCTCTTTGTGTGTGTAGTTTCATTATTTTTTTCGGTTATTCTTATTTAAGGGGAGGGGGATGGGGACAGGTTAAGGCAGCTCCCTTGGATCCATAAACCCTTGATTACAGTACCCTCCCAGTACACTGTACACATTACGCATGTATTAGCTTTTTTTGTTGTTAAGAGATATGCTCTTTAGTAATAAATGTCTAAGAGTCTGTGTTTGATCAAGCTCGCATAAACCTTTGAATTCTCCCAACACTCTCGTGTTTGCATCAGGCTTCTGCTATGTAACCATGCATGCCACTATTAATGTTTGAAGATATGTATTTTACTATCTTGGGCACTTATTTAGTAACAGAGTCCCCCTTTGTTACCAGTGTTTTTACACTGATGTGGCTATCCTGTGTATATATCATTATTATTATTAAAGCAGTACAAGATGTTTATATGCTATGTCCCTAAATAGCATGCATAGGGCGGGAACGTAGCCTATGCAGCTAATTTTTGGAAATTATTATTATTATTATTATTGGGGACACAAATTAAAGGTGGAGAACAAGATCAAAAAGGCCCATTTTGCAGCCTCATTCATTTTCTGTTAGCTAATTAGGTGGCTTGTGTGGTAGCTTCTTGGGTACAGGGAATGAGTCAAGAAGAAACTGAGGCAATTCAGTGTAGGAGAAATTTCCAATACAAAGCTTGCCACAAAATGAAATAATGGGAAATGAAGGTCACATATTTTCATTGCCCATCAGTAATAAAAATGATTAAATAACTTATGCCATAAATTCAAATTAAACCTACATCACCAAGGCTGTGCTGCAGAAGGGTCAATTAGACGGTGTTACGTGTGGTATGTGAAATTTCATATTATATGGTCCTCTTGAGATAACAGGAGGAGGGTCAGCAAGAAGAGAAGCACAAATCTGCTTGAAATGTGTGGTGTTTAAAGAGGATCACATAAATCAAATGCAGTGGAAGCAGAATGACTTGCAATAAAAATTATCAATGCTGCGCTGAACTGCTTCCTTTTATTTAACGAAACACGTTGTACACGAGGGATTTATAAATATTCCTATAGCTATCTCTGATTAACTAAAACGTCTTGTCTCGTCGTCGGTCAAGTCAGTTCCGTTCATTGTTATCCCTTCAAACTCTATGGTGAACATCCAGTTTGAGAAACGTATGGCATGTGGTTTCCAAAAGAACGGAAATGTAAACAAAACTCTAGCACAGTTATGCGTTGTAGATCTTGGATGCTTTTAGGTAATAGTGGACAGATGCATATAGCAATAGTTTTGTGGACCAAATATTGAAAACCTTCTTTAACTCGATCTTTAATCTTGAATTGCGATAATTGCTACTAGTAGAACTAATCCAACAGTGGTAGAAGTTACATATATTAACGTAACATTCAAATGCTGCGGCTTTTCCGAGAAACAGCTCTGTAATGCGGGTCGAATCGAATTCTTACCGAGTCGAACACGGTTCAAATGAGTCCGCTTCTCTCCTAAATTCGTTTCCTTTTGAGAAACGATACACACATGCTCTCACTGTGCGAATCCTACCCTTGTAGCTTACAATCCTGGGCCCACGAGTGACTCCAAAGTAATTTCTCTTCTGGAAACCCTCTTGTCAGCCATGACACTCTTCTCTTCTGCGCGATTTGTGACGTCACAGCCTTGTAATGCGATCGTTTTGGCCGACACTTTTCGGGTGCGAAATTCGTACTTTGCGGCTGGAAAAATATCCCATGCAAAGAGTTCTACTCAGCAAAACTTACATATTTAGAGTGAGGGAGTCATAAACTATCATATTTAGGAGAAAAAATTTTTAGTTCATAGGCACTTTAAGGAATTTGCCCACTAATACAACAATCTTTTTGCCCGGTTTATGACTATGTGGAAAAATCAGATCTTAGCAAGGGTTATCAGAATCCAAAAAGAAAATTGGGGGTAACAGCGCATTTTCCCGAGATAATTGAGCTTAAATTTGGAAAGAAATTGCCATACATTCTTTGTATTTTAACGCTTTTTTAGAATTATGGGGGCTTAATTATCTCTGAAAAATGCGTGATTACCCACATTTTTCTTTTTGGATTCCAGTAATCCTTGCTAAGATCTTCTTTTTCCCCATAGTCATAACCTTTGCAAAAATACATCTGTATTAGGAAGCACCGTCCTTAAACAAACCTGCACTAAAAATATATTACCCTTAAAGTCCGCTGTTCACGGAGAAGCGCATGCGCGAGCGGAACGGCTCAAAAATAAATTGTACGGGTCGACACTAAATTTGAACTAAGCTTATGGTGGAAAAATCCGTTGAAATCGCGCCCTTATTTTGCACATCCGCTCTTCGCTTTCCACTTTTTGTAGTCTTTATTTCCTGTTGTAAATATTAGTTCGATTTTTATAATGTTGAAAGTGACTTAGCAGCCGAAATCGGCATTTTAGTCAATGGATGGTCAGAAGAGACGTCGTGGTAGACTGACGACGGGACGGCAGAACACAATACATTCACGAGATTGAAGAATCCTTGAGTCTTTCGAACCAGCATTTTAACTGTTGCAGAATTAACAAATGGAAAATCGTTAAGAACTACAAACAGACCATCACAAGAAGGTCAAACAATAACCTTTGTCCGAATTGCTGCTGGAGATTATCAGTTGGATGCTAGTAGTTCGCCATAAGACAACAGAGGTGCAATGTTTTAACTCCAAGAATTCTATTTCTATTTTAACCACAACCACGAAAATGGAGTTAAAACGACAGCGCCAGAAGCTGTAGCTTCTTTATGATCAAAAGAGATGGCAACTGAGTCTCAGAATAATCAATTTGGATCTGACATCCGTGATAAAGAAAGATACATGTCTTGCAGATAACCGCAAGCAAACATCAAATTATGCGCCGATCAATTCGAAACTTCAACATCCCCCCCCGGGGCACACCGCGGGCATTTGACTGTGCATCGTGCCTGGGGAGGAGGGAATTTGAACGTTGCGTTGAAAGGGTCGGGAATTTGAACCGGATTTATCTCTTGTTCTGATGTAAAACGCTCGTGAGTTTTTTCGGTTTTTGCAGGGTTTGATGGATTTACAAGATAGAATTTCGCCTTTGTTAGTAAATTACTCTTTCAAAAGGGTCTTAAAAGAAGTTTGAAGGTGTCATTACGGCATATCTCTCTCTGAAAGGCATGTAAAGTGTTTGATTGAAGACGAAATTTGTCTTTGAGGAGAGGTAGTCCAGTACTAATTGGTGGGGCATTTGAACGGCTCTTTTGCCCCGAGGGAAGGGAATTTGAACAAGCCAATCTTCAAAAGTTCAAATGCCCGGGGGGTTGCCCGGGGGGGGGGATGTTGAACTTTCGAATTGATCGGCGCATTACGTCTTAAGAAACTCGTGGATCCTTTCATAAATTAAACGTCACTCTTTTAAGCGGCTTTTAGGAATCTTGCAATTAAACTGAGCCCAAAAACCTAACTAGTTGCCAAAGAACTAGCACACACAGAGGCACAAGGGACTGTTCGTTATTTATGGCTAAGGGGGGGTCGGTGATTTTCAACCAATTCAGGCATATGAAAAATTTACCCCTCCCCGGCAGTGGGTATTTTAAAAAATTACCCCCCGTTTATATGACAGGTTCAAAATTTTACCCCCCCCCCCCTCTCCGCTACCCTCAGGACGCGACGTGCTTACGATTGCGAAGTTGCGTACAACATGTGTTCTGGCCGTGTGCCGATAAACCAAAATCAAGTGCAAGGTCATTTGTGATCGTACAGTATGAAAGCACTCAGCAAGGAAAGTAAATTTGCAGCGCCGGTATTAACGTGGGCCCAGAGAAGATCCGATTCGAGAAAGAAATCAACGGTAGGAAAGTTTGTAAAAAGTTCATTGCATGGCTTGAACCAGTTTTGCTGTTTGAGGATGGCTATATACGTACGCACTACAATACTTTAAACTAAGACCGGCCCCGGCAACTGACACATGTGTGGGTTTTCCTAATATTATATATTGGAACCTTTAAATAACGCTACTCTACGTCACGTTTTCTTGGCTTTTCAAACTATAAAGACCAGGTTCTTTGGAAATAGAATTCTCGAAACAGAGATCAACTTTTTAAATATGTCTCAAAACGGCTACACAAGTGTTGAAACAACAGTTTCTAAAAGTTTACCCCCCTTATTTCTCCTGTATTTAAAAAAGCACCCCCCTTTTTCATTGATTTTGAAAATTTTACCCCCCCACTCTAAACACCGCCCCCCCTTAGGCATAAATAACGAACAGTCCCCAAAGATTTCAAACGGCTCTAAGAACATCAAACAGTCCAAACAGTACCACAGCTTGAGGTTTCTCCCGGATCAATAGGTCAACCACGCAATTTACAGGCGCAATTTCGCTGTGTCGCCTTCAAATCATCTTGATCAAAGGGACAAAGCTGTTACGATTGTACGTGAGCAAGCTCTATTTTGAAAGCTGGAATATAACTTCAACAACTAGCGGCAGTCATGCTTGCCCTGTCATTTCATATACTATCGACAACAAGTTATAACAATTTACCGCCGTATCCCGCCACGCCAGAGTTGTGAACGCGCTTCTAATTGGTCATAAATCGATTATCTTGACAGCGCTTAGGCCATCGCTCGCACATGCGCTGAACCGTGAAACTCCGCCTTTAAGCACGCAAGTGTTTTTACTGCGACAGCCAAAACAATGTATAAAAAACGGAAGCAATTAAGCAACTATTTTATGACGTATGAAAAAAATAGTTTGTTAACATGTCCATACTTCGTCGCAGCGAGATTTAAAAAATTAGTAGATTCACTGAAACCACACAGCTCAGCTGACAAGGACAAAGTTCTTCTGGCGAATTCTTGTTTTTCTGACTGCTCAAGTTTGTATGTGTTTGTTGTAGAGAAAAATACTCCGGTCCTGCCAGAAGGTCTGAATGAGAGCCTCGCCCAGATAAGCGTACCAAGGACATCGACGCGGCCCAACACCATAAAGTTTGAAAAAATGGGAGGACAAAAAAGAGCTTAAATTATGATACTTAGATGAAGTACCTCAATAGAAGAACTTTTTCAATTGCGTGCATACACGATTCTGATCATTCTGTGCCAAGAGAGTTACTCTTGCTCTACGCAAGATGTAACATTTATTAGAACGCATTTATAATTAACCTCTCGCCGTTTTTAGCCGCTCAGTTTTTACGCCTCAGGCCGGAAACTAGAATGCAAAGGCTAATTTACACTTTGTATGGGGTGGAAGAAATAAAACTTAAGCTTTTAAAAATATACAAGACCTATTTAGAATTCGTTACGGGTTTTCTCATCATTCAAGAGAGTTACTCCAGTTACTCGTGTACTCTGCGTGCGATGTAATTTTTCAGAAGGATACATCCTCTGAATTTCGTTACATATAACCTATTCGTTTACCATCAGACTTGCGGTTTTTAGCTGCTCACGTTTTACGCCCTCAGGGCAAAAACTACAACACGGAAGCTATTTTACACTTAGGAGTTGGAAGTAAACATCAGTTTATTAAGAAATTTGTGTGTCTCGGGTGTTTGTCTTAATTTTATAATCTAGTTTTCTCCGTTTGAAGTTATAAGCAAACCTGGGCAGAAGAATTGCGGTCTTAATCCCTCTTCTTTAATTTCTTTTCTAAAGTCTATTTTGTAAAAACAAAAAAACGAACATAGAAGCCCGCGTAATACAGTTTAAATTCTTGTCATTTTTTTCGTGTTTTCTTTCCTTAATCGCTGCTTGATTCTTTTTGTTTTCTATTTTCAGTTTGTTTTCTGAAGATATGTTGGCTTATTTGAATTAAAACGGATTAACTGAACTACAGGTGGCGAAGACCAATTCAATTAGCAGGACTGCAGTCAGTTCTCAGTAGTGAAGAAGACAAAACATAATAAAATTTGACACGGCAAATTCAACAATCAGCGAGCACAGCAAAATATTGGGGGTTAGCGAAGGATATCAAGGAACCGGACATGTAACACTAAAGATTTTGCAAAAATGAGAGAAGAAACTGAAGTTTATAAAGACAATTACCCCACATTAAATCTCTAATTGAGCCATGATAGTGATCGAAGTTAAGTTTCTTCGTAGAAGGCATCCACGGACATCTAGTTTAAATCTAAGACACTGTATGAATAACTGTGTTGTGTTTTGCAGTTTGTATTCAGTATTGTCATTCTGTTTACCGTCGCATGTCAAAATCTAGAATTTTCCAACTTATTTGCACTTGGACGTCACCACGTGCGTTCTGCATGGGAGACTTAATAATTTCCCGTCTTTAAAATCTAATTGGTCAAAAAAAAAACATACTGACAACG
The DNA here is from genome assembly GCA_964030785.1 of Siderastrea siderea. Lineage (NCBI taxonomy): Eukaryota > Metazoa > Cnidaria > Anthozoa > Scleractinia > Rhizangiidae > Siderastrea > Siderastrea siderea. The sequence continues at coordinate 13,112,780 of OZ034970.1, forward strand.
TCAACGTGGTCAATGTTCTTATATATAGCTATGAGCTCAGTACATATTGAAAGAGTCTCTCCTGCAGGTCGCTCGAGGCAGTCTGACTTCAGAGGCGTTGCTCCGGCCGGTCTGCGATCAGTTAGTCTTGCTCTAAAGAGAACAGAAAGCTAAAAGATGTTTGCTCAAGAACTGATCGCCGTGTGTGCTATCATTTTCTGTGTTGTGTGCTTTGCGCTCAATCTGTGGAGGAGGGCTTTAACAGACCAGGAGGACGGAGATCGTGTTTCAAGACGAAGGAAATGCAAACAGAAACATCGCAAAAGAGATACAAGGAAACACTGCGCTCCTAACAGAAGAGGGCCTGAAGAAAATGATGAGGGATTTCTCTGTTGATGATGTAGGTAGGATATTTTGAAGCAAATGTTTGTTTAAAAAACTCTTACTACAAGTCACGGATTGCACATGTAAAGTGTTCTTTTAGGTCGTCCGCAATCACGCGAGCAAGAACTGCAAGAATGCTCTTCGCGCGATGTAGTATCAGTAGCATATAACCCTGAAATTTAAACCTGGATTTCTTTAAATTGTGTTCTGTAAAACGCGTGGTATAATTTTTAGCGGCTACCAGTTCTGATATTCCACCCAGGATACTATCGCCATTTTATTCACTCTGGCGGGTTTGGTTGCTCACAATCGTACTTTCCGTTGTTATCTAATGATATGACACGTATGTGAAGGCGGAAAACATTCAAACGGAGGCAAATAAATTATTTAATGAAAATAGTTGTTTGTAAACACGTCCACGCTCCGGCGTAGCGAACGTTAGTAAATTAGAACTGATTCACTGAAACCACAGAGGTCATTTTCATCGACAAGGACAAAGTTTTTTAACTACTACATTGTTCAGTAGCTTGTTCCACCCGTGATGTACGGCGGTTTCAATCCATAGATAACTGGTCAAGATGACTGCTCAGGTTTGTATGTATTTCTTGTAGGAAAAATACTCCATTCCTACCAGAAAGTGACCATGCGTGTTGCATTGGGAGCCAGTCAAGAGTATGGAGGAAATGGGCACTTAACACTAAAACTCAATTAATTAAATCTATAATTATACTTCAGATGAGATACCTTCAGCTGTTGAAGTTGTGTTAAAAGATTTTTCGTAGAAAGTATTGCCGGACATCTATTATGCTAAAACAATGTATAAATAAACGTCCATTTAGTTACTGTGTTGTGTGTTTCGGGCATTTATTGGTATCTTTCGCTTTTTCGCCTCGGGCCAAGATCTAAAACTTTCGATCTCATTATTTGCAATTCAATGGCTCCAAAACCCATTTCAAGAAAAAGCTTTTTTTTTTCTTAGTCACTCTAGGCCTACACAGTTCTGCTATTCCGATGTCCTGGTAATTTTCTGTTGGCCCTAAGAAAGAATTATATAGTCAAGTAAGTGCTAAAATCCTAGCGAAGAGCGACAAACAGAAATAGAAGGAGGGTGACTTAGTCGCAGACTTTTTGAACGCCACGGAATGACATGGAGCGGTATTTTTCATTTGTTGCTGCGCTAGTTTTGTACCTGCGGTCTGTTGTCATATTATATTAGCGGAAATTAATTTTCAGCTGGGAAACTTTTAAGACAAATCTTTTCAGGGGCACCCAACGAGAAAAGTTAAGCAAAATACTTCAAATACTCTTTCCTGTCTTGTCACTTTGTTGCAAGACGTGTTTAAAAAGGGATATTTGTGTAAGCTAAGATGGGCCGATCTGTTCGGATTTAGCTTAAGCTGAAAATTTAAGTCAGAAATCTTAGCTGTTTTAGGGGACAGAATCTCTTATCCCGAATTTCCGAGCCGCTGTTGGCTTTCCAAACATGCTAGCTGACATTTTTTTCCACTCTACACGGCTTATTTGTCCTCTGAGAAAACACAACCAATTAATCTTACCATGTTACGAACGTTTGTGATGACATTTCGCCAAAGAAAATTCTTAGTTTTATTACAATGAAATCCGAATTTCTGAGGCGATCAGGGATCAAGGTCTTTTGAACAGATATTCCAACAGAACAAACCGTTGGGTTCCTCTGTCTTTTCAAAACATTGGAATGACCAGTAAACTGTTTATGTACTATTTCTAGTTATTAATTCTGACACTATTCTATTCTTCTATGGCAACATAGCAGCCGGCATATCAGAATGAAGACAAAATAGAGCGTTAGGTTTTACAAACGTGACAGACTAGGTTTTGTACTAAGCAAAACAAAAGCCATTAAAGAAGAAGATACGTTACTCAATCTAGCCAATAATACCCTCCAGGCATGCAAAATTTTAAAGAAAGGTTCGCTTTGTTCCCTCCTTGCATAATTACGTTAAAAGAAAGAAAATCGTTACGTGTGAAGGATGTTTGGCCCTAATAATATTGGCTTCCGCTTTTTCAAGGTTTGATGACATGGGGGTTTTATGTTATACTTCAAAAACAAGTGCTTGTTTTAGAGAAAAAGTAGCTTGGCTACCGTCTCGTAATTTCATTATTAGGTTGGATCCTGATGAAACACTCGTATTTGTTTGCGAATATGACATAAATGCCATACGGGTCAAACCATTTGTAAGTTCGCCTATCAAGGAAAGCAAAACGATACCAAACAATGGCAACGCCAAGTATGTAAATAAACCATTATTTTGAACTGATAAATGCGCAAATTAAAAGTTAAGAGGTCACAGTTAATTCTTTGAATTGCGCGATGAACGCTTTCTCAGTACCAAAATTCAAGCTGAACTGTCGATTTTGCTCGCTTAGTGCTTTAGATTGTTAGATATGTTGTTAGATATATAGATATGGGTATTAACAGTGCTTTCAGTAAGTTTTGAAGTAACAGGCTGCATTACAAAAGTAGGGGGCTGGGCAATCGAGCGCCGAAGGTGCGAGATACTAGGGGTGTCTGAAACTTGAATGCTCGGAAATGCCACTTCCGCTGTTTTCCAAGAGGTATTTTTCCCTAAAATGGCAAGGAAAACTAGAACTAGAAATCTGCTTAACGGTCGATGCGACGGCACGTCACATACCAAAGAACTCTAGGAGGGTCTGAAACCTGAATGCTCGGGAATGCCACTTCCAAGAGGTATTTTTCCCTAAAATGGGAAGGAAAACTAGGCATAAGACAGTCCGTATTTAACAGAAATTGTATAATTATTATCAGTAGCAGCAAGGTTCAGCCTTTGCCACTTCCAAGAGGTATTTTTCCCTAAAATGGCAAGGAAAACTAGGCATAAAACAGTCCGTATTTAACAGAAATTGTATAATTATTATCAGTAGCAGCAAGGTTCAGCCTTAGCAAACTCCCGAATTGGACAAATGCCAGAGGCAAGCCCGTAAAGTGACATTTCTCCGTTGGGACGTTATGGTTAGGCGACTTTTAGATGTTCCTGTTGAGTGTCCGGAAACCACTGCTTTTCTTGGGCAATCGAATTAAGTGCTGTGAAGTGAAACTTGCAACCAGTAGCATGGCCAACAATTAGAACGCTGAGGATGAAATCCCCGGGGGGGGGGGACTCCCATATGAAAGTGACGGGGATGCTCGTCGTCTCGCTTAGGGTTGTAAATTGCAGATTTTGGTCTCACTTAGGGTGTTGAGGACGGAAAGCCAATATTTTTACCTACACAGGTATCGCTTAGGGTTGTGTGTGAAGAAATATCTATATTATACTGTGTTAGTGGTCTAGAGCAGCACACAAATCGCCGTTGTTAAAATTTACTCATAGAAGACAGCATTCGATTGCAACATCTTTAGCGCAATTAACATCTGTATAGCTCTTATTTAGTTGTCTGTTTATACATGGGTTCCCTTAGGGGTTAAATAAAGCGGGAGCCACGCCCAGATTGGTCTCCTTTAGGGTGTTAATTCTAATTTTCCGACGAGCATCCCCGTCACTTTCATATGGGAGTCCCCCCCGGGACGAAATCACGATGTCAGCAAGGGGGAACCGGTCGTTTCGCCTACGATATATTTTGTTTTTGTTTTTGTCTGCTAACGTCTTAAATGCCGAAAGTAAATGAATTATATACTATTTTTCGTTCTTAAAGCGTGTTACCCTAGGAAAAGAAAAAGCAATATATTTAATTTCTCGTTCTCTAAGCGCGTCAAAGGTTAACCAACTGGCCTTGGGCGAAAAACTCGTAGGCGAAACGACCGCTAGCCTGCGCGCAGACGTCTGGGAGACTAAACGACCGCAAGCGTAGGAAGCAATAGTTTGCTCAGTCTTAGTGCAAATTCAGAGGGCAAAGCGAATGGCCTGTTCAGAGGACAGATTATTAGACTGCGAGCAGTCTCTCTTTTACTCTAAAATCCGTGCTGAACGAAGCGCAAATAGCGAGCGCGAGCGAGCACGATTTGAGACTGCTCGCAGTCTAACATTATGTGAACGAAAGTTTTATCTTTTTTGTTACTGTTACTGTTTCTTTCTTTCGTAAAGAAAGCGTATCGAGTTTCTGTGAATAATTCTCGATATATTCGCGATTTTGTTAAAAACGGGAGAAAGACCATGTTGTATTTATGGATTCTCTTCAAGTATTTCTCTCAGAACGTCCGATCACATACCAACAAATGATCTCTTCGGAGAAAGGAGAGGCGGTAAAACCGCTCGCGAGCGCTACGATCCTCTAGAGAAATAAGAGGCTATTCATAGCCTATTATCTTATTGTTTGTTAACAGCCACAAAAATAAACTTTCCGTTGCGATCAACTTGCAAAAAGGTCTGTGATATTTATTCAACAACAGTGTGTTTCCGGTAACAGAAAAGCTTTGATTTTCAAATATGAAAGGAATGCGGAACCCCGCATTTCTTAATGTACTTCCAGTTAGACCCCATAGCGTCTCGTCATGCAATTCTGATCATTCTGTGCCAAGAGAGCTACTCTTGCTCTACGCAAGATGTAACATTTATTAGAACGCATTTATAATTAACCTCTCGCTGTTTTTAGCCGCTCAGTTTTTACGCCTCAGGCCGGAAACTAGAATGCGAAGGCTAATTTACACTTGTATGGGGTGGAAGAAATAAAACTTAAGCTTTTAAAAATATAAAGGACCTATTTAGAATTCGCTACGGGTTGTTTGCAGGCATTTCTCATCTCCAGTGACTCGTGTACTCTGCGTGCGATGTAATTTATCAGAGGCATACATCCTCTGAATTTTGTTACATATAACCTCTTCGTTTACCATCAGACTCGCGGTTTTTAGCCGCTCACGTTTTACGCCCTCAGGGCAAAAACTTCAACACGGAAGCTATTTTACACTTATCAGTTGGAAGTAAACATCAGTTTATTAAGAAATTTGTGTCTCGGGTGTTTGTCTTAATTTTATAATCTAGTTTTCCCCGTTTGAATTTATAAGCAAACCTGGGCAAAAGAATTTCGGTCTTAATCCCTCTTCTTTAATTTCTTTTCTAAAGTCTATTTTGTAAAAAAAAAAACCGAACATAGAAGCCGTAATACATTTAAATTCTTGTCATTTGTTTTGTGTTTTCTTTCTTTAATCGCTGCTTGATTCTTTTTGTTTTTTATTTTTGTTTTCTAAGGATATCTTCGCTTATTAAATTATAGTTACACCTCGAGTATTCAAGCCCCGAGGCATGCAGGTGCGTGCGCTTTCGACGCATAAATAATTTATCCGTGTCAAAAAACGGGCAAAACGGATTAATAATAATAATAACAATGACTTTATTAACGTGTCAAGCAAAAATCTAGCAGAGGTGATTCCCCACTGCTAATAGAGGACACCTAACTTTCTAAAATACAATCTAAAAATACAAAACGAATTAGCAAAGAGTCAAAACTAGAAACTACTAAGAGTTAGAATTAAAAAAAGAGTTAGAATTAAAAAACTGATGGTGAAGACCAATTCAATTAGCAGGACTAAAGTCAGTTCTCAGTAGTGAAGAAGACAAAACAATAAAATTGACACGGCAAATTCAACAATCCGGCGAGCACAGCAAAATATTTAAAAAATACGAAAACAATACCGCCCGATAGCGAGAAATCTGAGACATGTTTTTCCGTGCAGCTTACATTGAAACCTCTTTAAAATATTTCAAAATTGAATGTTGCATTGGGAGTTAGCCAAGGATATCAAGGAACCGGACATGTAACACTAAAGATTTTGCAAAAATGAGAGAAGAAACTGAAGTTTATAAAGATAATTACCCCACATTAAATCTCTAATTGAACTATGATAGTGAAGTTAAGTTTCTTCGTAGAAGGCATCCACGGACATCTATTTCAAATCTAAGACACTGTATGAATAACTATGTTGTGTTTTGCGGTTTGTATTCAATATTGTCATTCTCTTTACCGTCTCATGTCAAAATCTAGAACTTTCCAACATATTTGCACTTGGACGTCACCACGTACCACGTACCACCGTCTTTAAAATCTAATTGGTCAAAATACTGACAACGTCAACAGGGTCAATGTTCTTTATATCTATGAGTTCAGTACATATTAGCAGAGTCACTCCTGCAGGTCGCTCGAGGCAGTCTGACTTCAGAGGCGCTGCTCCGGCCGGTCTGCGATCAGTTAGTCTTGCTCTAAAGAGAACAGAAAGCTAAAAGATGTTTACTCAAGAACTGATCGCCGTGTGTGCTATCATTTTCTGTGTTGTGTGCTTCACGCTCAATCTGTGGATGGGGGCTTTAACAGACCAGGAGGACGGAGTTCGTGTTCCAAGGCGAAGGAAAAGCAAAAAGAAACATCGCAAAAGAAATGCAAGGAAACAATGCCAGCCCGCCAACAGAAGAGGGCCTGAAGAAAATGATGAGGGGTTTCTGTGTTGATGATGTAGGTAGGATATTTTGAAGCAAATGTTTGTTTAAAAAACTCTTACTACAAGTCACGGATTGCACATGTAAAGTGTTCTTTTAGGTCGTCCGCAAACACGCGAGCAAGAACTGCAAGAATGCTCTTCGCGCGATGTAGTATCAGTAGCATATAACCCTGAAATTTAAACCTGAATTTCTTTAAATTGTGTTCTGTAAAACGCGTGGTATAATTTTTAGCGGCTACCAGTTCTGATATTCCACCCAGGATACTATCGCCATTTTATTCACTCTGCCGGCGGGTTTGGTTGCTCACAATCGTACTTTCCTTTGTTATCTAATGATATGACACGTATGTAAAGGCGGAAAACATTCAAACGGAGGCAAATTATTTATGTAATTATTTAATGAAAATAGTAGTTTGGTAAACACGTCCACGCACCGGCGTAGCGAACGCTAGTAAATCAGAACTGATTCACTCAGTGAAACCACAGAGGTCATTTTCAACGACAAGGACAAAGTTTTTTAACTACTACATTGCTCAGAACAGAAAAATCCCTAAGGACGGATAACAAAAGCTTCATTGTCTCACAAATCCTAACCATAACACTAGGCAAAGTTTGATACGGTAGTGAACAGTAGCTTGTTCCGCCCGTGATGTACGGCGGTTTCAATCCATAGATAACTGGTCAAGATAACTACTCAAGTTTGTATGTATTTGTCGTAGGAAAAAATACTCCATTCCTGCCAGAAAGTGACCATGCGTGTTGCATTGGGAGCCAGTCAAGAGTATGGAGGAAATGGGCACTTAACACTAAAACTCAATTAATTACGTCTAAAATTATACTTCAGATGAGATACCTTCAGCTGTTGAAGTTGTGTTAAAAGATTTTTCGTAGAAAGTATTGCCGGACATCTATTATGCTAAAACAATGTATAAATAAACGTCCATTTAGTTACTGTGTTGTGTGTTTCGGGCATTTATTGGTATCTTTCGCTTTTTCGCCTCGGGCCAAGATCTAAAACTTTCGATCTCATTATTTGCAATTCAATGGCTCCAAAACCCATTTGCAGAAAAAAAAATTTTTTTTAGTGAATCTAGGACAAACCGTTGGGTTCCTCTGTCTTTTCAGAACATTGGAATGACCACTAAATTTTATGTTCGATTTCTAGTTATTAACTGGCTGACGCTATTCTTCGGCTCTTATGCAAATTATGGCTAAACAGCAGCCAGCACACGAATGAAGACAAAATAGAGCGTTAGGTTTTACAAACGTGACAGACTAGGTTTTGTATAAACAACACAAAAGCCACTAAAGAAGAAAATACGTTGCTCAATCTAGCCAATCCAGATCATAATTGACTAATTGACCGACCACCGTGTCTTTCCGGCTTCAGATGCCCACCAGGCACACAAAATCGTAAACAAAGTTTCGCTTTGTTTCCTCCTTGCATACAGCTGTAATTACGTTAAAAGAAAGAAAATCGTTACGTGTGAAGGATGTTTGGCCCTAATAATATTGGCTTCCGCTTTTTCAAGGTTTGATGACATGGGGGTTTTATGTTATACTTCAACAACAAGTGCTTGTTTTAGAGAAAATGTAGCTTGGCTACCGTCTCGTAATTTCATTATTTCCGAAAGGCTGGATCCTGATGAAACACCCGTGTTTGTTTGCGAATATGACATAACTGCCATACGGGTCAAACCATTTGTGAGTTCGCCTATCAAGGAAAGCAAAACGATACGAACTTGGCGACGCATACTTGGCGTTGCCAAGTATGTAAATAAGCCATTATTTTGAACTGATAAATGCGCAAGTTAAAAGTTAAGAGGTCACAGTTAATTCTTTGAATTGCGCGATGAACGCTTTAAAATGTCTCAGTACCAAAATTCAAGCTGAACTGTCGATTTTGCTCGCTTAATGCTTTAGATTGTTAGATATATAGATATGGGTATAAGATACCTTTCAAAGCCGCCACTTTTCAATCTCTGACGTTTCACAAGCTGAACCGGCAACGTCCTTTAAACCATTTGGTCTCGGGTTAACTGATATATGGTTTATCCAAGGAACGAAAAATCTAAGTAAAATTTAGTTGCGTGTTATGTCAGCTGTTATGTAACAGCAAGAGAGGATGAAAACAGATAACTCTGGCCATCATGAGCAACCTCATCCAATAATTGTCGCGCTCTCCATTTAGTAATAAACAGAGCATTAAAAAAAAACTATAAGTCGATCTATCAAAATCATAACACATATTCAGAGAATATGTACACGCAAAGAATTTGCACCCCCTTTTCCGTTCTTCTCCTCAGGCCTTTTTAACACATTAAAAAAAAACTGAACAAGTTAAGTTACATAGATTGATAAAAGCTTATTGCTTTTATATGAAATAATCTAAGTCACGGATTTCTTTAGTTGGTCAGGCGTTCGTTATCCGTCTTTCGCCGTTTCAGCACAGGAAACGCCCAATTAAAAGTCAAGTAGTTTCTTGTCTGCATCTAGGACAAACACCAGACCGTCTGATTTCGAAGCAACTGGTAGCAGTGGGTAGAATACTTCCGCGCACGGTAGTTAAACTGGTCCCAAACCGGTTAACGCTAACCTGCAGGGTTTTAGTTAACCAAGGTTCCTATTTCTCTTAATATAAGGAGTCTTCAAGGCTAGTTTTAACTGACCATTTGAAAGCATCAAAAGTCAAAAAGTAGGACAAAAAAATCTACAGACATTGCTCATTGCTTGGCTGTAAAACTGGATAAAGATTGACTCTAATCCTGGGTTAGCTTACTTCGAATCCTGCTTTAAGCGACTGGGCCCAGGATTATACACCGTCTGATTTATATTATTGTGTTTATCATCAAATTCGCGGCTTTTGCTGCTCAGTTTTTACGTCTCAGGCCAAAAACTAGAACACGGAGGCTAATTTGCACTTGCATGTGGTAGAAGAAAACGTCAGTTCATTTAATGACGCATTTAGAAAGGTTTGTCGTAAATTTGTATAAATCTAGTCTCCCGTGTCGAATTTATAAACCAAATTTAGCTTTTTGACAGCACATTTCCAAGGCAGAAACATTTTGGCCTGATTCCTGCTCACACCTGAATATTCTCTTGTGAGAACTAAAGCAAACGTAAAAGATGCTGTCTTAGAGCTTCACTGTTTTAGGAAAAAGAATTCCTATTCAGGTACGGCTCATGAACTTTTTTTGGCAGCAACTGTTTTAGGCTTTTTGGGTGATTTTATCTGGGGCGATTACAAAACTACCCTATACCGCTGATACACTAACCATCCGGGAAAATGCACTTTTGGCATATATATAAAAACAAGTAAATTGAACCATTCTAACAAAGACATACTAAGGGCCGAGCGGAAAATGAAGTTACGAGAAATCAAAAACCGGCCTTTCACACAGATTGGATGATTTTTTCGTTTCTTTTTTCACGAATAAGCCAGTGCTTCCTTCCTTGCGCTCTTTCTCCCTTGATCCCTTCCTTTTTGTTCTTAGACAAACCTGCACAAAAAATGTATTACCCTTTATCACGCAAGTACTGCGACAGCCAAAACAATGTACAAAAAGGGAAGCAATTAAAGACCCATTGGCACTTTCCATAATGTAACGCGGTCGTAATTGAATTTCGTGGACCAAGAAAATACTCAGCCATCGCGACTGTTTGAAAGATCCAAAGTAATCTGATTCCATCGCGCAATGTTCCACCAATTTTGCTCACCTGTGAAGTACAAAGAAATGTAGACCATCTATTCTACGTGATATTTCGCGTTGTGATGTGGTAGAAGCCATTTTTGGTCGCGATTGGAACTTTTCCGTGGAGCGATGCCGCCAAAGGTTCGAGCAGAAGGGTGCGATTATGGTTAAATCGGAGAATAGTAAAATACGAGTTTTGATTTACAATTCTTCCGATTCTGCGATTATAGCTACTCTTCGAGACATATACTATTCTCCGATTTTTGCGATTAAACGATTTTTCCGATTCTTCCGATTGTCCTCCGATTATACCTATTTGTAGAGAAACGGACACAATCGAAAAACTTAGTTGTAGACCATCCCCCAGACTGTATTTCAAAGACAAATTCAGACTTATACATCAACAACTCAGACAACGTTCAGATTTTCGAAGACTCTCAGTTCAGTTCGTGGGGGGTGGAAATTCCCAGAAAACACACTCGGGTCCAGTTTTCCACACTATGTTTCCGATTCTCCGATTATAACGACTATCTACACGATTCTCCGATTTTACCGATTATACGATTCTTACGAATTCTTGTCTTGTCTCTAATCTTGCTTTCGTCAACATACTTTGCAACCAACGACCATCTTAGAGGTGTTTTTTTCCGGAAAATGCTCTAAAGCGAATAACAATGATTTCAACTACGAAAAACTCACTATCTTATCCTTCATCTTCAGAGATGTTAACAAACTCAACTATCTGCTGTTACACAACGTGCACCTTGTCAATTCAAATTCACTTTTCGTTAACTTAAGACACAAAAGGTAACAAAACTAACCATTAAAATTGTAAGCAATCACAATTCATCAAAAAAACCTGATTTTAATTAAATATTCAATGACCTTCGCGGTAAAGGTAAGGCCGGTTTTTTTCCACGTGGATTTTCATTACGACACAGAAAAACAGTACTGAATAGGTGACAAAATTGTCACACGTTCATTAAAAATTTCACAAATATCACTTTCTACAGAAACGGTTGATAAAGGTTAATAGCCGCCGTAGCGAATTTTTAATAGCTGACGCTTCAATCGTTAGCCCTTTGATCATGTTTGATCCTACGAAGGGCTAACGCTAAGTACGTCAGCTTTTCTAAATTCGCTTCAGTCGGCAGTTTACATACCTTTATATATTAACTTAAAGTGCCTTTGAACTAAAAACTTTTTTTGCACTTTTTGGCAGTTCATTATGTGTTAATGCCGAAATGGCAAGAGAAATTGGATGGCAAGAAACAAAAATCCATTTTTTTGCCGTTGAAAGCACCCAAATGACCAAAATCGTGTCTCCGAGGACTGGGAACGAGTTGGCCGAGGTAGCTGGCCGTATGACGTCACAAATCGCGCAGAATGTTTGTCTCTTTGGCCTTTGTCAAGGGTCTGAGCGATGAAACTTACATTTTCCTTGCTAATATTGATATACAATGAAAGCTACCAACGACTGAGGAAAATGCATTCTAAATTTTGACCGCTTGTGGATGGCAGCAAGTACAGTCGAATCCCGATTAACAGCGGCGCACAAACATTCTCTTAGTTTTTCACTCCGGATTTGAATTGCAAAATAATACTTTTTGATTGGCTATTCGCGTAATACCATAGCAATACATGCGTTACAAATTGAAAATTCTTACTATTAAGTTCTACTAGCCATTTCACTCAGAGTCGCACTTGAGTCACAATGTCTTTCAGTAAGTTAAACTGTGGCCAGTTGCCGTCTTTACCAACTATAGAAAAGGGGATAAGCGCCGTTCAAAATGCTCGATTTCAATGGGAATCGGTGTGTTCAAATGAGATGTTAACATTTCTGGATAGTCACGCAAAGTCTATGGGTGAGCCGAAAGAGTTCTTGTTTTTCCCGCTTCTGACAACTGTCGCATCACTTATGGGAACTTCCACCTACACAGAAATCAACAAGAAAAAGAGGGAACCCGCACTGTTGTGGTTTGTGATTGTAGACGCTTCCTTTAATGTCTCCTCTGAGTGACACTTCAGCGGACTATTGACTTTTCGTTGTTCTTTAAATTTTCATAGTCGAAAGAGTTATGCTATGCAGTTACTGTTTTTTATTGTAAAATTATTAAGTAGTGATCTTAATGGGAGTAACTGCAGAATACCCTGCCACATTGACCACGGGCACCCTACGGTTCGTTTCGGGGAATATCTGTTCGGAAGGCCTAACATCGCCTGAGATATTCGGATTTAAATGAAGTGAAAGCTAGAGATTTCTTTGGCGGACTATCACCTCGGACTTTCGAAACAAGAGGGCTTATTAGTTCCTATTGTTTTTGAAGGGACAAATATATCGTTTAGAGTGCCAAATAAGGTCAGCTAGCATTTTCGTTGAGCCATCAGCAGCTCGGCAATTCGGCAGATAGAATTTCTGTTTCCTAAAATTTTCTGCGGCCTTAATTTTCAGCTAAAAACGCCGAACAGATCAATCTGTATTAGCTTGCACAAATATGCCTTTAAAAAGCTCTAAAACAATCTAAGAAAGCAGAAAATGATATTTTAAGTACTTTGCTAAAATTTTCTCGTTGGGTGCCCCTGATTAACTGTGTTACTGAAAACAGTGGCTACTCGGTACGCGGTGCAAAGTAAATTCAAGACTGAAAGGTTTCTAGAAGCTGGCTACGCGGTACGCGGTGAGAAATTAATTCAAGTGTCAAAGTTATCTCTGGAGCTGGCTACGCGGTACGCGGTACGTGGTGGATAATAAATTCAAGATGGCAAGGTATCTTAGAAGGTGGCTACGCGGTACGCGGTGGCTTTAAGAACGAGGAATATACATATGCAATTAGTATCTGCGTACGGCGTAGCCAGCTCTGCAGAATGTAGTAAATGTGGCAGGGTATTCTGCAGTTAAGCCTCTTAATGGATGGACAGATGAAATTTTGCATTCTGCAAAACCATTATGTTTTATATTTATTCTGCTTTCAACTAAAAGAAAGTGATTAAAGAGATTATTCGTTCTAGTAATTACTCCCAAAAAAGCACACGAATTGATTACCACAGACTTGACTTTCGCAAAAACCTAAAAAGCCCCTTAGCCCGTGCAAGTGCACCCGCACTACAGTGAACCAAGACAGTCGGCATATCCCGTAACAATGTACTGGTATATCTCGTGTGAAGAGCAGTCTGCAGAGAAATGACGCATCATAACAATGTATACTGGCCTCGTTCTTAAAGCGTGTGCAGAGAAATGACACATTATAACAACATCATAACAATGTATACCTCGTAGAATCAGAAACTATAATCGTAGAATGGGAAAATCGTAGAATCGGAAGAATAGTAAAATCGGAGATTGATTTCTACCAAGCCTTTACTCCCCCCGAGGTAAAATCCACTAAGCCGCGGTATTGGAGAATATATAGTTTAGATTAACGTCAATTTACAGTGTATATTGTGTATAGTGTCTATTCTCGAAATAACAGTGAGATAATACTTTGTATACACTTTTGACAGTGGACGTCTGAAGTGTATAATTATACATTTTATACACAATATACAGAATAGACACCGAGATGTTGTGTCAGTTTTGGGAATAGACACTTAATACACTTTTGACTTGAAAAGTATATTAGACGTCTAAAGTGTATTTCGGTGTCTATTCTGTATATTGTGTATAAAGTGTATAATTATACACTTAAGGCGTCTAATATACGTCTAAAGTCAAAAGTGTATAAAGTGTCTATTCCCGAACTTGACTCAACATCTCGGTGTCTATTCTATATATTGTGCATAAAGTGTATAATTATACACTTTAGACGTCTAATATACGTCTAAAGTCAAAAGTGTACAAAGTGTGTATTTCCGAACTCAGTCAGACTCAACATCTCGGTCTCTATTCTGTATATTGTGTATAAAGTGTATAATTATACACTTTAGACGTCTAATATACGTCTAAAGTCAAAAGTGTATGCAGTGTCTATTCTCGAACTGACTCAACATATCGGTGTTTTTTCTGTATATTGTGTATAAAGTGTATATTAAGGTGGCCCGATTCTATTTATTTGGGTGAGGGGCAACTGTTTTGAAATCAATTTCTTAGCTACTCAACAGCGTTCGATTGCGGAGATATTTTAGACGCTGAAAAAGGAATGCTTGAAGTTTATCAAAAGCGTACTTTTACTGAGATCGATACGAATATATGAAAATTTTTAGCAATTTTCTTGAACGTGGTTTTCAAAGAAAATGCGTATTATCGGGAAAATGAAAAGACGGGTTTCCTTCATATTACTCTGAACAGGTGCTGGAACCTCAAAGATTTCAGGGACCAAGTTTTAGATAAATCGGCTCCACACAACCTTTATAACAAACGGTGATTAAAATAGTTATTAGAATATTACGTACAAGCATTTAGCCATAATTACTACGAAAAGGATTAAAGCAACAAAGAATCGCACTTACTGGAACAAAGGTAAATATGTCTTGTAACTGTATGTATCAGAGTCAAAGCACTAAGGAACGGTTTTCTCGACATTATACGGTAAAGCGAGAGCACGCCTTGCCGGTAAAAATTATGGCAACCACGTTGTTTTCCAGGTTTCGCTCAATTTTCTGCTCTTTTTGTCTTATTCATAAAACCGTAGTGAGCACCCATAAAACAGTCGATAACAAAGCTCCTGACTAGATTTTGCCGTATTCTGACAATACGCTTTTCAGAAATAAGGCAGCAAATTCGGGTCACTCGCGAGCTGCTCAACCAAACTGCTCTGAAAACCATTTTGTTGAAAAAAACAAATCAACATCACGCATGCTGCTTTGTAATTCTGCACGGGACGATTTGTCACATCTTCCCCTTGGGAGTCCACCTTGCGGAATAATTTGAATAAAAGGATAAATTTAATTCATCCCTTTATTCAAATTATTCCCCAAGGTGGACTCCCAAGGGGCAGATGTGACAAGTCGTCCCGTGCAGCATTCCAAAACAGCATGTGTGATATTTATTTGTTTTTTCAACAAAATGGTTTTCAGAGCAGTTTGGTTGAGCAGCTCGCGAGTGATCCAAATTTGGTTCCTTATTTCTGAAAAGCGTATTGTCAGAATACGGCTTTGCAAAAATGAGAGAACAAACTGAAGTTTATAATGATAATTTATGACGCGTTATCAGGGTCAAAATTAAATGTACAAACTTTTTCCAGTTTGAATTTCGAAACAAGTCTTTTTGCGTACAACTACTTTCTAATTGCAGCTCTTGCTGCATGCTCAATTGTGAATGAAGTTTATCTTGGCATTACCTGCTAAAAAGTACTTCTTTTTGCGCGTTTGTTGAGGTGAATGGATGTATCACTACATTAAAAATTACTTGTGAAATGTTTGTCTGTGTGATGTTTGCGAACCACCCTACGATAGTCGCTTTGCAAGCAAATTCATTTTGTAAATATCTAAAACTCTTAGTACTCATTCTCTTGATAAAGCTCTGTTTGCAGTGCATCACTGGCGCCGTACGTCTTGCTCCGGTGTGATCGAAATCACGCTGACTTTGCCGATTTCCGGTTTATCAACATGCAATTACTTTTGAAAAAAGTCTTCCTCGACAAATTTTCTGCGAAAAGTCTTCCTCGACAAATTTTTGGCGAAAAATCAACCAGGCGTTCCAATGGACAGACCACGTGGCTTGAGGAAGTCACGTAATTCAAACTCTCCCATGATTCGCTTCAATCCTAAATAGTCACACAATTTTGTCACACCATTTAGAGATTTCTCCATGTCGTCAATGTATCTTTTCCACTCAAGTGGTTTAGTATTACTTTGGCTGAGTATTTCCGTCTCAACAGAAGACATAAAGATATTCGCGAAAGCGACTGCCATCTTTTGTGCCCATTGCGGTTCCGTGTATTTGGAGATAGTTCTTATCGTTGAATTCAAATGAATTCTCTTGAAGGATAAGCTTTAGAATTTCTCTGAGGGATTGGGTGGGGATAGGGGTGTTGTCCCCGTAGAGATTCTCGTATGCTCTACATACCGTGTTCATTCCCTCTTCTTGTGGGATATTTGTGTATAGGCTGGTAACGTCTAGAGAGACTAGAAATGTGCCCACTGTCAGTCGTGTCCTTAAGATAGGACTTTTGTGACTTAGCTATAGACTAAAGTATGTTGTAAACGAATGCTGATATTCGTTCGGTGGGTCCGTCATTTCTTGCCAATATAGGCCGCATTTGTGAGTCTTTGTGAGAGGGTAGAGAACGGGTACTCTTGGTGGGTTGGGAGTCTGTGATAACCACTTGACAGTTTAACTTTTTGGGAAGTTGCCTTTACCATCGGTTCTTCAAGGGGTGTGTAGTTGTTTCTGTCGTCTAGTAGGATCTGTACCTCCTTGTTTTATTTCGTTTGTTCATAATGACTATGGTAGTGCCTTTATCCGCTTTCTTGACGTCTATTTCAGAGTAGTTTTTTAGCTCTCTAATAGCTTTTCTTTCGTTAAGCGGTAAGTTGTGTTTCGGTTTGCTTATCGGTGTTTGCGCAAGTTGTATTTTAATTTCTTCCAGGTACATGTAGCTCTCTAAAGCAACTGACTGTTGAACTGGCTGACTGACTGACTGACTGGCTGACTGACTGACTGACTGTTGAACTGACTGTTGAACTGACTGTTGAACTGGCGGTTCCCAGTCAGAATTGACATAGAAGGGGTGGATGTTATTATCTTCGCCGTGATATGTGTACTAGAGCCGCATTTTCCTAGCAAAATCTTTGAATTCTGTTAACAGTTGTTTTCTTAATGCGGTTTCGTTTGTTATTGGCGTAGGTACAAATTTAAACCCCCGGGAGAGGAGATTAACTTGATCAGTTGTCAATTCAAAATTTGAGAGGTTCTTTTGTATTTTCCCTTAGATTCTGTTTTCTTAGCTGTTGTTACCCTGGGTACCAGAGGTTCTCTGGCGGCACGCTTGGCGAGAAGACTTGTCGGCCGAGAGAAGACTTGTCGGCCGCAGGCCGACCGACCGGCAATGTAAGAAACATAAGGGGCGTGTAATATGACCGCGAAAAACCCTCTGGCATCCACGGTAAGCTGTTGTATCTTTACCGTTTTTTTGTTTTTCTTTCTGTCTTTGTCTTTTATTTTTGTTCTTAACTTTGCGCTTTTCTATTATATTCCCCCTCTGCTTGCTAGTTTACGCACTCAGAGAGCAGACAGGGATAAGCTTCAACAGTTTTATTGTTCATTTCTTCAAGTTTTCTCATCATTACATTGACTTCTTGTAGTCGCTTCTCTAGATTAGCGGCAATGGTTTGTACACTTTCTGGAAAGCCGTTCGTACATGTGCTAGATTGGGGGCGTGCCATTAAGCTTGCCCGATTTGAGTGTTTGTCTGTTTTAGGTTTACACGATTTGGCTCGGCGCAACTTGTGCTGGTTGCGTTCGATACGGCGATAATGTAAGAACTTCTGTTCGGCTTCTTTTCTGATCGCTTTTATGTCAGATTTAAACTCTTCGTCGGGGCAAATGTTCGCTTTTGCGTCGTAGCGTTAGTCTTTTGAGCATGTACCCCTGTCCATAAGTTCTTTCAGTCTCAAGACTGATTGTTCCGATTTTTCTATTTTCCTTTAGAGGAGCGAAATCTTATCGGGGGCGGTCCGTCGCGCCCTTGTGGGAAGCGACACGATCAGCGCGTCAACAGGACGTATTAATTTATTTGGCAATTCAGTTTGTGTTTCTGATAAAATCTGCCGTTTCCACCAGACGTTGAGCGCACTCGCGCAACACGTTTGGATCCATTAGCGAGATCAAAACAGCGAAGAGAAAAACAGCACAACAAGGAGAAATCTCTAAATGGTGTGACAAAATTGTGTGACAATTTAGGATTGAAGCGAATCATGGGAGAGTTTGAATCACGTGACTTCCTTAAACCACGTGGTCTGTCCATTGGAACGCCTGGTTGATTTTTCGCCAAAAATTTGTCGAGGAAGACTTTTCGCAGAAAATTTGTCGAGGAAGACTTTTTTCAAAAGGAATTGCATGTTGATAAACCGGAAATCGGCAAAGTCAGCGTGATTTCGATCACACCGGAGCAAGACATACGGTGCCAGTGATGCACTGCAAACAGAGCTTTATCAAGAGAATGTGTACTAAGAGTTTTAGATATTTACAAATGAATTTGCGTGCAAAGCGACTACCGTAGGGTGGTTCGCAAACATCACACAGACAAACATTTCACAAGTAATTTTTAATGTAGTGATACATCCATTCACCTCAACAAACGCGCAAAAAGAAGTACTTTTTAGCAGGTAATGCCAAGATAAACTTCATTCACAATTAAGCATGCAGCAAGCCGGAGCTGCAATTAGAAAGTAATTGTAAGCAAAAAGGCTTGTTTCGAAATTAAAACTGGAAAATGTTTGTACATTTTATTTTGACCCTGATAGCGCGCCATAATAATTACCCCACATTAAATCTCTAATTTACTTTAACTATGATAATGAAGTTTCTTCGTAGAAGGCATCCATAGACATCTATTTTAGTCTAAGACACTGTATGAATAACTGACTGTGTTGTGTTTTGCGGTTTGTGTTCACTGATTGTCATACTTATTGATTTGCAATTGGACGTCGCCACGTAACAAGTGCGTTCTGCGTGGGATCGGGGAGACTATTTCGCGTCTTTATCCTTGGTCAAAATAGTGACAACGTCAATGTTCTTATATATAGCTATGAGTTCAGTACATACTGAAAGAGTCACCGTCTGACTTCTGAGGCGTTGCTCCGGCCGGTCTACTATCAGTTAGTCTTGCTCTTAAGAGAAGAGAAGCTAAAAGATGCTTACTCAAGAACTGATCGCCGTGTGTGCTATCATTTTCTGTGTTGTGTGCTTCACGCTCAATCTGTGGATGAGGGCTTTAACAGACCAGAAGGACGGAGATCGTGTTCTAAGGCGAAGGAAAAGCAAAAAGAAACATCGCAAAAGAAATACAAGGAAACGCTGCCAGCCCGTCAACAGAAGAGGGCCTGAAGACTGAATGATGAGGGGTTTCCGTGTTGATGATGTAGGTAGGATATTTTGAAGCAAATGTCAGTGCGTTGGTTTAAAAACTTTTTCTGCCAATAAAGGAAATATTTTAAGTCACGGATTGCACATGTAAAGTGTTCTTTTATGTCGTCAGCACCAGAACCGTCCATGAAAAGTTTAGTTTTCTTGTTAATGTATGCTTAAGCGACCAGCCAACCTTCACATAAGCACGGCTACATCACCTCTGTAAACACTACAAACTGATTTGAAAGCAACTGCAAGAATGCTCTTCGTGCGATGTAGTATATCAGTAGCATATAACCCTGAAATGTAAACCTGAATTTTTTAAAATTGTGTTCTGTAAAACGCGTGGTATAATTTTTAGCGGCTAGCAGTTCTGACATTTCACCCAGGATCGGCTGTCGCGACTTTATTCACTCTGGCGGGTTTGGCCGCTCACGATAACCAGCGTTATTTACACCTGAATGAGGTGGAAGAAAGCATCAGTTTATTTAAACATTTTCGTGCCTCCGGTGTTTGTCGTAACTTTCTAATTTTGTAAGCTAGTTTCTCCCGTCGAATTTATAAGCCAAACCTAGGCAGAAGAATTTCGGCCTTGATTTTTGCTCCCACCAGAATATCCTCTCATGAGAAATAAGGCGAACTTGTAATAAAGCATTACGTGATTTTAGGAAAAAGAATTCCCATTCAGACGCGGCTCACGCACCTTTTTGCTTGCAATTGTTTCACGCTTTTTGAGCTATTTTAACTGATGCACAAGCGATCCGGGAAATTGAATGCTTGGCACAACAAGCAAAATGAGCCATTCATAACAAAGCGAACACGCCCAGGGGCGAGCGGAGAACATTACACCTCAGGATATTGTAGCGATGTTATTTACTCACTTTGGCTGGTTTGGTGCTCATGATAACAAGCGTTGTTCTTTACATAATATGAAGGAGGAAAGCATTCAAGAAAAAAAATAGGACAGAAAGAATAAAAGCAAACGGAGGTAAATCATTTGTGTAATTATTTAAGGAAAATAATTGTTTGTAAACACGTCCACACTTCGGCGAATCGAAGCTTATAGTAAATTAGAACTGATTCACTGGAACCACAGAGCTCGTTTTCAAGGACAAGGACCACACCTTTTTCAATGTGACGGTAATTCAAACTAATACAATGCTCAGTAGCTTGATTCAGCATGCGAGCGGAGGTTTCAATTCAATGACGGAATCCATAGAAAAGAAAAAGTAGTAGGATTCTTATTTTTTCTAACTGCTTAAGAGCGGTTTGCTGTAAGAACCGACTAAGGGTATGCAAGATAGAAAAAACTGATTTTTCCAAAATCTGCCAGAATAAAGGCCTTGGTGAACTAGTTCTAAAAATATAAGTTTCGGGTCGTTTAGATCTTTATTTATTTTTTCGTGAATATTTTCGTATCTTGCCCATGGCGGCAGTCAAAATCAACGCCAAAATCGGGACTTTTCCGTAATCTCCTGTTCACACATTAAAAGCGTTCTAGAAAAAATTAACCCAGGGAGTTAAAAGGAGTTAATTCCTCGCCTTTGTAGTGGTGTCAAAATTAGATGAAATGCAAACTTGAATTTTTGACGGAATTTTTAAATCAATACCCTCCAACGGAGGTTACGACAACCCAATTTTTGGCTAAATTCAAGGTCAAAAAAAGCGCTCTGGTACATGGCTTTACTCTACAAGACTATGTTCCGAGGAAAGACAGTAGTTTCAATTAAACATCTGTGGAAAAAAAATTGGGACAAATAAAACGGCGAATTTTGAGAGCGGTTTCAAAACAGGTCACTTCAGGACAGCGAGCGTTGATTTAACCTTTCACAATAATGGTAACTCAACGAAGGGCTTTCTAAACATATGATTTTCCTTTGCCGGAATACCGGTAAGTTTCCTTTCCTATAATGTTTTCAAGCGGAGAAAACTAGGCGATTGAATCATGCAGCTCCACCGAAAGGAAACGGTGATCTTTGTGAAGAAAATGGGACAAGTCCATATATAAATAAATATTGAAATTTGACGCTCTGCATAATCTTGAACAGTTTCGTGGTATACATACAAAGTTCGTTTACAGTTGTTAAATGCAGCATCAAGAATGAAGTTAAGGCCGATTTTCCGAATGATTAGGAAATTTTCCTTACCTGTGCAATGCTTTCCTGGTCAAGCAGAACAGTATTGTTTAGTATACTGAGCGAGATCGCTGATGGAGCCCGGCATGTCGCCTGTAAGCCAAATTGTCAAATCGTTTATAACGAATATGTATACAATCAAACAAACACGCGGGTATCAGTAGCCTTTCGTACTTAAAATGTATCTCACCGTGACACTCTTCTTGTTACACCACTGCGTTTTGCTGCGTAACTTTGAAGCTGAAACCGTCCTTGGGACGTTCCATTTTTTATCCGAACCTCCCCTAAGGATGGCAAGTTTCTGCACAAGGGGGGTCGGATTTTTAAATCAAAGGAGCCGCCGAAAAATTAACCCTTCGGAAAGTTTTTTCAAAGGTTCCGCCAAAAAATGAACCCTTCGGATTTTTTTCTTCAAAGGGTGCCGCCAAAACTTTGAGGGGTCGGAATCCTGCCATCTTTAGGGGGGGTGTGGATAAAAAATGGAACCACCCCTTCGACGGCTGACACGTAAACCTCGATACCAGTAAACACCCGAGGAAACGACGGAACAACATCCCGGAAGCGGCAAGGTTACATAGCAAAGAAAACAGCTTTAATCCCGGGCCTTTGCAGAATACACTCGATATTGCTGATCAGACTGTTGTCGTTGTTTGTTTGTTTGTTTTACTGGAAAAAGTACAATTTAATCTGTGGAAGGACCAGTGGAAGTACTTTTCAGAATTTTGGCTCTTAAAACGAGATCTGTGTAAGCAGCACCTGCACATGGCCTCGTGTGAGTACGGGCAGATTGCAGGGGGTGAATGCGGTCCAAGTGTGGACAATCCTGCTAATGTCAAGAGCGTCATTATCTCCAAATGTACCAAAGCCATACACGGACATCTACGTTCTAACAAGGTTCGGGACACAACTGTAGACTCCGAGGCGAAATTGTTACTGGCAAGAGCAGGTATGTTGTTGGTGCCCACGTGCGCACAACAGACTGGCCGCTTAATTAACAATTTTTTACTCCTACGCCGGATTCCCCTGCGTGAGTAAACGTATGTCTCTAACGCATTCAGATTTAGGCGAAAAGGCCTATAAAGTATTCATATTAGCATAGCCAGGTTTCACCAAAGGACAGCAAAAGCCATTGCAAATTTCAATCGCCACATTTCCAGCACCGCTATTTGTTGCGCGAAGAGCTGGCCTGCTGGATATGATGCGTCAGAATGAGATCTTTCAGGAAAAAGTCACTCGGCGAGTTATACCCTATATATACAGTAAAAGTACGAATGTATCAAATTTTTATAAGAAAAAGAGCTTGTCAAGCTATAGCCTAATTGACTTGGGGGTATGCGTCGCTTATGTCAAAGGTCAATGTCGCCAAAACGAAATCACGCAACGACCTTGCGACACTAAAATTTCTCTTGAAGCAACAGCACTTCTGAAAAATTCTATTGACACTCCATTCCATTGAGATGTGATTGACGAAAAAAAAAACCCGGAAGCTCAGCAAGATGATTATGAAGGGACGCGCGTGATAGCTTCGTGGCTCGTGTGTTACACTAAAACTTAGCGTGACACACACTAGTTTTGGCCAATTTAGGTACTACCAGCATTCTAAGAAAATAAACATAGGTAGTTCCGGGTGAACCCCAAACCCTTTTTTTTCTAATTTGAAATAATTTGTTCGTCTCAAACCGTAGACAGAAACTAAGCGTGTAAAGGTCCAAGGAAAGGTGCAAAAATATGCCTCGAACAGGCGGAAAAAGCCTCGCAAACGCTTGCTACGCAGGCTACGACGGAAGAAGAGGTTAACCTTGAGAATGAAAGAACAGCTCTCTTTATTGCTGCTTGAAAATATTTACAAATACTATCGCTAAAATTCTTCAAAAGAGAGCAGATAGATGACCTATACGCGATCAAGTGCCTTTTTGTTTCCTGCAAAAATTGTTCATCGGTGCAAAACACAGACTTGAAGTGGCGATGATTTGCAATGGATTTTCCAATGCCAAAAACTGGCAAAAGGGCCAAGCTTAAAGTCTGTTGGTTTAAATTTCTCTTTTTTTCTTCCCACGTTGTTTTGGAAAAAAATTTCGTCCTAACTGAAAGGAAGAAAAATTGCGAGGAGTCCAGTCACGAGTTTTTACAGTTAGTCAGCGCTGTCGATATGTTTTTAACATTTCTTTTTTTAACTATTATAATCTATTATATAAGAATACTAACAATAATAACAATAATGATAATGATAATAATAATAATAATAATAATAATAATAATAATAATAATAATAATAATAATAATAACGTTAATGTGTTAAATGGAGGCTGGTCAAGCGACACTTTTTCCACAGACTCTCAATTTTCGTGCTCCTTTTTTAGTGCCTTTAGTCAGTGACCGTTTGTTTTACAGGCATTTTTGATATCAGCGAAAGTCACCTTGATCTGACGATCTGTCCAAGACATCGCGACAAATTTGGCATCAGATGGCGTTCAAATAAGACCAACTGTACGGCGCCGAGTGTATGGACATCCCATGGCGAGTCAGTGTCAGGAAATAGAGGGATATCTCTTCCTCATGCCAAACTGCTCTACCAACAGACCCAAGTGCTGCTCCCCGTGGGCTCACGTGAGTTTTACCCATATCATTGTCTTACTACTACAGCTTACGGCAAAGCAGATCGTGTACTGAGTAACCTCAGCCCGTTACTGATTCTCAGATTGCACTCATAAATTATTTATATGTACAAAACAACGATTACTCGCCAAAAGAAAATGAAAAAAATTCGAACGTAATAAAACTAATAACTTTTGTCAAAGTCACAGACTTTTTTCGGTCACAGATATTTTAATGTTCTATTATAGGTAGATCATGATAACCATGGCTATTTGTTCGCTTTTTAGAAATATGCACGCGGTGTAGAAGAAAGCTGGAGGAGGGATTGTAAGTATCATTGCCAACCCTAGACGTAGCTAGAAGATGTAACCAGTGAAGAATTCATAGAACAGCTTGGTGGCTCAACCCACCACTTGGCGAAAGAAGGCGACGGTCTGTCCCAGGGTGACAATCGACCTGTTGATTCAATGCGTCAGCTGACAATAGAAGACGAAGGTCTGTCTCAGACCGATTCTCAACTTAGCGATTCAGTCCACCAGCTGACAATAGAGGACACCAGCCTGTATCAGCCTGATTCTCAAGAGAGCAGCAGCGAAACCTCCAGTGGCAACGACCAACACACTACCAGTCTAACAGCAAAGCGTTTGCTCCTGAATGACTTCTTACGTTCATGTGATGCTGGTACAGTCGGACCATACAAAAAGAAATGGGAGGCAGCCAACGAACGTACGAGAGCTGGCCATGTATCCAAGGCGAAGTCTCTAATCTGGCTGGTCTTAACGTTATCGCTCCAGGAGATGCGGGCTACCTCTGGGAGGCCGTAAGAACGTCCGGTTCAGTCAAAAAGGAACTCGGGATCGGAGAACAACAGGAGGAGCGAAAATATCTTGAAGCCCTGTCAGAGTCGTACCTAACTGCATCTTGCTGGGAAACAAGGCGTCAAATATTATCAATCATGGGAGACCTAACGACGTTTAAAACCATCGAAAGATATATACCAGGCCTCACTGAATACCCGTTCAAAATGGCTAGATTGCATTCCCTTCAACATGGGCGCGGTGCTGAAGTACCCCGAACAAGCTAAGGAGCCTCAGGATGAGAGTTGAAAGCACGCAGCTTGATCACTTTCTAGCTTACATAACAAGCCCGCATGTCATCCAGGATCTCCCGTTTGGGCAGAGATACCTTCGCCTCTCCTCTGGGAAGATACTTGAAACTCCAAATGTCACCAGGACGATGGTTCCAAACAGGCTTGCAAAGCAATACCAGGCTTACTGCGAGGAAACAGGATTCACACCCTTCAGCCCAGCAACTATGTTTAGAGTTCTTCTGCCTGTGCGGCCACTGTGAGGAAGTCCCTGCAGGGGTTGGACTACATTGCGGCAGATGGAGCAAAAGGTTTTGAAGAAGATCTGGGAGGTATCTTTGAAGGAAGGAAAACAATATCTAAAGGCTGACTATAAGGTAATGGTGACTATTTTAAGGGTTGTGAACTGCATTTCTATGGGGCCATTATTACTCCCTCATAAAGCGCATTTAGTGCACTACCTGATGCTGCGTTGTTCTCCTTCCGCTTGGAAAACAGAAATTACTATTCGGCTGATCAAGGCGGGAATAGAAGAATGCTTACCTTGTTTATCAGATTTGTTGTTTTTCAATTGTTATTTTAGCACGGTTTCTAGAGTTGCTTCAATTAAGTTAGTGGTTCTGGTTATGGAGGAGGCGTGCGCGGTCCACCGGCGTGAATCAAAACAACGGCTAATTTCGCGCGCATTATACACTATCGCGGGCTACATATACATTATCTCTTATCTCCCCAGGGGGAACAACACCCCAAAGAAATTACGAGCGTCTTGGAGCAAGTCTATACAGTTGTCATAAAAATGATATGGAAAGGGAAGTATTGTATTATAAGATAAATAATCTAAATCTTCTACTTTTTGTCTGTTAACACAGGTTCACGTGTCTGACTGCTCTTCTGTTGCTGACCATTGCAGCCGATATGCCCTTAGCGATAGCAAGTACAGTGAACTAAGATCTCTCTGCTCCCACGAGCACAGTCTCAAGTGTTCACAGTGTGAAAGTATTAATGACGTCCTTTGCTGTGTAGAAAGATACTTGGCCAAGTCAAAGCTCACTCCGGAAGAGCTCGAAGACCTCTCGTACATACACAGCCAGGCAGTCCATGCCATCCAGTCCTGGAAAGCCCACCAGCTGAGGAGTGTCAGACAAGACACAGCACGAACGGTGTGCTTGAGAGCTTTAAACGAGACCACTGTCCTCATAACGGAAGATTGGGCAATGAAGTTTTTACCAGTGAAATACAGGGAATCCCAGTCTGAGTGGTTTGCAAAGCGCGGAATTTCCTGGCATATTAGCGTAGTCGTAAGGAAGAAGAATGGCCATTTTGAAAGTCAGAGCTTTGTTCACATCGTTGACAACACATCACAAGACAGTTCTGTTGTAGTGCGCATCATTGAAGATACCTTGAGAACACTGAAAGGGGAGAATCCTGAGATCGACAGTGCCTTCCTACGCCAAGATAACGCTGGATGTTATCATAGTTCCGCTGTGCTAGCATCATGCCCTTTGATGGAGGCCATTACCGGCATCGATGTCCTAGGAGTCGATTTCAGTGACCCACAAGGGGGAAAGGGTGCTTGCGATAGGAAAGCGGCAGCAATCAAAGCTCACGTTCGTAGGTACGTCAATGAAGGCCACGACGTGAGGAATGGCGAAGAACTCAAAACGGCCATCCTTTCGAATGGAGGTGTCACCGGGGTCCGTGTTGCTCTTGTTGATGCCACCGTTACCGCAGTGGAACTCCCTCATGTAAAACTCGACGGTGTAAGCTTGCTGAACAACTTTAAGTTTTTGGGCGAAGCGGTTACGGCCTGGAGGGCCTTTGGCGTCGGAGATGGAAAGAAAATCAACAAATCAGAAATTCAAGGTAAACAACACTACTGAAAATAGACTGAAAAATTATCCGTTGCAACATAAAGGTGACTATTTGTTTATTCAACGATCACTCATTTCTGAAAAAGACGCAAAGTAGTATATGATCGCCTGCATGACGAAGACTAGTAGCTACCAGTCAAAACGCGTGTTCTACGCACTTTTACTTTGTACGACGTTGAAAAAGTATTTTTATACTGAAAAATATGTTACAGGATTTAGATTGTCGGGTGGGGATTAGCATATGCTATAGTTACATTCTTTGAGCACACAGCAATTTCTCCATGAATGGTGACAGACGCAAATCAGACCGTTCGAAAGAGTCATAACAGAGGTTTTTTTATCTGTCCTCTTTTCAGTTAACGACTTTTTGCAAAGTTGCCGATTTGACAGTCAGTTCTCGTCTGGTGACTTCATTGTTGCGTCGCAGGAATCGTCGAAGAAGGTAGACCTTGATGCAGAATTTGAAGTGCAAGTGAAAGGCGACGGTGCAGAGAAAAATCCCACTGTTCTGTTCTCCTGCCCAAATGAGGGTTGCATCAAGGTGTATGAGCGACATGCAAGTCTGGAGAAGCATATCTCCTTTGGAAAGTGTAAGATGTTGCCTGAAAAGGAGACCCTTCTGGATAAAGCAAAAAAGGCCTACCACACTCTCCTTCAGGAAGATATCAGTACCGCAAAAGCACTAGGAGCAAGTGCGGTTGAGTCAACGGAAGGTGACATATTACCTGAGGGTTGGACGTTAAAAAGTGCAAAAAAGTCAACACGGTTTACAGAGGCTCAAAAGAAGTATCTGGAGGAGAAATTTAACATTGGTCAGGAAACAGGCCACAAACAAGACCCAGAGAAAGTGGCAAGGGACATGCGCTTTGCTAAGCAAACAGATGGTTCGCGCTTGTTCTCCAGCGAGGAATTCCTTACTGCACAGCAGATACAGTCGTTCTTTTCAAGAATGGCATACAAGCTGCGTCACGCTGTGGGGATTAGTGAATCAGATATTCGAGCTGCACAAGAAGAACAAGAGTTCCGTGATACCCGCCAGATTGTACTGGATGAAGTACAGCTGCAGCACCCCATCGCTTACGATAACCTTAACTTGTGCAACATGCACAAGAAAGGCAGTATAAAAACACTGAGCATAGCTATGCTTAAGACTGTTTGCGAGTATTTTGGTGTATGTACAGACGGATTCCATGCAAGACGCAAGGTGCAATACCTTTCTGCCTTAACGGAGCTTGTCAAGGGGTGTAGCTGCTTTAGTGAATAAGAATAAGTGTTGGTAAGCGGTATTAACCAAAGGTGAAATGCTTAACTACGGTTTATTAAAATTTATAATTTCCCATGCACTTTGAATTTTTCATTATATACTTAGGAGGACGGACAAGAAAAGGACATCAACAATGTAAAAAATAACTCTGCAAGCCTGTTATGTTATTTAACGGTATCCGGCTATCGATACAGGACATTTTTTGTATGTGCTCGAAAGCACAACAAATAGATTCGTACGCATCCTTGGCTTGTACTTAACAGAATTCAAGTTAGACAGAAGGTTCCCTTTGCAGGACGTAAAATGTCGATATCGTCGTTGTCCTACGACAGCACGCTATGCGTGCCATTGTTTTGGTTAATTGTTAACTTGCATGTGAAAAACAACTGACATCTGGGGCAACGACGTGTCACTTATACGCGTAGTTTCGTCGACATTCTCGCCGTGTTTTGTCTATAATGATGTGGTTTCCGGCCAGGAAAACATCAGTTAGGTAAGGAGTATTTGCTAAGCATTCGCTGTATTGCTTTTAACTTTATTTTTGATAAGGCTTTCCTGATGTAAACAGATTTTGCATATGTAATTTCATAGTATTAAACATATCAAAACCGAACAACTTGTACTGCAACTCTATTTTCTCTCAACATCATTGCCTTTAACAAGAGAATTCAAACGCTTAGTTTCCTCTGCTTCAAAACGTGATGGTAAAACAAATTAACTTGTCTTCCGACCAAGTAAAGTCGCACTTTAAGAGCCGCCGTTTGTTGAT
Organism: Siderastrea siderea; assembly: GCA_964030785.1. Lineage (NCBI taxonomy): Eukaryota > Metazoa > Cnidaria > Anthozoa > Scleractinia > Rhizangiidae > Siderastrea > Siderastrea siderea. Next base: position 13,141,987 of record OZ034970.1, read on the forward strand.
TACCCATTGACATGAAAGGTCAAATGGTTGCTCATATTGCTCAGGTGACCTGTTTTGAAACCGCTCTCAAAATTCGCCGTTTTATTTGTCCCAATTTTTTTTTCCACAGGTGTTTAATTGAAACTACTGTCTTACCTCGGAACATATTCCTGTAGAGTAAAGCCATGTACCAGAGCGCTTTTTTTGACCTTGAATTTAGCCAAAAATTGGGTTGTCGTAACCGCCGTTGGAGGGTATAAGTTTAAAAATTCCGTCAAAAATTCAAGTTTACGTTTCATCTAATTTTGACACCACTACAAAGGCGAGGAAATAACTCCTTTTAACTCCCTGGGTTAATTTTTTCTAGAACGCTTTTAATATGTGAACAGGAGATTACGGAAAAGTCCCGATTTTGGCGTTGATTTTGACTGCCGCCAAGGGCAAATTACGAAAATATTCACCAAAAAATGAATAAAAATCTAAACGACCCGAAACTTATATGTTTAGAACTAGTTCATCAAGGCCTTTATTCTGGCAGATTTTGGGAAAATCGGTTTTTTCTATCTTGCATACCCTTAGTTGGTTCTTACAGCAAACCGCTCATAAGTTTGTATGTACAACTGTATTTGTTGTAGGGAAAATACTCCAGCCGGGGCTGCCAGTAGGTGACCTTGCATGTCGGATCGGTTTGTATTTATTGGTGTCTACTCTTTCGCTTTTTCGCCTTGGGCCAAGATGTAAAATTCAAATTTCGATCTCATTTGCACTTCAATGGCTCCAAAACCCATTTTTAGAAGAAGTTGTTTTAACTGATTCAGTCAGTCACTCTATGCATACACAATTCTGCTATTCCTACGTCCTGGTAATTTTCTGGCGGCCCTAATAAAGAAATATAATCAAGTAAGTGTTAGAAATCTAGCCGCTAGACTTCTAACACTTCGATTTCGGCGAAGAGCGACAAACGGAAATAGAAGAGGGCGCCTAAGTCGCGGACGTTTTGAATGTCACCGAATGGCATGGAGCAGTATTTTTCATTCAATTGGACATAGGGGGGCCATCCTATGGAATGCTGTTTCGTCGTATAATACAGGATCCCAATTTTCGGTTTTCTATCGAAAAGTGAAAAATAATAATTATATTAAGGAGCTTAGTTTCAGTGCTCAGTCGGTTCAGTCGCTCCCTAGGAATTAGAATGACTTTAAATGTTACTGATTGTTGTGTAATTAATTATTTTTATAGTAGTTACGATCCAATTTAGTATATAAGTATTTAGTAGTAATTTAGAAATATATTAGTTTATTAGTATTTAGTAATATTTAGTTAATACACGACCCCACAAGCATTGTGCTTTAACTTTCTATCGTGTTTAAATAAAGGTTATTCATTCATTCATTCATTCATTTGTTGCTATGTTGGTACTCGGTCTGTTATCATATTATATTAACGAAAATTAATTTTAGCCTAGGAAAACTTTTAAGGCAATTTTTTGGGGGGAACTACGAGAAAACTTCAAATATTGCTGATTAGCCCTGTTTTCTCACTTGGCTTAACGCCTTTTCTAAAAAGGGATGTTTGTGTAAGCTAAGATGGGCGAAACCATCTACATGTACTTGGATTTAGCTTTAGCTGAAAATTTAAACAGAAACACCTGTTTCTGTTAAAGTGCAGCTGCCATGCATACAGTGCAGCTGCCCTATGCCCGGGGGGAAGGGGATTCCCCGTCTCTTCATTTCAAAATGTAATTGGTTAAAATTCTAATGACATGTTATGCCTTTATGACCTTCATGCATAAAGATCGGTGTTTCAGTCTTAGTTGTTTGTCTTGCACTGAAGGCGTAACAGAAAGCTGATCTGAGATGTTGACTCAAAAACTGATCTTGTGTGCGGTCATTGTCAGTGTTGGATGCTTTGCAGTTCAATTGTGGTTGAGGGCTTTGATAAGAGACCAGGAGCGCGGAGATCGAACCCCAACTACAGCGGCAAGACAAACTAAGAAGAAACACCGCAAGAGAAATACAAGGAAACACTGCGCTCGTAGCAGAAGAGGGCCTGAGGAGAATGATGACGAGACCGTGTGTTGATGAGACATGCAGGTAGGATATTTTGTTGAAATGTTCCGTTGTAAAATACCTTACTGCTTTTAAATGAAATGATGTATTAAAGTTACGAATTTTTTTGGTTCGTCGGGCCTTCGTAATCCGGTTTACCCCGTCGAATTTATAAACCAAACCTACAAGTTGTAGCTGTTTGATACAACTGGTGGTATAGACCTTATAAATTATACCACATTTCCAAGGCAGAACAGAGAATTTCGGCCTTGATTCCTGCTCCCACCTGAATATTCTCTCTTGAGAAATAAAGCAAACATAAAAGATTAAGCAGCAAAAAGAATTTCCATTCATACTCGGCTCATGAACCCTTTTCTTGCAATTGTTTCACACTTTTCTTGCAATTGTTTCAAGCTATTTTGACTGATACACAAGATATCCGGGAAAATGAATGCTTGGCAAAACAAGCAAAATGAGCCATTCAAGAACAAAAGTACAAGTACGACAGAAAGAATAAAAGGAAACGGAGGCAAATTATTATGTAACTATTTTATGGAAATAATAGTTTGGAAACACGTCCACACTTCGGCGTAGAGAAGGTTACTAAATTAGAACTGGTTCACTGAAATCACAGAGCTCATTTTCGAGGATAAGAACAAAATCTTTTTTAATCAAACTAATACGATGCTCAGTAGCTTGATTCAGCATGCACGGCAGTTTCGATTCAATAACGAATCCATAAAGAAGAACAATTTAGTCTGATGCTTGTTTTTCTAACTACTCAAGGTAGTGTGCATTTGTTGTAGGGAAAAATACTCCAGTCCTGCCATTAAGATGATGACCAAAGATATCAAGGAAATGGGCAAGTCTAAAACTTTCACAATAATAGGAGGACAAACTTAGCAGTTGTTTCAAAAGATTGTTCATAGAAAGCATTACCGGACATCTAATATAATGCTAAAACAATGTATGAATAAACGTCCATTTTGTTGCTGTGTTGTGTGTTCCGGTTGACATCTTTGCACAATTGCATCTTTAGCTTTTTCGCCTCGGGCTAAGATCGAGAACTTTCGATCTCATTTGCACTTCAGTGGCTCCAAAACCCATTTGTAGAACTTTTTTTTTTCACTCTATGCATACGCATTTCTGCTATTCCGACGTCCTGGTAATTTTCTGTTGGTCCTTATAAGGAAACATAGTCATTTGATTGTTAGGAATCAAGCGAAGACTGAGCGACAAACAGAAATGGAACAGAGATAGAAAGGGTCGGCTTAGTCCCAGTCTCTTTTAATGTCACAGAAATTTTAGCTGTTTTCAGAAACATCATACATAAAAAACGATCAAAATATGTCAAATATGCTAGAAGGGGAATACTTTGAAAAGCAGGGCTCTTGAAAAAGGAGGTGAATCGCGGTATCCGTTTGTCTTCGAGAGAAGCATACAAATCATCACAGGATTCACAGCATACTGCTCTTTTGGCTGTTGTTATCTCGTATCACAGCATGAATACTTACACGACTCACTTGTTGTGTTCGCAACAAGCCGAAACACAAAAGTGGGGGTGCCGGGTGGTGGAAGTATGTCTGTCTTCTAATACACACCAAAGCAACGACAATTTTGCCAACAGGCTGACCTTGTTGAATTTTTCGAAAGTCGTTCCTTAAAAGGCAAAGTCCTAGGCAGTGGTAACACAACCCACGGACACCCTCCCCCGCCCCTCCAGTGGCTACTTATAAATAATGCCAATTAGTTTACCATCAGGTGGAGTTGATAAGGTAAATCAATAATTGTTGAAGATTAAACAACAATGCTTAACTTTCTCGATCGCTAGCTGAGGGTTGTCCAATACACACCATCTGATACGTGCTTGGCGTATCTTTCGGAGTCAAAGGACCTTTCGGAGTCAAAGGACTCGTTTTTGCACCGCGCAACTTAAAAAACGAGGCATAGTCATATTTGCATGGTTCTTGGCGTATCTTTCGGAGTCAAAGGTCTCGTTTTTGCACCGCGCAGCTTAAAAAACGAGGCATAGTCATATTTGCATGGTTCTTGGCGTATCTTTCGGAGTCAGGTCTCGTTTTTGCACCGCACAAGAAGCGAATGTTTTGGGGCCACACGCCGCTAGCTATTCGTTAGGGCAACCTTGAAAAAGAGAATAATGCGCTTATGCTGGCTAACACTCTTATTTCTCCTTATAGCTCGAAGGCAACATTGATTGGCTTACTTACAAACCCCGATTAACACATACAAATTGTTATTTATGTTCCCTGTTTAAAATGTTCTGTGGAAAGAAAAACAACACCGCAAAACTAACTGATCATTAAAATATCTTACCTTTTTATAGATCAGTCAAGAAAAGTTCTACTGACTAAATTACTCAAGCTGAAGACCTTCGAGGGGTCTAATCATCCTGAAATCATGATGAAATGGAATCAGTAACAGAGTGTTGACCCGTGGGTTGAACGCTTGTAGGGTTTCAGTGATTTTCTATCGAACTTCCGTTGCGGGTCAACCGACACGTAAGAGGTTCCAGGATATAGGAGACAAAGCTTGCTTCTACAATAAAAGCACTTTATTGTGCATACTACACAAAGGTTTGTTAGCTAATATTTCATTAGCCCACATACATGAGATCTCAAAAAAAGTCTTCTCAGGTATCGGTGCACTTAAGCGAGTCAGGCCATTTGTTTCCATGGACACTGCGATTAAAATAAACAAAAGCCGTATCGAACCACACTTTGATTACTGCAGTGTTGTTTGGGATGGCTTGTCGCAACAGCTGAATGATAAACTCCAAAAACTACAAAATCGCGCTGTCAGAGTTATCACTAAATCAAGCTTTGATACGAGTTCCAGACAACTTATCGATTAGAAGGACTAAATAATAGGCTAACTTAATTTACAAGTGTACTAATAATCTCGCCCCAGCCTATCTCTGTAATTTGTTTGCCCCGAAAATCTCGAACTATGATCTTCGCGACGCCAAGGGTATGAAAGGGTAAATTAATGTTTCAAAACAAAGAACTGAGTACCTGAAGCGTAGCTTTAGTTACGGTGGCGCTCTTCTCTGGAACAATCTTCCTGTGGAAGTACGTACAGCAAATTCCTTAGATCTCTTTAAGAGAAGTATTCATGGATGGTTTTCTGAACAGTACTCCCACACGGCAAATATGTAAACCAGTTGTAGAGCGGAATTTTATGTATTTTCTATGTAAGACTGATATTTTTAACCGTGTTTAAATAAAGTTATCATTCATTCATTCATTCATTCATTCATTCATTCATTCATTCATTCATTCATTCATTCATTCATTCATTCATTCATTCATTCATTCATTCATTCATTCATCCATTCATAGCCTGAGGGGGTCTTTATTTTCAAGTTACTTTTCACGTGCCGCCTCTTTTATTGCAAACAAACAAGGGCCATATGTTTAGACATAGCCTAAGGGGGTCTTTATTTCCAAGGCACTTTCTACGTAACGTTTTCCCAGTCAATATGAGGGAGGGTATTCCCCGTCTCTTCAGTTCAAAATTTAATTGGCTAAAATAATGTCACGTTATGACTTTATGATGTTCATGCATAAAAGATGAGATCAATATATATGTTGAAAACTCGGGTCGGTGTGTTAGTCTGAGTTCAGTTTGTCAGCTTGCACTGAAGGCGGAACAGAAAGCTGATCTGAGATGTTAACTCAAGAACTGATCTTGTGTGCGGTCGTTGTCAGTGTTGGATGCTTTGCAGTTCAATTGTGGCTGAGAGCTTTGATAAGAGACCAGGAGCGCGGAGATCGATCCCCAACTACAGCGGCAAGACGAAGTAAAAAGAAATACCGCAAGAGAAATACGAGGAAACACTGCACCCATAACGGCAGAAGAGGGCCTGAAGAAAATGATGACGAGACCGTATGTTGATGACACGGGTAGGATATTTTGTTGAAAATGGTCCGTTGTAAAAAATCTTACCGCTTTTTAATAAAATAATCAAAGTCACGGATTTCTTTAGTCGTCAGACCTTCGTCGTTTGCCGTTTCATCACAGGAACCTCCCAATCTGAAAAGTTTAGTTTTCTTGTCTAGTTCTTGTTTAATTTTTTCAAAACCGCATCTAGGACAAACGCCAAACTGACTTCGAAGCAACTGGAGGGAAACTTCTGCGCGATAGTTTACCCGAAGCATACCACCTCTGAATATACATATAACCTCAGTATTTATCTGTTGTGTTTAACATAAACTGGTGGTTCTCAGCTGCGCTTTGCCTTCAGGCGAAAACTCAGTGAAAACTTGAACAAGGAAACTAATTTACACTTGAATGGGGTGAAAGTAAACGTCATTCTATTTAATGACTAATGACGCATTTACTGATTCGTCGTAATTTTGTATTAAATCCATTTTTCTCCGTCGAATTTATAAACCCAAACTATCAATATAGGCCTTATTATACCACATTTCCAAGGCTGCTCCCACCTAAATATTCTCCCATGAGAAAAAAGGCAAACGTAAAAAATTAAGAAGGAAAAAGAATTTCCATTCAGACTCGGCTCACAAACCTTTCTCTTGCAATTGTTTCACGCTGCCTTTTTAAGCTCTTTTAACTGTTACACAAGCGATCTGGCAAATTGAATGCTTGGCAAAACAAGCAAAACGAGCCATTCAAGAAAAAAAGTACAAGTACGACAGAAAGAATAAAAGGAAACGGAGACAATTATGTAATTATTTTATGGAAATAATAGTCTGTAAACACGTCCACACTTCGGCGGTTAAGGTTAGTAAATTAGAACTGGTTCACTAAAACCACAGAGCTCATTTTCAAGGACAAGAACAAATTCTCTTTTAACTAAACTAATACGATGTTCAGTAGCTTGATTCAACATGCACGGCGTTTTCAATTCAATGATGGAATCCATAAAGAAGAAACAATTTAGTCTGATGCTTGTTTTTCTAACTGCTCAAGTTTGTGTGCATTTGTTGTAGGGAAAAATACTCCAGTCCTGCCATTAAGATGATGACCAAAGATATCAAGGAAATGGGCAAGTCTAAAACTTTCACAAAAATAGGAGCACAAACTTAGCAGTTGTTTTAAAAGATTGTTCATAGAAGGCATTGCCGGACATTTAATGCTAAAACAATGTATGAATAAACGTCCATTTTGTTACTGTGTTGTGTGTTCCTGTTGACATTTCTTTGCACAATTGCATCTTTCGCTTTTTCGCCTCAGGCTAAGCACTTTCGATCTCATTTGCACTTCAGTGGCTCCAAAACCCATTTGTAGAACTTTTTTTTTTTTCACTCTATGCATACGAAGTTCTGCTATTCCGACGTCCTGGTTATTTTCTGTTGGCCCTTATAAGGAAATATAGTCATGTAATTGTTAGAAATCTAGCGAAGACTGAGCGACAAACAAAAATGGAATGGAGATAGAAAGGGACGGCATAGTCCCAGCCTCTTTTAATGTCACCGAATACTGCTTCATGCCATTGAATGGCACGAAGCAGTATTTTTCATTTGTTGCTATTTTTGTACTCGGTCTGTTCTCATATTAAATTAGCGAATAAATACTTCGAATATTGTTTCCTGTTTTCGCGCTTTGTTTTAAGACTTTTTTTAATAAGAAATATTTGTGTAAGCTAAGTTCGGATTTAGTCGATTTAGCTCTAGCTGAAAATTTAAGTCGCAAACATTTTAGTTCTTTTGGGTAAAAGAATCTCTTACCCCAAATTTCCGAGCCTCTGTTTCCTTTCGGAACATACAAGCTGGCACGACATATGTGTCTTCTGAGAAAACAAAAGACATCAATCTTACCATTGTTACGAAAGATTGTGATGACATTTCGCCAAGGCGACCAAGGTCTTTTGAATAGGTTCCACTGAAACAATCCGTTGGGCGCCTCTGTCTTTTCAAATCATTGGAATGATGACTAAATTTTTATGAACAATTTCCTGTTATTTGTTCTGGCGCTATTTGCGGTAAACAATGCTCTTATGCAAACTACGGCCAAACAGCCAGCACATGAGTGAAGGGAAAATAGAGCGTTGTGTTTTACAAACGTGACAAATACAAAATACAAATGAAACTAAGTAACCCGTTTAAGCAGAAGATACCTTACTCAGTCCAGCCAATCCAGTCATGTTTCTTTGGCTGTTTTTTGTTCTTTTTCATTTTATTATTTCTCCTTCTAACCGGCGCATTGGCTCGTTGTTTCATTCTGATCCCACCTCGGTCTCGCCTCCTGATCCATTTCTGAGCCAATTTTTGATTTTCCCGATCACATAACACAGCACTTGTACAAGAAACCTTGCAACAGTGAAGGCAAACACCAGGCTCGCGAGTTCCTGAAAGGACTACATGTGTTTTACGTTCTTAACAATTCCAGAATCTGATGGCTCTGTTTAGGTACGCGCTGAAGTTGTAGCAAGACCACAGATCATAGTTGACCAATCACCCTGTTTATTGAAAGCGTTTCTCGAAAGCCCCGAAAACTATTCGGCTCCAAAAAGCCATTTGTACAAACATGAACCACTCACTCACTTAAGCTCAGAAACACTTGACTTTAAACAAAGTTTCACGCTTAATAACTTCTTTGTCTCCAAGATACAGTGTAAATTATCGTACCCGAAATCGGCCCGAAAAGTTTCGGGGCTTTTGAGAAACGCACGCCAGGCACGTAAAATTGTAAGCAAAGTTTCTCTTTTTTTCCTCCTTGCATAATTACGTTAGAGACAATCTTTACGTGTAAAGGATGTTTTGCCCTCCGCTTTTTCAAAGTTTGATGACGTGGGGGTTTTGAGTTATATAAAAAAACAAGTGCTTGTTTTTAATAGCGAAAAAAAGAACTTGGCTACTGTCTAGTAATTACATTATTTCTGAAAGGCTGGATTTGATAAAGCACTCGTATTTTTGCGAATCACAAATCCCATGCAGGTCAAAACAATGGCGAGTTCGCTGATCAAGGAAAACAGTGCCCACGCTAAGTATGTTAAATTATATTGAACTGATAAATGCCCAAATTGAAAGTTAAGAAGTCACAATGAATTCAGTGAATTGCGCGATGAATTTCTGAGGCGATCAATGTCTTTTGAACAGATTTTCCAAAGAAAAAATCCGTTGGGTGCCTCTGTTTTCTCAAAACATTGGAATAAAAGTCAACCAACCGATCACTATGAATTGCACCGTGTGCGTTTTTAACCATTTATTTTGTTAATTGTTGGATGTGTCTGCCGAACCACAATTGCAGGCCGGTTTACACGTAACCATTTATCTGCACGACTTGCTTACCGTAAAAAACAATGGAAAGAAATCAAATCGGTCCGATTTTACTGCAAGAGGTTTGATAAATTCTTAAACCGTCGCCTGTTATATAACAGATAACTTTGCCATCATGCGAAACCTCATCCAATAATTGTCGTACTTTCCATTTACTGACAAACTGAGGAATTTGCACTCCCTTTTCCGTTCTTCTTCTTAGGCCCTTTTATCACATTCACAGAAAAAACCACAATTTAAGTTACATAAAGTACAGCTGCCATGCATATACAGGGCAGCTGCCCTAGCTTTTACATATCACGTGTGTCGGGGTGGAAGGGGATTCCCCGTCTCTTCATTTCAAAATTTAATTGGTTAAAATGATGCCACGTCATGTCTTTACAACTTTCATGCATAAAAGATGAGATCAATACATATATATATATATATATGTTATGTAAAAAAACGGCACCTGTAAAAAAGCGGCACTTTTATATAAAAAACCTGCTTTTTTACAATTCAGACATTGTAAAAATCATTCTTTCTTACAAAATATATATTTGTAAAAAACCCGATTTTTTACGTAAAAATGCCGGTTTTTTACAATTATATAATTGTAAAAATGCCGGAAATTTACAATTCAGTTTTGTGAAAAAACGACCCGGAGCCCATATCTTCCAAACGATTTAACCAATTGACCTGAATATTTTTGTGTGTTAAGCTGGCCTTAACATTAATATTTACCGCTGACAATTGCTTTCCCTAACGGCCGATAAGCGTCGAGAAAAAAAGGCCGATAATCTTTTCTTCATTACGGCCTTGTAAGCGGGCCGAAAATTTACAATTCAGTTTTGTAAAAAAAACGGCCCGGAGCCCATATCTTCCAAACGACTTAACCAATTGACCTGGATATTTTTGTGTGTTAAGCTGGCCTTAACAGCAATGTTTACCGATAACAATCGCTTTCTCTTACGGCCGACAAGCGTTGAGAAAAAGGCTGATTATCTGATCTCACTCATGGCCTTGTAAGCGGGCCGGAAATTTACAATTCAGTTTTGTAAAAAAACGGCCCGGAGCCGATATCTTCCAAACGATTTAACCAATTGACCTGAATATTTTTGTGTGCTAAGCTGGCCTTAACATTAATATTTACCGCGGACAATTGCTTTCGCTAACGGCCGATAAGCGTTGAGGGAAAAGGCCGATAATCTTTTCTCACTTACGGCCTTGTAAGCGGGCCGATAATTTACAATTCGGTTTTGTAAAAAAACGGCCCGGAGCCCATATCTTCCAAACATTGAACCAACGACTTAACCAAATAACCAGTTTAAGAATGAGTGAGCGGAACCTGTATCTTTTGTTATGAGTACAGAATACCAGTATATAATTACTCGTAACGACATCGAGCCACAATAGCCGATACAAATTTCACATATCTTTCTTTTATTACCATAGAAACCTGCTGCTGGTGTACACGGTCTGGAATGACTAAAGACTTGCATTTAGTATGCTGACCAGCTTACACGTGTTAATTGTTTGGCACATTCGCAGAAACCATTTTTATTTTTTGCCTTGTATGACATTCGTTACAAACTCCTTAACAAAGGAGTTCATTTTGGTATGCCTTTACTATTAGGTTTGGCTTTTCTCCCTTGGAATTCCATAGCACCCAAATCTTGAAATCATGAAGAAGAAGTAGTTTCCGGAAAGGTCGCACTTACATGTATCAAACTCGATAAGTACCCTTTTAATACACCTCATCTTTTTGTTTTACAATTCACAATACGATGTGGTCACCCGTTTTGGTTTTACGCGTTGTAATTGTTTATATTCACGCAACTGTATGCTCTGTAGTATGCGAATCTGTCTACTTATAGGTGCTTTCATGCCCACATGGGCTAATCAGCCACATCCGCCGCTCGTCTCATTACCCTCTCAAGAAAACACGAACACATCACACCTATTTTGTTAAATCTCCACTGGCTTCCTGTTAATTATCGCATCATCTTTAAAATTCTACTCATCACGTACAAGGCTCTAAACGATCTGGCACCTACATACGTTCGCGATCTTCTTACTCCTTACACTCCACCTCGTCAGCTACGTTCATCTTCAAAAGACCTTCTTTCAATTCCGCATTTCAATTTGAAAACATATGGCGCAAGATCTTTCTCCGTGGCAGCTCCTACACTCTGGAATACTCTGCCTTGTGACATCAAGAACAGCTCCTCAGTGTCCCTTTTTAAACATAAACTTAAAACTTTCCTTTTTAAAAAAGCATTTTTATAACTTTTTAGCAACATTTTTTTATTAGTCTTAAGATTTTAAACATTTTTTTGTAACCTTTTAACTATTTTTATATTTATTTTTTTTAATAGTGTTTTTAATATTTTTAACGTTACTTCTGTAAAGCGCTTTTGAACTTTTAGGATATTGGCGCTATATAAATATTTTATTATTATTATTATTATTATCTTGGAATATCGCATCTACCTTAATTCACGTGGTGGTCAACATCACGAAGCGATAGACGAACATTACACATTTTGTTAGGACGACTTTTAACAAAGTGTAGGTAAATGAATTTATAATTAAATCATTTGTGACAGTTATATAAATTTATTGGAAAGGGCTGGTTTCGTCTTGTATTGCTTAAGACTGCACCTAACAGCAAAAAAGCAGCAGTGGATTTATGTTGCTTCTTATACTCTAGTACTGCAAAATTGATTCAATGGCCTTATCGATGTCTTCCTGAGATACCTTTGAAATGTCAGGGTCCTCACTAATCTCACCGAATGAGTCTGAGACCAACCTGCCATCTAAGTTCTCCTTGGCCAATTCAAACTTCAAACAATCTGTCGCAAAATCCGGCATTCCAATCCCTCCTAAAATCGACAGTTGTTTTGCTTTCAAACGTTGACTTTAGGTCAGCAAGGGAGAGATCCGTTGTAAAGCCATGGAGATGCAGATTCCTAACAAAAATTTGGGCTAGCTCTTCACAGCTGTAGTCATCCAAATGGAAGACTGATCGAATGCGTCGTTTGAAACCAGGATTAAACTTCGTTAGAGACCTTTAGATCCACGTTTACGGCGAACCTCTAACCGCAGCTTGACGTTAGAAGTTTGCGGTTTGCCGTTAGCGCATTTCTTGGTTTAGATCCGCGGGCCGTTTGAACGATGCGAAACAATGGATTCTGGGTAATATAATCTAAAAATGGCGGCCGCTGCAAGGTTAGTTGTGTGTGATTTTAAGGTGTTTTAGATATTTTATGGAAATCTGACCGTTTTTACTTGCAAACATTGATTGAATCATAAAAGTACAATCTGATAGAAAGTAAATTTTATTTTTAAAATTATTTTTCAGGCAAGATTTTGATGATGTTCTACAGTTGATGTTGTACGATGACAGCAGCGAGAATTCGAGCAGTAGTGACGAGGATGACCTCGATAATCTGTTGGTAGACCTTATGTTTCCGCCCACCTTTTGCCCAAACTACTCCAGACTAAATCTTGAAGATATATCTGATGTACAGTGCGAATCCATGTTTAGGTACAAAACGTTTGTTTTCATTTATTCCGTTCCAAAACCCTATTATCGTCCAACCTAGATCAGCTCATCATTAATTATATTATATGTGCAGGTTCCAAAAACGTGACATGGAACGTCTCCGTGAAGGTTTGCAGATACCAGCCTGCTATATATGCAGTAATGGAACAAATGTTACTGGAATGGAGGCCCTTATGGTTCTACTTAGACGCTTGGCATATCCTAACAGATGGTGCGATTTGGAATCTACTTTTGGGCGAAGCCAATTTGAGCTGAGTTTAATTTTCAATAAGGTACACAATGCTGCATATGAATCAATTAAGATTCGTAAGTTTCCTGGGTATGTTCGAGACAAAATCCTTTTGGTAACTTAAACTACTGGGATAGTAGTCTCAAGAGTAGACACCAGCAGTTTTTGGTGTCTCTTATGACACCCACAATTCGATTCATGATCATAACTTAGTAGGTACACACATTTTCAAATGGCAGCCTTGCCTGGCATAAAGGAAATGTGATGCCCTTGGAACATGTTTCTCTGCTAACTCGCATCTTACATTTTAGATTATGGATGACATCCACGACCGTTTCCACCACCTGTTGGATTCTCTAGACTTAGTGTGGCTTGACCCTGAGGTGTTTGCTCAGGCCATTCATGAGAAAGGAGCCCCACTTACTGAATGCTGGGGTTTTGTGGATGGGACACCTAGACCGATAACACGTCCCATCTGCAATCAAAGGATAATGTTCAGTGGACACAAGCAAGTACACTGCTTGAAATTTCAGGTACTATACAAAACATTCTAATATTATTCATGTTCACAGTGTCTAAAGTAATTTTCTTGCCTCCCTTCCTACAGCCCTCACTGTAAATCCTCTACCCTAATTTAATGCTAACCTAGAGAGATCCAAGTGATGCCCACTGGTGACACACCCTTAAGGCTCAACATAAATCATGCATCTACAGTTTTATAGCAGTCAGCACCTGCACTCTGTCACTTACTCTAATGGTACACCCCCTTCTGAAAATTAATACTATATCCACTCCTAATTGCAGGTTTAAAATTATTGTAATCATAAGGCAATCTTTGTTCTTCTTTTTTTTCAGTCAGTTCAAGCCCCCAACGGTATTATTGCTCATATGTATGGACCGATTGAGGGTCGTAGGCATGATGCCTTTATGCTCGGAGAGAGTGGCCTTTTGGATAAGCTACGGAGATTTGAAAAACCAAATGGAGACCCTTACATCATTTATGGTGACCCTGCATATGGTTTAACACTTAACATCATGTCTCCATTTCGTGGTGCCCACCTTACTGACAATGAACAAGAATTCAACACACGGATGAGCAAAGTGAGGGTCAGCGTTGAATGGGGATTTGGCAAAATAATCCAAATGTTTGCATATTTAGACTTCAAAAAGAACTTGAAAGTACTCCTTCAGCCTGTTGGCAAGTATTATTTGGTGGCTAGCATTTTAATCAACTGTCATACTTGTCTGTATGGATCACAGACATCAACTTTCTTTAACCTGCAACCACCATCATTAACATATTTACTTAACCATTAATAATTACTTTTAGTACATCACATGAAGACTAATACACTAATTCTAAGAATTGTTTCAGAGGCTGATGAAAATCACTCTAAAAGTTAGTGGAAGGGTGGTTAACAAAATAGGAAAACAGGAGTTTCAGGATCCAAAAAGGGAAAAAAATGTCAAAAAGAGGAAAAATTAACTGCAGTTAACTAAGAGCACTGGTGGTAGCATTCTCATCAACTTTCAGGGTAAATAAATCATGGAAATAGCAAAATCCCTTAGTTATTGCTAAAGCAGTGAGAACATTAAAATGCATTTTGTTCATTTTAGGGGGGGGGGGGGGTGCCAACAGCAGGAAAATTTTAAATTTTAGTCATGAAATGACCAGAAAATTATGCATCAAAATTTGGTGGAAATCAGAAACTTGAAACCAAATGTTACATCTTTTTTACCTTCAGCATAGGATAAAAACATGGATGAGCCTAACAAAAAAAGTAGGAGATTGACATGCTACATTGCAAAAGTGACCCTGTAGTTTTGTAGATCCTGTATTTTTTACGAGTCAAGTAGGGCTGAAACAATTGAATGCCTAAACCTATAGGGTAGCTATGCCATTGAGACAAACAAAATAATTCTAATAAATACTATTTTCTCCAACTAGCAAGGAACCTTTTGTTACTACAAACACATAAGAACTGTACATTGAAAACTTGTGAGCTTTAATATTCTTGACCTGGATTGAAACATGTTGTCTAATTGCATGTGTTAAAGAGGTTTCTAAAGTTTCTTTAAAAAGAAACCTGTATGTTCAAATGCACATGCAACAGCTGATAAGCTTAATAAAATACCCAAAAGGGGCAAAAGATAACAAACAATTTAGAGTTTGTCTTTCAATAGAGACAGTAGCACACGCCGTTCTTCCATCTCTAGTTTCAACTTTTCCTTTCGCTCTTGCGCCTCGTCCTCATACTTCCTCTTCTGCAATTCATATTCAAGCTTTCTCTGTTCTAGTTCTTTCTCTTTAAAATCTGCCTTCCTTTGATATTTAGCTTCCAGCATCTCCATGGCAGACAACCGTGAGGCACGCTTCTGAGGTGTTTGCTTTACTAAAAAATATATATCAAAAACTGTTTAAATATTGATGATACATTTTCTTATTGGTGGGGGGAGAGGGGCTAAATTTTCCTTTTTTTAATGGAGGAGACTGGGCGAGTGAAAGTCATAAAGTATCATACACTGTATTCACTTGTGGTTTAGGGCTTTAAAGATTACGGGACAATTCTACACCACTCTCAAATAAATGAGAGAGACATTATCGAAATGAGAGACAACACTCTCAAATGACCGACACTTTTTTATACCACTCTCAAATAAACACCTTGCCACAGAGCTCCATTGTTTGTTTATTTACAGATTTCAATAAATGCCTGGGACTTTAAAATTAAAAATATGTGGTTCTCGTAGTTGCTCAGATGAAATCTTTATAGCAATGAAACTTTTTAAAATTATTTTTTGAAGTAAAAATAGAATAAAAATGTATTAAGTTCCTGGCTTTACCTTTTGATGGAGTGCTCTTCTCATTATCTGACCCACTTTCAGCACTTGAATCCCCATCAGAGGACTGGGCAGACTTCTTCCTGCAACGTTCTAAAATAAAGCACATGGACTGATTAGATCACCATTTTTACATTTTATAAGGCATCAGAAGAAATACCTGTACAGTGGCAGGTCAGCCTTTAAGCAACTAGCCTGCTAGCAACAATGAGCACCAAAAGTGTTGTGACATTTGGCAGTTTATGAGTACCTTGGACAAATATAACAATTCACCCCTTCGATATAACCCCCCCCCCCCCCGAAACAATGTTGGATTTACTGTCTGCAAGACTTGCCTCGTTTGTGTACAACATTGAAAAGGGGGAGGGGGAGTGGTTCACAAGCTGCAACGAATTTAAAGTGGACAAATGGGAATGTTAAATTTAGTATTCATTTCAACCAACTGTCTCAAGGACTTTTGTCACTAATTGATGTTCTTGGACTTAGAGGCGAGGCTTGGGGCTCGAGAGACCCACAAACAAGAGGAAAAGGTAAAAAAATACAATAGTTAATAAAACCAACAATTTTAAATTAAATAGAGATGTGACATCAAAAAAATTAAGACCACCAGAATTCAAAATTATGATGCTCTTTGAAAGCAATCAGGATGAAAAAGTCAGGCTTTTACTCGAACACAACTGATTTTGGATTTCACTAGGTGTGTGGGCATCCAAAATTTAAATTTGCCCCCAGGGGCTCAACGCTAGTCCATAAGCATAATCACAAGGAAGATGCCATTCTTCTTGTGCCTAAGTTTAAGCGCTGTTCTAGCAAAAACAGCTGGTTGAAGTGGATATATGCTTGTGTTCATGCTGTTTTCATAAGTTATAGTAGTTAAGTTTAGTGCTAGCACTAAATATGCAATAATCCACAAACTATAATATTCTACATGTCCATGTATTAACTTGCTAATCTTTCTACTGCCGCCTTCCTCATCTCTTCTCCCTTTTTCCTGTCCTCTTCCTCTTTCTTTTTCTTGGCTTCTTTTTCCCTGTTTCTCTCCTCCACTACATCTCTCCTATACGTTATAATGTCTTCACAGAGCTGTTGAAGCTCTGTGAATTCTTCCTCTGTGCCTGATCTTGGGAAGTTAATAAAAACAGCAATTTAAATGGAGGACACCCTATCTTTTGAATTTATTTTGAGTGTTTACCCCTACCTTTTCAAGGCCTTCAAAGGTAGGTGGGCTGGCCCACTTGCATGTATTCTCACTGTATTCTTGTTGAGGCAGCTGAGATCTCGGTAAACAGGCTGAACAAATACAGCCAGCATGATAAAATGTTCCCAAATGAAAGGTTCATCACGGCAAGGCCTTGCTGTTTATCCCAAAAACAAAAAGCTGCTCTTGAGACACTTTTCATTTTATTTTCATATACAAATGAAAAGTGGCGGGGTATTCAAGTTGTTCCAAGAGCTTGAAATAAACAAAACAGTTGCTACTTAACATTTTAATATGGCAGCATTAATCGCTCCACTCACCACAGGTGTCGGATCATATAAACAGAGAGAGAGAAAGCTTCAATTCATAACAGTGTTTTCACTAGTGAAAACACAGAGCTGTCTTTTTGAAATTAAAAATAGTTCCTACCTCTTCAGGGATTTGGCATCTTCTTCCTTGTACTTTGTTAGTATCCTGTCCATCCTTTCGCGGCACCCTCTTCCCTTTAGTGTCACCGTTTTCTCAGTTGAGAAGAGTTGACTTAGCGACTCTGCCATCTTGTCCCACTCACAAGGCTTTTCTGGTCTGTCTCTGGCAACCTCAGTTGCGAGGGCTATATCATGAAACACGCTAGGCCATCTAAAAGCCATGGTGTATTTTGCTGGGGTCTAAACGCGAGAGAAAAATTGATTTTAAGCACTTTATAAAGATCAAAGGGTAAAAACACACGTTAGATATTGATCGCCGCCATATTGGATTTGCCACCTTCGCAAATGCACGTTTTTCGAGAGGAGACAAAATGCTCAACATGCACTCTTTCGACCTAAATTTCTTCTCTATATTTAGACAAATAACTACTTTACAGATTTATAGTGTCAATACGTGAGATAACTGGAAATAAAAGCAAAGAAACCTTGAGGGAAATCGTAAACGTGAAAACCTACCTCTTGCCGTCGAAAACGCGCGTTCAAACCTCAGGGCCTGGTCACGTGACTTCTAGACGTTCGCGGTTTGCGGTAAACGTGGATCTAAAGGTCTCTATATTCCTCCATTTGGGTTGGATAGCCGGCAAAAATCATTACAGGGTTTTTCCCAGCAGCATCGCTTCCATTAGCGTTTCGAAAGCTTCCTTTCCGTAGTCCTTCTCCGAGTCTACTTTCAGACGATAGGCTTCGTCAACAAACAGCACCCCGTCCTGAGCACGTTCAATGCAGGACTTTGTCTGTTGGGCCGTCTCGCCCAGGTACCGCCCAACCAGATCCGGCCGCTGTACCTCTACTAATTGAGAACGTTTTGTTACACCCGCGTCCTTGAGGATACCTTAGAATGTAAAGGAAGGCAACGTAATGTCAAGGTTCGAAGCAGTTGTCAGCGTTAAATATTGATGTCAAGGCCAGCTTAACACACAGAAATATTCAGGTCAATTGATTAAATCGTCTGGAAGATATGGGCTCCGGGCCGTTTTTTTACAAAACTGAATTGTAAATTTTCGGCCCGCTTCCAAGGCCGTAAGTGAGAAAAGATTATCGGGCTTTTTTTCTCAACGCTTATCGGCCGTAAGGGAAAGCAATTGTCAGCGGCAAATATTGATCTTTAGGCCAGCTTAACACACAAAAATATTCAGGTCAATTGGTTAAATCGTCTTGAAGATATGGGCTCCGGGCCGTTTTTTTACAAAACTGAATTGTAAATTTTCGGCCCGCTCACAAAGCCGTGAGCGAGATAACCTATCGGCCTTTTTTTCTCAACGCTTGTCGAACGTTGGGGAAAACAATTGTCAGCGGTAAATATTGATGTCAAGGCCAGCTTAATACACAGAAATATTCAGGTCAATTGATTTAATCGTCTGGAAGATATGGGCTCCGGGCCGTTTTGTACAAAACTGAATTGTAAATTTCCGGCCCATTTACAAGGCCGTGAGTGAAGTAACAACGTATCGGCCTTTTGTTTTCTCTTCGGTACATAGTGATGTTAAGGCCAGCTTAACACACAAAAATGGTCAATTGATTAAATCTTTGGGAAGATATAGACTACGGACCGTGTTTCTTTCAAAACTGAATTGTGAATTTTCGGGCCGTATATAGGGCTTGTTAGTGAGAACCTCGTCGGTATTTTTTTTGTCAGCTCTTATAGGCTATTTGTGAACAAAGTCAATACGGATGAATCGTACTAAAAATTAGATCACTCTTTCACCTAAAAAATTCCAGATCGTTCGCTTGAATCGTTTGGAAGATATGGGCTCCGGTCCCTTTTTAAACAGAGTTAGAGGGTTTGTATGGGAAAAAGATCGCCTTTTTTCCCAGGCACTAATAAGCGGTTATGGAGGGAACTTTTTACGAATAAATATACCGATAGTAGTGTTAACTTCACACAAAAAAATTCAGCTCACTCGAATAAATCGTTGGCACGTTATGAGCCTAGGTGCCATTTTCTTACAAACCTGAATTGTAAATTTCCGGCCCGTGTTATAAAGGTTGTATGGAAGAACATGTTCCACAATTTTTTTCTCAGCTCTCATAGACTGTTGCGATCAAAGTTAATACGAATAAATACGGATACATATTTCACCCTTTCACACAAAAAGTTCCAGGTTATTCGGTTAAATCGTTAGGAAGAAATGGCCTCCTGTCGTTTTTTTACAAAAAGTGAATTGATAATTAGCCGCCCAATTTGTAAGGTTTGTATGGGGAAAAGATCGGCCTTTATTTCCAGGCCCTTAAAGGCGGTTATGAAGGGAACTTTTTAGTAATAAATACTGATAATTGTGTCTACTTCGCACACAAAAAAAATCAGTTCATTTCTTTAAATCGCCAGCAAGTTATGGACCAAGGTGCCGTTTTTTTACAAAAATATATTTCTGTAAAAAACGGCACTTTTACAGGTCCGTTTTTTTACGCCACATATATATAGACCGGAGGTTTTTTACGTTAAAGTGCCGCTTTTTTACAGGTGCCGTTTTTTTACATAACATATATATATATATATATATATATATATATATATATATATATATATATATATATATATATCAATGTATATGTTAAAAAGCTCGGGTCGCTGTGTTAGTCTGAGTTCAGTTTGTCTTGCACTGAAGGCGGAACAGAAAGCTGATCTGAGATGTTACCTCAAAAACTGATCTTGTACGCGGTCATTGTCAGTGTTGGATGCTTTGCAGTTCAACTGTAACTAATTGCTTTTATCAGAGACCAGGAGCGCGGAGATCGAACCCCCCACTACAGCGTCAAGACGAACTAGGAAGAAAAACTGCAAGAGAAATACTGGAAAACACTGTGCCCGTAACAGAAGAGAGCCTGAGGAGAATGATGACGAGACCGTGTGTTGATGACACATGCAGGTAGTATATTTTGTTGAAAATGTTCAGTTAAAAAAACTCGTGCTGCTTTTAAAGTCACGGATTGTGCGTGTAAAGTGTTCTTTTAGTTCGTCGGTCCTTCGCAATCGGTCTTTTGCTTCAGTACAAGAAACGCCTATAAAAATTTAGTTTTCTTGTTCATGCCTCGACTACATCACCTCTGTTAACACGACAGACTGATTTGAAAGCACTCGGAAGAATTCCTACGCTGCGCGCGATGTAGTATATCGGTTGCATATTACCATGAATTTAGAAATAACGTTCTATAAAATTCGAAGTTTAATTTTAGTGGCTAGCTGTTCTGATATTATACCCCAGGATATTTGTCGCGACGTTATTCGCTTTGGCGGGTTTGGTGTTCATTTGATCGAAAACCAGCTTTCCTCTTTACATAATATGAAGGTGGAAAATAATCAAGAAAAAAGTACGACAAAAATAATCAAAGGAATCAGAGGCAAAAAACCTTGTTCCTAGTAGGGCTTTTCCCTTGTTCAGCTTGTTGATAAAGTTTGGAAGGCAAATCAACGAAGTAATTACTTTCTGCAAAGTAATAGTATGTAAACATGTCCAAAAATGCAAACTTCGCCGTAGCGAGAGGTTTTATTAGTTACAACTGATTCACTGAAACCACAGAGCCAGAGACAAAGTCCTTCTCTAATCTGATGTGATACAAGGCAGTAAGCTTGACACAACAAGGTGGTTTCAATTCAATGACGGGATCCATAGAAAATAATCAATAGTAGAATTCTTGTTTTTAATAGCTCAAGTTTGTGTGTGTGTGTGTTTTAGGGGGAAAATACTCCAGTCCTGCTAGGAAGTGACCTTTGATGTCACTTTGGGAGCCAAGCATATGTCAGGGAAATAGCGTGTCGCAGCAAAAAGTAGAAAGAGATTAGATTTGACTTGTAATTATACTTACATGACATGACTTTAGGCGTTGCAGTCGTTTCACACATCTTTATTGATGACTGAAGATTGTTCATAGAAGGTATTTCTGGACATCTATTAAGCTAAAACAATGTATGAATAAACGTCAATTTTGTGTTGTGTATTCCAGTTTGCATTTAAAGGCGTCTTTCGCTTTTTTGCCTCGGGTCAAGACCTAGAACGCGATCTCAATTGCAATTTTTGCGCAGATTGTAAAGAATAAGTAACTCTCTTGGCACAGAAAGATCAGAATTCTGTATGCATAGAGTGACTGACGGAATTTAAAAAAGCTTTCCTAAAAATGGTTTTTCGGAGCCAAAAAAGTGGGAGAAAACATCAGTTTACTTAAGGAGGTATTGAGAAACCCGCGACATTTCTTACAGATTGGGTGATTTGTTTGGTTCCTTTTTCGAATTAGTGGTTCCTTTTATTAATTTATTCTTATCAAGGCTATTTTTAACAACAAAATGAACATAAAAGCCGTAATTAAATTAAAATTTTGTGTTTTGTTTTGTCTTTGATAAGCCTACATTTATATTATTGTTACAGGTGCATACTGCCAGACTGTTATTTCCAAGAAGAGTAAAAGGCAAAAAGTCATAAACTAAACATGGCAAGCACTGCATGAAATAACAAATATAAGGTGGTATAATGCGTCCGTATACATAACGTATACGGAGAGAGATACTGAAGTATAAGGACATCGATGTATAAGGACTGTGCAATGAACAGTATACGCTTGATTCCTTACACTAGTGTATACTACAGCTTACACATAACCGTACACTAAGTGTTAGGGCATCGTATATTCGTTGTTTTACCAAGTGTCTAAACCTTTTAATTTACCAGTCTACTATTGATGAATATAATTTAGACGTGGTAAATTAGTGAATGGTATTTTTCGCTATAACTTTTGTGATTGTTTTGTCCGGACACAAGGGCATACTGTTTCGTACACCCTTGTATCCTGCAAATTCCCTCCTTTGACAAGCATTATGATGCAGGAAATTTACGGCGAATCTGGGGCTACTGAACATATTTTTACCCTTAAACGCAACCGAAGCCTATTTTTTTTCTGTAACATTTTTGACAATTCTGTCCGGTCACAAGTGTATACCAGAGTATTTACGCACCTTTAACGTTCTTTACGCATCTTTACCCACAGCTCTTTGCGTTTTTTACGATTATTTATTCTTTTTTACGCGCAATTCCTAGATATTATAATTTCCACTGAATAAATTGTTTGCGGAAGAACAAAAAGAAATAAAACATTTCCGCCCTTATGCTCGTCAACGATTTTCCTGCTGTATTTTGACCGACTTTGCTGTGAACATCTACAGTAACTTTACGCCTCTTTATATCTGTTTACGCGTCTTTACGCACCTCTCTGTACATTCTTTACGATTCGTTAACCTTATTTACGTGTAATTTATCTTCTAACGTGCAAATCATCAAGAAAAGCTTTGATTTTATTTGCAAATGTAAGCCGTACGTACTGTAGTTCATGTGCTGCCTTTTCTTTTCTTGTTTACACAGGTAAATTTGCGTCTGTATCCACTCAGAAAGTACTTTTATCCGAGCCGCTATCCTTCCTGTTGAAAAGTATTCAGGGCTTTTTGTGTGTGCAAGTATTAAACTAGTCAGGGAGAAAGTGAGTTCCTTTGAGTCTATGCGTAAACGCCTTGAACTGCGCAGAATGGCAAAAAAATGCATTGAATCCGTAAAAAAGTACAGCGGAACCTCGATTTAACGAAGTGCCATGGGACTCGGGAAATTGGTTCGGTATATCGAGGTTTTGTTATATCGAGGTTCTTTTCCATACATTACACTATTACTGGGCTGAAAAATATCGTTTATACCGAGGACTTCGTTACAGGTTCCACTGCATGCTTCCTTCCATTCCCCACAGCGCGGCTTCATGGGAACTGGAAACGAGGTGACATGTGGATTTGATCAGCGGTTTCCGTGTTAGCGTCAATTGTGGCGTCCATTTTGAAATTACGCGAATGTGTGATATTTCTCTAACGTCCTCAAAAGGTAACAGGAATTTTCTCCATTTTATATCTGGAATATTGCGCTAGATGGCCTTCGAAGACAACAAAAAGTTTCTTTCCAAAATATTGGTGATCTTCGAACTGTTATTGATGGCACAAAGCTTCGTAGAAGGACTATGGCTCAGGCAAAATGAAATCCACATGACGCCGTGATGTGGTGACTATGAGAATTCATGGAATGAAAAGGCGGGATATTTGAACTTGAAGACGCTTCAATGGGGCTGGCAAAGCTTTTCTGTCCTATGTTGAGTTGGATTTCCTCGCTGGCTGAAAGTAAATACAGATTACCGAGGTAGGCCGTCTTTGTTTCAAACTAAATCAGTAAATGGAGAACCATGATGTGTCACTGGCTTGGAAGGTTTCAGTTTTGTCAACGAACTTCACCCAACCCCTTTACTCCCAAAAGTACGCAGATTTTAAACTAAGAAGGTTTTCGAAGTTCCATTTTGCAATCAAATATTTAAAATCGGGCTAATTATATCTATAAATGTACCTAGCTCAAGATAAGACTCTGCCAGCTAGAGAAAGGTTCACGGTGAAACTAAGAAAACCGCGAACGGTGGAAATATTTCAGAGATGGTCACTGTGTTTTGCCCAACCACCTGTGTACGGTGGCCCACAACTGTCACATCAAAACAAAATGCTCACATCAAATTCAAATCACTCACATCAAATTAAAATCACTCACAGCAAATTAAAAATCATTCGCAGCAAATTCAAATTGCTCACCGCAAATTACAAATCACTCACAGCAAATTACAAATCGTTCACATCAAATACAAATCGTTCACATCAAATACAAATCGCTCACAGCAAATACAAATACGGTCAGTGAAAAACGAGGACTGCGGACTGTGGACTTAGGAATGCAGACTGCAGACTAAGGGTAAAATTCAGAATGGAGACCGCAGACTAGGGATAAAATGCAGAATGAAGTCTGCAGACTGCAGACCAGGGGGAAAATGAGAGAAAAGACAACCAGAAAAATGTCTGCGCTCGTAGAAGTTCGTAGCAATCTAATTAAATCTATTTAATATGGTCAAAATGTTTGCATTTTTTTCGTGTTGTAATGGGAAAGTTTGTTTACTAATTGAGGAGTAATTTCAGTTTTTACACCAAGGACCTGCTGGAATACGTTGCTCATGAAAGAGTTTTGCTTCAACTTCAAGCCGTAGATTGTTCAGAATTTGATCAGACAAGGCAAAACAACCTGTGTGTGATAAACGAATAAGTTCGGACGGGAGTAAATGTAGAGCTAATTATTTCATTAAGCGAAACCTGTAGTCTTCCAAAGGATCGCTTTTTACGAATGAACTTTATTTGTGAACTAGCTGAGGTCGCCAGCTACATGTAGTTCCCGGTCGGTCACCCATCCAAGTACAACTTCGCTCGTCGTAAGGACAGAAGAACTTATGGTACCTTGATCATGGACTGGTATCTAAGAATTCATTTAGTTAAAATGTTTACCTCTTGCTTTCCACTTTCATCTTTTTCCTGATTTTTTAAAATGCATATTGTACTGAAAAAAATTTGTGTGGGAGATAACGGAGTGAAACATCTACCATAATCAAAACATTCTCTGAACGGAATTAGTGCTTAGATGGGTGACCACCCTACCCTGGGTGCCAGAGGCTTTTCTTGCGTGGTTCCCGGTTGCAGCTTATGTTCTCTATTGTGACCTGCGCAAGACATCTGCTGTGATTGGTTTAAACGTAATAGGATAAAAAAAGATCAAAGTTCAACGAGAACAGTAAATCAAAGCGCTCTGGCTCAGAGGTTTTTTCTCCCGACAAAGCCGCTCGTTGCATCGGCCTTCGGCCAATTTCTCCCAACATTAGCGAGAAAAAAAACTCTGGTACCCAGGGTATGACCCCCCGGGAACTATATGTATCCAGCAGAGTTTGACTTTTACCTCAGCTAGTTCGCAAATGAGAAAAGAAAAGCGATCTTTTGGAACAATACAGGTTCTGATCTAGCTCTACATTTATTCCCGTCCAAGTTTATTCGCTTATTACACACAGGTTGTTTTGTGTAGTGGATCAATCTACGGCTTGGAGTTGAAGCAAAACTCTTATATGAACAACGTATTCCAGAGAATCATTGGTGGAAAAACTATTCTACATCTCAATTTGTAAACAAACTTTCCTATCAGAACACGAAAAAAAATGCAAACATTTTCACCAGATTTTAATGGATTTCTACGAACTTCTACTAGCGCAGACGTATTTCCGGCTGTCTTTTCTTTCATTTTCCCCCTGGTCTGCAGTCTGCAGTCTGCAGTCTGCAGACTTCATTCTGCATTTTACCCCTAGTCTGCGGTCTCCATTCTGAATTTTACCCTTAGTCTGCAGTCTGCCTTTTACCCTCAGTCTGCTTTTTCCCCTGCTCCGCAGTCCGCAGTCCTCGTTTTAC
Organism: Siderastrea siderea; assembly: GCA_964030785.1. Classification (NCBI taxonomy): domain Eukaryota; kingdom Metazoa; phylum Cnidaria; class Anthozoa; order Scleractinia; family Rhizangiidae; genus Siderastrea; species Siderastrea siderea. The sequence goes on from OZ034970.1 coordinate 13,167,857, forward strand.
ACTGACCGTATTTGTGTTTGCTGTAAGCGATTTGTATTTGATGTGAATGATTTGTATTTGATGTAAACGGTTTGTAATTTGCTGTGAGCAATTTGAATTTACCGTGAGTGATTTTTAATTTGCTGTGAGTGATTTGAATTTGATGTGAGTGATTTGAATTTGCTGTGAGGGATTTTTAATTTGCTATGAGTGAATTGAATTTGATGTGAGTGATTTGAATTTGATATGCGTGATTTGAATTTGATGTGGGCATTTTGTTTTGATGTGACAGTTGTGGGCCACCATGCCTGTGAGATCTCGAAGCTGCAGAAAATGAATGGTTTTCTATCAGTCAAAGAACAACTGCTTTGTGGCTTGTTTTTTAAACACATTCATCACACAAGCAAACAAATGCTCGTGAGATTACATGTATGTAGTTCCACAAAAATATCCATAGCCACCCCGTGGATGGTCACTGGAAATTCTGGGGGGGGGGGGGTATCAAAAGCCAAACTTTTAAAGTTAAAGTGGAATTTTCTGAAGAGTGGGGGTTCGAACCGAAAAACCCTCAGTGAGAAGGGTATGGATATTCTCTGGAACCACACTTTTCGCGTGTGCTTGTAGTTGTTGTATTTATGTCAAGTGAAATTATAAGCTGCTGGACTACAGTGAAACCTGTATTTAGCATACCCCATATTAAGCGGACACCCTGTATTAAGCAGACATGAGCGTCAGTGTAAAAGAAACCTGTATTTAGCAGACATCTCTATTAAGCGGACACTAGCGAGAGTCCTGTTGGTGTCCGCTTCATACAGGTTTCACTGTAATTCAACCATGTGGAACCATCAAGTTGTCTTCTAGATTAATTTTATTCTCTTTACTTGCTCAAACCTTTTTTCACTTCTGTGGTATATGTGACTCTGAAATAGGAAGTAATGGCAATGGAACCACACTTTTCACGTGTGCTTGTAGTTGTTGTATTTGTATGTCAAGTGAAATTATAAGCTGCTGGACTACAGTGAAACCTGTATTTAGCGTACCCGATATTAAGCGGACACCCCGCTCGTGAGATTACATGTATGTAGTTCCACAAAAATATCCATAGCCACCCCGTGGATGGTCACTGGAAATTCTGGGGGGGGGGGGGGGTATCAAAAGCCAAACTTTTAAAGTTAAAGTGGAATTTCCTGAAGAGTGGGGGTTCGAACCGAAAAACCCTCCGTGAAAAGGGTATGGATATTCTCTGGAACCACACTTTTCGCGTGTGCTTGTAGTTGTTGTATTTATGTCGAGTGAAATTATAAGCTGCTGGACTACAGTGAAACCTGTATTTAGCATACCCCATATTAAGCGGACACCCTGTATTAAGCAGACATGAGCATCAGTGTAAAACAAACCTATATTCAGGGGACACCTCTATTAAGCAGACACCAGCGAGAGTCCTGTTGGTGTCTGCCTCATACAGGTTTCACTGTAATTCAACCTTGTCGAACCATCAAGTTGTCTTCTTTATTAATTTTATTCTCTTTAATTGCTCAAACCTATCTTACACTTGTGTGGTATATGTGACTCGGAAATAGGAAGTAATGGCAATTTGTTTAAAAAATGTCATTGGGATAAAAATAAGGAGATACAGAACAGGAACCAGAGTTATTCTGTAACTGATACAATGCAATACAATACTTTATTGACACTCCCCTGGTGGGGCTTTTCAGTGACAATATAAGATAAAAGAAATCTAATTTAAAAACAGTTAACAATTCATTTAAAAATGTGAAAATGATGAAACCATTAATTTACTGCAGTTTCAAGATTGGCCACCATAAAGAGATTGAAAGCTAACATTCCGAGCGTTAGCCCTTCGTCAGAGCGACTCGATTTGCTTGAAATGTCAGCTTTTAATCTCTGTAAGGTGACCAATCTACCTTATCAACTTCAGTACTTCAGTTGATAAATCCAAAATTTTGTGTTTCACGTCCCCACTGACGCAGCACCACAGTTTCTTTAGAAACTAACCCCCTTGTTTGTTTGTCTTTTTAGAAAGCCTGTACCCTTGCAGCAATGTTCTGAATCAATCAATGAGGAATCTTTCTTAAGGGACAGTAACTGTTGCTTCGTGATTATTAAAATCCTAAAAGTAGGTAAGTTTGCATTGAGTCAATCAAAATTTCCAAAGAGTTGAATCATATCCATAAATACCTTTTTTCTTGTTGCACTTATTCATGGACTGTTTGGTTCTACAATAATGTGAAATTGACCAAGGGGCAGAGAAACTTTTAAGATTTCAATATTTATTGTTTCGTGTGAATTATAGGGGTTTTGGGGGGGGGGGGGGGGGAACTTGTTAATAATTTATTCATCAAATTCTGCCTGGTATTTTCACCTGGGTTACAGTATGTTAAACTTCAGTTTCAAAAACTTTATGACAGGGCAGTTGGAGAGGGAAAAATAAAAATGATGTGAAAAACCACATATGGAATGCAATGTTAGTTCATTTAGGCCATTTTATATTTCAGTTTGTCTCAAGACTGGGTTTAACATGTGCTTTAAGTGACCAATTAAAGGTCCATGTAAACCTACAGATGTAATTTCTTTGCTATGGCACGACACTTACACATCACCCATCACACTGCGCACTTGGGCTTCCTATGGTATGCATTGCGCGATTGTACTTCATTACTCCTGGTTTATACAACACTTAAAGCAAAAAGACCCAAAGACCTGTGAAAACCAATATTATTCAGCCTTGCTCTGGTCAAAACCTTAATGGAACCCATGCATACTACAATTTTGCATAATAAAGACTTGGCGGTAACTGGATATCTGACTAAAATTTTGTGGTTAACATTAAGTCCTGTGGTGCGGCTGAGTCATACTGGTGTGATTGACTTACATACCAATCTGTCACAGGTTTGACTCATAAAGGTCTCATGCAGTAACTGTGCATTTTGACTGTTACATGGGTTAATGTCTGTAGAGGAATACATTGCCCAAGAACACTGCAAGAGGCAAGAGTTTATTTACTACTGTCCTTTAATTCAATTCAACAGATTATGCACATCTCTGTGTTATCTTGAGTGGAAGTACAAACAAGTTCAATCCCCATCCAAGAGAGGCTTAAAGGACATCTCATCACAGACCAGAAACTCTACAGCCACCTCGTTTTTTTTTGCTTATGAATCATATATTTCTCCCTGAAGGAAACATGAAGATGACAGTGCTGGGGCTACAGGGAGCCACTGTGACTTAAGTGACTTGTAGTAAAATTAATTTTAGTTTGATAATCATTGTATACATGCACAATTCAATTCTCTTACAATTAGTTTGTACCTTTTCAAGAATTCATACTTTAATTTTTTCTGTGTCACTATATACAGTGTAGTGCAAAGATTGTTCTTAATGATAAAATAATGTATACATGTCACCTGTATATGCCCTGAATAGTCCAGTCCGTTAGCGTCGAAATTTGCGAAAATCGTGACAAATCGCGTAAAGGCACCAAATTTGGCATACATGTCCTTGAGGGCATATAAAACAAATTCAGAAGGGGTGCCACGTGATCCGAGTATCCGGTGGGCCACAGCACTCAAATTAATTTTCATTCATGGTCACAGGACTCCCACGCTCATGAACAGACCACACACTGGCAAACTGAAAAAGATTTGATGGGCTTTTTTAACTGGCCTTGTCAGCAAACGAGATAAAATGACAACAAACAGTCGTTAAAGTTTACTGAGCCATATAGCCTTGTATTTTCCGCTCCCTTTTCGCTTGCCTAGGTCCCCTGTGGTCAAATAGACTTAAAACTGAATCGTTACACTTCCGATAACTGTGAAGGGAACGAATAATTATTAGTTCGAGTTAGTCGACAAACAGTCCCAAATCAATAGCTCAAATCACAAAGGAAACCGTTGCCTGCTACAGCTATTCAAACATTACTTATTTCGGGTTATTTTCGTCAAACGTTCAGGAACATGTACGTCGACCCATTTAGGAGAAGGATAACTGAAAAAACTGACTTCCGTTATTAATTGTTTTGAATTACGTTTCTTTACAGTCTCTCCCCCATTAAGTTTCTCTAGACAATAAAAGCAAGTCGGGTTGACGAGAAATCTGGAAAATGTCAGATGTTTAAGTGTACCGTTGAGCAAAACATATCGCGAGAGACATTTTAAAGTCCCTGGCATATCTGCCTTCACTTTAAACGTCACTTTAATTCACAGTACAATGACTGAAGAAACAAAATTGGTAACGAACATTAATATATGAAATAATCATATATTTGAACTGCGGATAATGATAGAATTATATGAAGATCATCGCAGTGAAGGTTCGAGAAGGTGTTTCAACTTAAACAGTTGAAAAGAAGAAACCTGAAAGAATTCAGGCCTGAGCGGGAATCGAACCCATGACCTCTGCTATACCGGTGCAACGCTCTAGAGCGCTATGATTATTTCATATATTAATGTTCATTTCTCCATCTACGGGATAAATACAAACTCTCAATTGACCGGCTCCCAGTTGGCTTGATAGCTCAGTTGGTTAGAGCGCTGCACCGGTATCGCATCGCAGAGGTCATGGGTTCGAGTCCCGTTTAAGCCTGAATTTTTTCAGGTTTCTTCTTTTCAACTGCTTAAGTTGAAACGCCTTCACTGCGATGATCTTCATATAATTCTAACATTGGTAACGTTCAGTTCAATCTGCCATGAGTCGTATGTCACCAGCGAGTACCATAAGAGGCACGCACGCTTGCTAAGCTCTCTTTCACGGTAGTCAACCAACTCCAACGATTAGTCACCACTTTTTCCAGCATCATACGTTTTTCTTTCTTTTTTGTCTTGCAGTTCTTAATTCAGTACACCGCATCAGGTACTTAACATTGCTTATACCGATAACATTAATCGAATCCCTCCCTCTGAGAAAACAGGGGCACCCAACGGTTCGTTTTCTGAGGAATATCTGTTCGGCAGACCGAAGTCGCGTGAGATATTCGGATTTAATTGCAGCGAAAACTATAGATTTCTGTGGCGAAACATCACCTCACGGATTTTCTTAAAAAGGTAACTGATTAATTCCTTTTATTTTCGGAGGGACAAATATGTCATTTAGAGTGTAAAATAAAGTCAGCTAGCATTTTCGGAAAGACATTAGCAGCTCGAAAATTCGACGGATAGGATTCCGCTTCCTAAAATTGTCTGCGCCTTAACTGATTTTCAGCTAAAAACGCCGAATAGTTCAACCCGTATTAGCTCACGCAAATATGCCCTTAAAAAGCTCGGAAACAATCTTAGAACCAGAAAATGATATTTCAAGTATTTTGCTAAAAGTTTCTCTTTGGGTGCCCCTAAGAAAAGACGCCGAGGTCTGCAGAACAGGATTTTATTGTATGTTTCAGGGGAGCGTTCGCCTGAAAAACGCGTAAAACATTAATCAGACTAAATAACTTGCGACTAAAAAATGCAGGTCATGCGCGCAGGCTCCTATTTACACCAGAGAGAATGACAGATTAACCCATAAAAATCCCCTTCTCCAGTCTGGTGAAAAAATTCTGAAGTTCGCCAGGTCATTCTAACTAACTGATGCCTTTTGATGTTTTTGTTGTCAGCTTTGTCGGCCTTTATCTCTTATAACGATCAATCTCGAGATCTACAGTATGCGTGGCTGAGTGATCACAAATTGAATTATCGAATGTGTTGGTTTATTTGTAACATTTTTTAATTAGAAGAGAAATTTTTCTCCCAGCTATGTCTTTGTCAAAAGAAAGCTTGATCTAAGACTTAGATAAGCTGCTTAACCCTTTTGGGAAAAGCTTTATTTTCCATTAGTCCGGCTTATGTTTGTTGACCACCAGTCACGGCCAGTAATCTATTTGACCACAGGATACCCAGGCTCATGAGCAGATCTCTTGGCAGACAAATGTGCATACAGCATGTGGATTTGATGTGGCAAGTAACTCTAATGACTGTTTATTATCATTTGTTCCGTTCGCCGATGAATAAGTTAAAAAGTTCCCTACAATTATTCTATTTTGGTTAGTGATTTGTTAGTGAGCCTGGTTGTTTTGTGACCAAGTTATTGACAATAGATTTGCGTTCCACGACCCCCCGGATGCTCGGATCTCGTGGCATCCCTTCTCAATTTGTTTTATATGGTGTCAAGAATATGTGTGCCAAATTTGATGCTTTTACGCGATTTGTCACGATTTTTCCCTTAACGGACCAGACTAGAAAGAGCTTCGCAAGTTACTGAGTAACAGGAGTAAATAAACAACCATTTGCCAAAAAAATCTGCTATTCTACGTAATATTCTGTATTATTATATGGCCGTGTCTCAAAAGGACTGAAAGCAACCAAATAGAAGAATTTGATTGGCTAAAATCGATATTGACCGCGGTCTAGATTTTCCCATCTAGACCGGCATCTAGACCGATGTTGTTCTAACATTTGCCCTCAAAAAGTTACAAACAAAAAAATACGAACAAATTGGCTTGTTCCTGTCAATAATACTAAATGGAAGAACCAGCAGATAGCGAGGAAGCTAGCAAGTAAAGAGAATGAGCAAACATTGGCAAATTTGAGTTCAGCCGAGGAAGCTACGAGCGAAGATGAAGTCGAAATTGAGAAGCTTTTGCAAGCATAGAAATCCAGAAACACTCAGTACAAAACTTAGAGCGACTGTAAACGCATGGACGAAATTTTCTGAGTCACTGAAATAGTCTAGAGCAATTGTAAACATACCTGCCAAAGATCTCGACCTTCTTTTGTCCAAATTTTTTATCTCAGTTCGCAAAAACAAAATGGCACCGAGTACGAACCGTGTATACATTATGCACCTATCAGTGTTAAGCTGCTGGGGGGGGAGGCCGGGCATAGGCGGGGGATTTGAACTCAGATCATTTTTTCTGTTCAAATGCCCGACCCCAGGGACGTTATCGCTGGTCAAAAGAGTGCAAATTCCCCATCCCCCCCCCTCCAGAAAAAGGTCAAGGCATTGGTCAAACAAGAATTAAAATAGGGATATACAGAAATTATAAAGTTAAAAAGGCAAGAAACAGCAACTTCAAAATGTAACATCCAATTTAATAGAAAAATATCAACTGATACTACTGAACAAGACAGCAAAACAAGGAAATTCTGGTATCTTATCATAAAATGTTATGCCACTTTTATTTGAATTGACGTCCGTTAATAACTCATGGCCATTATTCATACAGCAATCGCCCACGTATAAGAACCTGAAGTGTATAGGTAGAAACTGCTGAATTAAGATCATCATCTATTTAAAAGTAACTTGACATCTTTTTTTCTTTCAAGCTTAAGTACCATGTTGTATGTCTATTGTGTTTGCCATTCAAATAATTCCCCAAGTATTTGCAAGTACTGCACTCTACTACAGTATTTGACTATCTTCACGGAAACCGACGCAGCCTCCATTTTGATGTCTGCTGGTTACCAGTTCTCCGTGCGCCGAAAATCCAAGATGGCGTCGGTGGAGCCCAGGCCACTAACGGTTAAAGTCAAAAGTCCCGACCCCCGGGACTCGACGAATGATCAAAAGTCCCTACCACGGGCAGACTTATTACGTCAAATCCCCCGCCTATACCCGGCCTCCCCCCCCCCTGCGGCTTAACATTGATAGGTGCATTAAGGGCCCACTAAAGTATCTCGTTGCTATGATACGCGGTTGCCATGCAAGTGCAATTTTACTTCCGGTCGTCCGCAAATTTTTCGCGCGCTTTCTGGCCTCCCGGCGCCGGCCCGTCGCCGGTTCAAGTCGCCGATAATTTTTTTATTTCTTTGCGACAAGCACAAAAGAAACTTTTTTGTTTACTTTTTAAATTGATTTTAATTTTCTACTTTACGTTTACAACATGTGAGTTGTGCCTTTATTTCGTAAACTGGGTGTTTCAGTTGAAAATGAGCTCGAAGCTATCCACGTACGCACGTAAACAGAAAGCGTAGCGATGGCTGCAAGTCGATGGGGAAATGCAGATCGAGAAAAGCCGACATTCAAAGATTTTCAGTGTCAGGTCGGGGATAGAAATGTCAGTGATGCGGAGGCAAACCGAAATAAGTACTGTGCCATCATCCCGAACCCATAAAGAAATCCCTGTGTCCGCGGCCGTGACTTCGACTGCTCCCAAACTACCTGACGTCGCTTGCTAGAAAACTGTAATCGATGTGCGAACCTGTGAACTGTCCTTCCGAACCTGAGCAACTCCAGTGTTTAGACAGCTCTTCAAGAAACGAAGGTATCGAGGCCACTGACTTGCAGCCACTGTCGCAAGACAGCGTGGAGCAGCATACAGAAAGAAAGGAAGCTTGTAAATTGTCCTTGAAAGCAGCTCTATCGCGCGATTTTCATGCCCACATTGACAATGCTATTATTAAAGCACACGATGGAATACCTGACAAATAATGGTGAGCTCGGTACATCTGATGGGCAACGTCTTCTAACAACATCACTTGAGAAGTTAGCAAAAAAAAATTTAAGCGATCTAAAAGACTGTGGCCGTAGAAAGGACTGAGAAATACGAATTTTGTTCTGTAAAACAAAATATAGTTGAAGAGTTTGAGTTCGAGTGCAGTCGATGTGGACAGAAATTCAGCTTGAAGAGTGATACCTCTGTCGTGAAAGCCACAACTCGTCCAAGGTCTGCAATACGTAACGTAATCGTTGCTCTTTCATTCCTTGTCAGTGGGCAGTATTTCAAAGATTATCATAAAATTCTCTGGACTCTAAGTCTGGACCAAGTCAATTCGACTCGGTGGATCCACATTGTTGAATGGCTTGCGCCGTTCGTAAAACAGATCGCCGACTGGAGCGTGAAAGAAGCGAGAACTGAAGCAATCCAACGGAAAAACCAAACATCATTACACATCCAGTTCGACGGCTTTTATCTGACTCGCGGCCATTATTCCAACAACAGCTCAGCTCAGCTACCGTCCACGATGCCAAGAATGGGAAAATTATCGCCTTAGCGACCTAGCCATTTAACGCTTAGGCACCTGGCCATTGAAAAAAGTAGCGTCACTTCCGGTGCCGCGAAAAATGTACTTTTCTCGTCGAGAAGTAAACGTAGCTGCTGCATTTTAAAAGAATTCGAAAAAACATCTCTTTTTCTCGAAATTTAAGCATCCTTTTTGCGAAAAAGTAGAAAACAAAAAAATTATACCCAAAAGAGTGGTCAAAGAAGCACATTTTTCATTCTTATTTGTTTATTTTTCTTCGTAAACCAAAACGCATGCTTAAATTTCCTCAAGACGGCTTATGAAATGGTACGGTACAAGAAATTATGGACAAAAAGGTAAGCCTTGAAGTAAAAACGCATTTTTCTGTTTCTGATCACGTGACATGGGGCGTGGTCCGATGACGTCATAAACTGAACCATACTTGCCCTCAATGAATGTTGTCCAAATTTGGTCCAATGAAAGCATACATGTGTTGAGTTACAGCAAACTCATTTTTCCCTAGCAACGGCCTAAAAAGATACTGTAATGGGCCCTTAAGCCAAACTCGATGACACAAACAAGAAGAAGGTTTCTAATCACTCCGTTAGGAGGACCAGTGTTGGACTACTCCTCGAAGCAGACGTTCAGCCAAAATTCGTTGCACAGCTTACAGCGGTGATAAAAATTTGAAAAGCCTCGACAGCTACATTCAGCATCTCTGAAGCGACAGCGATAAATGTCTGCTGTCTTGAATCGTAGGGCCAGGTACATGCGCTCAGTCCGAAGAAAACCAAGTCAGTGCTTCCACTACAACACATCAAAATGTCTTCATAGTCCAACAAATCCAGCCTCAGGCAATTTTTGCCGGAGCGCATATTGACAAATTCGAAGGCTGCACATTCAACATCAACGTTTTTTGTGGTGATCAGTCGAAGTTCGCACGGCTAAATGAGGCTGATCGCTTTGCGAACGAGGCGCAAACAGGCATTAAAATTCGTTGCACTTTTGGTCACTTTCCATAAACTGTTGTTTAACCACAAGCTTTTTCACTGAGCCCATATGAAAAAGAACGGTTATTTTGTTTCGTTCATTCACGAAGTTTGTACAAAGCTGGACTTTTGTCCCGTTTGGACTGGAGACTAGTGACAGAAGTAAGCCAGCTAAATGCTTGAGCGCTCGAGCCCGCGCAGGGAAACAAATAAATTTTTATTTTTTTGTCCTTTTGATTTCTTGTTTGGCCATATAATAAACATCTTATTAACCGAGCTAGGTCGGTCTGTATGGGAGAATCTTGACCTCGGTCGCTGGTACAGACCTCACTGCGTTCGGGCTGTACTGGCGACCTCGGTCAAGATTTTCCCATACAGACCTCCCGCTCGGTTAATAAGAACTAAATCCACCACTTTCATACAGTATTCATGTTACAATGTATACTGGTACGTAACCCAAAATTTTTATGGAAAATCCTGCCATTGATGTAAGAATCCGTATACCTGCCCTTCCCACAATATCAGTACACTTCATACTTCGTGCAGTATACATAATAAATACGGACAAGTGTACTGACGAATAACGATGAATAACCATTAACGAGTGTAAGAATCCATATACCTGGCCTCTGCACCATATCCCTACACTTCATGCTTCATGCAGTACACATGAAAAATACGGACAAATATAATGACGAATAAGAAATCCCACCACAAGTGTAAGAGTCCGTATACCTACCTTCCATGCAACTCCAGTATACCTCATGTTACCAGCAGTATACATGATGTATACTGACACGTGTACTGACGTATAAGGAATCCCGATACAAGTGTATAAGATCCTGCTATTTTCTGGGCATAGCCTGACGTATACTGATCCTTATACGGTACCTTATACATCATGCCACGTCCTTATATCCCCCGTATACATCTATGTATACTGACCGTATAACAGCTAAATAAGGGACCGTATTCGGATTATTTCATGCAGTGAAGTTTGTTTATCGTCAAGCGCAGCAAAATATTAAAATTTATCAAAATTAACTTGAACAGTTTACTCTTTTTAAAAGAAATATAAACCCAAGAACATGACGTTTCAGAGTAAATTAAAATTGCCCAGAGTTAGCTTGGTGTTACCCTCTCCAAACAAGAAACACTACTCTTTTAATCAGTTGTCCTAGACAATTTACTCTTCATCTGATACAGGTACATGTATGTTAAACTGAAAGACCCTACTAATTTGGCGCTTTTAACACTGTTTAAATCTGTTTTACATCAGCTAATACTTCGTTCTAACTTTTCTTGGACGTCCGCTGTATCAAGTGCATTCTATTTTATCTGTGATTTCTAATAAGGTGCACGTGCCATGTTTTCCACTGCCCAGGGAATTTTCTGTTGGCTAAATAAGAGACTATGATCACATATTTATTTACTTACAGATATAATACGTATTGTAATTCAGCCAAGAGTGACACTAACAACAAAAAAGAGGACTACTTAGTCTTAAACCTTTTTAACGCAAATACCCTTTAAGGTATCTCCACCTATTACAATATCAGCTAGACTAGCTAATATGATAATAATACCCAGGTATGTCTACTAATAATTCATTTTTCCAGAGCGCGAGACTGAATCGCGCTAGGCTTGACGAAATTAGGCGTTGAAGCCGCGAGAAGCGGGGTCGCCCGCCGCGCGACCGCTCGCATGTGTCTACACATCTGCGAAAATTAATTTTCGCCCGGAAAACGTAGAAAGTAGGACAAATCTCTTCGAACCTTGGAATGATAACTCAACTTTATGTACAATTTCTTGTTATTAATTCCGGCAGGAGCCTGTTCCGGCGACTATATATCTGATGGATTGTGGCTGGCTTCTTATTCCCGGTAAATAATACTTGTACGCAAATTGCGACTATGGAGTTTTCCAGGCTGGCCCATGAAAAGAAAGCTAAGAAACACTGAAAATGGAACGTTAAGTTTTACAAACGTATTTAAATAGAGAATACCTTACTGAGTCTAGCCAATCCATTCATGTTCTACTGGCTGTTTTTTGTTTTCTTCTTCTTCCCTTGCCAGCACATCGGCACGTTGCATTTCAGTCTGTTCCTCCCTCGGCCTTGCTTCCTGATTCATTACATGAACGGCAAAATTCTTGATTTTTCCGATCACATAACACAGCACTTTTACAAGAAACCTTCCAAGAATAAAGGCAAACACCAAGCTCGCGAGATCCTGAAAGAACTGCATTTCTTTTACGTTCTTTAGAATTTCGGAAATCAGTGTTGTTTTAAGTACGCACGAGAACCACCGTAGTAGTTCCGTGGTTCAGCAGTTGTAGCCGGTTGAATGATGCTGACTGCGATGGTTGAATTGCTAAATAAGCTAGATTGACCAATCAGTGACTATTTACGATGCCCTCAGGGGTTACCATATATTTCAAAAACAAGACTTTGTGTTGGCAAGCACACGAAAGTTAACCTGCGATTATGCATGGTTCAATTCTACCTGTAACCATCCCCCCCCGGCATACCCCCGGGGATTTGCAATTTTGTTCTCACTTGGTGGTCTATTCCCCACCCCCGGGCACGCAAAAAGAGACAATTCCCCCACCCCCGGGACTGCTCATCGACCACAAATACGTTGTTTTGTGTACAAAACATAGATTACGATATTGATTTCCGTACAATAGCAAAACCAGACATTTTGACAAGAACTTAAACGCTTTTCTAGAGTTTCTTGAACGAAGAACACTACATGTATAATGTAATAAAAACATGCACTGACTATACTTGAAAAAAAAAACTGAAGAAAAACCCTTAACCGCATACGGCTAGCGAGTAAAGAATTTTCGCCAAGTGATTTATTCTAAATATAGCACATACGCACAAGAGGCCCGTGAACAAGTCGATGGCAGCATTTTAAAGGAGGTTTTCTTAGCTTGTTTCATAAGAATGAACACTGGACTGAGACCTCTGTTAAATACAAAGCCGTGTATCCGTTTTCATATAGAGCCTATTTAAGTCGTCTTAGTATATACATAAATACGCTCACAGAAGAAATAAATCTTTGTTTGTGATGAACGCCAACTATTCGAGTACGCATCAAACGCACATTCGTTTAACAATTTAAAATAAAAGTACCTTCGAATACAGATTTTAATTTTGAGAGATTATCTTCTCTAACCAGTCTGCGACAAATTCTAGAGATTCTCCCTGGAAATAGGCAGTCTTCTCCACGCGGTCCGGCGTCAACCGAGAAGTGACGTACTGCACAAGAACGAGGGAACAACAAGAAGTTATTTTCGGTTTGCCCCGCCCCCCTCCCCCCGGGACAAGACGGCTTCAAACAATTCCCCACCCCCGGGACCGCAGGGCTGGACTTGTCCCCGGGGTTGCCCGGGGGGGGGATGGTAACAGGTAAAATTGAACCATGCATTAGGGAGGTGGTCATAAGGCTTTATTTTCCTTTCGCTTGGTTAACCATTCCCGCGAGAAACACAAAGCGTAAAATACATTTTGGGGAGCGACACACGTAAGAGAATGGGAGGCTGCTGCCAAAAGTCCACATGATCACAGATCAGTCGAAAAGTACGTGGATCCTGATGAAACACTCGCATTTGTGTACGCCATATTACATAATTCACAGGCTGGTAAAACATTTGTGAGTTCGCCGAGCAAGCAAAATAACACAACCCGGAATGGTGCCAAGCAATCTACATAAATCCATAAATAAATTATTTTGAACCGCAGAAGTTTAAGAGGTTATGTTAAATCAGGCGCGGATCTAGAATAAATGGTGACCGATTTCCTAAACGAGCGCCGAAGGCGCAAGCTTCTTGGGGGGTCCGGGGGCGTGCTCCCCCGGGAAATTTTTGGGATTTTAACTCTCTAAAGTCCCCTTTCCTGGGTTTCTGAGTCATTCAGACAGGATATTGGCCAGTTCCATTCTCTTCGGATGAAGCCTTGCAAATCGGCGGACTATTTCATCAAGGTCAATTTCCATGTTGTAGTGGATATGGAGCAAGGCGAGTCCTGTCAATCTCGTCTGTGACATGGTGCTCCGCAAATATGTTTTCAGTCGCCTCAAAGCTGACACATTTCTCTCACACTCACATGTGGTGACTGGTACGGTGACAAACATTTTAAGGCACTCGGCGATGTTGGGATACAGCGCATGTTCGATCTCCTTTAAGGTTGCCAATGCAGTGGTCGGGACCGTATTAGGATCTTGTATTAGGATCTTGTCTTTGCCATAAAGTCATCTCGGCATTAAGGCTCAAAGGCGAGGGCAACGAATCTTCATAGAACGTACAAAACCGGCGAAAGGACGTCATCCATGTTTCCTTTGATGCCAGTAGAATTGATGGAACAGCTAACAGTCATTGCATTGCTGTTCCTTGTTCACCACTACCAAATCGAACTTCCAGTTCATTAATCAGATGGTCAAGAAACGGAATGGTGAGATTTCTCCTGTAATAATCTTCTACTGTTTCGGCAGGGGTGTTTCCACGGTTGCGCTGCACCTGACAGGCTCTTGGTTTCTGCACTGTGATGTCCAGCTTCTCAGAAGTTCGGCATGCTTCTTGAAACCAGTTTGCATGTTTCTCTTCTATTTTTAGGCGCACAGAAGATAAAGTTTCTATTACATCTTTGATGTCGCTTAAGACTCCCAGAATGTCATTGCAGGTGCCTTGCATCTTAACTGTTAACCCCTTTACGAAAGCTAGCACTGTCTGAGTAGTATAGTAAGATGGGGGTTCTGTAACAGCTTTATTACTGGGAGAGTTATTTCCAGATTTTAAACCGCTCACATATGAAATAATTTTTTCACATTGGTGAAATAGAAAAGTTTTATAAATGAGAGTTCTATTTCCGTTTACACCGATAGCACAAAAACCGGTTTTATAAAGGTGGAAAAGGTGGAAAGAATGTTATTGCATCACTTTAAAAAACCTTAATAATAAATTTTACAAGTTTTTTTGTTGTAAACTGTCACAGAATTCCAAAAAAAATTTCCATTTAGAGATTTGTGTTTTGTTATTATATCAAAAGTGTTACAGAATCCAAAATGTCTGTTGCAAGATATTCGTCCTTGAAAGAGGTACACAATGAGTTATTAAAACAACCTTTCTGTCATAACAGGCAGCAACTTGTGCGTATAATTATATGTTTAGATTATAAAGACTGCCGCTGGGAAGGGCTTTGTTATCCCTGTTTTGAGCAAGGAATTAAACATAAATTGTTGTACACTCCTCCGATTGAGAATATACCTTTAGTAAAGATTTGCTCTGATACTTACGACTGGCACAGCGCATATAACGACTTTAAGGAATTGGTTGACCTCGGTGTGCTTTTGTGAAGAGTACTAACCACCATTTTTTTTAAAATAACGAACACACGCAAAAAAAATTATAATTGATTAGATATTAATGAGTCAAATTTGATGGCTGCCGGGTGCAACAACTGTCAGATTACCGAAGCAATCCAAAACCTACCACCAGAGTTACGTGAGATAATTTACAAACATTACCTTACCATAAAACTGAAAGAGCGAGAGGCTTTGGGTTGGAACCTTGTTCACAATGAACTTTCAATACAACCTTTCTGTCCTGAAATGAAGCGGCTTGTCCATATTCTGGTGTGTGTTGCCTATATGCATTGTTGTTGTGGAGGGTGTTGTTATCCTTGTTGTAAACAAGAAGAAATTTTACATGAAATAACCATCTCTGTTCCGATTTTGGATATAACTTTAGTCAAATATTGCACTGATATATGGGAAGAGGACCACAGTCATTAAGTTGTGTTTACGGCGCGTGACTTCGCGGTTTGGTGAAAACTCACAGACAATGACGTAATTTATATTCTCGCACAAGCCTGAAGGGAAACCCCCTTAGCAACTCAAGCTTGAACAAAAAACAGTGAAACTTCTTAAAGCACTCATCCTGAAAAATACTCTTGGTCTTAAAAATTTTCAAGCACTCAGGAATGCAGACGCTATTGTTTAACTATATTGGTGGTCTCTGTTGCTTACATTAATTCATAATCAAAATATTCATTACCGTCAGCAGACGTTTTGAGACCTATTTTATAAACAAATTGATAAGAATCATCTTCTAGATCTTCAGCAAGACGTTTAGGAGCCCATACAAGAAACTCATCTCCACATTTTGTTTTTAAAGTTAAAATAGCTGAAATCCCATATTTACTATCCCGATGTGAAACTTTTTTAATTTTGTATACATCATCTAAAATATTTCTCCATTTTAAGATTTCTCTTCTTATAAAACTTTCTTTAGTTGGCCATTCTTCTGATATCTCTTGTTGATCTGGATATACATCTTTTTTTAGCCAGTCTTGTGGGATTTCTTGTTGATTTATTAATACATCTTCTGTTGGGCAGTCTTGTGAGATCGCTTGTTGATCTGTACAGACATCCATAGTAAGAAGATACATTGGAAGATATATTTGTTTAATAGGGGTGTTCTTTTTTGTGAAGCGGAACGCATACCGAAAGGCGCCGTAATTCCGAAGGGCGCCGGAAATTCTGAAAGGTGCTGTTAAATTCGAAAAAAATTTTTAAATTCCGAAAGGTGTTGATGTCTGTCTGACTTTTTTTTCTCCCACTCACGTGTGCTATCACGCTTTGTCTCACATGTTTTAGTTTAACCTTGACACTGGATTATGTAATATCACGTGGAGCTCAGGTGCTTGTTGCCAAGCAAATGCGTCGTATGTTTGTAACGTTTCAGTTAAAATTTTATTGTGACTCTGTTGGTGAAGTTGTCAACTTAGAGATGAAAATCGTATTACGGAACCACATCTTGGCCTGAAATGGGGTAGCCATCTTCATCACGAGTTGGTAACGATATTTTTGAAACACATTCACGAGTTGGTGACAATATTTTTGAAACACACTCACGAGTAATGTATCGTATTTGTCTAATATCAGGAGGAGTGAGAAGTTCAAAAAACCAATAACAAATAGTTGCAAAAAGTGCAATCATTTTGTTAGCGTATATAATTACTTTAAAAATCTACAATTGAGCGAATTTTTTATCATACTTTTCAGAAATAGATGGCGGAATCTCCATACAATGATCAGTGACGAAATTATCTATCATTTTTAATTTATCACGAAAGGCCTTCTCGTCGAAAACTTCACCTCGGAGGTAAAAGCGAATCTCATCAAGAATTTTCTGGTATTCGATACGGGCAAAATTTGCTTGTTCTGTTTTCTTATCGTATTTCTTAAGGCTAGCGACTGCTTTCAAAGTAAGACCAACACCAGTTAAAGTTGCCATGACAACAGGGTTCAGTGTAATTCCTCCGGCTACTGCGGCACTGATTATTAACTTTCCAGCCGAAAGATTACAAACAAAATTTTTTCTTCGAAAACCGCGGTGCAACTTTTCATAGCCATAATGTTTCTTATGATAATAACCATACAAATCTTTCAGAATTTTAACTTTCTCTTTTGAAAGCGTTTGGTCGATATGGTTGAATTCGTATATATCCCGCATTGTGTTATATAATGTATGAAAAAATATTCATGGCACTCTATATTTAACCAACATTAAGAATTTTTCATTAATAAAATTTTGAGAATGTAATTGCACCATTAAAAGACCATTTGGTAGTTCTAAATTAATATCTATTGTTTGTTTTTGAGTTGATTGTTTTGAAGTGAAAAGTTTCGCAGGGCCACTTTTAAATATTTTTAAAGGAATAGGTGGAAATGGAGCTGTGGTTTTTCTATATAATACTGTTATACTTAATATATAGCTTTTTTCTGGAAGGAGTACATTAGCATTACCATTTAATGAAAAAAATGTTTCATTATTTTTCGTATCTAAACTCCCATGTAAGTAATGAACGGAACCACTCAAATTATACCCGTTTAAAGATAAATCTGTTTCCATCACCATTTTTCCATTCTCAATAACAAAAGCGGTGTCATAGACACTTGGGTCAAATTTTTGAAATTGTTTCTTTAACACCATAAACAATAAGATGACCAATTGTTATAAATGATGGATTACGGACCGTACCGTGCAGATCAAGATAAAGAAATTGTGGAGGTGAGCTACCCCATCTGTGAAAATTGATAACTGTTTTGGTGTACTTTTCGAATGTTTTTGTTGCATAATTAGAAATTGAAATCGTCGTTGCTTGCGGGGTTACACTCAACTCATTCATTTCCGGCGGAAACCATTCAACGACTAAAGTATAGTAACCGACCGGAAGTTTATATAAGTTAAAACCGAGGCGTGACCGGTACTGGTAGGGTGAGCCTTTTTCAAACAAGAGTTTAAGTTGGTAAGCTTTTTTATTAATTTGATGTGGAGAATTGGGAAAATCAACAATACCCAAAACCTCGATATTGTTTTCACTCGAAGATTCATCAGTGTCTTCCATCAAGTATATGAAGGCGTCTCTTTTTTGCCCTGAATTAATGATCTGAGATTCATGAATTTTTTGAGTGACAAGATCTCTCATATTTGTTATTTCATCTTGCATAGAATCAACATTAACTGCGGATTTAGAATCTCTGTAATCGGTTTGTAAGTTAATAATTTTATTGTTATTTAAATTCAAGTTTCCAGTCATATTGTTAGTGCCATCAACTTTGAGAAACTTTTTCTGTGTCATGTCATCAATTCTGTTGTTAACAAACTCGACACATGCGGCGTCTCTTTGGTTTGATGGAAGATCAAGCTTGATAATTGATTTATTTTTCATATCAATATCAGCTCCTTTATCCAGTTTTTTTTCAAGTTGATTATCGACATATTTTTTGTTTGTGGCTTGATCTGCCTGTACTGGGTCTTTTACGTTGTAGATTGTATTATTGTTCATATCAATGCTTGCTTCCATTTTTCCGCCTTCCTTTTATGAAAGAAAGACATTTCTCGTGTCCTGATAATTTATTACCTTTGTCAAATCACCGTGGACAGGAAAAGGGTTGCTTTTTAATCGCAAAATATCGTACTTATTTTCCATGTCAATATTAGCAGAACCGCTGGCACTACCCTGAGGGCCACGATCACCTTTATCGCCCTTATCGCCCTTGTCGCCCTTGTCGCCCTTATCGCCTTTTAAACCCCGTGGTCCTTGTGCTCCCTCCTGACCTTGTGGTCCAGCTGGCCCTTTTTCTCCCCTTGGACCATTAGGACCTTGTGGTCCTCCAGGGCCTTTATCACCCTTCGGTCCAGGAGGACCCTCAGGGCCAGGAGGACCACCTGGACCAGGAGGACCAACTTTTCCACTTTCACTCGTCGTAGTTTGGCTAGTTCCACCTATTTGGCTGTTAATATACCCCATTATATATCTTCCTCAAAATTTTTTTTCATTAATTTCTGGGGTTTGTCATAGTAAAAGAAAGAATATTTTTCATCGGTGGCGCGATCTAAAACCTCATGATCCACACCTATTTCGTTTGCAATTCGTTTGTTTTCTTTTGGATCTAATCTGAAAATACAAAGATGGCTGCAGTTAACACGGATGTCTTTCGGCACCTTGTAAAAGGTTTGAGAGAGGTAAATAACGCAGCAGTTTTTGTGCCGCCCGTTGATAAAATAATTAATGATATCGTTTTGGTTTTTTTCGCAAACAAGATCATCAAAAATAACTATTTTTTGGTTGTCCACCGGAAGCTCTTCGAGTGGAATGATTTCATCACCATGAGCCTCGATAACCTCATAACCAACCTGGGAGTTGATTTTTTCAGCAAAGTCCTGCAAAAGATTCTGATATTTGTTCTGGTGCAGGTTTTTTGAAAAGAGGTAAATTTTATCATACTCTAACAACTCATAAAGCATATGCAGTACTGTGTTTGTTTTACCAGAATTACTGGGCCCACAAATTAACATCCGAAAAACATCTGCTGGCATACAAGGGTGACCTTGCTTGTAGTCACTCTCGGAAGAACCTGGATCATAATTTGGAATCTTCTTTTTTTTTTTCGCTTCTATATATTTACGCTGGAAATATGTCAGTGAAAAAATGGCGTCAGTTGGCTGACGAAAAAACGGTGTTGGATCAGCAAACAGAAGAAATTCACCAAAAATTCAGAATGGATAAAATAAACAAAGAGTTTGGTCAGCTTTCAGGAGAAGAACTTTTTAGACCAATTACAAAAAGGCTTGATGAAAAGAACACCACTGTGGAAGAAGAGGAAGAAGAGGAGCAGGAAGTTCCTGATTACACAATGGATGAATTTGACGAAATCAACCCGTTTGGTGTCGAATTCAGGCCGGATGCGCCAACACCAGCACCGACACCACCAACAACACCAACAACAACCACAACACCAATAGAACCAACATCACTACCACCCCCATATCAAGAATTTGATGATCTTCCATTACCACCTCCACCTTTGATGGAAGAAACTGTTATGCCAGGATCTTCCAAAGATGAAACAAGGGAAGAAACATCAAAACGGCTTAGAACTGTAAAAAGTATTCTTGCTAAACATGGAAGTGAACCAACTTACAAAGTAAAAGGTAAAGGATCTAAATACTATGGATATAATGTGGAAGAACTAGAAGCTGAGGTGTTTAAACTCGAAACAATTAAGGCACATCAAGAACATGCAGAAAAGTTACTTACAAGGAAACAACCTTTATTAACACAATTACAAGAAAAAAAGGCGAAATTGAAACCACCTAAAAAACAAGAAAAAAGAGAAACTGCTCAAACCCCTCTTGAAAAAGCTGAACTTTCTGACGATGAAGATGATTCTTATGAAAAGGATTGGGAAATCGAAGGAAGCGGTTTCGATGATGAAGCTGAAAAATTGATCAACCAACTTGATTTAAGTTTAGGATCAATAGAAGCAGGAAACAACTCGATAAAACTTAAAAAACAGGTATTAGATCTGCTTGATTCACTAGTTGAATGGCATAACTGATAAAAAAGAAAAAAATTTTTCTGATAATATACGCCAATAATGAGCTTTGACATACTACTTGACTCGAGCCTCGCAAAACAAGAAATTGGTGGAGAACGGAATGTTTCACACGATTTTACAGTGAAATTTTTCCCCCTTTCGACTTGGGCAAAGAAAAATATAAAGCTGCGCTAAACAGACTTATCACAATGGCTTACTCATGGAATAACATCGATTCTCGTTATGACAACAACAAAATTCGCTGGAAGAAAAAAACAGAACAAGCGTGGAAGACCTTAACTTTCCCGAATGGAATGTATGATTACAAAAGAATCAACACATTCATTCAGCAACACACCGGTAAAGTGACCCGTCAAACAAAGACAGTGATTACATTCTCACTATATATTTCGATATGTCAATTTATAGGGTTGTGACTTTGGTACATAACGATTATGAGCTTGACTTTTCTCAAGGAAATTTTGGTGAATTGCTTGGTTATGGTAAAAGTACTTTGAGTGGAGATGTTGTCGGAAGGAAAGTTCCAAATATCACAAGAAGTGTTGATTGGGTATATTTGCCCTGCGATCTTATCACACGCCGAACACACAATGTTCCAAGCGATGTGTTATACAGTTTCTCAACATCAGATCTTCACGTTAGCTATCCATTTCGAAAAGAGCCGCGTCGACTTGAGTGGCAACCTGTGAATTAAAGTTATATTGAAGAAATAAGGGTTTGGGTGACAGATGGAAGAAACAATATCCTGGATCTCAATGGGACAGATATTGCAATTAGTTTAATGATAGAAAAAGAGTAAGGATTTTTTTGGTATAAATATATAGTCATGAATCATCCGAGCGAGTGGGCAAGATTCTTTGACAAAAAAACGGGACGTTATCGATATAAACACAAAGGGTCGGGTGTGATCCGTGACACCTTCATGAACATCGGTAAAGTATTCAAAAACAATGAAAATAACGTGGCAAAGAAAACAGCCGAAAAAGCCACAAAAACAATCGCTGAAAAGGCGGGTCAGAGAGTTGAAAAAGGTTCGAAACAAATACGAAAAATACTGCAAGAGCTAAAAAAATCAGATACTGTTGAAAAAGGTTCGAAACAAATGCGAAAAAAAAGAAAACTGTTGTCTGAAGATTCGAAAAAGAAACTTGCAAATGTTTTAACCAAACACAAAAAAATATTAGACGCTCTCTTGTGATTAAATCGAATTTTGACAAAATATTAATCAAAGAAACAAAATTTTTTTCCTTTTTATATAACTGTCAACATGTTCAGAACTCCACAATTCCTCAAAACATCAGAAGACATTTGTATTGAATGTGAAAAACAGTTAGTAGACCCTGGGAATGGTCAAACACAAGAAAAAAGTGGTTATAATTTCGTAATGGAAGACAGAAACCACTTTTATGACTGGTACAGAGCTTATTTGTTAGTTCATTTCAAGTTTGAAGCAACTGCAATGGAGGCAACATTGTAGCTGACACTGAATCTGCTCCGATAAATGGTTCTTTTTCATTAATCAAAAACATGAGAGTTTCATCATCGGCGACAACACTTTCTGAGTCTAACAATATCCACAAAGGCATTTTCATTAAAAATCTGCTTGACTATTCAAACGATTATTCGGGAACTGTGGCAAAAGATCAATTTTGGCATCCTGACGTTGACAAAACCACAGCTACTGGTGGAAATGCGTCGAATACTGGAATGCGTGAAAGAGCTCTTCTTTCAAATGGTGGAAAGATAATTGAGACAAAAATTCCTTTAAACAGATACGCATTTTTCGAAAATCTTTCCGAAACTCTTTTACCACCAATGAAAATTGAGTTTGAAATTACTCTGCAAGACGATGAAGAACTTATTTTCCAAAACGATGGAACAGCACGAAGAATTGTTGTTAAAAAATTTGAGTTATGGGTTCCACAACTATCTTTCCACGGTGAAGGACAAAAATTTGTGAATGAAAATTTTTTAAAACCAAAGAAAAAAATATTCTTGAAAGAACGAATTATGGAAAGCTCCCCAAGAACTGATACTGGTGGTACGTGTTCGTTTACATCTGCAATTAAAAATGTAAAACATGTCTTCGTGTTTTTTCAACAATATCGTAAAAAAAAATCTTACACTCAAAACCCCCACTTTTTTGACACATTTGATCTCGATGGTGATAACTCGGCAAAATTAACGAGATGCCGACTAAATTATGGTGAAAATTTTTACCCTGTGGTTCCTTTCTCAGACAAAAACAAATTGAGAATTTACGAACATTTGCTGAATTATAGTTACAGAAATTATGATTACAACAGCGGTGTTCAGCTACAGATTGCAAACTTCGAGAGATTATACCCGATCATTCACTTCGATCTAAGAAATAATGAAAAATTTATGACAAATGATCCCCTTAATCTTACTTTAGAATACGAATTAAACGAAACAGCAAACCTTCAATACATTATATATGCATATGTTATAAATGAAGAAGAATTTGTTTTAGAAACACTTGGTAATGAGCTTGTTGTTGTCTAGAAAAAATTAAAAAAAATTCTGAATATAATATATACGCACAATGAGCACAACTTATCATCCATTCAAAATCGCACTGACTGATGGTCAGAAAAAGAAACTTCAAAAAGCTTATGTTACGAAGACACCTGTTAATCTAAAAGTTAAACCAGACCAAATTGGGCGTGGTGTCGAACTCAGTCTTCTCACTGAAACTCAAATCGCGCGATTGAAAAAAAGATCAGCGGCAGGGAAAGGAATGGTAATAAAATTAAGCCAGACACAGATTCAAAGTACTTCTCAGAGTGGAAAAGATATGCAAACGCAACCACCACCACCGCCACCACCACGAACAAGACGATCACCAGGAATACCAAAAGGTAAAGGGATGCAAATTCAACCTCCACCTTTTTATGGAACTTGGGAGGATTATTATCGTTTAAAAAAAAGGTGAAATTTGTTGATAAACCTCTTTCCAACATTGACCTGAGAAAATGGTGCAACTTTTTACGAATACCCATCAAAGGCATTTTTAGCAGAAACGAAAAAAACCCTTTTTTCATTCCCCATGCATTATCAACTTGGATGATTTCGGAAGTTTGGGAACTCATTGGGTATGTTGTTGGTCTGATGAAGACACTTGCAAGTATTTCGATTCATTTGGGCTTCCACCACCTTTGGAATGGGAAAAAGAAATGTCAATGCACGGGATGACACATTTTTTCAGAAACGATAACCAAATTCAATGGGAACAAAGTGTGAGATGTGGTTACTACTGCCTTCTCTTTTTAAACGAAAGAAATAAAGGAACAAGTTTTGCCGATATTTTGAAAATGTTCTCCAACGATTTACTTCAAAATGAGGAAATAGTGAAAAATTATTTTTCTTAAAATATATATAATAGAAATGTACTGTGTGAAAGAAAAGCGGAACACACCCAATGTGCAGGGAAGTGAAAAGGTTGTAATCACAAAGAACAATCAAAAACTCTTGAAAGCAAAATGCGCTAGTTGCGGAATAACAAAAACAAGTTTTATGCCGAAAAACGTGGAGGGCAGTGGTATTGATATACATGCAGCAATAGGGAAATTTCCAAAACCAAAATAAGGTTGGACATTACCGGGGCATAATTTTACAGGGCCATACAATCCTCTTGAAAAGCAGGTTAAATTCAATCCAGAAACGGGTGAAATTCTTGAAATATATCAACAACCCACAGGTGCTACAGATGCAATTGCAATGCAACATGATGTTGATTATGATGTTTTTTCCAACCGTGAAAAAAAGTATGGTGAAAACCTGAAGAAATGCAAAAACAAAGCGGATAAAAAAATGGTTAAGTCTCTTGACGCAGTTCAGAGGCAGTAGGGCCATGCGGCTGCAAGAAATGCAATCAATGCTAAACAAAAGTTAGGGTTGGGTTTAAAAAAACAAAAAGGAACTGGTGCTTTGGATAAACCATTGGAAGTAGCGAAATTTGCTGAAACTTTGACAAAAAAAATGATTCGTTCCACAAAACATGTATTTGATCGGTATTGGTCAGGTGATATTGCGAAAAATGCTTTCACAGGTCCAACTGGTGTCACAAGCAAGAAATTTTGGACTCATCCGAAAAAGGGTACTGTTATGCGTTTGGTGAAAAATCCAAAAACAGGCAAATATGAAAATGTTTATGAAGAACTTTGATTGGCTTTTAACCACCATTTATCAAACTCCTGTTTTGCAAGTCACCAGTTTACTAAGCTTTTTGGAAGGTGCTGAGAAATAGATTTCATCATTTCTTTTTTGTTGGGCCAGCATTCAGAAGGTACCTTTTCAAAATAATTATAAAAAAAACAGGGATAGTTCACTGACTTGCCGGACATCTTCTGAAATTGAGCAATAACGTTGCCAAGAAAATTTACCTCGCTGGAAGAAAACATTTCGTTAATTTTCCATTTCCGCAAAACACTTTTTAAATGAAAATTAGTTGCAGTGAAAATTCTTTCCCGATTTTCTTCTTGAAACTGTTCATCATCAAATTCAGACGCTCTACCACATTTTGGACATGCACGACAGAACTCATTCACCACATAAATTAATTGCTCCTCGCATGAAGGACAACGATAAATCTTTTTTGTCAATGGGTATGAATTTAATTTTTTTTGCAATGTTTCTTGAATTTTTTTCGCCGAAATTTTCTCACCTTGCAACCAACCAAATGGGTCGTCCATTTTTTATTTTGTATAGTATACAATGAGCTCCCGTATTTTCAATAAATTATCAAAAATTTATTACAGCCCGCAAGGGTATTGGAAAGGTTTTGCAGCAATTAAGAAATTAGCCCAGGCAGCAAAAGTTTCGGAAGATGTGGCTCAAAACTGGTTGATGAAGCAAGCTCTTTGGCAAGTTTATTTACCAGCCCCACGTTGCCAGAGGCCGCTCCTATGGGGAGAGTTCTAAGAAATATGAATTCACAAATCCAAGAAAAACTGACGAAGCTATTCAACAGTGCCTAATTTATAAGCAAAGAGAATTTGGCATTTGCAAAGTTCCCAGAATTATGTAAGCTTCAAATGAAGAATGGTCTTGACCTAGGAGAAACTTACCTGAACGATCATCGGTGTAAACATTTTATCTAATCAATTTCGACTGTTATGAAGAATGACTTGCACAATCAGATTACAGGCAGGCAACCTTTTTTCTTCTCTTGCATGTCTGACCAAGCAGTTGACTTTGGTGTTATTGAGGAAGAAATTGTATTTATACGAACTCTTGAAAATGGCTTGGCTGCAAACAAGTATGCAAGGATACAACGGGTAGAGAAGTCTGACGCAAATGGTGTCCTTGCTAGCATTGTGATTGGTTTCGAAGATATTGGAATACACAACTGGAAAGATGGGCTTGTTGATATTGGATCAGATGGGGCATCAGTCATGACTGGTGTAAGAAATGGTGTTATTGCGAAATTGCGACAAGATGTTTCTTGGCTGATAGGAATACACTGTGTTGCCCACAAGCTCGAACTTGCTGTTCTGGATGGGATCAAAGATGTTCAGTATTTTGCGTATTTGACAGAGATGCTCAAGGGATTGTATGAACATTTATCATTACTTAGCAAAGGCTTTAAGACAATTGGAGGAACTTGCCAGTGTCATGGCAGAAGGTTGCAACCGGCCAGTCAACGTTACGGGTTCAAGGTGGGTACCACACAACTTCCGTGCTTTAAAAGTTGTCTGTAACAAATACAAAGTCATCCATGCACACATGCATCAAACAGCTGTGGCTGGCAACAGCAGTGCAACCATGCAAAGAAGAGCACGGACTGTGATATAAAAGCTGGAGAGCTACAAACATGTTGCACTTATGTTCTTTATGCTGGACATTCTGGATGAACTCCAGAAACTGAGCTTAACATTTCAAAAGGATGAAGTTGCTGTTAGTGATGTCAAAAATGCCCTAGAACGCACCAGGCTATCACTCACTGCCCTGCTTGCAAGACCAGGTGCAAATCTGAGGAAGTTTGAGCAGTCTGTCAATGGCAATGTGTTTGAAACTGTCACTTTGAACAAGCGTGTGAATGATGATGCAGAGCTCACCAATCTGAAGAACAGGATTGTTAATGCAACCAATCAGTATTTGGGCAACCGGTTTGACAACTTTGAGCAAGACCCTGTCCCGCTTAGTGCAGCACATATACTGGAAGTGAGACACTGGCCTAATGATCATGAGCAATTAGCAGTCTTTGGTGAAGAAGAAATCAATGTGCTTTCTGAGCACTTCAAGCAGCTGCTTGAGAAGAATGACTTTGATCAAGAGGAGGCGCTGTCAGAGTGGCTGGATTTGAAAGTCTTGGTGAAGAATAACTATGGAAACCTAAGAAAGCAGGCAGTTTGGCAAGTCATGTTTACAGATTTTGCAGAAAGGTTCTGTGACGTTTTGATGTTAATAGAAATTTTGCTTGTGCTCCCTGTGTGTACGGCTTGCTGTGAAAGGGGCTTTAGCTGTATGAGCCGGATTAAAACCCAGTACAGGTCAAGATTAGACGCAAGGACACTAGATTCTTTGCTTCGCATTGGCATTGATGGTGTTTCCTCGGCTGACTTTGACCCTCAAAGGGCTATTGCGCTTTGGTGGAACACTGGTGAGAGAGCTAGACGGCTTAATTTTCTTAGGAATTCATAGGTCAAACAGTACTTCCCTACTACTCAGCCTGATTAGCTGTCTATTTCCTTCCCTTGCCTCGCATTCTTGAAAATTGATTTGTTGAGATTGCTTGCTCTGGCTTTTCAAAGATTGATACAGGGGTGACCACAAAGAAATGAGATAACAGTTGTAGATTGAATACTGCTTTATTCAATATCAATGTCCCTGTAGTTTATGTTAAGACTATTGTAAAAGATTCAGTTTGTGGGTGTTTAAAATCTTGTGTATGATGTGCTCTATAACTGATTAATCACCCAATGAATCACTGTTGTAAAACCAAATCAAAAAGGCAAGTTTATAAAATAAAGTTGCGCTTTTTTTGCTACTTTGAATTTTTCTTACGAGTGCTAATGGGCAACAAAAGTTTACCAGGTGGGCAACCAAAAAAAACACATGGGCAACCAAAAAAAAAAGAACTGGTTGCCCAAAGGGCAAATTGTCAAGAAAGTTAGTGTCGAACACTGTGAGCAGCATTTCTTTTCAGTATTTTCTTCCAACAGTGTGCTCGCGTCTGGATGTAAGTTTAGCGGCTGGAACAAGTGGTATGGTTTATAGCACAACAGTTATATATACAATGGAACGACCAATCAGATACCACTGAAGTTACGTACCGTATTTTCTCGATTAAACGCCGGGGGCGTTTATTTAAAACTCGGCCTCGTAGACCCGACGTTTAATCGAACCCGGCGTTTATTCGGGGCCCGGCGGTTATTTATTAAATGCATTTTTCAGCCATCCATTTTCTAATATCAGTACTGGAGGTTTATTGAACCAAGAACCAAATTTCAACAAAAAGTAAGTTATTTATAAAAATAAACATCACTGACAGGAACAGTGATTGAAATCTTCTCAACGTTGTGTTTCTCCGTGAAACACGGAGGAAGTGTATCGGTAACTGCTCGACAGCAAACGTACTGTGTAAGCAATTTAAAACAAGGTGGTGGCAAGGTTCCTGCTCCAATAGTTCTGAGAAAGGCAAAATTATAGAACCATTCAAGGAACTGCTGGAGAAACGCTGGGGAGACCCTCGAATTGATCCTTGTCTGATGGACAAGCCCGCAGAAATGTAACCATGATTTAAAAGAGATTTGACACGATACCTGATGCGTCGTTTGCTTCATCTGTTTTAGTTAGAAGCTCTTTTGTAAAAGGTAGTTTGGTTTGAATATCAGTGTATAAATTCAAATATAATGGTAGAAAGAGAACTAGTATGCAGGACGACACATATTCCTGATTTAATATACCCATCTCGAATAAACGCCGGGACCTCAAATAAACGCCGGGACCCCGAGTAAACGCCGGGGGCGTTTATTTCAAACTCGGCCCTGTAGACCCGGCGTTTATTTGAACCCGGCGTTTATTCGGGGTCAGGCGTTTAATCGAGAAAATACGGTACTTTATTAGATGATGGGCAAATGACACGTACTTGATTTTCAAAACAAACAAATACTCACTATTAATCGGCCTATACAAACATGACGGCTACAATTATGAACAATTATAAGTGCTCACAAAATTCCCGCAAAGTGATATTTGAGCTGAAAATTTAAGCGGATAGTTTGAGCGTTCCGCTTCGAAGACGAGCTTCCACTACAAGAATGCGACAAATAAGAAATTTAACAAGACTTCACCAAAACAACAGCTTGTCATCTGCAGAAATCAAGTGAAATTATCGACTTTTATTTACAATATTAAAAAAATGGACCGCGTGCTCTTTCAAGTGTGAACAGGAAGTCGCACAAAAACAGATCTGTGGCGCATACATTTACCGGATGAAGAGGCACTTAGCAAGTCTAATTCTAGACTGCAGTGTTGCTGCGGCCAGTGAGAAATTTGCAGCTTTTTAAAGGTAGATCATCTTGTAAAATATTGTTGTTGTATGAAAATCGTCACACGAGCTAGGCGGCAACAATTTTAGCGAGGTAGATGCCTATCGGTAACTTTAACGTTAGATCGGTCCAGTTTATCAGTTTAAATTTAAATTAACCTAATGAACTGAGCCGATCTAACTTCATTGTACCTTCCAAAATAAATGACTCGGGACCGGTTGCAAAAAGAACAGAATTAAATTGAAGCAGCAAGTTTATTAATCATTGTGTTCAGCAAAATAAAACCAAATAACAAACACTACTTTTTAAATTGTCTTACACCTCATTCACACCAAAAGCTTAAACAAATTAAATGTTGTTTAGCTTAACTAATAAGTTTGGTGTGTGAGAACGGTGTATTAGATAATTTACACTTCATAATTTACACTCCAGCTAAAAGATCTAAAGAAATACAGGTACGTGTAAGTTAAAATGAAAGACTCTACAAGTTTGGCGCATTTAACACTGTTTTAAATCTGTTTTACATCAGTTAAAAGATCATTCCAACTTTTCATGGACGTCCGCTGTATCAAGTGCATTCTATTGCATCTGTGATTTCTAATAAGGTGCTCACTCCACGTTTTCTACTGTCCAAGGAACGATCTGTTGGCTAAATAAGAAACTATAATATTTACTTACTTATGGATACAATATATGTTGTAATTCAGCCAAGAGTGACACAAACAGAAACAAAAGAAGACTGCTAAGTCGCAAACCTTTTTAATGCTAATACCCTTTAAAGTATCTCCATCTATTATAATGTCAGCTAGATTAGCTAACACGATAATAATACCCAGGTATGTCTACTAGCTAAGTGATGATAATAATTGTTTCCATAGCGCGAGAAAATCACGCGAGGCTTGACGTAATTAGGCTTTAAAGCCGCAAGAAGCCGGGGCTGCGCGCACCGCGCGACCGCTCGCATGTGTCTACACATTAGCGAAAATTAATGTTCGCCCGAAAAACGTATAAAAATAAGACAAATCTTTTTGAACCTTGGAAAGATATCTAAACTTTATGTACTATTTCTTGTTATTAATTCTGGTGCTTATATGTCTGATGGATTGTGGCTGGCTTCTTATTCTCGGTAAACAATATGCAAATTGAGACCGTGGAGTAGTATTCCAAGCCCAGAAACACTGAAAATGGAACGTTAAGTTTTTCAAACGTATTTAAATAGAGAATACCTTACTGAGTCTAGCCAATCCATTCATGTTCTACTGGCCGCTTTTTGTTTTCCTCTATAATGTCTGCTCACCTAGCCGGCACATCGCGGGCACGTTGCATTTCAGTCTGATCCCTTCTCGTCCTTGCCTCCTGATCCATTACATAAACGACGAAATTCTTGATTTTCTCGATCACATAACACAGCACTTTTACAAGAAACCTTCCAAGAATAAAGGCAAACACCAAGCTTGCGAGATCCTTAAACTGCATTTCTTTTACACGTTCAGCAGTTGTAACCTGATCCAGGAAACTGCGTATTGTATTATGAACCAATCATTGAAATTGACCAATCAGGTGTGACTTCAAACAAAAAGTAAGTCGTGTGGGTATAGCGTGGTTTGGAGAGCGCACTTTTCGGTTTAGCCACTTTTAAACAGCAAATCGACCAATCAGAATACAGCAGGCAAAACCAATTATTTGATGCGAAGTTGTGTCACTTTCTTTTGTTTAAAGTATCCTGTCGACTGCGTCTAAGTGTGACTTAAGCGTTTAAAATAAAAACATGTAAAAACTTACAATTCAGGATGGAATCTCTGCGATATGCGTTTTCCAATAACGGTAAACGCGAAATCTGAAGTATCGAGTAAGTGAATAAAATCGTTCGCTTTCTTTCGTTTATTGTTAACGTTATCTAGGCAAACATTTATGTTCGACTATTTTACCGGAGTACATGTATGATAATTTGGCCTAGATACTGAAAACAGCGTGAACTTGGCTTATTTTAAGAGTAACACTAAGTCTTCGAATATCTTTTGGAAATAAACCTTTGGACTCAAAACTTTCGGACGTTTCTCGGTGCATTTCGAACGATTTTCTTGAACACTTAAAAAGAACGGAATAGATCAGTCTTAACAAGAGGTGGTTAAACTTATTCATAACTGATTCAAACCAGTATATGAGCGATTTATTGATTATATTCAACAATAATAATTTTACCCAACAATATGGTTATCTTTCTTTTACATACACAACATTAACAGTAAAATTAACTCAGTGCAGTGTGCGATCGTTTACACGGTTAACAAACACCTAAAGGAGTCATTCTTTACCATTCAAGCGAAAGCGTTTTGGTGATTGGCGTTTTGGTGTCTCCCAGCAGTTGTTCGGTTTTTATATATTTTTTCTTTTGTCATGGTATCGGGTCATCTGAACGATATTGAACAACATGGGGTATAATCTTAACAGTTCTAGTCAGGTGTTAACAAAAGAACTGACCTGCTTAGGGGCCAACCATTTAACTTCTGAGGGGGGGGGGGGGGGTTGGGTGATTTTGAAAAAAATATCCTGCAAGCGCATGTGCGTAAGAAAAAATTTCCTGCACAAGACTATTGTCCAAAAAAAATTCACGCACGTACAGTGGGCTGGAAAAAAAATTCTGGCAAGATGTTTCCTGGGTTGACACATCGAACTTTATCAGCAGACTGTTAAAAGATTTTAGCATCTGGACTTGGGTAAGAGGGATTCTTTGCACAATGATGTTTTCCCCTCAGATGGCCTTTTCTTTACATTTATAGCACCTGTTGTGATTTGAAGAACAATGTATTCAGTGCACTCTAAATCAAGAATGCCAGAATAGCTGTTGGAACATGAAGTAAACTTTATTAACTATCTATTTGACACAATACTGGAATGAGCTGTCCTGTAACATTTGCCTGAACGCTTGTCAAGTAAACGTGTAGGGATAGGAGGTGTGTCTTTTAATATAGAAAGTGTCGTATGCCTTGCATACTGTATGTATTCCCTCTCTTGTGGAATATTAGTATACAATGCTCGTTACGTCCATAGATACAACGATTGTGTTCTCTGGAACTTTAGTCCTGTCAATGAAATTAATGGCGTCAGTTGGCTGTATCAGTCTTTGAGATACGACTTCTGTTGTTGTGCTAACGGCTGGAGAAGTATGGCAACAAATGCTGATAACTTCTCTGTTAGACCTGAAACTCCCAAGGTCTCCTAAGTCGGTTTGTGGATTTTCGTAAGGGTATAAAATACTAGAATTCGAGGCGGGTTTGGTGACTGTTTGACAAAGCCATTTTTCAGTCATTTCATTAATGTGGTGTTCATTGTGAAGTGCTGTAATCAATTGTTGTACTTTACGGGATGTATCTTCAGCCATAGGTACTGCAAGAGGCCTCAGTAGTTTTCCATGTTCGTGCATGTTGTCTAATTGAATTTGCCCCTCGTTTTTGTCCCAAGAAGGTCTGGGATGAAGCCCAAATAAAGTTTGCAAGTGAGGAAAATGATGAGAAATCATCCAGTTTTGGCATGGATGTGATCTGGGGATATCAGTCATCATTGAAGCTAGGGAATGGTACCCATAAATTTGGTAAGATAAATGACGTATCCAAAACAGTTCTTATTCTACCACATTCAAATGCCGGTGAAGAGAGCGTTGTGTCTCTTATAAGGAAAAACAAAACAGCTATCGGCAGCATCTCTCCAGGTGGACGGTACGTTGGCCTTTTTGCTTACTATCAAAATGGCTTACAAAGAGTCATCTTTTGAACCACCTGCAGATTTTTTGGCTACTGTAAAGAAAGCTACTTGGAACTACAACAAAGAGCATCATCAACGCTGTTTTTAAGCTTATGGCATGTTAATTTGACTTCTGGATAAGTCAGAATGTCAAGAAAGATCGAGTTGATATTAGTCCAATTTAAAGAAAAATCTGGGATCTAAATAGTTACTTTCGAAGGGTCACATTTCTTCTCAGAATAAAGGAAAACACGTCTTGGCTACTTTAATTTTTCAAAATTTTCTGGGGGAGCATGCCCCCAGACCACCCTACAAAGATGACGCCGTCAAAAATCTCACGCTTTGGCAAGAAAGCAACTTAAGAGCTCTGTGCAGATTATTTTCAATTAATTTGGGGCCTTGTAATGTGTACTTCAGCTGCGAGTTGGATTGAACCCTTTCTAGATAGCTCTCTAAAGCAACTTATTGCTGCCAGTTTGATTTAACAAGGAAAGGATGTGGCTCATTATCTTTCCGTAAAATATGTACTGAAGATGCCTTCGCGCTATGCACTGTACTGTTCTGTAGCTCTATGCACGCACTATGTACTGTACTGTAGGCGCATTCACCTTGCAAAATGATCAAAGTCCAGGAACAGGTCTGACTCCTTTTATCAGTGGGAAGGGGTCACCTCAATGCTTTACATTTGGTGTTAAAGGTATTGTACCGTATTATAAAAGTCACTCAAAAACTCTTAGATAAAAATTAATAAATTTGTTCAAAGTTTCTTTCACAGATCCTTAACTTTTTATAATTTGATTTATAATGAAGGCCTACTTTAAACCCCATCCACGCACCAAAAAAAAATTCATGCAGAACGTTGGGGGGAGAAAAAAATATCTTGCAAGCACATACCCCGAGAAAAAAAATTTAAATGGTTAAATGGTTGGCCCCTTATATGCTTAGATCTGACGCAAAATAAAAAAAATAACGACTGGCGCCCCGTTAAGGTCGTTGAGCTGAAAAGTAAACAAGCAAGTGTTCTGGGTATAAGAAACTACACGCTACGACTTACAAACTCTCATGTGCAAAAACACTTCTCCATTAGAATCGAAGTAAAGAACAGACTTAAATATAAGCTTAAGGCGGATAGAAATTATAGAGTGATTCTTTTCTTGCATTGAACATTTTAAAACTAATAATACATTTATTACAGAATATGTGGACAGCTTTCACTTCAGTTCTTTTTTCTTGTGGTGAGAGGAATCACGCATCATCACGCCGCGTGAAACTGCTGACAGCTTTTACTCTAATTACATTTAATTGCTTTGGCGCACTTTCGGTTTCCTTCAAAACTGGTTTCCTACGTAACAAATATAAATATGCACCGGAATTCATATACACCTGAAATAATAAGTACATGTAAGCTAGCCGTTTCACAACCAGAAAATAGGAAAGAAATAGTGAGTTCCATCCTTTAAAAAGCCATTATTCAGTTGTCTTAACAGGTTTACTCCATAAAATGCTTTTGATGAAGATTCTGGGATTCCGGCGATGCTTTTCCTGCCAGAGGTCTGCTCCGTCCCGGTAACATTCTGTTGTTCCTAAACAGGGAATGTGAAAATGTGTCAGTCAGGGGCGAAACCAATCAAGAGAATATAAGGCTGTTGCCAAAAGTCCTCATGATCACAGGTCACTCAAAAAGTACTTGGCTCCTGATCAGAACACTCGTATTTGTCAGTACGAAATATTATATAATTCCCATGCTGGTCAAAACATTTGTGAGTTACATTTGTGAGTTCCCCGAGCAAGCAAAATTACACAACCCGGAACGGGACAATGGTTCTGTATTGGTAATAATTACCGTTATTTCAAGTATCCATAATTTCAATCCAGACAGGCGAAACAACTGAAGGCCCTTCCTTGTTCACTGATCTCGAAAACGGTTCGGATCGTAAAGACACAACTTTTAAGTTGTGTCTGACAGTTTGATCTTTAGCTGGAATAACTAAAATCCCTGTCAAACTACGTTCGTTCTAAAAAGTTGGACTATAAATATGCACGGGAATTTATATACACCAGAAATGATTAGTGCATGTAACTTAACCGTTTCACAGCAAGAATAAAGAAATAGTGAGTTCCATCCTTAAGAAATCCGGCAATATTCAGTTGTGCTAACAGGTTTACTCCATAAAATTCTTTTCACCTAGGTGCTATTTTATTCTTCGATTCCAGAGATGCTTTTCCTCCCACAGTTCTGCTCCGTCTCGGTAATATTCTGTTGTTCCTACAAAGGAAAATGTGCTAGTCAGGGGCGAAACCAACCAAGAGTGACTAGCAAAAATCAGATCACTGGTGATCTGCGACGGATTTCAGCTCGCTTCGGCCAGCTTCGGCCACAATAGGTGCTTTCAGATGAAGAGGTGACTGTTTTCCTGGCTAATTATTTTCAAATAGTAATTTAAGAATTTTTATATAGGAGTGTTCTTTGCCGACTGCAGTACGTCGGGTAGTTTATCTTACTAAATTATCAGTTTAAAATTGAATTTTCCCTGGCAAACGTCAAAACAGGGAAAATCGTTTCAAGCTTGGCACAGCTCCTCATAGTTCAAATATATTTGCTTGCCGGGAGTCCTCTAACGAGGAAAAGAAAATTCAAATTGTTCCGCCAAGCCTCGACTGTGCATGACCTTTTTTTGTGATTAACAGAAACTTACTCGAGCTCTAGAAGAGAATCGATAAAAGAGCATTGTTAGGTTCTTAAACGTAAATTTTGTTTGTATTTAAAGAAAATAAACATACTGGCTAAAAAAAAAATCACAATTCAGGACGGAATCTCTGCGATATGCGTTTTCCAATAACGGTAAACGCGGAATCTGAAGTATCGAGTAAGTGAATAAAATCGTTCGCTTTCTTTCGTTTATTGTTAACGTTATCTAGGCAAACATTTATGTTCGACTATTTTACCGGAGCACATGTATGATAATTTGGCCTAGATACTGAAAACAGCGTGAACTCGGCTTATTTTAAGACTAACACTAAGTCTTCGAATATCTTTTGGAAATAAACCTTTGGACTCAAAACTTTCGGACGTTTCTCGGTGCATTTCGAACGATTTTCTTGAACACTTAAAAAGAACGGAATAAATCAGTCTTAACAAGAGGTGGTTAAACTTATTCATAACTGATTCAAACCAGTATATGAGCGATTTATTGATTATATTCAACAATAATAATTTTACCCAACAATATGGTTATCTTACTTTTACATACACAACGTTAACAGTAAAATTAACTCAGTGCAGTGTGCGATCGTTTACACGGTTAACAAACACCTAGAGGAGTCATTCTTTACCATTCAAGCGAAAGCGTTTTGGTGATTGGGGTTTTGGTGTCTCCCAGCAGTTGTTCAGTTTATATATATTTTTTCTTTTGTCATGGTATCGGGTCATCTGAACGATGTCGAACAACATGGGGTATAATCTTAACAGTTCTAGTCAGGTGTTAACAAAAAAACTGACCTGCTTATATGCATAGATCTGAGGCAAAATAAAAAAACAGCGACTGGCGCCCCGTTAAGGGTCGTTGAGCTGAAAAGTAAACAAGCACTAAAAAAAGTGTTCTGAAGTGTTCTGGGTGTAAGAAACTACACGCTACGACTTACAAAATCTCATGTGCAAAAACACTTCTCCATTAGAATCGAAGCAAAGAACAGACTTAAATATAAGCTTAAGGCGGATAGAAATTATAGAGTGATTCTTTTCTTGCACTGAACATTTTAAAACTAATAATACATTTATTACAGAATATGTGGACAGCTTTCACTTCAGTTCTTTTTTTCTTGTGGTGAGAGGAATCACGCATCATCACGCCGCGTGAAACTGCTGACAGCTTTTACTCTAATTACATTTAATTGCTTTGGCGCACTTTCGGTTTCCTTCAAGACTGGCTTCCTACATAACAAATATAAATATGCACCGGAATTCATATACGGCACCGGAAATAATAAGTACACGTAAACTAGCCGTTTCACAACCAGAAAATAGGAAAGAAATAGTGAGTTCCATCCTTTAAAAAGCCATTATTCAGTTGTCTTAACAGGTTTACTCCATAAAATGCTTTTGATGAAGATTCTGGGATTCCAGCGATGCTTTTCCTGCCAGAGGTCTGCTCCGTCCCGGTAACATTCTGTTGTTCCTAAACAGGGAATGTGAAAATGTGTCAGTCAGGGGCGAAACCAATCAAGAGAATATAAGGCTGTTGCCAAAAGTCCTCATGATCACAGGTCACTCAAAAAGTACTTGGATCCTGATCAGAACACTCGTATTTGTCAGTACGAAATATTATATAATTCCCATGCTGGTCAAAACATTTGTGAGTTACATTTGTGAGTTCCCCGAGCAAGCAAAATTACACAACCCGGAACGGGACAATGGTTCTGTATTGGTAATAATTACCGTTATTTCAAGTATCCATAATTTCAATCCAGACAGGCGAAACAACTGAAGGCCCTTCCTTGTTCACTGATCTCGAAAACGGTTCGGATCGTAAAGACACAACTTTTAAGTTGTGTCTGACAGTTTGATCTTTAGCTGGAATAACTAAAATCCCTGTCAAACTACGTTCGTTCTAAAAAGTTGGACTATAAATATGCACGGGAATTTATATACACCAGAAATGATTAGTGCATGTAACTTAACCGTTTCACAGCAAGAATAAAGAAATAGTGAGTTCCATCCTTAAGAAATCCGGCAATATTCAGTTGTGCTAACAGGTTTACTCCATAAAATTCTTTTCACCTAGGTGCTATTTTAAATTCTTCGATTCCAGAGATGCTTTTCCTCCCACAGTTCTGCTCCGTCTCGGTAATATTCTGTTGTTCCTACAAAGGAAAATGTGCTAGTCAGGGGCGAAACCAACCAAGAGTGACTAGCAAAAATCAGATCACTGGTGATCTGCGACGGATTTCAGCTCGCTTCGGCCAGCTTCGGCCACAATAGGTGCTTTCAGATGAAGAGGTGACTGTTTTCCTGGCTAATTATTTTCAAATAGTAATTTAAGAATTTTTATATAGGAGTGTTCTTTGCCGACTGCAGTTCGTCGGGTAGTTTATCTTACTAAATTATCAGTTTAAAATTGAATTTTCCCTGGCAAACGTCAAAACAGGGAAAATCGTTTCAAGCTTGGCACAGCTCCTCATAGTTCAAATATATTTGCTTGCCGGGAGTCCTCTAACGAGGAAAAGAAAATTCAAATTGTTCCGCCAAGCCTCGACTGTGCATGACCTTTTTTTGTGATTAACAGAAACTTACTCGAGCTCTAGAAGAGAATCGATAAAAGAGCATTGTTAGGTTCTTAAACGTAAATTTTGTTTGTATTTAAAGAAAATAAACATACTGGCTAAAAAAAAATCACAATTCAGGACGGAATCTCTGCGATATGCGTTTTCCAATAACGGTAAACGCGGAATCTGAAGTATCGAGTAAGTGAATAAAATCGTTCGCTTTCTTTCGTTTATTGTTAACGTTATCTAGGCAAACATTTATGTTCGACTATTTTACCGGAGCACATGTATGATAATTTGGCCTAGATACTGAAAACAGCATGAACTCGGCTTATTTTAAGACTAACACTAAGTCTTCGAATATCTTTTGGAAATAAACCTTTGGACTCAAAACTTTCGGACGTTTCTCGGTGCATTTCGAACGATTTTCTTGAACACTTAAAAAGAACGGAATAAATCAGTCTTAACAAGAGGTGGTTAAACTTATTCATAACTGATTCAAACCAGTATATGAGCGATTTATTGATTATATTCAACAATAATAATTTTACCCAACAATATGGTTATCTTACTTTTACATACACAACGTTAACAGTAAAATTAACTCAGTGTAGTGTGCGATCGTTTACACGGTTAACAAACACCTAAAGGAGTCATTCTTTACCATTCAAGCGAAAGCGTTTTGGTGATTGGCGTTTTGGTGTCTCCCAGCAGTTGTTCGGTTTATATATATTTTTACTTTTGTCATGGTATCGGGTCATCTGAACGATATTGAACAACATGGGGTATAATCTTAACAGTTCTAGTCAGGTGTTACCAAAAGAACTGACCTGCTTGTATGCTTAGATCTGACGCAAAATAAAAAAATAACGACTGGCGCCCCGTTAAGGGTCGTTGAGCTGAAAAGTAAACAAGCAAGTGTTCTGGGTGTAAGAAACTACACGCTACGACTTACAAAATCTCATGTGCAAAAACACTTCTCCATTAGAATCGAAGCAAAGAACAGACTTAAATATAAGCTTAAGGCGGATAGAAATTATAGAGAGATTCTTTTCTTGCATTGAACATTTTAAAACTAATAATACATTTATTACAGAATATGTGGACAGCTTTCACTTCAGTTCTTTTTTCTTCTGGTGAGAGGAATCACGCATCATCACGCCGCTTGAAACTACGTACAGCTTTTACTCTAATTACATTTAATTGCTTTGGCGCACTTTCGGTTTCCTTCAAGACTGGTTTCCTACATAACAAATATAAATATGCACCGGAATTCATATACACCGGAAATAATAAGTACATGTAAACTAGCCGTTTCACAACCAGAAAGTAGGAAAGAAATAGTGAGTTCCATCATTTAAAAAGCCATTATTCAGTTGTCTTAACAGGTTTACTCCATAAAATGCTTTTGATGAAGATTCTGGGATTCCAGCGATGCTTTTCCTTCCAGAGGTCTGCTCCGTCTGGGTAATATTCTGTTGTTCCTAAACAGGAAATGGGAAAATGTGTCAGTCAGGGGCGAAACCAATCAAGAGAATATAAGGCTGTTGCCAAAAGTCCTCATGATCACAGGTCACTCAAAAAGTACTTGGATTCTGATCAGAACACTCGTATTTGTCAATACGAAATATTATATAATTCCCATGCTGGTCAAAACATTTGTGAGTTACACTTGTGAGCTCCCTGAGCAAGCAAAATTACACAACCCGGAACGGGACAATGGTTCTGTATTGGTAATAATTACCGTTATTTCAAGTATCCATAATTTGAATCCAGACAGGCGAAACAACTGAAGGCCCTTCCTTGTTCACTGATCTCGAAAACGGTTCGGGTCGTGACTTAACGTTACAATAGTTTTTAGCAAGACAAACGAAAAGTACAAGACACAACTTAAGACGGATTCCGCTCAACGTTCGAGCAATAAGTGCAAAAAATATTTACCAAAAAACTACTCATAGCACGGTAACATTTTAAATGCTATTTGAAACATCTCACTCTAGTTCACTTGCCCAAGTGACCCCGCGATGAAATTCTCAAGCATTCTCAAGAAAATTAATTTCAAATCTCGTAATAGTATGCTAAAAACGGGCGCCATTTTGTTTTGAACTGACATGAAGCGTCTTTTTAATTGAAATATGGATAACTTCAAATCCAATTTTCTCTCGCGGGGTCAGCTTGGGAGCAAAAGTAACGATAAGTTCTTCTTATCTGTTCTCAAAATGTGACAGTGCTGCAAGTATTTTTTTGGTAACTTAATTTTTGCACTTACTGCTCGAACGTTGAGCGGAAATCGTCTTAATTGTCTCCGACAGTTTGATCTTAAGGGAAGGTACATTTTTCCTTGGGGGGGAGGGCTGGGGAATTTTGGTATTTTTTTCCCAAAAAAGTGTTGGCCCTCCCTTGCGTTTTAATAAAAAAACTCCTGACCCCCCACCTTTAGGTGACTGACAAAAGCGCGACCCTCCCCTCACTACAACATGGTATGTTCCATGCTTTAGAAACCTCAGAACGTTTCGCTTGTGAACGCAAAGTGTTTGAATATGAACATATCTCGATATTGAATGTGTGCGTGCTGAAACAAGGAAAATGCGAACAATCATTGTGGGATATTTACGTTTTATAGCTGAAGTTTGAATATGGAAGTATTTGAGTATTATAAAAGTTTTGAACATAAAATATCTAAGGGAAAATACACGGGCTTCTTTCTCCGACTAGCTGGCATTGCTGTTGGTTAATTTAACAGAAAGGTTTATTTGTTTAGCACGCGAAATCTGCCTCTCAAAAACAAATATTTCCTACATTTCCGACAAGGTAGAGCGCATCGTTGGATCTACTAGTAACTCTTCAGACCTAATGACTCAAGAGATCAGGCAGCGGATAGCCAACAGCAAGAAGCTGAAGAAAAGATATCTGAGTCAAGTACTTCTCGATACGGACGAAAAAGGACACGAGTCCTCCGAGAAAAACTATGTGCCATGGCATAATATACATGTAAAAATATAACCTAGTACCTATAATGAAACACCAAATTAAATCAAAGTAGGTGAAAAGAAAAACTTAAACAGTAAGAAAAATGGAAAGCAACATCACAAAAATCCTCATTAAAAAATTCTGGAAAAGATGTGTGACCCTCCCTTGAATAGCTCACATGAGGTATGGCCCTCCCCTTTTGGTGCTCACTTTCACTGATGACCCTCCCCTCTGAGGCCCCAGCCCTCCCCCCCTAAGAAAAAACGTACCTTCCCTTAGCTGGAATAACTAAAATTCCTGTCAAACTGCGTTCGTTCTAAAAAGTTGGACTATAAATATGCACGGGAATTTATATACACCAGAAATGATTAGTGCATGTAACTTAACCGTTTCACAGCAAGAATAAAGAAATAGTCAGTTCCATCCTTAAGAAATCCGGCGATATTCAGTTGTCCTAACAGGTTTACTCCATAAAATTCTTTTCACTTAGGTGCTATTTTAAATTCTTCGATTCCAGAGATGCTTTTCCTCCCACAGTTCCGCTCCGTCTCGGTAATATTCTGTTGTTCCTGCAAAGGAAAATGTGCTAGTCAGGGGCGAAACCAACCAAGAGTGACTAGCAAAAACCAGATCACTGGTGATCTGCGACGGATTTCAACTCGCTTCGGCCAGCTTCGGCCACAATAGGTGCTTTCAGATGAAGAGGTGACTGTTTTCCTGGCAAATTATTTTCAAATAGTAATTTAAGAATTTTTATATAGGAGTGTTCTTTGCCGACTGCAGTACGTCGGCTAATTTATCTTACTAAATTATCAGTTTAAAATTGAATTTTCCCTGGCAAACGTCAAAACAGGGGAAATCGTTTCAAGCTTGGCACAGCTCCTCATAGTTCAAATATATTTGCTTGTCGGGAGTCTTCTAACTACGAAAAGAAAATTCAAATTGTTCCGGCAAGCCTTGACTTTGCATGACCTTTTGTTTGTGATTAACAGAAACTTACTCGAGCTCTAGAAGAAAATGGATTAAAGAGCATTATTAGGTTCTTAAACGTGAATTTTGTTTGTATTAATAAAACTAAACATACTAAAAAAAATCACGTACCTTAAATTCAATCGAACCGTTCGTCGTGTTCTATGGGTTGTTTTTTCCCATTCTTCCTTCCTGTTGACCTTGCATTTCTTGTTGCAGCCGCTCGTGACACATGATTGTCCTCCATACTCGGTCTTGGCTCCCAAACCATCGCACGAACAACTAAGTTGCTAATTCTTCTCATCACGTAACACAGCACATGAAAAACAGCCATTGCAACTGTACACCCAAACACTAAGTTCATTAGATCCTGGATGAGAAGCATTTCTTTTCAGTATTTTCTTCCGACAGTGTATTCGCGTCTGGATGTAAGCTTAATCAGCTTAATGGCTGGAACAAGTGATATGGTATATAGCGCAACAGTTACCTGTTATATATACACATGATTTGAACGACCAATCAGATATCACTGAAGTTAGCTAC
Source organism: Siderastrea siderea (assembly GCA_964030785.1). Classification (NCBI taxonomy): domain Eukaryota; kingdom Metazoa; phylum Cnidaria; class Anthozoa; order Scleractinia; family Rhizangiidae; genus Siderastrea; species Siderastrea siderea. Next base: position 13,210,687 of record OZ034970.1, read on the forward strand.
ATTTAGTCAAGTGCTTGATTTTCATAACAATCAAATTACCCACTAAATACCCACTATTAATGGGCCTACAAACGTGACGGCTACAATTATCATGATGAACGATACTGCCCACAAAATCCCCGCAAAGCCGATATTGGACCTGAAACTTTTTGCGCATACTTTGAGCATTCCGCTTCGAACATGTCGAAGACGAGCTTCCACTACAAGAATGCGACAAATAAGAAGTTTAGTAAAACTTTCGCTAAAACAACAGGCCCAGGTTCCTGGAAAGCCAATTAGCGCTAATCGAGGGTTAAATCTCGCTAATCGAGGATGAAAATTTATCCTTCGGTTAGATTCTGTTCCTCAAAGCACGATTAAAGGTCAAATAAACCAAAATTTCGACACTTTTTGTTTCAGTCCGATTTACTTGTTATGTGTTGATTAGGTATCAATTAAACATATTCTGAAGTTTCAAGTCAATTGGACTTAGGATCGCAGAGATAATGGAACGTGAAAAGTGCTACTTTTTGGCCTTCGTTGTCGTAGAGTGGTCGGGAAAGTTGTCGGAAAATTGTCGGAAATAACACTAGTGACGTCACTGTTGGCGAGCTCGAAAATTGAGGCGATTCGAAGCGTGAGGACTTGAGCGGAAAATCGTGGTGTTTTGTGCTGCTATAAGAGTACAGTAAGTAACTTTACGTTTACAGAAGATCCAAAACTGCCTTAAGAATGGCTCAAAGAATGAAAGGAGGATCGTTTCAACCCACAAAACACTGATTCACGCGTCTGTGCAGACCAGTTTACACCACAAGTAACCAAACCGATTCGATCGAAGATAATCGGCGGTTTTCCATGGAAAATACCTAAAAATCCAAATAAAGTTTGGAAAACCTTACCTCTTATGTGTTTGCTGTATTTTTGCCCGTTTTTCGAGCTTCTGGAGGTTGTTTTGAGCGATAAGTTACACCGGTATAAACCATCCATGTCCGCCGAAGAACGGAGCAACTTCCGACACACAGGAATTCCAATTGCGTGTTCAGCATTTGCACAACGTAGAAATTTAGAGGTAAGAATTTTGCATTTTGTTTAATATAACCATGACTAGCATGTATCTTCCGATGGTTGTTCGCTCTTTCAGTTAGTTTATTTGAGAATTACAAGTCGTTGAAGTTGCTAAGCATTAACAATACCTTCGGGCCTTTGGCGCATAACTTTAGGCCAAAATATGTAGAAACGTAAATTTCGAGTGCTGAATAATATTTTTCACACACTAAAATATTTCACTTTTATCGCTTTCATACAGCGGCTGCAGGCCCTTCCTAAGCCTCTCACAAGCCAACACTCAAGACAACCAACAACATAAACCCAGATTTAATAACTGGCCTAGTTACTAAGTGTTGTGGCTTTTCACTGGCAAGCCGGCAGAAGCTCCAGGCTGTTCCATGTTCATGCTTTTTAGGGGAGGCAGAATGACATCATATCAAGACGAACATGCCGCTAAGTTTATGACAGGCACCCCTTGTACAGCTGCTATCTAAGTATTTTCAGGAGGGGGGAATGGTTGACCCTTCAAAACTGAAGGAATCGTTGTTTGAAACAAAAAAAAACTTCTTTTGTGGGTGTCACATATGTTCATTGTCACTCCAAGAAGTACTAATACCTCTTGAAAAGTTGTTCCTGCCAGCATGAATTTCTGACATTATAGTACGTTAAAACCCTAGAAAGTATCAAAACACGTTGAGAATGGTCATTTTTGATTCAAAATCCCTAAGTGGTACCAAAGCATGAATTGTAATCACGGCGGTGACCCCTTCACTACACTATGGGAGCCCCTCCCTCTCACCTCCTAGGTTAAGTAACCACTCTGTAGTAATTGAAGAAAATAAAAAGTTTAGAAACCTTTCAAAGAGTAGTACAACTGTCAACCAAATATGATGTTAATATTATCTATTGAGACTGCCAGGCTGTTAATGGACATATTCAAAGCCCTTGCAGTTTCCACTTTTACTTGGGAAGCTCTCTCTAAATTTTTAAAACCAGACAAGATGGAATGGCTATAGGGATTTGTCGTCCCAGCTTCATATGTATCCAGTAAGTGTATTGCCTATAAGCAACATTACCGTATACATGTTCTGAGAAAGAAAAAGGAAACATCAGACTCATAAGAAAGATACACAGATGAGTAAAAGGTAAATCATCAGTAAAGGGATTAAATTAATAAATATGTCAACTACAAAAATAAATCTATATTAAACAAATAAACAGGTTAGCTAACCAGTAACAACAGTAGAAAAACTACATTGACTCGATTTCACAGTCTTAGAAATAATGAAATCGCATTTGATTTGTTTGAGCTAAAACTTTAGAGTTTGTTTTTGCTTTTAACTAACAATTATATGACTTATATGTTGTACTGGTAGTACAACTGATTGTAAACCCAATACTAGTGAAACCATCAAAAACAACTACAAAAATAAATCTATATTAAACAAATAAACAGGTTAGCTAACCAGTAACAACAGTAGAAAAACTACATTGACTCGATTTCACAGTCTTAGAAATAATGAAATCGCATTTGATTTGTTTGAGCTAAAACTTTAGAGTTTGTTTTTGCTTTTAACTAACAATTCATATGACTTATATGTTGTACTGGTAGTACAACTGATTGTAAACCCAATACTAGTGAAACCATCAAAGGAGTCATAAAGTGCACAAGGTTGCTAAGAACTTAACAATGTATACTGTTTATGCAATCATGTTCATTCATGTAATAACGGTTTTTGTAATTGTCATTTCGTTATTGTTCCTTGATCTTTTACTACTTTTACGTCACCGGCTTTTGTCAAATATCTTAGAATTTAGCACACAACCTCATAAGCATTGCAACATTTTGATTCTCATCATGTATTAATGAAGGATCTTTCCTCATGAACACAATTTATAGGTCATTCATTTTCGGACCAAAATATGTAATTTTCCCTCCCCACTGGTCCCCTGGTTCCTCCGCTGCTCCCAGAGGTTTTTCTTTCTCTTTTCCCAAACAAAATTCAACCACAAAGCAGCTCTCAGTGTGCCCATTGTCAGACCGAACATGTAATTTTCCCTACCCATCTTGAGAACAAAATGTGTAATTTTTCCTACCCATTTTCAGGACTGACAAAACATAACTGTCAACCCGGAATCAACAACCATTTTCAGACCAAAATGGCTTGAAAACCATACCCATTTGGGTTCCACCAATCTATACATGGAGTTTGTTCTCTGCCCCCCCCCCCCCAAAAAAAAAAAGAGCCCAAAGCAAAATTACATTAATATGTACGTACTTCGGCCTTCATTTTCAAAATACTGATTATAATCTGTCTCAATGACAGCTGGATTTTTGCATACAGAGGTAAAATTCTCTTCATCTGTCTCTAGGACATTAGACTAGCAGGTGGTATCTTAAAAGCTATCACAGGATTTGGGGATTGCACTACAGCAAAACAACTTTCTCGCCCAGCTTGCTTTGGTACGCAGATGCCAAAATTTAAATGGACCTAAATTCTGAGCCCAAGATTGTATACGTGCAAAAAAAAAAAACAAACAAACAAACAAACACAGTAACTAGTAACACTTTGCGATGTAGACAGATACATTCAACAAGATTCAAATACATTCAACAAGAACTGTAACCTGTTTTCGGCTATGTTCAAAATTTGAGCTGGATTTCCCACCGCTTTTGCCGCGAGGATGAAAACCGTACTCACACAGGGACTATTATGGATACATGTATAAGAAGCTTGCTTTACTCTGGTCAGTCTAGTTAGTAAGGCATAACAACAAACATCGATCATGATAAGTGTACAAAAGGGCTGCAAGGAACAACAAAAATGCCTCAATTGCCGTGGTAACGCATTTATTAACAATCATACGACGAACTTTCACAGTGTAATGAATAAATAAGCTTAAACGCTCACCAGTAAACTTAACCAATTCGTTCGTTTACTTTCGAAGCCATTGCTGTCGGTCGAATATCATCTGAGATTTCGCAGTCCGATTCTGTGGCAATCAGCTCAATCTGGTATAGCTCTATGTTAAATGCCACAGGTTTGAGCTCCTCGGCCATTTTCAACGCAAAGAAAACAGGTGAAAACAGGGAATTTTCCAAAAAATTACAACAATACTCTTCAATAATCGGCTTTGGGTCTTGAGCTATCTTTCGCTGCTCATCAACAGTGACGTCACAGAATCAGAGGTCGTTTCCATTCCTTCCATTTAAGCGCGCGGTCATTTCAGAAACAATTTCGTGAGACCCTCGGATATCTTCGTACTTTTGGTTTTATTACTCCTTTTAAGGTCTCAGGAAGGAGAATTTCGGACCAGTTTGGCTTTATAATGATTTCTTTTTGTGTTAAGACGCGTTTAAGCGGCTAAAGCGGAATTATCAAAATTTTGGTTTATTTGACCTTTAACACTAACCAAGTGATTAACGAGGGGTCAAATTTAATCCACCTAGCGAGGTCAATTAACTCACTAATCGGGGCAAAAATTTGATCAAAACAAACAAAATGGTGGACTTAAATTTTGCAATAGAGCGCTTTTCAAATGAGTGTCGTAAAACCAAAACCAAAGTAATTACCCCAGCCAATCACAACAAACAGAAATTACCCAATGAACCAATCAGAACTCGAAGCAAATACATGTAACCGGCGCCAAGCGCGGGAAAACGCGTGCGAGCGAGTCAGGATTGGTTTGAATTTTACTTCTGATTGGTTGAGAAAATGGCTCGACGGTTTTTAACCAATCACAGAGTGAAGTAAAGCAAAACCAATGCAAAACACGAATTACTTTCGACAGTCAAATGAAAACCGCTCTATTGTTAGTTTAATTGAGTAAGGCATGACGTAGCCTCCCACGCAGTCGTTTTTAGGAGAGTCGTATTTGGGAGGCTAGGCGTGAAGAGAAAGAAGGCAATTTATGCTAGATAAATTACCGGCTCAGCAACTTAAATAACAAATAATATTGTTGTCTGCACAAATTCGAGCGGTAATCGACTGAGTTTTGGGCGCAAAAACCTACAGCGAAATGTGACGGAGCAAAAAGGACCACAAACACGCAAATCGTGTAGTCGAGTTTTCGATTTTAGTTAAACAATTCCATCAATAGCTCTATAAAATTCTATTAAACGGTAACTCTGGAAATGTGGCTTCAGTAAATAGGATCTTCACAAAGCAGAAATTATTAACCGATCTTCATGACTACGAGTACGCTTATGATAAAACGAAACTGAAAGCCATGAATTTCGAAGCCGTCTTTCATCGCAAGCGCTAGCGCGAATAATCAACTTTTCACGGAATAATTTGCCAGTTTTGGGTTTCTACAGAAGAATTATTGAATGAAATAAAATATTTATGGCAATTTTGCAAAAGCGGAAGAGATGTTTTATTGAAATAACGTAAATATAAGACAAAAATGTTGATTATTTAATAATTAAAGCGAAGTTGTTGTCGTTCTCAATCAATCCAGACACTGAAACAGAGGTTTTTCAATGATTTAAAACAAAAACAAAATGTCAAATTTCTGTACCAGGCGAACGTAAAAAAAAAAAGATAGGCTACAAATATCAAAGACAATTATTCCGCACAAATCAGTACTTTATTGTTGACATTTTTCCGAGAGGTAAGCTTAAGTCTTGCTTTGTGAAGCTCAAAATAGTTGCGATAGCTGAAAGAATCAAGAAGTAGAGAACTCACCGATTTTCAGATGTAGCTTGGATATAGCTCACATTTCACCTCGAATCAACATCACTTTGCACTGAACCTTGATTTCCACTTTGTTTTTCTTTGAGGGAAAGTTTGAAGTTTTGTTTTTTCACAACCAGAAAAATCGTACCGCGGTCAAATATCGACAATGCTACAACAGGTATCGCTCGGTAAAACGAGTATCGGAATCGACTTTTTCTCCCGCTCTGTCGTTTTCCCGCGCTTTTATTTAACAAATAAAAAAGCCAAAACCGTGCTTTGTTCTGTGATAAAGCACGCAAGGAAGTGACGAGAGCACGAAAGAAGTGTAGGGTGAACACGAGCCGCAGGCGAGTGCTTGTCCCTACTTCTTGAGTGCTCTCGTCACTTCCTTGAGTTCTTTATCACAGAACAAAGCACGGTTTTGGCTTTTTTATTTGTTTTATAATATAGCTTTGCTCACATTTGTAAAGAAACTGGCTTTTAATTGTAAGAAAACAAGTTTTTTTTCATAGCTTGCAAGCGCGCGCAAGAAAGGTTTTCAGCTTGCCAGCGTGCGCAGAATGGCGTCACGGGCTACTCCATGCATCTGTACTCTGATAAAGCACGCTGTTCCAACCAATCAGAGCGCGCGTTATATCGAAACTTTATTATAAGTAACAAATAAAAAAGCCAAAACCGTGCTTTGTTCTGTGATAAAGCACGCAAGGAAGTGACGAGAGCGCGAAAGAAGTGTAGGGTGAACACGAGCCGCAGGCGAGTGCTTCTCCCTACTTCTTGAGTGCTCTCTTCACTTCCTTGAGTTCTTTATCACAGAGCAAAGCACGATTTTGGCTTTTTTATTTGTTTTATAATATAGCTTTGCTCACATTTGTAAAGAAACTGGCTTTTAATTGCAAGAAAACAAGTTTTTTTCATAGCTTACAAGCGCGCGCAAGAAATGTTTTCAGCTTGCCAGCGCGCGCAGAATGGCGTCACGGACTACTCCGTGCATCTGTACTCTGATAAAGCACGCTGTTTCAACCAATCAGAGCGCGCGTTATATCGAAACTTTATTATAATTAACAAATAAAAAAGCCAAAACCGTGCTTTGTTCTGTGATAAAGCACGCAAGGAAGTGACGAGAGCACGAAAGAAGTGTAGGGTGAACACGAGCCGCAGGCGAGTGCTTCTCCCTACTTCTTTCGTGCTCTCGTCACTTCCTTGAGTGCTTTTTCACAGAACAAAGCACGGTTTTGGCTTTTTTATTTGTTTTATAATATAACTTTGCTCACATTTGTAAAGAAACTGGCTTTTAATTGCAAGAAATCAAGTTTTTTTTTTCATAGCTTGCAAGCGCGCGCAAGAAATGTTTTCAGTTTGCCAGCGCGCGCAGAATGGCGTCACGGGCTACTCCGTGCATCTGTACTCTGATAAAGCACGCTGTTTCAACCAATCAGAGCGTGCGTTATATCGGAACTTTATTATAAATGCTGGTATTAAGGTGATTCCATTCAATTGCATTGCGCATCCTTTCTGCGCATCATTTATTGCGTGATTAGCGCGCGCACGAGCGCACGTGCGTTCGGAACTTGATAGGTTTTCTATGAAAGCTGAGCTGTTCAGAGAAATAAATGGTCGTTTTCTCCCAAACGAACTCGGTGACCCCAGTTTTTTATTCCATTTATTTAAGGAAAATACGACTTTACATGATATATTCAAATTTGAAGAATTTTTCATTATTCAATTTTGAAATATTCCGGTTGATTCACTGTTACAGTCAGATTTTAGGCGTTTCACTGGAACCGTGCAGACGCTCGATTTGCCTATTATTTCAAACAAGTTTCATTTTGACGGCAATTTTAAGACGTTCTACTGTAACACTGTTCGTCTATCATAAGAATAATGCTTATATTTCATTGCTAGTAATAACTTTGTTGAAATAATGGGTGTCTCTGGTACAAGGATAGGTTTTTTAATATTGCTGTCGAAAGATAGCAAATTACCTATATACTACAGCCCCGTAGCGTGAAATCAGACACGGTGACCCCCTCTTTTTATTTTATTTTTTTAATGTACTAGGTGTAATTAGTAACTCTGCAAAGTTTCAACAAATTCTCATTACAACTTCTTTTTCGATGGAATCACCTTAAGGTGTCTGAACACAGTTTGTGCGCGCTCTACGAATTGTGCTGCTGACGTGAATTAGCGCGCGCACAAAGCTAAGAAAAACAAACATGGCGCCTGTACATCGATCATTTTATTTTGTTCAGTGAAGATTGTGCAAGTCTTAACAATAAAAAAGTTTGTTATGTGTGAAAAACGTTTGTTTTTCAGTGTATTAAAGGTAATACTATTGGAAAATACCCTGCCTTTCTGGGATTGTTTGAATGGATCGAGAAAGATCGAGAACCCTGTCAAATGCAACGCATGCGCAGTTAACCAGAAAATTGTGACTGCATGGTTTAGTGGAAATGCCCTGATTTCTACGGAATTGCTTGTTAGAATTTCATGAAATTGGTAGAAAAATAGTTCAGAACACGCGTAACTCGCCCGCAAACAAAAATTGAAATCTGACAGAGGACATGTGTACAGCGCCGCAAATGATCCCGAGACCGCAAATGATCCCCGACCGGAAATGATCCCCAAATTGGACCGCAAATGATCCCCGACCGCAAATGATCCCCAGACTGGACCGCAAATGATCCCGGTAAAAAAACTTGGAATGACGTCGGGGTTTTAATGATCGTAAATTGAAAAATACTGGCGGTAAAATAAAATAAGGAAAAAACGGGAAAATTCCTTATTTCTCAGTGAGATAGAACATTTCAAAGGCCGCAGTGACATGAAAGGCAAAAATCATAATTTAAAAAAACTATATCATTTATACATAATCATATAAAACGTGTGGCACTAAATTTGTGCGAGAGTTTAATTTTGGATTGACCAAACTTTGCGATTGAAAACAAGGTTTTTCTGGGAATTAATTTTTGCGATTTTCTGGAAGTCGCGTTCAAATAGAACTGGTAACATTTTCGTTTTTTATTTGAGTACATGCAAAAGAAAGACAGATAAAACAACATGCGAATGTAAAACAGATTAACCAGTGTCACTCTGTAACTAAAGTATTAGTATCCAACGAGTTATCTATAGCATTTTCTCCTTTAAAACAGTATTTCTGTACATAATTTCTACATTGGAGAAATATTTTGCGGGATCTCACTCTCTCTTCCCTATTATTTTTTTTTTTTGCGGATCGCAAAAATTAGAACCCGTAAAATTTATTCACGGTATATGCACTTCACTTCATGGGTGGCCCACAGAGTCCGAGACAGTCGGACTGAGAAACCATAGGTTTCCAGGACGCAATGATTGACATCTAGTCTTGAAATCAAAGGTCACTAAACCATGTGAGCTTAGCCGTGTCCCGTTTTCGTTTGCATTCGCTTGTGAAAATGGCCAAACCAGTCTTTCGTTCAGTTACTCTTGTGGTTTTCCTGGTTTTGTTTGTTGGCATTAATACACAGGGAGATGACAAAGAACAGAAAAATGGAGGTGACAGAAAAACCCAGGTAGGTTTAGATCTTGCGGTGTGTTAACAGTATACTGATTGCTTTCCACATCGCACATGGTACAAGTAGTGTTTCATTTTAACACGTTCTTTTTAGAGAAGAATCAGAGGAAAAGGATATATTAAAGGAAACAGTAAACTGTACTTCCACCTCCTTGATCATTGACGACTAGTTTACTGTCGATTTTGGTTTATTTATTTGTCCATTGATTTATTTTTTTTCCCTTGTGCGCGTGTGGCGGGAATCCGGTGTTATCGCCGGTTCGCGGACTATTTTATTTTTAAGGGTGAAGGGGAAGGGGGGAGCGGCTAACAATGTACCCTCAGTTAGCAAGCAAAAAAATGTAAATAGGCATCCTCTCATCCAAACGCCTTCGGCGAACATTGTAAAAAACAACAATGTAGAAATAGCCGACCTACGACAGGAAGTCTCTGACTTAAAAGAGACTGTTTGTAAATTAGTAAATAAACTTGATGGACGTTATAACAGTGTGTTCTCTGACTCCACAAACGCTGCGTATCACAACAGCGAATACATTCCAAAAAACATAAGACGCAAAAAGCGTAAAGACACTCTGAAATGTAGGCGTCTAGCCAAAGAAAGGGAGACAAATGAGAAATTTCTAAAAAATTTCTCAGACCATCAACTCACTGACAACCAAGTCAGCGTGATATCAAAGGGCCTCAAATTCATACCTACGCCCGTGACAAACGAAAACAGTATTAGGCAACAACTCTTGCGAGATTTTGAACAATTCGCGAGACGTATGCGCCTCCAATACATTTTTCACGGACAAAACAAAGAACCACATCCGTTTCATGTTAAATCACAATGGATGCCACCGGTTCAACCTTCTATTGCCCTTGAAAGCTACTTGGAAAATGTCAAAATACAATTAGCGGAAATCGCGCTCACTAAGCCTAAAAACAACCTCTCACGCAATGAGGTCATAGCCCTAAAAGAGTTGAAAAATAACCCTGCTATCAACCTCAGAAAAGCAGACAAAGGAACTACAACAGTCATCATGAATAAGCAAGCAAAAATAAATGAGGCTCAAGTGCAACTCGACAACAGAGAGCACTATAAACCTCTTAAAGCACCGATAGTTAAAAACACGCATGATAAGGTTAATGAGATAATTGACCAAATGCATCGGGGCAAACACATTGATGACATGACCAAAAACTGGCTTCTCCAAACTCCCAATCCGCCTAGAATACCAATATTCTATACGCTTACAAAAATCCACAAACCAATACCGGTCGGAAGACCAATAATCTCAGGTTGCGACGGCCCTACTGAGAGAATATCATCATTTGTGGATACACTGCTCCAGCCTATCGCACAAACACAAGAGTCCTACATCAAGGACACAACCGATTTTATAAATTTTATAGAAAAAACAAAGATAGGCAAAGATACTATTTTAGTATCAATGGACGTATCTAGCTTGTACACAAATATACCACAAGAGGAAGGAACGAATATAGTATGTGAAGCATACGAAAAGTTCCACAACTATAACACACCGATTCCAACACACCACCTTAGGGAGATGCTTGGCTTAATCTTAAAAGAAAATTCGTTTCAATTCAATGAGGAAAACTATCTTCAAACACATGGAACGGCTATGGGAACAAAAATGGCAGTATCATTTGCCAATATATTCATGGCTGAAATTGAAACAAAAATAATTCTACAAAGCGATACCAAGCCAAGAGAATGGAAACGTTACATTGATGACGTTTTCTCCCTTTGGGACAATGATAAAAAAGACGTGGATCGGTTTATTGAACAAGCTAACAAATTCCACCCTACCATTAAATTCACGGCCGAGATATCAGAGAACGAAATTACTTTCCTAGACACCACAGTGTTTAAAGGGGAAAGATTCAAACAAGATTCCATCCTGGACATCAAAACACACTTCAAGCCGACCGAGACTTTTCAATTTACACACTTTGCTTCGTGCCACCCACCTGGCGTCAAATATGGTTTCATTAAAGGCGAAGCAATAAGATTGCTCAGAACAAACTCTTCGAAAAAAAACGTATGAAGAGAGCCTTGTGAAATTCAAACAACGCCTCAAAGCACGCGGTTATCCCGAAAACACCATAGAAAGGTCTCTGTCAGAGGTCAACTTTGCCTCTAGACAATCGGCACTCACACAAAAGAAAAAAAGTCACGAGAGGATTCTGCCTTTTGTAACCACATACCACCCGGCTGTTAAAAATGTTAAACAAATACTGATGGAACAATGGAGCCTGATACAAGATCAGCCTTTGCTGAAAACAATCTTTAAAAATCCTCCGATTATCTCTTTCAAAAAGGGTAAATCCCTTAAAGATATACTTGTTAGAGCAAAACTATAATTTGAAGGTGCTAATGCGACGCGACCACAATATGCACATAGGGAGTCCGTGCAGGCCTGTCATTTATTTTATTTCGATCTGTTATTGCATAAAACAGGAACGAAATTTTAAACAAATAAAAAGGCAACCTCGTTCCCAGGACTTTTTCCCTTTTTTAAATTTACGGAGGGAAAAAGGGAAAAAGTCCTGGGAACGAGGTTGATAAAAAGGGAGATTTGTGTTCTCTTATTAAGACTGAACTACATGCATCGTAACCTCTTTTTGTCTCGAAATAAAAAATAATCCAAGCAATAATTAATTAAGTCAAAATGCGCTTTTAGGGACAGTAAAGAAAAAAGCTCCACCTTCCACAACATTCCCCTGTCCTTGCCATTTTGCTGTCCACGCCATTCCTCCCTTTTTACCGGGATCATTTGCGGTCCAGTCTGGGGATCATTTGCGGTCGGGGATCATTTGCGGTCCAATTTGGGGATCATTTCCGGTCGGGGATCATTTGCGGTCTCGGGATCATTTGCGGCGCTGTACACATGTCCAGAAAACGTTAAAATGCAAAACACAGAATTACAAAAGATGATGGAAAAAATCTAACGACTGGATTTTCTGAAAATAAATCAAACCCATTTTTTAATGCTGGTTTATTACCAGCTGTGTTGCCATGGCAACGGTACTTCGTCCAATAAAACATCTCAAAATAAAATCTTTTTTAGTTGAACTTGTAGCTTGCCAATTTTGGCCGCCCAACTGCCAGTGGTTTGAAAACAACGATGAAGCACGCATAGGTACAAGGAAACTGTGTTCGGCCACCTTAACCGGTTTGATATGAGTTTAACCGAGGGAAAGTTAAACAGGGAATAACTCTGCTTTCAGGAACACTTTTAATCCCTGGAATAGTTATTCTAGAGATAAGGAATTTAATCGTGGATTAACTGCTGATCGGAGGATAATTTAATCGGCTTTCCCGGAACCGGGGCCTGCTTGACATCTGCAGAAATCAAGTGAAATTATCTACTTTTATTTAGAAATATTAATAAAATGGACCGCGTACGCTTTAAAGTGTGAACAAGAAGTCGCACAAAAACAGATCGGTAGCGCACACATTTACCGGATGAAGAGGCAGTTAGCAAGTCTAATTCTAGACTGCAGTGTTGCTGCGGCCAGTGAGAAATTTGCAGCTTTTTAAAGGAAGGTCAGCGTGCAAAATATTGTTGTTGTATGGAAATCGTCACACAAGAGCTAGGTGGCAACAATTTCAGCGAGGTAGATGGCTATCGGTAATTCTACCTTAGATCGGTCCAGTTTATCAGTTTAAATTAAAATTAACCCAATGATACGGAATCGATCTAACTTAATTGTACCTTCCACAATAAATGACTCGGGACCGGTTGCAAAAAAAAACAATTAAATTGAAGCAGCAAGTTTATTAAACACCGTGTTCAGAAAAATGAAACCAAATGAGAAACACTACTCTTTTAATTGTCTTACACCCCGTTCACTCCAAAGTTTAGACAAATTAAATGTTGTTTAACTAGCAAGATTGGTGTGTTTGTTTGTGTGTGAACGGTGTATTAGATAATCTACACTTCATAAATTACACTCCAGCTGAAAGATCTAAAGAAATACAGGCACATGTACGTTAAAATGAAAGACTCTACAAGTTTGGCGCTTTTAACACTGGTTTAAATCTGTTTTACATCAGTTAAAAGGTCATTTCAACTTTTCTTGGACGTCCACTGTATCAAGTGTATTCTATTGCATCTGAGTTTTCTAATAAGGTGCTCACTCCACGTTTTTCACTGTCCAGGGAATAATCTGTTGGTTAAATTAGAAACTACAATCACATCTCTATTTACTTACTAACGGATGCAATATGTGTTGTAATTCAGCCAAGAGTGGTGACACAAACAGAAACAAAAGTAGGCTGCTAAGTCGCAAACTTTTTAACGCCAACACCTTTTAAGTATCTCAATATTAGCTAGATTAGCCAACATGATAATGCCCAGGTATGTCTACCAGCTAAGTGATGATAATTTTTCCACAGCGCAAGAAAAGTGCGCGAGGCTTGCCGTAATTAGGAGAAGAGGGGGCCTCACGCGCCGTGCAACCGCTCGCATGTGTCTACACATTAGCGAAAATCAGAAGCCTATCACCCCGTGATATACTCCTGCGAAAATTCTGTAATTTTCGCCCGGAAAACGTATAAAGTAAGACAAATGACACAAATCTTTTCGAACCTTGGAATGATAACTAAACTTTACGTACCATTTCTCGTTATTAATTCTGGTGCTTATATGTCTAGCTATGTCTGATGGATTGTGGCTGGCTTCTTACCCTCGGTAAACAATGCTTGTACGCAAAGGGTCTCCTACGCAGCTGTTTTTAGACTTGTATGCAAATTGCGACCGTTTATGCAAATTAAGACCGTGGAGTTTTCCACGCTGGCCCATGAGAAGCAAGTTATGAAACACTAAAACTGGAACGTTAAGTTTAACAAACGTATTTAAATAGGGAATACCTCACTCAGTCTAGCCAATCCATTCATGTTCTACTGGTTGCTTTTTATTTTCTTCTATAGTGTCTTCTCCCCTAGCCGGCATATCGGCACGTTGCATTTCAGTCTGTTCCTCACTCGGCTGAGCCTCCTGATCCATTACATGAACGGCGAAATTCTTGATTTTCCCGATCACGTAACACAGCACTTTTACAAGAAACCTTCCAAGAATAAAGGCAAACACCAAGCTCGCGAGATCCTGAAAGAACTGCATTTCTTTCACGTTCTAGCTCTTTAAAATTTCGGAAATCAGTGTTAAGTACGTAAGACAACCACCGTAATTTAGGAGTTGTAGCCAGTTGTTGCGGAACTGCGTATTATAACGTAACAAAACTTACTAAATTGGCCAATCAGGAGTGACTTCAAACAAAAAGTGGCTCGACCCGTCGCGGTCCGGCGCGCGAAATGGTGCCTATGCAAAGTATTGTAAACAAATTCTAAAATTAGCTTCCGCTTTCTCAATTTTTGATGACCTGGGGGGGGGGGGGAGGGGTAAGTTATATTTCAAGACCAAGTCCTTGTGTTGAACTTGGCTGAGCCTCGTAATTTCATTAGTTGTCGAATGCTATGAACCTGTTGAAACATTCGCATCTGTCTACGAAATGTTAAATAAAATCCATTGCAGGTCAAAACATTTGTGAGCTCGCCGATCAAGCAAAACAACACGATACGGAACAGTGCCCAAAAACACGTTGAGTAAAGGAAACACATAAGTAAAGGAAACAAAAACATTTTAAACTATACCGTACAGCAAAACAAAAGCTAACAAACAAAGAAAATCTTGCCAGGTTCTTACACCGAGGTAAACCCCAATAAACACTTTTCGGACGTTATTCGGTCGATTTTCTTTCTCAAAAGAATACATTTCTTTAAATGAGCGATTTAGTGATCGTAACGTTGTCTACCAATTTTACACCTACCCACTATAAAAACAACAAGACTTTAGGATTACACTGAACAACAAAAGCGTAGTTTACAGAGCAACTAATTACCATAAAAGACTTTTCGTTAAAGCTTGGCACTCCCTCAGGGACTGATCACATTGACATTCCTAGAATTTACGCCTCTCTTTGCTAATTTGCTGCATCTCGCGTCTCACACTCCCTCCCCCCCCCCGCCCTTTCATACTTTTGGATATCTGCATAACTTAGGACCGTATATATTTACTGTTACAGTTTTAATTTAATCATTGTTGAAGATGGAAGCTTTTTCGTTCAAAACCGTCTGTAATTTTAAACGTTCGTTTTTAACGTTTTATAACCAAAGTCAATCCGTCTTTTTAGAATTCTGTTATGATTCCCGAGTGTAATTTCAGGGCCATAGCTAGCATGAGGCAAGACAAGGCACTTCCCTCGTCTAGGTTTTATGCCAAAATAAAAAAAAATACTGTTGGAAAAATAATCCCTTAAAAGCATTTGCCATTGAGTGATAAACGCAAGTAAGGTGTACGAAAAAGGCTTTGAAAAGACTCAAGTGGTTTGCATTCCGGCTATCAGCTTCATTCGGGACGTAACAGTGACAGGATGTGCCACACCTTATCCCGTGCGCATTGCTACGACTACAGGGAGCTGATCCAAAGAATCATGCTTATAAAAGACAAAACTTTTAGAGAATCAGTGCCCACATTTTCTTGAGCTACCTTGTCGCACTTTTTGAGGTACATTGCCTAAAAACTGTTAACTTAATCCAGTGACTGGATTATATATTTCGCCTCGGTAGTCTGCCTTGGAAGAAACACAAATCCACAAGGAAAGGGTCTGCATAAATCATCAGGACTTTCACTTTTATGATGGTTACTAAGAGAGACGATTGAGCGAGCGGGCGGAGTTTCTGTAAAATGTCTCTCTCTCGAACATCCATATTGGTTGCTTAGACTGGTTTTCTCTCAGGCCACAGTGGGGTTCTACAGTTCTCAGCTGCAACTGATTTTGAAAATGTTGAAGCAGCACCATTTTTGCACGAGTTAAGAATAGGAAACCAGCCACTGCTATTGAGGGAGTAGGGACGTGAGGGTGGGGGTGTAAAAGAGCAATGCGAAAGTCGAGACAGCCATCTATTTGGCGCCAGTATTACACACCCTAATAGTGGGTATAAAAACTATTGGAAGAATTAAAAAATCGCCGTTTTGCACGTTGCACGATATTGAATTTGAAGAAAAATCTTATGAAAAAATATCGCCTGCGTAGCTAGCGTTTCCGTAGGGCTTTCCGCAGGTTTGAAGCATTTTCGCTTCCATTTATTGCGCTCGCCCCAATTTTCGCGCCGTTAAAAAGCGAAAAACGCCAATGCCTCGAATGGACGGAAAAACCTACAGAAACTAGCATTTCGGAGAGAGTAGATTTACAATTTTTCTGGGGAGCATGCCCCCAGACCCCCTAGAAGCTCGCGCCTTTGGCGCTTGGGACACTTGCCTCATCTGTTCTGAAAGTCTGGCTAAGGCCCTGAATTTTAGTATTTTTCAAAATCAAGCTAAATCATTGTTTAGTCATTCACGTTAAAATGATTGCAGTCTTAAGGATCAAAAATATATTCTAAAACGTTATTTTAGATCAAAATTGTTCAGTCATTCACCAAAACGACTGTCGTCTAAATGGTTAATTTGTATCACTAAATAGATTCTAAAAAGTTATTTTAGATCACAAATTAGGTGAGTGTATGAATTTGTAATTTCAGTGCGCGTGTTATTGAAGTGATGTTCAAAACCCTCTGTTACAAGCCTTGTAAAGTGTAAAGTGTATGTATGAGTGCTAGAAGTGAGCAATACTGCCCTACATAATTTCCCCTCCGGCCACAGGCCTGAAAGAAGAAATTAGAAATGAGGCTAGTCCGAAATTTTTAAAGGTTACAGTAGCTACCAAGCGGTTACTTTCTTGTGCTACTGCTCGCTTGGTGGAAATGTTTTAAACTTTCTTATCTTTTAGATTATTGTTTGGACGTGTAAAGTGTCTGGATCAGGCGGGTTGTTTTAAGAACAAAAGAGATCTAAACCCATTTGTAAGCAGGTTGGGCTAAGTACCTTTTTTAAAGAGGATATATTGAAACATTCACGTCGGCCAGTTTAAACTCGGCTTAGACCACAATTTTTCTGTCTAAAAACTTTCAATCTCTGATTCAGGCCTCCGTTTATGCTGTCAAGTTCTAACTTTTGAGTCTGTGGATGAAATCCTTAAGTGTGACCATTCAAGTGAAAGCTAATGAGCAGTATTTTCCTGTCGTACTGTTAGTTAAGTATGGATAAAACTTTTGGGTCTGCGGATGAAATCGTTAAGTTTGACATTTAAATGAAAGCTATTCTAATAGCAGTAATTTCCTAGCAAGAACGCGGGAGAAAAATGGACTCCAGTCACCCATTTTTCTCCCCTTCCCCTTGCCCGTTTACGCCTGCTTCGCAGGCTATAATTTCCTGTGGTACTGTTTATAGTGTTAGACAAGGTGATTCTAACTTTTGACTGGGTGGATAGAATCCTGGAGTGTGACATACAAATGAAAGCTGCTGAGCAGTACTTTTCTGCGGTGCTGTTTATTATGCTGTACAAGGTGGTTCTAACGTTTGAGTTTGTGGATGAAATCCTAAGTGTGACCATTCAAATGAAAGCTACTGAGCAGTACTTTTCTGTGGTGCTGTTTATTATGCTGTATCTTACTTTTGAGTCTGTGGGTGGAATCCTAGAGTGTGACATACAAATGAAAGCTACTGAGCAGTACTTTTCTGTGGTGCTGTTTACTAAGTGTTTACCATAGTAAACCATTCTAGTGTGACCATTCAAATGAAAGCTATTATCATGATTTAAATCAATATTGGTTTATGATCATAGACTTTAGCCACTACAGGGACAAAAGAGTTTAAATGAATCTGTGGATGAAGTCGTAAAGTGTGACCACTCAAATAAAAGCTATTGAGCAGTACATTCCCGTTCATCTCATGTTGTTTGTTTCTCGATATTCTGTACAATGTAACTGGGTTTTTTTCTTTTCTTGTTTTGATCTTAGCTGCTCATCATGTATGAGAGTAACAAGGTTACAGTTTAGCACAAGGACCCACTCCAGCCGCGTGGCACACTTGATCTGCCACACGAACTCCAGTTTCTATGGCAGTCGGTACAGTCGAACATGATCTGATACTTGTGGCTTCACCAGCACAGAACAGACGATCTTCAACAGGACTGGCGAGCACGTGTCGAAGTTCGTACGCATGAGCAGTTGGTGACGTGTATCCGCCGCGGATGAAGGGATGGTTTGACCAATGAAAGTACACATAATCCATGAACGTGTCGGTTGCGGGATGAGGATCTGTGGGTGTGCTGTTGAAAAAGAAGAAATTGTACTGTTAAACTCAGGACAAACAAGAACAAAACTCGGCAAGAGTTCAACTTTTAACCCATTGGAGGCCATGTCAGCCAAAACGGGCCCTTAGAGGACCATGGTCCTTATAAGGTTTGTGACGTCATCATTTATAGACAGCAGAATTTTGACACACAACTGATACAGCAGGCAAAACGCAAAACAAAAGGTCCCTACAATTGCCCAACATGTTGAATTATGCGCGTACCCGAAGTCAGTTTTGTCAAATTAAAGCAAAAAGTATTGGAAGTCGATGGAAAGTCTACTTTCAATGCCGGAGAGGGATGTTTTTAAAGGTTTGAAGTGGGATTTGAGCAGACAAATGAAGACAAAGGCAAACGTCGGCGTTTATGGCTAAAAATAGCAGTTTTTCACCAATAGCCCGACCGTCAATGGTTTAATGAGATCATGAGAGTCGCTGAGAGCGCAAAAGTGCCGAAAAGAGTTGAGAAGAGCCCCCACGAAAAAATCGTATGCAAAAAGACTCGATCGCTATTTCGAGGGTTCCCATGAACAGAACGTCACTTACCAAGCTTGCCCTGAATGAAATTTTTGTCTGATTCGCTACTCCCCAAATACCCCCAAATGAAGAGTGCATCGGTTAGATAGATTCCGTAAACATGCTTATTGTATCAAAGGGCAAAAAAACAGATGAAAAAGAACTGGGCATTACGGACAGTCATACCCAAACATCTCATCCAAATGGTTCAAAAATCCCTCCAAGATCTCTTGTCCGCTGAGAACACTTTTTCGTTCCGCGGGTTCGGCAGTTTCAAACCCAACTATCACGTGGCACTTGTCGTCACTGTCAGGCGAGTCACGTGAGCACATCCATATTTCACTGGCGCGGTGATGATGACGTATTTAGCGGTTAACGTGTCACCATGTTGATTTGTCAGAAGAATTCTTCCACCAGCGTTTGACCTCACCCTGTCTTCATCTTTCAACCAAGGGCGTTTTCCTCCAGCAAGCCAGGAAGGTAATTTAGGTACAGTCGCACACAAGCCAAGGGGGCCCACACGAACGGAGTTTATCCCGGTTCAATTCTGTAACATGAATCAGCTGAGAGTATTGCTACCTCCCCTGGTTGGGATGTTAGCAGTATGTCGCCGCACCTATTTATACACCTGGGTGGAGAGAGACAATGTGGAGTAAAGTTTCTTGTGTAAGGAAACAACATGATGGCATCACAGGCAGCCCAGACGCGTTGTAAGTGGAGTTCATTTAAAAATAGAAAAGGGTGAAAATATATGTAATAGCACGAAATAAATCTTTAATTCACGAAATAAATCTTGTTTACTTCTGCTTATTTTGTCCTGTTTAATTAATTTCCGGTTAATCTTGCAGCGCTCTCCTAAATTACGCAATCGCTTGTTAGCGTCGCTGCTTATATAACCCGTTAAGCCTAAGGTTTGCAGAGATTTATTACAGACTAACCGGTGATAAAAGAATCGAGATATCTTGAAATAAATCGTGCCTACCTTCAGCTCAATGTTCCCCTGTCCGTCCTGGCTGGTTTAAATGACATTTTGTGGCTTTTTTCAATCGGAGGTAGCTTCCACTAAAGAAGAATTAAACGCTGGTGACCCGGCCAACGAACCATCATCTTCACGCGAAGCGCAATAAATTCCCGAATAATGGACGGATCCGCTCCAAATTGCGATCAGCTGAACCATGGATTACGTGGTTTTCTGTATATTGCGCGCTGGCTCTCAAAATCCATCGCAACAGCCCGAGAATCCCTCATTTATCTACCTAAATTTGACCTTTTCGCTTCGTCATGAACCGTGACTCCGACGGGTAGGCTACGGGATTTGAATACTCAAGCTCAGCGACCGCGTCCGCTCGACAAAATAGCACTGGCTACGGGAGGGACGGTACTATTACCACTGGAATCGAATGTGCTTTGAATTAAAGATTTATTTCGTGCTATTACATATATTTTCACCCTTTTCTATTTTTAAATGAACTCCACTTATAACGCGTCTGGGCTGCCTGTGATGGCAGGGACTTGGCCTTTTTCCACAGACCTGCAAATCTGAAGTCCAACGCACTAACCACTACACCACCGCGCCCCCACTAGCAAGCCAGGAAGTGGTCTATTTATTTTATAACCCTCAGACTAATTTCTACAACACGTGCGCTTTATGTACGAGTCAAACTGAAGCTTCAACATCCACCCCCCGGGCATTTGACCTTTTGAAGATTGGCTTGTTCAAATTCCCTCCCCCCGGGGCAAAACAGCCGTTCAAATGCCCCACTTATTAGTACGGAAAATATACCTCTCCTCAAAGACAAATTTTGTCTTCAATCAAACACTATTCACGCTTTTCAGAAGTGAAATGCCGTAATGACACCTTCAAACTTCTTTTAAAGGCCCTTTTGAGAGAGTTATTCACTAACAAAGGTGAAATTCTATCCATAAATACGTCATACCCTGCAAAAACCAAAAAAAAAAAATACTAACACGCGTATTATGCTAGAACAAGAGATAAATCTGGTTCAAATTTCCCACCCTTCCAAGGCAACGTTCAAATTCTCCCCTCCCCGGGTACGATGCATAGTCAAATGCCCAGGGTATGCCCGTGGGGAGGATGTTGAAGCTTCGATTTGACTGGTACATTATTGTGGTAAAGAGAAAACAGTCAGTGAGGGTAACAACACATTTGCGGCTAGGTGATGAGAGCGCGCGAAAATTAATCGGTGGGTTATAACAGCGATTACCGTACCCAAATTGTGAATTAGCCAATCAGAAGCCTTGCTTACTGTCATGATTTTCTACGATATCAAGTCACTGACCTGATATCCTACGATATCATGGACAGTTTGTGAAACTTACATTTTTTTGCAGACTTTAGAGGCGAAAATTACAACAGAAATACAACGAAACGTAAAACTATTGCATTTGTTAAACGAGAAAGTAATTTGTTTAACGGTAAGAGAGAAAAAAAATACAATTTCGCGCCAAAATTGGAAGCGGCTACACTGGCGGGCGCTCGAGTGAACTTTACGGACAGCGCTGAAACTTTTTTGGTTTCAAAATGGAGCCGGATTTTCCAAATTTCTTTCTTAACTTGGACTTCCAAGATTCAGAAAATGAAACTCCAAACAAAAGAATTAAGTAAAATGGCAGATGAGGAGTTGGAGGAGAGTATTGACGACCAGAGAAGTGTAAATACGTGTCACTCTACAAAGCCTGACTGATCACGGTAACTAAAAAACAAGCCGGGTTTTAGGACGAATTTGGGTACGGTAAATATCTAATCGCACCTTTTTTAGTACGCTTCGGCAGCATATCAAGCTCGTTTGGTCTCACCATGGGTATTTTGGCTCGACTACGTCTCGCCAAAATACGAACCACGGCTCGACCAAACTCCCCTGATATGCCGCCGAAGCGTACCAAAAAGGTACGGTTAGGTATAAATACCTTGCTTTTTGCCTTATAAGGAAAGTGGATACTATGGCAAGTGCTGTTGCCTTCAAAAACTTTTTGCCGCGAAACAAAGGTTGACTCCAAAAATTACTTACAACCAGGAATACGTCATTGCTGACGACTACTGCTCACTTACGACGACAGTGCTTTACCATTGTCTACGATGACCGCCTCCCACTGTCCTTATATCCTCGAACAATATTTCCATGGAACAGTAACCGCATTTTTTTCACAGATACTTTTAATATAAAACAAAATGTATCTTCTGTCCATCACATAATCGCGTAAGTTGTTTTGTAACTTAAATTTTCAGCGAAAGCTAATTCCGAACAGAGGGATTTGCCCATCTTAGCTTACACAAATATC
Source organism: Siderastrea siderea (assembly GCA_964030785.1). Taxonomy (NCBI): domain Eukaryota; kingdom Metazoa; phylum Cnidaria; class Anthozoa; order Scleractinia; family Rhizangiidae; genus Siderastrea; species Siderastrea siderea. The sequence continues at coordinate 13,233,000 of OZ034970.1, forward strand.
CTTTTTTTGAAAACTCTTAAAACAAAGTGAGAAAACAGGAAACAAGATTTGAAGTATTTTGCTTAAGTTTTCACGTTGGGTGCCCCTGAAAACATTTGTCTCAAAAGTTTCCCAGGCAAAAATTAATTTTCGCTTATAGGTCCTAATATAATATGATAACAGACCGAGTAAAAAATTAGCAACAAATGAAAATACAGCCCCATTCCATTCAGTGGCGTTCAAAAAGTTTACGGCTATGCCGCCCATTTTGTTTGTCGCTCTTCGGTAGATTTCGAACACTCATATGACTATATTTCTTTATTAGGGCTGACATAAATTTACCAGGACGTTGGAATAACGGAACAGTGTATGCATAGTGACTGACGGGATTTAAAAAAATTCTTCTCAAAATGGGTTTTGGAGACATTCTTCAAAGTGCAAATCAGATCGAATCTAGATCTTGGTCTCAGGCGAAAAAGCGAACTGACACCAATAAATGCCAAGAGGAAATCACAACACAGAAAAAAAATAGACGTTTATTCATACACTATTTTGGCATAATAGATGTACAACAATGCTTTCTACGAACAATCTCTTAAAACAACTGCAACAGCTAAAGGTATTTCTTGTATCATTATGAACAAAATTCTGTCCTTCCAGTTTTGCAAAAGTTTTAGTGTTACATGCCCATTTTATTGATATTCTTGGCTGGCTCCAAATGTGGCACTTACGGGACTGGAGTATTTTTCCCTACAACAAACACATACAAACTTGAGCAGTTAGAAAAAACAAGAATCCTACTATTTTTTCTTTCTTATGGATTCTATCTCGGTCTATCACTGAATTGAAACCGCTGAGCATGCTGAATCAAGCTACTGAACATTGTATTAGTTTGAATTACCACCGGAATAAAAAAGGCTTTGTCGTTGTCCTTGAAAATGAGCTCTGTGGTTTCAGTGGATCAGTTCTAATTTACTAACCTTCGGTACGCCGAAGTGGGGACGTGTTTACAACTATTATTTTCATCAAACAATTACAGAAATAATTTGTCTCAGTTTCCTGTTATTCTTTCTCTCGTACTTTTTTCTTAACTGTTTTCCGCCTTCATATTATGAAAGAACAACGCTTGTTATCATAAGCAATTCTCCGCTCGGCCCTTGGCGTCCCCCGAAACGAATGGCGTATTTCACTCGTTCTGACAAGCATGGATTTTCCCGGATCGCTTGTGCATCAGTTAAAATAGCTCAAAAAGTGTGAAACAATTGCAAGCAAAAAGCCTCGGGAGCCCTACTATCAAAATGGCAATTCTTTACCCTAAAAAAAACTTTTAAAAGGCCGTTCTAACACTTAATCTTTAAAGTTTGTTTTATTTCTCATGAGAGAATATTCAGGTGGAAGATGGAATCAAGGCCGAATTCTCCTTTCTTGGAAATGTGGTATAATAAGGCCTATATCAGTTGTTAAACAATAAAGATACCGAATTTTTCAGAGTAAACTTGGCGTAGTAAATTCCGAAGATTCATATTTTATTCATCAGTTTTTGACGATCTAAAAGGTGTTACACAACTTCGGCTGCAATCGTATCTATTGTAGTTTCAACTTAAGCTTCTTTGAAGTGGAAACTCGAGCAGTTGAATATTACAAAGTGTCACTAGGGTTTATCTTCAATGGCTCTCGAACCTACCGAAGCGAATAATTTAAGTAGATCAGAGTACCTTATTAAAGTCAAGAATTAAATGCACCTCTGTAATAACTCTTTACACGAGCATAGCAAGGAGTAAACGTTACTAAATTATACAAAGACCTCTTCCTCTTCGGCGTAACCGCCTGATTTCAACATTAACGTTTCCTGAAGCTTGTAGCTGCCGTCATTCCGCTTTTTCAAGCGATAAACCAAAAATATAACCAGTATAACAGCATCAGTAGCCCCGGCAAGCAGGGCTACGAGAATTTCAATCGTTGTAAATCTGAATAAATTTTTTTCCCTTTCTGTTTCGGCGAAGGGTCTGTCTGATTCTCTACATCACTGCCCTTTTTCGTTGTCGTTGCAATTGTCTTGGGTCGCTTTGCAGTTGGCGCTGTAGGACCTACACTCGATGGACTTGTAACCATAACATTGTGGCGCGAGTCGACGTAATGGACGTGCCAAGAGAACTTAAATGCGCGCTCGAAAGTGCACTCGCGCCACTTGTATTCTAAACATCAGTATTCTGGTAGTTGCGTGTGGACGAGGTACTCCCTTCATGTATATGGCTTATACCTGCTTCAATATACGGGGATGTCCTGAGCAGGGTATATAATTTTATGTGTCTGTCAACTCTATTTACGTTTCCTCTAAACGAGGGATCGTCTTCGGCTTCAACGTTGGCGACCATGTCTTTCAAACAGCTATCAATTACCAAAATGTACACGACAAAATGAAAGGGTTTCATAATAATTGCCATTTTTTTTTATTTTGGGTCGCTTGAACGAGTAATAAAGATGTTATTGAGTTCATCTCTTATATGTGGTTGGTTTCCTCCGCCTTAATCGTTCGCCACGCGCCAAAATTTTGCAGTTTAATTTTCTAAGCAACTTGTTTTTTTAATATCCCAGCGACGTCAAACGCATACCAGTGATGACTGATCAGTCACAGTCAATTCCTTCTTAACCCCGCGTACCACGCATGTTTGCATTTTTCGGTCAGCCCTTGTACTCGGTCTAGCGAAACATTGTGTGAACAAAAGCAAGCCAAAATGAATAGCTTCGTCCAAGTCTACACAATAGAAAGTGTTTTCAGTTGCATTTTCACTGATAATAATTGCCATTTTTTTTTTTTGGGTCGCTTCAACGAGTAATAAAGATGTTATTGAGTTCATCTCTTATATGTGGTTGGTTTCCTCCGCCTTAATCGTTCGCCACACGCCAAAATTTTGCAGTTTAGTTTTCTAAGCAACTTGTTTTGTTAATATCCCAGCGACGTCAAACGCATACCAGTGATGACTGATCAGTCACAGTCAATTCCTTCTTAACCCCGCGTACCACGCATGTTTGCATTTTTCGGTCAGCCCTTGTACTCGGTCTAGCGAAACATTGTGTGAACAAAAGCAAGCCAAAATGAATAGCTTCGTCCAAGTCTACACAATAGAAAGTGTTTTCAGTTGCATTTTCACTGATAATAATTGCCATTTTTTATTTTGGGTCGCTTCAACGAGTAATAAAGATGTTATTAAAATCATCTCTTATATGTTGTTGGTTTCCTTCGCCTTAATTTTTTCGTTCTCCGCGTGCCAAAATTTTGCAGTTTTCTATACAACTTGTCGGATTAATATCCCAGCGACGTCAGTTTTCAATTCCTTCTTTAAACCCCGAGTAGCACGCTTATTTACATTTTGCGGTCAGCCCTCGTACTCGGTGTAGCGAAACATTATGTGAACAAAAGCAAGCCAAATTTAACTTCGTCCAAGTCCGCCCAGTAGAAAGAATTTTCAGTCGCGCTTTCACAATAGGTAAACTGAATTTGTATCATTTTGCTGTCAGTACAATAGATACGAAAATACCAAGTTGTGTAACACCTTTTGGATTGTCAAAAACTGATGAATTTACTACGCAAAGTGTACTCTGAAAAATTCCGTATTTTTATTGTTTAACATAGTGAAACCCGGCAAATAGCTAAGTTTGGTTTATAAATTCGACGGGAGAAACTGCATTACAAAACTACGACAAATTTCTAAATGCGTCATTAAATAAACTGATGTTTAATTCAAGTGTAAATTGGCCTTCGTGTTCTAGTTTTTGACCTGAAGCGTAAAAACTGGACAGCTATAAAAAGCCGCGAGTTTGATGTTAACACACTATAGAGGTCAACAGAGGTTCAGTACATGTACTATGTAATAAAATTCAGAGGTTGCATGCCCCTAATAAACTATCGCGCGCAGCAGTATTTTTTCAGTTGCTTCGAAATCAGAACAAGAAAGAGACAAGAAACCTTAGCTTTTTAATTGGGCGGTTTTTGTTCTGAAACGGCGAAAAACGGATTACGAAGGCCTGACGAACAAGAAATCCGCGCGACTTTGATTATTTCATTTAAAAACAGTAAGATTTTTTTACAACGGAAAATTTTCAGCAAAATATCCTACCTGTGTCATCAACACACGGTCTCGTCATCATTTTCTTCAGGCCCTCTTCTGCCGTTACGAGCGCAGTGTTTCCTTGTATTTCTCTTGCGGTGTTTCTTTTTAGTTCGTCTTGCCGCTGTAGTTGGGGTTCGATCTCCGCGCTTCTGGTCTCTTATCAAAGTCCTCAGCCACAATTGAACTGCAAAGAATCCAACACTGACAATGACTGCACACAAGATCAGTTCCAGAGTCAGCATCTCAGATCAGCTTTCTGTCGGTTTCGCCTAAGAGAAACTGAACGCACAGACTAACAGACCGCGTGACCGACCCGAGTTTTTCAACATGAGAAAAGTTGAAAAGATATGACGTGGCATTATTTTAAATTTTGAAATGAAGAGAAGGGGAATACCCTCCTACCCGGAAACATGTGATATGTAATAGCTAGTGAGCGCAAATCCTTCGTCTAACATATTCTCTGAATATGTGATATGATTTCAATAGACTTACAATTTATTCTTAGGGTGGAATCATTTGCAGCACACGCGTACAGCTGTCGCTTTAGCGCGATGGAATTTTCTTTTGTTTTTTAGCCAAAAACAATAGAAAATTCGCACGTGACCAAGCGACAGCTATACGCGTATGCTGCAAATGATTCCACCCTAAATGTCCTCAGTTTATCACTAAGTGAAGGGCACGACAGTTGCTAGTAGAGGTAGCGCATGACGGCCAGAGTTATTTGTTATATAACAGTCAACGGTTCAAAAATATATAAAACTCGGGCCCATTTGAATCCTTTCCTCTGTTTTCTAATGAAATCGTGCCAATAAATCGTCGCGTGTGATCTATATGTTCCGCTTGAACACTTAAGATTTTCCTTTTCTTTGAAGTTATCACGCAGGTGAGATAAGGCGACACAATGTTTACAACATTTTACATTCATCAAGGGTCAAAAACAGCGTCATTGAAATGATACCAAAATTAGGCAAAGCCAGTCCAACCTTTAAAGACAAGAATGCGGCTATGCCGGCTAACACTCTTTATAATATTTTTTCTTATAGCTCGAAGGCAAGATTTCTTCAAGATTGGTTGGCTTGCTTACAAACCGCGATTCACACATAAGAATTGTTATCTGTGTTCCCTTCTTAAGATAATGTTCAGTGGAAATGAATACACCACAAAACTTACTAATATTACAATATCTTACCTTTTTATAGATCAGTCAAGAAAAGTTCCACTGAATAAATTACACAAGCTGAAGACCTTAGAGGGGTATAGTCGTCCTGAGAAATAAGAGTAATCAGTAACGGAGTGTTAACTCGTGGGTTGAACGCTTGGAAGGCTCAGTGATTTTCTATCAAATTTCCGTTGTGGGTCAATCGGCACATAAGAGGTTCCCAGGGTATAGGGGACAAAGCTTGCTTCTAGAAAATTGTTCTACGTTTCAATGCGCATACTATACAAAGGTTTGTTAGTTAACATTTGATTAGCCTCAGGGAGTCTTTATTGTGAAGGTACTTTTCACGCGATCGATCTTTTCTTGCAAACAAACCTACCATCGTTTTCTTAATCGATATATTTTTATTTATTTATTTATTTATTTTGTCAAGGAAAGCACAGAAAGCAATGACCAAATTATTCTGCCTCTGAGTTCACCATGAAAACGTTTCAATGTATTTTACGTTTTACAATTTCATCTTGTTTCTCTCTCGATGAACTGTCGATTTTGCTCGCTTAGATATGATAGATATGGGTATAAAATTCCTCTCCAAACTACTTTTGAATCTCTGACGTTTCACAAGCCGAACCAAACCTCCTTTAAATCATTTAGAATCGCGTAATCGATATATGATTCATCTAAGTAAAGAAAAATCTAAGTAAAATTTAGTCTAGTTTTCTCTTAAGACCCAAGCCGATCTCATTTTCTGCAACACAGGTGTTTCTCTAATTCAGCAAAGGACTTGTCCCGGTTGTTCAAAGAGCGGATAACTCTATCCACCGTATAAATCACTATCCAGTGTAGTGTGGGCTTTGTTCTGTTAATTTTTATCCGCTGGATAGCCGAAGTTATCGGTGGATGACGCCATCCACCCTTTGAACAAACGGACCCTGATTATTGCATTGTATTCTTGCTGTACGCTGATTTCGAGGTATGTGAGTTAGAGGAATGGGCCCGATCCCTTTCTTAGGTGGTTCAAACTTCTGAGTCTGTGAACGCAATCCTAAACTGTGACCGACCATTGAAATGAAAGCTATTGAGCAGTAAATTCCTGTGGTAATGTTAAGTGGTTCTAACTTTTGAGTCTGTGAGTGAAATCCTAGAGTGTGAACATTCAAATGAGGGCTCTTTAGTACATCTTTTATACGGTGTTGCAGGTTTTCGAATGTCTACGAAATGAAATTGTAAATGAACTTTGATGGAGCTTGGAAGGACAAAACATAGGGAGACGTTTCCACACAGGCTTCTTAATTGGGACTGTAAAAGGAAGAAATGAATTTTCAAGACTATTAAGAAGGAATCTTATATTAGAATTAGACCTGACATGTAACAACGGTTCAAATCCATAGGGAAGAAGGACGAGATAATTTAGACAAAGAAAAGCATAATTTGAATTCACGGCTGTTTGAATAAGCGGAAGAAACGTTTAGGGCAATTTACGTCATTTTGATGCAAATGCGAGTTCCTGAACGAACTGCTTTTTTGCGTTCTTTAGAACTTTAGAATTCCGAACTTTTTTGCACTTTATCTTTCTTAGTTAAGTAGTTTTGAAATTAATGAATTCTAGTGTAAATTCACACAATTCCTAGGAAGACCATAAATATGATACGATTTCGTGTATACGTGACAATTTGAAGCAGCTAAAGTCAAATAGTTAAGTGAAAATAAGTTACTGGAATCCACATCGCTATGGATTATAAGCGAATTAGCAGTTGAAACTAATCCTACTTTAGCTTAACCCGACCTGCTTTGAACAACCGGGCCCAGATGTATCGAACTGTTGAGGAATCCCCACAGAAAAGCTGAGGGGTAACCCTGCGATGGACTACAATCGCAGACACAATAGTTGGAACCTTAACTCAACGCTGAGTTTCGAGCGGACAGCGCCATGATTCGGGTGCAACATTTAGGTTGGCGGGAGAAGGAGGCGATCTCGAGCCGCAATAAACCTCGACCTTATGTCAAATTTTGGAGTTGTGATGCTCCTAGTCGCTTCGTGCTGGGTATCCTGTGATGGACTAGCATCCCATCCTGGGGGAAGTAGTAATACTCCTAGTCACTTATGTTGGGTATCCTGTAATGGACTAGCATTCCATCCAGGGGGAGTAGTAATACTCCTAGTGACTTTATGTTGGGTATCCTGTAATGGACTAGCATCCCATCCATGGAGGAGTAGTAATATTCCTAGTCAATTTATGCTGGGTATCCTGTGATGGACTAGCATCCCATCCAGGGGAAGTAGCAATACTCCTAGTCACTTTATGCTGGGCACCACCTTGCATACGGCAGCTGCGCCCGCAGTACGAGCGGCAGTCAAAACCGTGGAATCCATTCCAGTATTTTGCGGTTTGTAAGCAAAAGCAAGAGTTAATAGCGACTGAAGCGTAGATTGAGTTGACATTGCTGAAAAAAGTTCTTTTTCCTGTTGTTGTACTCATACACTTTTGCATTAAGGGATTTTGAGCGCTTGCAAGAAAGGTAAAAATTAGTACGAAGACCGAAGCCGCTAGCGTTTGTTTTGTGTGGCTTGTGTTGGATTAAAAGGGTACATTGTTTAAAGGGTGTGAAGAGCGACAAGACGATGACTGAAACCGTCTAAAACCATAATATTACATCGGAATTTATTCCTTATATCAGAAGAGTTGACTAGAGCTGCTCTACTTCCAGCGAGCCCCACTGGGATCAAATTCAGAAAAACAACAACGCCATCATGACAGCTAAAAAACGGCTAATTCCAGTAAGATTTTTAGCGGTTTTGCATGATCTGGAAAACAGAAGTTGAAGTGAAATTAGCATCGTTACAAGTTGAATGGCGTTACGAGTGCTTGTTGAGAAAGAAAAAATTATCACACTCTCCTATTTTCTGATTTAAGCCGCCCAAGTTTCGAAAGGCACGTTTACATAGCTTAATGCAGCTACAACCCAAGAAATAAGCTTAAACTAAACAGCCGGATCATAAATTTGTTAATTGGTTTCTGAAGAACAACTTCATCTTTTAGAGTCGCCTGTGATTATCGGTTCTTCCTTTCTGCAAAGAATCCTACGTGACGCAAAGTTTTATATTTCCAAATCTCTTTCGGTACTGCCGAGTGAGACAGGACCGCTGTGATCTGCATTTTGCTCTTTTAAAATTACTTTCACTTCTCCATTTTGAATAAACTCCTCCTACCTGAATCCTAAAGTAGTTCCCGATTTAAATCTTCTTGAAATTTCGTGAGAAATTACACATTTTCCTCTCTTTGCTCTCTGCCTGTAAAAGTCGATTGATTGCAAGTATTAAAGGACACCTTATCTGGCGTGCAAATTGAAGCGAGAAAAAATAGACTATCGATATTTGACTAAATAAACTTTATTCTTGCAATTATCGTTCCAATCCAAGTTAGTCAAGTTAATTATCCCCTGAGAAAGACGGGCTAGGTAATTATTATTTTTACTTTCCGTGGTGAATAAAGCAAGCGAAAGTGTGGTTTCCTTGGCAGTCCGCATGTTGTTTTCGCTTGGCCTGAATTTCAGGTGAGTTTTGGCTTTTGAGGAGAAAAGTAAATCTTCTGCGGCTTTTGACGACGAGCTTTTTGCTGTTACAATGACATAAGGAAGCTCCAGATTCCAAAAAGGCCTTTTCGTTCATCTCCTGGTATGTGGAAAATTGTACATACTTGCCTATTTTCAATTTGAAGCATCAGCTGTGTAGTGCATCCATACAACGACCATGGATCGAATTTGTCAAACATTCATGATGTATCTCTGATCAGATGGACAGAACATTTTCCCTAACCGATAAGACCAATCTCGTTAAGATGCAACAACAATTTTGACAGCAGGCAATCACAGCTACAGGCACAGCTGGAAGTTGGTGTGAAAACAAGTATGAAGTGACCGAAGATCTTTACAAGGACAGAAGACGGATTGTACCCGACGCTACTCAGAGCTGCTCAGTTATTGGACAGCCATGTGATAAAGGAGGCCAAGGAGAGTGAAAGATAGGTGAAGTTTCTTGTGAGAAATGATATTCAGAAGGACAAGAGGAAAACCTTTATAACCTCCTTCGCATTCAAATCCAGTTAACGATGTCTCCTACCGTAGAAAAAAGTTCTGAATCGATTCTGGATGCTCATCCAGCCCACATAATTGCAAACAGTTGTGACTTTCAATAAATTGAAGTAAGGCAAGCAGTAAATTTGAAGAAATCCCTGAAATAAAACGGCATGTCCACAGTATAAATTTCGCTGATCACGCAGCAATAGAAGCGAACAGCATAAAATCTGCATGACGCCAGGACACCACAGTTTTTCCTGCCTACGAAATGCTGATTGGTTAATTCAAATGTCACCGTATGCAAAGCATGTGAAGGGCTAGCATCCCATCCAGGGGGAGTAATAATACTCTTAGTCACTTTATGCTGGGTATCCTGTGATGGACTAGCATCCTATACAGGGTGGAGTAGTAATACTCTTAGTCACCGTTATGCTGGGTATCCTGTGATGGGCTAGCATCCCATACAGGATGGAGTAGTAATACTCTTAGTCACCGTTATGATGGCTATCCTGTGATGGACTAGCATCCCATCCAGGGGGCAGTAGTAATACTCCTAGCCACTTTATGCTGGTATCCTGTGATGGACAAACATCCCATCCAGGACGAGTAGTAATACTCTTAGTCACTTTATGCTGGGTATCCTGTGATGGACTAGCATCCCATCCAGGGGGGAGTAGTAATACTCTTAGTCACCGTTATGCTGGGTATCCTGTGATGGACTAGCATCCTATACAGGGTGGAGTAGTAATACTCTTAGTCACCGTTATGCTGGGTATCCTGTGATGGGCTAGCATCCAATCCAGAGGGGTATTAATGCTCCTAGTCACTTTATGCTGGGTATCCTGTGATGGACTAGCATCCCATCCAGGGGGGAGTAGTAATACTCTTAGTCACCGTTATGCTGGGTATCCTGTGATGGACTAGCATCCTATACGGGGTGGAGTAGTAATACTCTTAGTCACCGTTATGCTGGGTATCCTGTGATGGGCTAGCATCCAATCCAGGGGAGTAATAATGCTCCTAGTCACTTTATGCTGGGTATCCTGTGATGGAGTAGCATATCATCCAGGGGTAGTAGTGATACTTCTTGTCAATTTATGCTGGGTATCCTGAGCTGGACTAGCATCCCATCCGGGGGGGGAGTAGTAATACTCCTGGTTACTTTATGCTGGGGATCCTGTGATGGACTAGCATCCCATACAGGGTGGAGTAGTAATACTCCTAATCAATTTATGCTGGGTATCCTGTGATGAACTAGCATCCCATACAGGGGGAAGTAGTAATACTCCTGGTTACTTTATGTTGGGCATCCTGTGATGAACTAGCATCCCATCCCCCTGGGGAAGTAGTAATACTCCAAGTCAATTTATGCTGGGTATCCTGTGATGAACTAGCATCCCATCCAGGGGGAAGTAGTAATACTCCTAGTCACTTTATGCTGGGTATCCTGCGATGAACTAGCATCCCATACAGGGGGAAGTAGTAACACTCCTAGTCAATTTATGTTGGGTATCCTGTGATGAACTAGCATCCCATCCAGGGGGGGTGGGAGTAGTAATATTCCTAGTCAATTTATGCTGGGTATCCTGTGATGGACTAACAACCCATCCCATGGGTAGTAGTAATACTCCTAGCCACTTTATGCTGGGTATCCAAAACGTGGATAGTGCTAGATCTATTCAGTGGATAACCCAATTGGTTTTCCCCAATACTTATCCACTGGACTGCGATTTATCCAGTGGATAGCGCTATTCAAACCATGAGTCACGCGCGTGCCAACATGACAACAGACTGGTGGTTTGAATTGACCAGTGGAAGTGCAGAATGTAATTTGAACTCGTGCAGCTTGTAACGAATGTCTTCCGGCCGTGTCCACGCCAAAAGGCTCGTGCACGGGAAGGTCGCCGATAGCAGAATCTTTTTCGAATTTTCCCCTATCAGAAATACCGTGCGATCACCGTAAAGGCTAAATAGGATGTGGAAATTATCGGGCTTTATGAATATGGTGTCTTTATGGCGATTCTCTGCATTGCTTTGTGATACGAGAGCGATTTGTGGGACTCGCTCGTCTCGAGTCACCCGCCTTCATTCGACTGAACACCGCGAACAACACCGAACCAAAAACTCGCCTAAACCGGCCTCGAATTGCGCCCAAATTACACACAAGACACAAAAACAACCCCATGTCGAGTCAAGTGAAGTACATTTCCACATTCATAACTTTATTTTAGCATTTTGATAAAGAAAGTGAGTTTCCCATACAACTATAAATCGAGAGCCTTGTAACGCCTGATTTCGCAACTCGATCGTCTTCTCTCATCTTGAGCTTGGGCCGCCTGTGTTCAAGCGAACACTATTACGGTCTAAATAGTTAATTTAGATCACTACAGTAAATAGATTCCAAACATTTATTTTAGATCAATGAATATACTCTACAAAAATGTTTGTAGATCAATAATTTCGTTCGGCGCTGTTTCTGCAGAGTAAAATGTGTTGCTGTTGTTGTTAAATTGTTGTGGCCGCATATCTTATTGCAGTAATAGGGTTACAGTTTAGCACAAGGACCCATTCCAGCCGATAACTGAATTACTTAGTGCTGGAATTAAGTTTGATTAATAATCGATTTGTTGAATCATCCTGTCAAATCAGGAACTGGTTCTCTACAATGGCCTTAAGATTTTTGTATCAGGTGAGAATTAATGACGGAATGAAGTCGTTTTTCACATGAGAAGAAATAAAATAGGGATAAGATCCGGAAGTGACACAATTGTTAGGAAATAATTTCAGATTTTCTCTGTTCCTGCTTAAGTTGGTAACTCACGAGGATCTCTTTTAATTTAAAATCTTTTAACATTTAGCAACAGATTATGAGCAAGCTAACATAATCACTTGTGTGTTGTTTACATATGTGATCATTTATTAAATTCTTTCATTTTGGCTGATCAATACGCGTGAAGAGAACTTACAGAACTTAGGAGCTTGAGTTGGGCATTTAGACAAGAGAAGACTAAAATCTCCTGACTAACGGGACAACGGTTTTGTATCAGTAATAATTACCGTTATTTCAAGTATCCATATTTCTATCCAGACAGGCGAAACAAAGGCCCTTCCTTGTTAAGTGATCTCGAAAATGGATCGTGGGTTCAAGTTAAGAACACTTACGTTACAATAGTTTTTAGCAAGACAAAAGAAAGGTACAAGACGTACGCAACTTAATTATCTCTGACAGTTTGACCTTTAGCTGGAATAACTAAAATCCATTTCACTGATCTATGTCAGAATACGATCGTTCTAAAAAGTTAGCTTAAAGTTGGTCTATAAATATGCACCGGAAATGATTAGTACATGTAAAATAGCCGTTTCACAACAAGAAAATAAAAAAGAAATAATGAGTACCATTATTATAAAAATCAATTATTCAGTTGTCCCGACAGGTTTACTCCACAAAATGCTTTTCACGGAGGTGCTATTAAATTCTGCGATTCCAGCGATGCTTTTTAATTCCTGTCAGAGTTCTGCTCCGTCCTGGTAGTATTCTTTTCTTCCTACAAAGCAAAATGTGCTAGTCAGGGGCAAAACCAACCAAGAGTGACTAACAAAAATATAGAGGTTTTGTCTCAGATCATTAGTGACCTGCTAAGGATTTCAGCTCGCTTCGGCCAGCTTCGGCCGGCCCATGAAGGGAAAGTTAAGAAACACTGAAAATGGAACGTTAAATTTTACAAACGTATTTTAGTCATCTTACTCAGTCTAGTCAATCCATTCATGTTCTACTGGCTGCTTTTTGTTCTCTTCTATATTGTCTTCTCCCCTAGCCGGCACATGGGCACGTTGCATTTCAGTCTGTTCCTCTCTTGGCCCTGCCTCCTGATTCATCACATGAACGGCGAAATTCTTGATTTTCTCGATCACATAACACAGCACTTGTACAAGAAAACTTGCAACAATAAAGGCGAACACCAAGCTTGCGAGATCCTGAGAGAACTGCATTTCTTTTAAGTTCTTTAGAATTTTGGAAATCAGTAAAGTACGTAAGCGAACCCGACCGTGGTTTAGTACGGTGCCCCTTGTTAGTACTCCTCTTGGTAGTTATCCAGATGATAATTGACCAATCAGGCGTCGCTGGCCCAGGAGCCCATGGTGATTGGTCAATATCCGATACGCAAAATATCGTAAACAGATTCCCTTTCTCTCTTAGAATGAAAGGCATGCAGCCTCCGCATTCCATTCAATGAATGGAATGCAAATGAAACCAACCAAGAGTGACTAACAAAGAACAACCCTCGACCTTTTAACACTAGCTTCCGCTGGCTCTGCTGTTGTTTTTATGGTACACCACATGGCCGCCACGCCATTGTCCTTTCAAATCTCTAGATCTAGGGACTGGTTGCAGAAAGCTCCATTGGCCGGTTGACATGCTACCATTTGTAGGGCCAATTTGTTCAGAAAACAGCCGCAAGGATTAAAATCAGTCATATTTTACTGCAACTCATTCTATAAATCGGGCAGATTGTCGATCATTTTCATTCTTCCGATACCAAAGAGGCTAACAAATTATCTTCGCGTTTAAATCGGCCTTTCACTCTTCGAGAACTTTTGATGTCGTATAAAGGTGGCGTTGATGTTATTGGGATCTTGAGGTTACATTCCGTAGGTTGAGGATCTTAGTTGTCACAAAGTCCACCAATCAGGCATCCTTAAAAAATAGATCCATCAGTCAAGTATCAAAACTGATAATGTGTTTCTGAACCCGCGATGCATGTAATCGGTGGTCGAAGAAAATCGTTATTGTGTGACGAACCTTTGCCTTGTAATACCCAAATGTCCACTTTGTTAACAACGAAAACATTACGAGTACAATGCTACACGACAGAAAACACTTAAAAAAACACAAAATAGGACTACTGGTGTCGAACCTCAAGGACTGTGTCTTCAACCGGATCTCGAGGCGTACCAATCCCCAATTAAACACAAAACCACGGCTGCCGCCAATCAGTCACCCTCCACCGCTACTGATGGCCCCAAATGTCAAGCCTTTCACTCCTGAAACAAATGGTCCATCATTCAATCACCTACCACCCAGAGTCACAAAAACATACGCGGAGGTAGTCAAGCCACCAACTGGAAATATGGACAGTGACACTCTAACACAGCTTATAAAACTCTATGAGATGATTCGTCAATCCTAAGTAAGCTTGATACACAAAACGTTTAACTATAATTTATAATTTATTTAATTAATTAATTAATCTCGTTTTTGTTTTCTTTCCTTGATTATTCTTGCACTTTGCCCATTTTTACGCTATAGTTCTTGCCATTTATTGCTAGTTAGATTCTCTATAATGTGTTTTTCGCAGGGTCCCGCCCCTGTGAAAAATATATGCAAGCTAAGTTGCTGGAACGTCAGTGGCTTAAAAAACTCGGCTTTCGGATATAAATTGAATGATCCTAATTTCTTAAACCAAATCAATGAGTGTCACATTATCAGCTTATCTGAAGTATGGGGATGTGACGACATAGATGTACCTGATTTCAAAATTGTAGCAATGAGTCCTCCAATGAAAAGAAACACAAAAAGACCTGGAAGATGCTCAGGGGGGATCTTAGTTGCAGTTAAAAACTTTTTAACACCATATGTCGAACTTTTGAAACAAACCCCTAATTACATTTGGTGTCGAATAGCTTCTAACCTATTTCAAACAGACAAAGACATACTATTATGTTCGGTCTACATTCCACCAAAAGACTCACCTTATTTCGACCCAGACATCTTCACCAATCTCGAAAATGATATTAATAACCTAAAGAACGATTATTCGATTGCACTAATGGGTGATTTTAATGCCCGTACTGGAACAGAAAATGATTTTATAGTCGAAGGACTTAATGATTTTATACCACACGACAATTTTCCCTTACCAAGACAAGTACCAAACAGGAATAGTTTTGATGGCCACATAAATGAACATGGTAAAACCCTAATCGAAATATGCAAATCATTAGACTTAAGAATACTGAACGGCCGTTGCAAGGGCGACTCTCTTGGAAAAATAACATTTCACGGAAGTCAAGGAATAAGCACAGTTGACTACATCATAACGGATCATGAGACAATGAACATCTTTCAGAATTTTGTGGTTCGTCACCCCTCCCCATTTTCGGACCATTGCCAGTTAGTTTCCTGGATAAAAGTTAAGGACTCCCTCACGCTTAAGGAGAACACAAAACCAACGGAAACTCTCTTCAACCTACCGAGACAATTTAAATGGAATCCAGATTCTAAAGAAAAATTTATTTCAGCTCTACAGTCTACTGAAGTGCAAAACATGATCTCTGTTTTTGAAAAAGAAAATTTAACTCAAATAGGTGACATTAACAAGGCTGTAGATAAATTTACAAGGATAATAGATGCTGCTGCAAAGAAATCATTACAACCTGTTCTGGACAAAAAGAAGTTCGTTAGACATAGACAATCACAAGTCTGGTTTGATAAAGATTGCAAAAATTTACGAAAACGTTTGAGACGTATTTCGAACAAAAAGCAGACGTATCCTCATGATGAAGAGACAAGACAAGAATATTTAACGGTAAAACGACAATATAAATCCATGCTACAACATAAAAGGCAAAGATACCAAGATACTCAAATACAAGAACTCGTCAAAACAAATGACCCCACACAATTTTGGTCCACTTTAAAAACCATGTCAAAATCGGCTTCCAATACAGCTGATTCAAATGTCCCTGTAGATGAACTGTTAACACACTTTCAACAACTACACTCTGCTCCAAGTGAAGAAACCTTTTCCAAAACACAAGAGACTGTTATAGAAGAACTAAAACGTAAACAACAGTCTCTATTGCATTATAATGAACTTGACAATCCTTTTACGGAGAGTGAAATAAGAAACGGCATTAAAAAACTAAAGAACAAGAAGGCGGCTGGTACAGACCGAATACGAAATGAAATGTTAAAAAGTGGCGGTCACCTATTGATGACCTCACTGAAAAGACTCTTTAATCTTATTCTTGATGCAGGAATGTTTCCTGATTGTTGGTCCATGGGACTGATTACACCTATCTTTAAATCAGGGGAAAAGTCAAATCCAACTAATTACAGGGGCATCTGTGTGACTAGTTGCCTTGGAAAACTTTTTACAGCCCTTTTAAATAATAGACTGCAAAATCTCACCAAAAACAAAAATCTATTACATCCCTCACAAATTGGTTTCATAGAGGGATTTCGGACATCGGATCACATTTTCTCTTTACGAACTCTTATTGACAAATATGTAACTAATGCAAATAAGGGAAAATTATTTTGCTGTTTTGTTGATTTTCAAAAAGCTTTTGACTCTATATGGCATGATGGTTTACTTTCAAAGCTGATTACCTATAAACTAGGTGGACACTTTTATCAACTGATTTCAGACATGTACTCTAGATCCAAATGCGCCATAAAGTGCGGAAATCGTAGGACCCAATTCTTTAATTACAACAGGGGTGTAAGACAAGGATGTATTCTGTCTCCTCTACTATTCAATCTATATTTAAACGACTTTCCTTTTACTCTAGATAACTCTCGTGATACAGACGCAATTACCCTACCAAATGGGGATCCACTTAATTGTTTATTTTATGCGGATGATCTAGTCCTTATATCTCAAAGTGCTTCAGGTCTTCAAAAGCAAATCGACACACTCCAAAATTACGTACAAAAATGGCTGTTGAAAATAAATCTTCGGAAAACAAAAGTTTTAATTTTTCAAAAGCAGAACCGTAAAAGCACCCGGGAAAAATATTCTTTCTTTTTAAATGGAAACCAAATTATTAATACCTCAGATTACACCTACCTGGGAACAATATTTAGCTCGAATGGGAGTTTCACCTCCTCAAAAAAGAGTTTAGTCGAAAAATCTAGACGTTCAGTATTTGCATTCAAAAGGTATATTGAATTCAACAAACTCTCTATATCCAAATGTAATTTCTTATTTAATGCTGTCTTTCTACCCGTTCTTTTATATGGTTCAGAAATATGGGGGGCATGTGATAGCCTCAATCTTAACAAATGGGAGAAAGATCCTATCGAACGCTTTCACTCGCAATTTTACAAATCTTATCTTTGCCTTAATAGAAGAGCATCGAATGTCGCAGAAAGAAATGAAACCGGAAGACTCCCTCTCAAACTAACTATTTTCTCTAATACACTCAAGTTTTGGCTTCACTTACTAAACCTTCCGAATTCAAGCGTTGCCAGACAATGCCTTCAAATTTCAACTCAACTGGCAGACTCTGGAAAAAAATGCTTTATGCTCTCCATCTATGATATACTTAAACAATATGGTACCGATTTCTCTACTGATCTTCAAACTATGATTGCTACAAAAGGAGATAGATTAAAAACTAAAAAGTGTCAATCCAAAATAATCGAAAACTTTAAAACTGGTTTAGAAAAGCATCAACATGAATTGATTAGATGTAACAAAAAACTGAAATTTTACTCTACTTTTAAAACAGATGTTACTCCCTCTAACTCACTAGAATTAATTACAAATCTTAAACATCGTCGGGCAGTAGCAAAACTTAGAGTAGGCAACCATAACCTACGAATTGAAACTGGTAGACATTCTTATCCTAAACTTCCTGAGCATCTGAGAATCTGTCAAAACTGCAGCTCAAATGAAGTTGAAAACGAAGAACATTTTGTACTTAATTGTAGTGGATATAATACAATTAGAAAATCTCTAATAGACTACATTGTTAGAAATTATTCTGATTTTAGTTCTTTAGATGCCAATCAAAAAATTATATTTCTCTTTAATAATATAGATGCCTTTCTCTGTAAAAAATTAGGTTGCTTCATTTATGAAGCTTTTGCACTAAGAAATGAATCGACAATCGCAACAATCGTCAATTAGTTGATCCTATTACTTACCCTTACATATCTCTCGATGTAATACGTATTATTATTATCATTATTATTTTCCTATACTTTTGCAATACCATTTGTAATTGGGAATGCAAATAAAGTGTGTTGTTGTTGTTGTTGTTGTTGTTGTTGTTGTTGTTGTCTCCGCTTTCAGTTTTGATGACCTGAGGGAATACGATATATTTCAAAAACAAGTACTCGTGTTGGCAAGCACTCGAAAGTTAACTTGCGATTAGGCTCTATTTTCGTTTCGCTTAGTAAACCATTCCCGCGAGAAACGCGAAACGAAAATAGATTTTGCATTTGGCGAGCGACACACGTAAGAGAATATAAGGCCGCTGGCAAAAGTGCACATGATCACAAGTCAGTCGAAAAGTACGTGGATCCTGATGAAACACTCGTATTTGTGTACGAAATATTACATAATTCACATGCTGGTAAAACATTTGTGAGTTCGGTGAGCAAGCAAAATAACACAACACGGAACGGTGCCAAGCAATCTACATAAATCCATAAAAAAATTATTTTGAACTGAAGAAGTTTAACTGAGGGGTGACGTCGAATTGCGCAGTGTGGTCTTTAACCAGGGCTTTGTTTAAAAATTGTTCAAATTGTCCGCTGAAAAGCAAGTCTATGCCGGCTTAATCGCTACCATTTATCTGCCCAATTTGTTCAGAAAACGGTCGCAATGCAAGGATCTCTTTCATTTTAGAATCTTTTAACACACAGCAGCAGATTATGACATACAACAGATTATGACACAGCAACAGTTTATGTCTGAATTATCGCACAGCAACAGATTATGAGCAAGTTAACATAATCACTTCTGCGTTGTTTACATATGTGGTCACTTAAATTCACTTTCACTTTGGCTGATCAATAGGTGTGACGAGAAATTAGGAGCTTGAGTTGTTTTTACTAGGCAAAAGAAGCTTTAAAGGTCTCCTGACAAACGGGACAATGGTTTTGTATCGGTAATTATTACCGTTATTTCAAGTATCCATATTTCAATCCAGACAGGCAAAACAAAGGCCGTTCCTTGTTAACTGATCTCGCAGACGGATCGCACGTTCAAGTTAAGAACACGTTTCAATAGTTTTAAGCAAAACAAAAGAAAAGTACAAAACGCAGCTTTTAAAATTGTCTCTGACAGTTTGATCTTTAGCTGGAATAACTAAAATCCCTGTCAATCTATGACTACTTTCGTTCTTAAAAGTTGGCCCACAAATAGGTACCGGAATTTATATACAACGAAAATGGTCATAGTACATGTAAAATAGCCTTATCACAACAAGAAAATTGAATTGAAATAGTACGTTCCATCATTAAAAAATCCAATATTCAGTTGTCCTAACAGGATTACTCCATAAAATGCTTTTCACGGAGGTGCTATTAAATTTTGCGATTCCAGAGACGCTTTTCCTGCCAGAGTTCTGCTCCGTCCCGGTAATATTCTGTTGTTCCTACAAACGAAAAAGTGCTAGTGAGGGTGAAACCAACCAAGAGTGACTTACAAAAATCTAGAGGCTTCATCTCAGATCATTGGTGACCTGCGAGGGATTTCAGCTCGCTTCGGCCAACTTCGGCCACAAAAGGGGCTTTCGAGAGGTGACTGTTTTCCTGGTTAATTCTTTTCAAATAGTAATTTAAGAAATACCCTTTTGGTGAACCATTTTCAAAAATGATACCCAAAAAGGTCTAGCGACTTCTTATTTTTACAAAAACGGAAAAGTTCGAAAAGTAGCCCAACCGTCGTCGAAGGCTGAAGAAAATTCTCCAAATTAGCATATTTTCAATTCGCCAGAATTTTTATACAGGAAATTTTCCCTGAAAAACGTCAAAACAGGGAAAATCGTTTTAAGCTTGGCACAGCTCTTCATTGTTCAAATAAACAATTAAATGTTGTTTAACGAATAAGTTTGGTGTGTGAGAACGGTGTATTAGATAATTTACACTTCATAATTTACACTCCAGCTGAAAGATCTAAAGAAATACAGGTACGTATACGTTAAAATGAAAGACTCTACAAGTTTGGCGCTTTTAACACTGTTTTAAATCTGTTTTACATCAGTTAAAAGGTCATTCCAACTTTTCTTGGATGTCCACTGTATCAAGTGCATTCTATGGCATCTGTGTTTTACAATAAGCCTCTCTCTACGCGTACGTTTTCCACTGTCGGGGGGAATGATCTGTTGGCCAAACTGAAGAAACTATAATATTTACTTAGAATTATATGAAGATCATCGCAGTGGAGGTATTTCAACTTAAGCAGTTGAAAAGAAGAAACCTGAAAAATTCAGGCTTGAACGGGAATCGAACCCATGACCTCTGCGATACCGGTGCAGCGCTCTAACCAACTGAGCTATCAAGCCAACTATGAGCTGGTCAATTGTGAGTTCGTATTTATCCCGTAGATGGAGAAATGAATATGAATATATGAAATAATCATATATTTGAACTGCGGATAAAGATAGAATTACGTGTTGTAATTCAGAAACAAAAGAAACAAAAGAAGACTGCTAAGTCACAACCTTTTTTAACGCCAATATCTCCATCTATTATAATTGATTAGTTAGATTAGCCAACACGATAATAATACCCAGGTATGTCTACTAGCTCAGTGAAAATCTTGACGTCAGGCGTTGAAGCCGCGAGAGCACTCGCATGTGTCTAGACATCTGCGAAAATGAATTTTATGCCCGGAAAACGTAGAAACGTAGGACAAATCTCTTCGAACCTTGGAATGGTAACTCAACCTTATGTACTATTTCTTGTTATTAATTCGGGCGATTATATATCTGGTGGATTGTGGCTGGCTTCTTATTCCCCGCAAATTGCGACCGTGGAGTTTTCCAAGCTGGCCCCTGAAAAGAAAGTTAAGAAACACTGAAAATGGAGCGTTAAGTTTTACAGACGTTTTTAGACAGAGGATACCTTACTCAGTCTAGCCAATCCATTCATGTTCTACTGGCTGCTTTTTGTTTTCTTCTATAATGTCTTCTCCCCTAGCCGGCACATCGGCACGTTGCATTTCATTCTGTTCCTCTCTCGGCCTTGCCTCCTGATCCATTACATGAACGGCGAAATTCTTGATTTTCCCGATCACATAACACAGCACTTTTATAAGAAACCTTCCAAGAATAGCAGCAAACACCAAGCTCGCGAGATCCTGAAAGAACTGCATTTCTTTTACGTTCTTTAGAATTTCGGAAATCACTGTTGTTTTCAGAACCACCGTGGTTTGTAGTTGTAGCCGGTTGATGCGAAACTGCGTATTTTAACCTAAATAACCTAGATTATTCATCATTCATTTGGCTTGGGGGCAGGCAAAATGTTCTAAAATTAGCTTCCGCTTTCTCAGGACTTCTCAACTTCTAATAAACTGGGGGTTGGAGGTGGGGAGGGGGGGGGGGGGGGCGGTTAAGTTATATTTCAAAATCAAGTGCATGTGTTGTACTCTGCTGCAGCCTCGTAATTTCATTAGTTTTCGAATGCTTTGATCCTAATAGAGTGTTTTAACAAACCACGATTTTTTTGTGCTAATAAGAATCGTTAAATACTAAATGCGAAGAAGAATAAAGAACGCACGCACCAAAGATGAAACATTTGTTTCAAATTCTTAATTGCGTACATGCTGGTGTATAGAATTTGAGTGGTTTGCTCAACTAATGGAGAACAGCAAATGAAGACATAAAGAACGTGATTTGTTTTGAAAGGAAACGAGCCGATACTTGAAGTCTCAAGCAATATCGCGGGAAGCTGTCCGTTAACGTACGAAAATTTTGAAGTGTTTAACCTGGTTTTATTTCTAAAAAGAAAGTTGTTCCTGTTTGAGAATGTTGTGATAATTGTCAGTAAACTGTAGTCTGTCATTTCCTGATATCGAGTAGTAAACGTACATTATTATAAATCCGGCTCTAAGTTTAGATCTCGTAAGCATTGTGTGACGTTTAACGCGATATCGGAACTGTTAAGAAAGATCATTTTCTTAAAAAAAGAGTTAATCACATTCCTTTGTTACCGCTGTCTGTTGTCCGTGCAAACCATTCAGATATTACGCAGCATGTACGCAATTTAAAATTGGAAAGAATAGTTTAACTTTGGTGCGTGCGTTCTTTATTCTTCTTCGCATTAGCATTTAACGATTCTTATTAGCGTAGAAGAATCGGGTTTTGTGAAATCTCTGTAATGTAACATTCGCATTTGTCTACGAAATGTTAAATAAAATCCCATGCAGGTCAAAACATTTGTGAGTTCGTCAATCAAGGAAAACAACACGATACGGAACAGTGCCAAATGAACCACGTTCAACTAACTGTTAAGAGGTCTAAGGCGGAGTCGTCGCGTATCGGCCTTTCAAACGAATAAACATTCATTTAAATGAGCGATTTATTGATGGTAACTTTTACACGTAACCACGATAAAAACAACAGCACGTCAAAACAATGAACAAACATCCAACTAAATCATTGTTTAGTCATTCACATTAAAACGACACTGAAACGATGAATAAAATACCCAAATAAATCAATGTTTAGTCATTCACATTAAAACGACAATGAAACGATGAATAGACACCCAACTAAATCATTGTTTAGTCATTCACATTAAAGTGACATTGAAAGATGAATAAACACCCAACTAAATCATTGTTTAGTCATTCACGCCAAAATGATTGCAGTGTACAAATTTAGATCAAAAATATTCTAAAAAGTTATTTTGGATCACTAAATAGATTCTATAAAGATCACAAATTAGGTGAGTGTATGAATTTGTGATTTCATTCGCGTGTTATTTAAGTGATGTTCAAAGCCCTTGAGTTTACAGGAGTTTGGATGATTTATTTGTTCGGACGTACCTTTAGGCTGGCCCGAAATTTGAACGTCCGAAATGTTTGGAAGTTAAAGTAGCTACGAAGCGGTACCTTTTTGTGAAAATGTCGTTTTGTGGAAATGTTTAAAATTTCTTATCTTTTAATTTATTCTTTGGACGTAAAGTGTTTGGGCAGATTATTCAAACGAAGTCTAGATCAGACGGCTTGGTTTAAGAGAAAAAGACATCTGAACCCATTTTGTAAGCAGGTCGGGCTAAGTACCTGATTGTTTTAAGAGTTTTCGTTAAGAGACGAAACTATATTAAAACATTCAGGTCGGCCAATTTAAACTCGGCTAGACCACAATTCTTCTGTCTAAATTCCTTCACTCTCTAATTCAAGCCTTCGCTCATGCTAACTTTTGACGGAGTCTGTGGATGAAATCCAAGAGTGTCAACATTCAAATGAAATCTACTGAGCAGTACTTTCCTGTGGTGCTGTTTATTATGTTGCACAAGGTGGTTCTAAGATTTGAGTCTGTGGATGAAATCCTTAAGTGTGACCATTCAAATGAAAGCTAATGAGCTGTACTTTCTTGACGTACTGTTAATAATGCCATGGTTAAAACGTTTGAGTCAGCCGATGAAATCTTTAAGTTTGAACATTCAAATGAAAGCTAGTTTAATAGCAGTACTTTCCTGTGGTGCTGTTTATTATGCTGCACAAGATGGTTCTAACTTTTGAGTCTCTGGATGAAATCCTGAAGTGTGAGCATTCAAATGAAAGCTACTGAGCAGTACTTTCCTGTGGTGCTGTTTATTATGCTGTACAAGGTGGTTGTACCTTTTGAGTCTGTGAATGAAATCCTAAAGTTTGACCATTCAAATGAAAGCTACTGAGCAGTACTTTCCTGTGGTGCTGTTTGTTATGATGTACAAGGTGGTCATAACTTTTGGGTCCTTAAGTGTGACCATTCAAATGCAAGCTACTATCAAGATTCAAATTAAGTTTGGTTTTTGGTTTTTGGTTTTTGGTTATAGACTTTAGCCTCTACGGGGACAAAAGGGTTAAAATGAGTCTGCGGATGAAATCGTTACGGGTAACCATTCCAGTAAAAGCTACCGAGCAGTACATTCCCGTTCATATAATGTTGTTTGTTTCTCGATATTCTGCACAATGTTAATGCATTTTTCTTTCCTTGTTTTGATCTTAGCTGCTTATCATGTATGATAGTAACAGGGTTACAGTTTAGCACAAGGACCCATTCCAGCCGCGTAGCACACTTCATTTGCCACACGAACTCCAGTTTCTATGGAAGTCGGTACAGTCGAACATGATCTCAGACTTGTGGCTTCACCAGCAAAGAACAGACGATCTTCCACAGGACTGGCGAGCACGTGTCGAAGGTCGTACGCATGAGCAGTGGGTGATGTATATCCGCCGCGGATGAAGGGATGATTTGACCAATGAAAGTACACGTAATCCATGAACGTGTCGGTTGCGGGATGAGGATCTGTGGGTGTGCTGTTGAAAAAAAGGAGAAATTGTACTGTTAAACTCAGGACGAACAAGAACAAAACTCGGCAAGAGTTCAACTTTTAACCCACTAGAGGCCGTGTCAACCAAAACGGGCCCTTGAGGGTCGACCATGGTCCTTATAAGATTTGTGACGTCATCATTTATGGACAGCAGATTTTTGACAAACAACTGATACAGCAGGCAAAACGCAAAACAAAAGATCCCTAAACTTGCCCGACATATTGAATTATGCGCATACGCGAAGTCTGTTTTGTCAACTAAAAGCAAAAAGTCTTGGAAGTCGATGGGAAGTCAGGTTTCAATGCCGAAGAGGGATGTTTTTTTTAAAGGTTTGGAGTGGGATTTGAACAGACTAAGGCCAA
Source organism: Siderastrea siderea (assembly GCA_964030785.1). Lineage (NCBI taxonomy): Eukaryota > Metazoa > Cnidaria > Anthozoa > Scleractinia > Rhizangiidae > Siderastrea > Siderastrea siderea. Next base: position 13,257,970 of record OZ034970.1, read on the forward strand.
AATACGGCGTTTATGGCTTAAAATAACAGTTTTCAACCGTAGCCCGGCCGTCAATGGTTTAATAAGATCATGAGAGTCGCTGAGAGCGCACAAGTGTCGATAAGAGTTAAGAAGAGCTCCCACGATAACCTGCGAACTCCTGATCGCAGGTTACTCCCACGAAAAAATCGTATGCAATAAGACTCGATCGTCATTTCGAGGGTTCCCAAAAACAGAACGCCATTTATCAAGCTTGCCCTGAATGAAATTTTTGTCTGATTCGCTACTCCCCAAATACCTTCAAATGAAGAGTGCATCGGTTAGATAGATTCCGTAAACATGCTTATTGTATCAGAGGGCCGGAAAACAGATTAAAAAAAACTGGGCATTACCTCCTGTCACGCTCCCAGCGAAAACCCTGGGTACTGAATTGTAAAATGTTATCAAAATCCACAAAACAAGCAATTTTAATCACTACATTAAAGCGCTGAGACATTTCCATACCCAAACATCTCATCCAAATGGTTCAAAAATCCCTCCAAGATCTCTTGTCCGCTGAGAACACTTTTTCGTTCCGCGGGCTCGGCAGTTTCAAACCCAACTATCACGTGGCACTTCTCGTCACTGTCAGGCGAGTCACGTGAGCACATCCATATTTCACTGGCAAAACCGCGCACACTGTACACTTGATGAAGCGTGGAAGGCCAGAAGCGGTGTTTGAAGCGACACACAATTTTCCAAGCTCCTAGCATCTGTATCGTGTCTATAGCTTTGTTCTTGTTGGAAGGAAGGGCTGGAAGAAATTTTATATCGCCATCTTTGAGGATTGTTAATGGCACGGTGATGATGACGTATTTAGCGGTTAACGTGTCACCATGTTGATTTGTCAGAAGAATTCTTCCACCAGCGTTTGAGCTGGCCCTGTTTTCATCTGCAAATGCGAAATTTTTAGGACAATCTTTTAGCCAAGGGCGTTTTCCTCCGATATACCAACAAGCCAGGAAGGGGTTTATTTATTTCTACGACGCGCACGTAAAGACAAAACAGTAAGTGAGGCTCACAGCACATTTGTGGCTAAACAAATCCAAGTCGGTTGGTTTAAAACAAATCCAAGCCGGTTGGTTTACTATATTTTGCTACACTGTGATTAGATCTGAAATGATAAAACCTGAAAAAGTGACCTCCTCTCTTACATTTCTCTCGTCAATAAAATCGGAAGACGGATATCAAATCGGACGATGGGTATCGCCCGATACTCGCCGTCCGATTTTTGTACCACGAGAAAATTAAAAAAAAGCGAATAACTTTGCTTTTTGCCTTATAAGGAAACTGGATGTCATACCAAGTGCCTTCAAAAACTTTTCGCCGTGAAACAAAGGTTGACTCCAAGAATTATTCACGACCAGGACATCATTGCTGACGACTACACCTTTTGCTGTTCATTACGAGAAAATACGCAATCATTTGCGTGAAACGGCCTTCAATTGCGCGAAGAGACATTCATGAGCGCGAAAGTACGAACATTTGCGCATAAATCAGCTTCAATAACGATATTTGCATTTTAATCAACATTCAATAACACTTTTGGGCATTCATATGCGTCATTCGGCATACAAAAAAGAGAAATATACTTTCATTTGCGCTAGCATGCAAGTCATTAACACCATCTTGAATGTCAATAGGGTCAATAAACAAACATTAAAGTGAAAATACCATTTATTAACATTTCTGTCACGCTGAAAGCAATTCAATAGAATTCCTGGACGGCCTTAGTGTGGACGAGACAAACATTAATGCACTTGTACAAACAATTACGCGTTCTTTAAATTCAATAAACAAAAAACGATTTTCAATTGAATAGTACCTATAGTACCTGAATTTTAATCTATCCCTCAATAACCTCTCTGTTTAAACATCTTGGCAGGTAGGTCTGCATTAAACGGTACCATTGAGCACATTTAGCTGCGGTGACGGTGTCGATGTTTCTGTGTAGAGCTTCAAGAAGTTGTTGTGTTCGAAAATCCCCTAGTGGGATTCTTCGGGCTCTTGCTTCATCTCTGTTGTTCATAAGTCTTTGGATTTCAGGACGGGAGATGTCGGCCTTGATGGCCGCTTTAAGACTGCTTATTGCCTGTTCCACGATGTTGAGGAAAGGGCTGTAGGGTGGAAGCATTTTAAGCTCTGTATTTGGGGCGGGAATGGTCGGGTTTCTGTGGGCCGGTGCTCCGTCATAAACAAAGATCACTGACTCGTCAGGATCTAAGTTCGTCCTCGCTTTTGCCAGGAAGTTGTTAAAACGCTCAGCGTTCATTCCTCCCACAGCGGCTGACGAAAACACAAGTCCGTTTATGGGCGAAATTGCAATTGTCACGGTCAGGTTTCGTCCACACTGACCGCACACTTGGCGGTACGCCCTCTCTCCTTGCCGCGCCCTACCGTGACTTCTGGCCGTCCAAATATTGTAGCCGCATTCGTCGACAAACACACAGTGACGGACTACGGCGTGATTCATAAACCAATTCGCGTAATCGACTCGCTTGTTCAGCACGTCAGGTCTGTTTCTGTCAGCAGGGAGGGGTCTGACCAGTTTCACTCGGAACAGCATCCCGTCTAACGTTCTTGATACAGTATGGTCATGTATCTCGGGTTTGGCTGGTAACCGTCTCCTTAATTCACTGTTTATTTGAGCAAGTGTGAGCAGACAGTTTTCGTTGATAATTTGCTATAGACAGTCTCTCATTTCATCATCCACGCGCACGTTGTTTCTTCCACCTCTTGGTCTCTCCCGAATTCGGCCTTCTGTGATGTAACGCGCCACGATACCCCTTGCCGTTGATCGATTCACGCCCAACGTGTCTGCGACCAAAAGATAGTCTTCCTGCTCGTCCTCAAAACCTCTAACAATTCTCTCTCTGTGTTCGAGAGGTATTCGATTTCTTCGAGGCATTTTGTATGTACATGTACGTGTAGCAGTAGTCAAAAAACGCTCACGAAGAGAAATGAACAGGAAAAAATTTTCTGATCCTTTTATCCTATTTTGCACTTGACAAAGGTTACGTAACCTATCCAAAGGGTTGTACATACATGTACATATCATGGGCATCACACTGGCAATGAAAATTTCAGGCAAAATAGGTATTGTTCCATTGAAAATCGTTTTTTGTTTATTGAATTTAAAGAACACGTAATTGTTTGTACAAGTGCATTAATGTTTGTCTCATCCACACTAAGGCCGTCCAGGAATTCTATTGAATTGCTTTCAGTGTGAGAGAAATGTTAATAAATGGTATTTTCACTTTAATGTTTGTTTATTGTCCCTATTGACATTCAAGATGGTGTTAATGACTTGCATACTAGCACAAATGAAAGTATATTTTTCTCTTTTGTATGCCAAATGACGCATATGAATGCCCAAAGGTGTTATTGAATGTTGATTAAAATGCAAAAATCGCTATTGAATCTGACTTTTGCGCAAATGTTCGTATTTTCGCGCTAATGAATGTCTCTTCGCGTAATTGATCGCCGTTTCACGCAAATGATTGCGTATTTTCTCGTAATGAACAGCAAAAGGTGTACTACAATCATGTTCCTACCAATAGCGTAGCTCTGACACCACTCTCCATATAAACCGAGTGCAACCCATAATTCCTTGATTCGCTCTGACGAAGGGCTAATGCTTGAAACGTCAGCTTTTAATCTCTTTACGGTGGCCAATTTATCTTATCAGCTCAGTTGATAAATCCAAAATTTTGTGTTTGACGTCCCCACCGACGCAGCACCACAGTTTCTTTAGAAACTAACCCCCTTGTTAGTTTTTACCACTGTCTTCCTCGAAAAAAAACAGTTTACCGCCATAAAAACAGTTTACCGCAGATACTTGTTCTCTTGTAGTCTTTTAATAAACAAAATGTGTCTTCTGTCAATCATGTAATTGTATAACGTGCTTAATACCCTTCTGTTATGTCCACTGACCCAATCGATAACCCTCAAGTATGAGGGGTAGGTTGTATCGGGAAATAAATAAACAAAAATTTATAATGTTGCGGGATGTCATGCTCATCTACGCAACCTACACTAAAACGGCTATACAGCCAACCTGAGTGTGCGTTAAATGAGCTAAATTTTATGTTTATCGTTAAACACGTCAGAGAGAAAGCGCAACCAACCTTTCCAAAAGACATTCTTAACTTGCCAGTTAAGGCGTTTGTCCACCTCTGTGCTGTGATCCAAGTAATACTTCACAAGCTGGGAATATGATTCAGCAAGTCTGATAGAAAAATGATAGGAAAACTCTCAGAGAAAGGTTGAATTCATTATAATTCATTATGATTATGATTATGATTGTTATTATTATTATAGCAGTACAAGACTTATCTATGCTATGTCCCTAAATAGCATGCACAGGGCGCGAGCGTAGCCTATGCCACTAATTTTCGACAAAAAACCCCTAACTTCTACTAAAATGAATATAATGTACTAATGCCGCTAAAATGTTCAGTCTCTTAAATACTAAAATGCCTCAGATAAGGACCGCTTGAATCGTTCTCAAAAATCTAAAGTAGTTTACAAAGCCAGTTGCTGGGACTGCAATGATTTCTACATCGGTAAAACAAAACGACGACTTCATGATAGAAAAACTGAACACTTCAAGGCCCTCGTTAAAAATGACCACACGTCTGCCATTGCAGACCATGTCAAAACCACCGGACACAACATCAAGTGGGATCATTTTGACATTTTAGCATCGGGCAAAACTGATTATCACTGCAAAATCAAAGAAACATTGTTGATCCAAGAACTGAAGCCAGCTTTTAATGTCAACGTCAGCAGTGAGAAGCTGATACTTTATTAATTAGCTGTAGCTTTTTATAGATTCACTGTTAAGATTGTTTTCTTAATCTTGGTTCCAGACCCCTTATCACTATTGTATAAAAGGTTTGTCAAAATTGTAACGGTCACTTTTGAAAATGTATGTTGACTAGCATACGAAACGTCAAGTTTATATAAAAATGCGTAAGTTTATGATGTTTATTACCGCTGTTTGTGTTTTATTTTTGATCAAGCTACGATGGCCCAGGAACAAATGCCTCAGATAAATATAAGCCGAGAAACTTGAAATAATTCCTTTTAAAAATTGTCACGCTAAAATCTAAAAGATATCTTTTACACTTTAAAAAAAAATTAAAATTCGTTCTCTGAAACCACATAAAAATCTAAGTCCATTATTATTATTATTATTATTATTATTATTATTATTATTATTATTATTATTATTATTTTTTTTTTTTTTTTTTTTTAGTAGATAAAGCAGTTTATTGATTAACACTGACTTACAATACATTACAATACATAGCTTACTTACAATTACAGTACACTACAATACATAGCTTACTTACAGAGAATAATTTACGTTACACAAAGGGCATGCAGAAACTAAAAAAAAAAAAGAATATATTACAGAGAACAGGAAACCTGGGTGCCTACTTTTGTTGTTATTATATCTATTATTTCTATATGTGTTTATTTTTATATATACTTATTTCTATAGTTATTGTTACGGATTACAACTTTATCTGTTTCTTAGATTTATGCATCTCTATCTGAATTTTACTTTCAAGAACGGCCATGAAAGCTTCCCAGTAGTACTCTTCTTCTTTTCTGGAGGCAGTGTAAATGTAATGTTTTGCGATAATCAAGCAGAGGTTTAAACCAAGTCGACGAGAGAAGTCATTGGCAACACCGTAAATGATCATGTTTTCATCAAGAGTTATTGACTCGGAGTTTTTGAAATTCCACCAATTAGTAAAATGAGACCAAAAGCTCTTAACTTTTGAACAGGAAGCGAAAAGATGAGCTAGTGTTTGTCTTTCAGAGCATAGGTGACATTTATCGGTTTCTTTAAGTGCGTCTCTAAAAAGTGTTGAGTTTGTTGGCAGAATGTGATGTATAATTTTAAATTGAAAGATGGCAAGTCTGGTGTCCTTAGTAACTTTGAAAGGAAGGCTATATATGAGTTGTATTGTTTTTTCATTCAAATTTGCTTTTACCATCCTTTTTTCAGCAGTAGGTGTTACAAACTTTTTTTTGACAAAGAATCGTGTAGCCGATTTGCAAGAGAGCTTATTCAAAGGTATTCTATTGTTATCTTCACCATCCAAAGGCGCCTGGATGTTTCCTTTTAGGATATTAACCCATTCTCTAGGGATTGAGTGGCATACTCCATGATACGTAAGAAAGTTAGCTTTGATTTTAAATCTAGAGCAGAACTCAGGAAAAGATAGAAAAGCATTGTTTTGGAAAATGTCTTTGATTTTAATGACTCCGGCTTCATGCCATTTTTTGTAATAAACAGAAACACCACCAACTTTAATGAAGCGATTGTTCCAAATAATTTCATTCAAAACTTGTTCTTTGGTGTTAGGAGAAAAATAATTTATTTTTCCCCACGCGTAGAGAGCTTCCGAGTAAAAAGCAAGGGGTATTTCAATTTTAAGTACTTTTAAGTCAAAATTACATTGAAGTAGAAACAAGCCTCCAACATCCCTTAGGTAGCTCAAGGGTATGTAGCTCCAACTTGAAGTTTCATTACTGTCGTTGAGTCTTTTTATCCAGGAAACTTTAAGTGCATCGTTGATTATTTCAAAATCAGGCATATCTAGTCCACCTTTTTCTCTCGGGCCGATCATAGTCTTTTGTTTTATTTTAACTTTCTTGTTCCACACAAATTGGGTAATTGCTTGATTTACCATGTTGACAAATTTCGAAGGAAAGGTGAGCACTGATGTATTATATACGAGTTTAGAGATTGCGAGAGATTTTAGAATCGTTATACGGCCATATAAAGTGAGGTTTCTAGGATACCATAAGTTGAGAAGGCTTTTCATTGAGTTCAGTTTTTGTTCGAAGTTTTTCTTATATGCAACTTCATCATCATGTGAAAAATGAATACCTAATGCGAGTATTGAGTTGGAAGGCCAAGCTATTCCAAGGGGCTCTGTTGCATTGTTTCTGTTCGCGCCCAACCACATACCTTCAGTTTTGCTTTTATTAATCTCTAGGCCTGAACATTCCTGGAAGTTTGACAATAATTGGAACAAGTTATTTGCAGATTTTAGGTTAGAGACAAAGGCAGTTGTGTCATCGGCATATTGAGAAAGCTTAAATTCTTTGTTGTGTATATTAATTCCTTGAATAGTTTTGTCAGTTCTTATTGCATTGGCTAGGATTTCAGCACATAGGACAAATAAAATACCCGAGAGTGGACAGCCTTGTCGAACGCCTCTCTCAGGCATGAAAAACTCAGACGCATATCCGTTGTTTGAGAAGCAACTGGAGCAATCCGTGTAAAAGGTTTTTATCCACTTTTGAATGCATGGACCGAAGTTAAAAGCTTGTAGGGTCTTGTGAAGAAAATTCCAGTCGACCGTGTCGAAGGCTTTCTTAAAGTCAATGAATATAGCCAGCCCAGGGATGTTTTCTAATTCAGCTACTTTCATAATATCCATAATGAGCCTAATGTTTTGACCAATATAACGCTCTTTAACGTATCCGGTTTGATCATCGTTGATTATTTTGGGAAGAACGTTTGAAATCCTATGAGCTATGGCTTTAGTTGCAATTTTGTAATCGACATTAAGTAGTGTCAGCGGTCTCCAGTTTTCAAGATATAGTTTGTCCTTACGTTTTTTTGGTATTACTTTGATAATTCCTTGTTTTTGCGTTATATTCAAATGTTGATGTTCGAATCCGTAGTTTAGACTTTGTACCAACTCTTCACCCAGCATCGACCAAAAGCGTAAATAGAACTCTACTGAAAGTCCATCGCTACCAGGGCATTTGCCCTTGGCGCACTGCTCTAAAATGTGAAGGCATTCCTCGTTACTGAGTGGGTGCTCTAGTTCATTTTTTCCAGTTTCATCTAGCTTAGCAAGATTAGGATTCTCAAAGAAAAGATTGTACTTCGAATTGTTGCACGGTGCTGCAGTATATAGATTTTTATAGAACATCTTTCCTTGTTCTAGGATATCGTTCGGAGTAGTAATTTCTCTATCATCGTTTATTTTCAATTTGGAAATGTGCGTCTTAAAATGGTGCCTTTTTTCTAAATTCAAGAAATATTTAGTGTTTTTTTCGCCTTGTTCATGCCAGCGTGTTCTACTTCTTATTATTGCGCCTTTAGTTCGATATTCCGCAATAGCGTTAAGTTCAGCTCTAAGACGATAAAATTTTAAAATGTTTTCCTTTGAACGCTCCGTCTTCAGCAAGGTCATCAAATGGTCAATTTGAGTTTGAAGGTTTTTTTCAGCATTTCTGCGTTCTCTATTTTTCCGTTTTGTATACTGGACACAAAAGCCTCTCACTTCCATTTTTATCATGTCCCAGTAGAGACCTTTATCCTCTAGATAATTGTGCTTTGTTTTGAAATCTGGTATCTTGTTAGAAAGTTCCTGTATGAATTTTTCATCGTGCAGCAGAGAATTGTTTATTTTCCAAAAACCTGGGCCTCGCTGAGTATATTCTTTTGATTGCAGATTAAGGATAATTGCAGAATGATCAGACAATGTGTAATGAACAATTGTAGAGTCTTTCACAGAGTTTGACAAGTCTTTTGAAACCAGCCAGTAATCCAGCCTGCATTGTACTTTTAGAGAGTTGTTACGCCACGTGTATTGTGACTGATTGGGGTGTTGACTCCTCCATACATCTTGTAGGTTGTATGTTTTGCATAAATTTTTGATCTCGCTAATTACTGCTTTTTTCCTTTCAATAGAAGTTCCACCAGTTTTGTCTAAAGGTGCTAGGGCGCAATTAAAGTCGCCCCCAAGAATAATTTGCATATCAGCGTATTCTCGAAGGGTGTCATTGAGCTTTGAGAAGAATATTTTTTGACTGTTATTGTCGTTTGGGCTGTAAATATTGCAAAGTAGAAACGTAGAATCATACAGCGAGGCTTCTAGTAGTATATACCTTCCGTTTTTATCAGCTATAATGTTTTTAATGCGAACATCTAATTTCGGATTAAAGAGGATTGCAACTCCTTTTGAGTGATTTGTCCCGTGACTGAAGAAAAAATTCCCTCCCCATTCTGATTTCCACATTGCTTCTATGTTTTCCGTAGAGTAAGTTTCTTGAAGGAAGATTACATCAAATTTATAGTTGTGAAGCCATCTGAAAAGTTGTCTTCTTTTTCTTGTTTGGTTTAAACCTCTTGCATTGAGTGAGCAAAACGACGCTTTAAACGGTGTTGTCATATCCTGATATTGTGTGATTCTTTCTTACAGAAACAGTTGTAATCCGATTTGTGATATTTAACATATTTGGATTGTAATAACATGTTGCTATCCTTATAGCTTGTTTTTAAAAATGTGAACAAGGCATAATGGTTTCTTATAAGATTAATTGAGTATAATTGTTTACTTGTAGATATTACTGTATTACTAGATAGTTGCCAAGAAACCTGTAGAAGAAATATTAACATAGAAACGAAAATCCTAAGAACTACAAAAATACAAGACACACGTGAACGACAGAAACGTGCCAGTTTATAGAAAAAAAAAAAAAAAAAACTAGCACGGTGAAACTACTTTGCCGAGCGCCGAGTCAGCAAAGGAAGGCAAGGGAGCTGTATGATTATTAAATAACTAAATAGAAAGACTCCCTTGAATATATAAACAATGGCGAGAATGCATCTAGGGAATATGTCGCAAGCACTTTGCAAACGTAATTAATGCACGAAAGAAAGAAATACACATTTCGACAAGTAAGCAGAACTAAATAACCGTCAGTAGACTGAAGCCCGAAAACTTTAAATAAAAAAGCAAGAAAAAGAAACAAATATTAATAGAAAAAATTACCAAAAAAAGAAAAAAAAACTAGCCGATTTATGTTTTTAGAAATAGGTTAGATTTAATGATCGTTGCCATGTTTTGAAGGCAGCAGATATTCTGGAATATTGTCAACTGTGTAGCTACTGCTGTTAACAAAAAGTTTGTTACCTTTAATGAAAGCCCGAGATATGTTCAGTTCCTTTGATTTCCTGAGCGCCGCTCTAAGTTTCCCTCGAATTTTTGCAGACTCTGCGGAGAGATCTTTGTCAATAAAGACGCTTGACAAAGCGGGGTTTTGGAGCAGCTCTTTTCTTCTTCCCCAAACAGCGTCTGCATTCATTCTTGAAACAAATCTGACCAGTATCGGGCGTGGGCGGTCTCGAGGGCGGTGCGCCTGATCACTCGTTGTTGTATCACTTTGATGACTGCTCGCTGCGGGAAGATTCTCTTGTTGTTGTTGTTGTTGTTGTTTCCCGACGCGATGAATAGCATGATAACTGATCTCGTTCGGGTCAAGTCCAAGAGCGGTTACAACTTCCTTCACTTTGTCACAGCATTGCTCGTTCGTTTCGCCTTGGTTTTCTGGTATGTTGAGGATACGCAAATTTTCTCGCCGTGAGTAGTCTTCCTGTTTGATGACACGGTCCTTGAGACCATTGACTGCCTCACTTAATTTAGCATTCTCGCTGAGCGTGCTCGCCATTTGTTTCTTGATTGATTCGTTCTCTTCCTTGAGAGTGTTGATCTCAACCCACGCACTTTCGGTCGATTTTTTTAACTCATCCAGCTCGTTTTTAATTGCTAAAATGTCTTGCTTGAGTTCTAGTTTTAACTCTGTCATCGCATCTTCCATTTTGGTGAATCCATCGTCTATTCTCGTCTGGATGCTAAACAGTTTTTCTAGAATCTTGTCTTCTTCGCCATCTGTGGAACTAGAGCCTCGTGGTCTTTTCTTGTCTTTCTTATCTTCCTTGGACATAATCTCTCTAGGCGAACCTATTTTAACGTCGCATGTGCTTGAAGATTTTTGGCTTTGAAAACTATGCAAAGTAGCAGATATTATCGTAAATTTAAGCGTAAACCCGCCATCGTGTTGAGGAGCTTACAAGAACCGTCCGGTCGCCATGACAGTTCACACCTCCCCATTATTATTATTATTATTATTACCTGTGGTTTTTAAGTCCCCACTCATATTTGGATTCCATTCTCCTTCTTCCTTCACGCACCCCATAATGCTTCAGTGATCCTGCAGAAATCCTTAGCTTCCAATACTCAATGATGTCCAAGACTTCCTGCGTCAAACCCTTGTCTTGTAGCCTGATCTTTAAGGTATCTGACAGAGATTCACCTTCGCTGTCTTGACATTTATATCTACTGTTAATGATTTCATCCCAAGTTTCTCTGGCAGCTTTAATTTCAGGCTGATCAGTAGATAAGGAGTAAAGTTTTCCTTTGTAGTAAATTTTTTCGCCTTCTTTACCATCTTCACATTCAGCAGCCTGCAATGCGTGCAAGTGTTAATAACAAGAAAACAGAAAGCTGACAGAGTGATTTTCTAATGTTTGTCTACTTAAAAGTAATCAAACAGACAGACAGGCAGCAGTTTAGAGCGGTTTTCATTTGACTGTCGAAAGTAATTCGTGTTTTGCATTGGTTTTGCTTTACTTCACTCTGTGATTGGTTAAAAAAACGTCGCGCCACTTTCTCAACCAATCAGAAGTAAAATTCAAACCAATCCCGACTCGCTCACACGCGTTTTCCCGCGCTTGGCGCCGGTTACATGTATTTGCTTCGAGTTCTGATTGGTTCATTGGGTAATTTGTGTTTGTTGTGATTGGCTGGGGTTCTGACTGACCGAACACAAACGAGCGACTAAAAAACACATTGCTGAGCACCATTTAAAAACAAACCACAGAATCGACTGGGACTCTGCTGAATGCGTTACCTACAGTACAAACTACTATCAACGAATCACTCTGGAAAGCTGGTTTACTAACTTAGAACAAACACCACTGAACCATTGCCAACAGCTACCTGCACCTTACAAACGACTGATTGCCGACAATTACAAGACAGACAAACAATAGACAAACCGACTTATTGACTAACAATAGACCAACGGACATTTGACTAACAAAAGACGGATCGAAATGCACCAATCACGTTTAACAGTCTTCACAGCCAATAACATCATGGCTTAACTGACAGACGACCAATAACATCACGAGATCGTCGACCAATCAGGACAACGACCAGAGACTTAAAACATCTACTGACGATTCACAGTTCACTTGACTCTGATGATGACTTCTGCTCAGGTTGTCGAAACATCAGTCATTGTCACCTCAAACAGTCCTTCTCAGGACTACGCTCACCCGGACGATCACAATTTACCGAATTACAAATCTACCCAATCAGAATCAATGCCAACACTACAATTAAAAAAAAGATTGAACACCAGTTGATCAATATACAACATGTTTTCTCTCACTGAATGGAACAAGTTCTAATAGCGCTTTAAATAAGCCAACTTGGAATTTTATGCGAAAAATCTTGTGTTTCATTGTAATGAAAAAGACACTTTCTTCTCAAAACCATTCAGTTGGCCACCCAGAACCACCTTTTTACAAAAATGTATTATGGGCTTGAAAAATCATTAAGGCAATTCTGCATGGAGCCACATAAACAAGTCAAGCTCAAACTTAGGCAGTCTGCCATCTACTTACTAAACCTATAGTCAACTGTTATGATGAACGACAACTCTTTATTCTACAAGAACACGTGACTTACGTTTACAATATCATGTGGTGGTCCACGCGTGATTACTCGCGTGCATACACGCACAACGTCCATAACAGTCAACCATTCAGATGAATGATTGACTAGGTTTAATAACATCTAAGTGAGAGTCATTCAAATAAGAATCCTGCAAATACACTTACTAGTAAGACCTTCCAACCATTATCAAGCACAATCTTGTTAACCACAGTGTTTGATCCATGAATAAACTCCCCACCAAGATCAAATGCACCAAAACCTTTGAAGGATTGTGCTTGTTTCACTCTTCCACCTAGCATAAATAAAACCACATCAAACAAAGTAAAGTACAACAGAAATTGTGGGGAGCACAGTGATGAAGTGGGAGACTGAATGGTCATTTTGAGCCTTGGGGAGGGAGGGGGCACTTGACCCATATTTGGGTATAGGTGTGCTGCTGACGGATTGAAACCCTGACCCTGTTTAGGACAAAAAAAGCCTAAAATACCTACCCTGTTTAGGACAACAAAGGACAGATTACACATTCTTGTTTCAAAATTATTTTATAGTGTTTTGATGATCAGCAAATGTCTCCTGATACTGTAAAAACCATTATATTTAATGACAACAATCATGCAACCATACATTGTTTAGAACAGTTTCACACCCTGTCGAGACAGAGTCACACAAAATTAGATACCCTCTTTAGGAGAGAGAGGCCAAAAACCATACCCTGTCCAGCAGCATGTCTCCACATAGGCCACGTAAGGGAAAACTGCCGCCCCAAGGTTTTTGAGGCTTGGTCTCTGTATTGTCTCTTGTTGTCTTCTTAGACAAGAAAATAATGTTCCTCCACATTGTCTCTCTCCACCCAGGTGAATCACTAATGCACCTATCAATGTTAAGCCCCAGGGTGGGGGGGGGGGGGGGGGCAGGCTACCCCACGGGGAATTTGACATCTTTAGGCAAGCCAAAGTCAAATTCCCTGCCCCTGGACAACTACTAAATGTCAAATATCAGCCCCTGGAGTAACTTTTTCTCTGAAAGTCAAATAACTGGGGCACCGTGTATGTTCAAAATCCCTACCCAGGGGACAGTCTTGTATGTCAATTTCCCGGGGGTAGCCCTCCCCCATCCTGTGGCTTAACATTAATAGGTGCTTAATAACCAGGTACTAGTGACCTGTTAAGAAAAACTAACAAAATATTGGCAGGAAGGCCTTGTCATACTACAGTCCCATCCACAAAGGAGTACAAAATACTCCTAGTTGGTTCATGCTAGAGAAACCAGAGTTAACCTTTTAAGCCCCGATAGTGATCAGCATCAAATTTCTCCTCATCATATCAGTGCATTAAAACACACACAGGTCATGAGAAATAGGGAAATTATCACCAAGTATCTTGATGTTTCAATGATTTCTCCTAACTAGTACTCAAAAAGTGTATGAGGACCAGTAAGGAGAATTTGAATAATGATGCTGGCGGGACTTAAAGGGTAAGGTTCTAGCCATCCCATCAATGAATCAATTGACTTTATTAATGAGTCTAGCACTCTAGCTCAACAAGAAAATTGAGCTCATTGTTGGTGACACCTTCATAAAAAAGAAAGCCTAATTCATATGAAAAGTGTGGGCCACCTGTTTTGTGGGCCAAAGGCAACAAAAGGTATTTCCAGAGGAATTTCCAACATGTTTCAGAAAACAGTCAAAACCTTTGAGATGACCCAGTGCAGCTCTTTGAAAGAAAATGGGCTTTGAACACAAGTGAAGTAGGAGGTGTATTTTCCTCCCACCAACTCTTACTGAGAAACAACTTATAATAACTCCGAATTTCGTGAATTTCTCCGAATATTAGCCGATGTCCTTTAGAACAAAAGCTAAGTAAAAAACTTAATTAATTTCTAACCTAGGTAGTTGGCAGCCTCTAGAAGTACAACATCAAATCCAGCTTTGGACAGAGCAGCCACTGCTACCAGACCAGCTAATCCTCCACCAACAACAGCAACTTGATTGTCAGGGGAAGGGCCAGCTTGACCTTAAAAAAGAATGAAAACATACACTAAAAGATTCTGAATTACAATCATCCTCAGGCAATATCAAATTACTTTGTTATAGGAAATTAACACTTGACGTGCTAATTAAGGTATTTGAAATTAACGTGACTTAAATTAACGCGAATTGGAGGGAAAGTTACTTACGTCGATCCTCAATAAAGGAAATTACGCGAAAGAGGGGGTGAAATTTCAAAATGAAGGAAATTAATGTGATAAACACAAAGAAACACTCTGTGGTCCAACTGGAACAAACTTATTTCATGACTGAGTAAATCATGAACAAAACAGATATTCAGGTAGGTGAAGCAATTTCTTTACTGACAATGTGCGTTAAATTCTGCCTAAACGTAGGAAAGCTATTGTTTTGTGGGCATCAAGAATGTCTGCACTGGATCCAGAATTTGGGATTAAAATGATGGAAATTAAGGTCACAGAAATTAACGCTGCACTTAATTAACAACTTGGAAATTAACGCTCACAAAAATTAACGCGACTTAAATTAACGCGAATTTCTATAATTCGCGTTAATTTCATGGAGCGTTAATTTCCTGTAATAAGGTAACACAGGGATCCATATACACGGTCGTCCGGTCGTCCGAGACGACTAAAAAATCGTACGGACGACCAAAACATTACGAAAACTTGTCCGCTGGACGACTTAAGTTTGACTTAACTAAAAAAAACATTAATTAAATTTTCTTATGAGTTACCTGCGTTCTTACGACTTGTCGTCCATTCGTAACTTTTAAAAAACAGGGAATAATTTGCGACTTTCTATCGCCATAAATTCATAATTTTGGCCGCCATCTTGAAAGATGCGGTATTTCCATAAATGAAATCATTGCAGGCTCAATTTTCAAGTTGTCAACCGCTGATATTTTGTACTGCATCTGCATCCACGAAAACACGTGGCGATCGCCTCAGCTGTTTTGCTCTTGAAAGTCGCTCAAGACAAAATGTGGCGTTATCTTGACGGTGTGGCGCCGCCAAAGAAAAAGAAAAGTAATAATTCGGAGAAACAAACAAAATACGAACAAGAGGAGAGAAAGCGCTCGTTTATTCCTTCGTGGAAGCTAAATAGACCGTGGCTAACATTTGTGCAAGAATCGTCTGCGGCCGCCGACTCCGCATTACAACCTGGGGGCGCGATGTTTTGTGAAACGTGCAGGTCGGCGGCCAAAATAAACAAAACAATCGCCCAGCGAAATGTTTTTGTGGATGGATGCAGTTCCCTTCGATTAGAATCAGTTAAGATTCACGAAACCTCGGCCACCCACATAAAGGCAACACAAATCCTTTCAGCAAAGTCAGAGCCTGAGAAAACGCCTGCCTACAAGATCATTTGTACCCTAAATAAGGAAACGATTGAAAAGCTGTCCAAGTTGTTTCGAACCTGTCACGGATTAGCAATGCACAACCGGCCGTACACCGACTATACGTGGCTCTCCGAGCTGGATGAAACGAAAGGTTTAAGCCTTGGAAAAACTTACAGAACGACCGACTATGCCAAGGTATTCAGTTTTCACTCACTTTATTGCCGACGTTGAACGCAAGAAAGTAACTAATCAAATTAATAATGCCCAGTTCGTAACAGTTCTCAGTGACGGATCAACGGATTCAAGTATAACGGAGCAGGAGATGTTCTTTGTGAGAACATGCAGTGCTGGTAGAATTTCAGTTTCATTTGCAGGAATTAAACAAGTCGAAAAGGGGAATGCACAAGCTATCCATGCTGCTTTGAAACACACAATAACAAGCTCGGAATTTTTAGGAATTCCGTGCGATAATTTCACTTCAAAGCTCGTTGGTCTTGGTTGCGATGGCGCATCAGTAATGTTAGGACACAAGAATGGACTGGTGGCTCTACTTAAACAGTCGCAGCCATCTTTGGTTGAAGTTCACTGCTTTGCTCACAAACTCGAGCTGAGTTTTAAAGATGCTGTGAAAAAGTCACCCCTCTATGAGAAGACCGTGGTCACTCTTTTGATGGGGCTGTATTACTTCTATAGAAACAGTCCCCTGAATAGAAGTATGCTGAAAAGGAGCTTTGATGCTTTGGGAAAGAAAGTTTATCTGCCAACAAGAGTTGGGGGCACACGCTGGGTTGGGCATCTTCTGAGAGCACTGTCCAATTTCCAGAATGGATATCCTGCAATTTTGCAGCACTTGCAACAGGTTATTTGCTTTTTTCCTTGAAAACCTTAATGTTTTTAATGCGCTCTTATGTATTTTATGTCGTGCACTTATTTAAAAACTGTTTTGGCCTCTACATCAATTTATTTTTTAACTCTTTCCTTTATAGATGACCAGTACTACTAGTTCCCAGAACAAGACAGCTCAGGCAAAGGCAAAGTGTTTTCTGAAACTGATGACGTCCAAGAGTATTGTTTTGTTTGTGTATCATCTGCTGGATGTGTGTGGTCCTCTTAAGGAGATGTCTCTTCTCTTCCAGCAGCAGGACTCCTGCGTAGCAGAAATCCATCGCACATTGAAATCTACTGTAGCAGTTATACAGAAACGCAAGTCAAGGTTACTAAATTTACACCTCCGTGTTTACAACATATAATGGTTGTTCTCATTTCTGATTTGCTGGAATTAGTTATGTTGAATGACAATAAGGTACGAGGAATATTTTTGCTTTTACAGTGATGGAAAATACCTGAGGATGGTTACAAGCAACACTACTACATATGCCCAATTGAAAGGAACTGATGCAGAGTTCAAATCAGCACGCTGCAAACTTACCGATAGCCTTGTGACAGCACTAACAACAAGATTCAGCAACACAAGTGAAGGAGTAATCCGCGCTTCTAGAGTGGTGAAGTTTTGCACCTGGCCAATTGAGGTTTCTGAACGGCAAGGTGACAGAGTTATGATGTTTTATTTTCACTTACATGTACTTAACCTAAAATTATTTGATAAATTTTCACTTATTTTAACGGACAATTCTGGTTTAGATTTGTATCGAACTTGGTTTCCTCTTTCATTTTCAGCATTTGGGGATGATGACATCAGGACTGTTGTGGATCATTACCAGCAAGTTCTTCAGACAACTGGAATAGATGCTGCCCTTGCGGAATCTGAGTGGACTGCGTTGAAGACGACACTATATGACGAGATGTAAGGATTAGAAAGAAATGTCATACGTAAATTGTTAATTTATTGGAGCTTAACGAGATAACATGTCTTACAAATGATTATTCTTAATCTTAAAAGTATTAATAAATATCCCATTTTGCTAAATAGGAAACCTGAGGAAATTAAGTGCTTGACTTGGGAAAAAGTCAACCGCCAGTATGGTAGAGGCCACACAAATATCCTGTCAGTGATTGATCTGTTGTTGACTCTCCCAGCCTCGAGTGCCGAAGTGGAGCGTGGTTTTAGCCAGCTGAAGTTACTGAAGACAGACATGAGGTCGAAACTTAAAGAGAGTCATCTCAATGATTTGATGTCAATCAAGCTACTGAGTGTCCCTGTACCAGAGTTTGATCCTGCTGAAGCGATTCAACTGTGGAATACGTCTGGAAGAAGTCAAGCCAGAAAGCCCTATTTCAAGGAAACTAATAAGCCTGGAGGTAAGACTTCAGGAGCTGTTCATGCTCAGGCAGTGAATAGTCGTCCCCATGTGCAAGCAGTGCCTGTTGTCACTGAACAGACAGCTGTAGAGTTGGCTGATGGGGATGTTAGTGGTGCAGAGGCTGTGGAAGTGGAGTCAGCCAGCAAAGATGATGGCAGTGAAGCAAGGCCTGTAGAGCCACTTAGCCGAGGTGATAGCTGTGAGGAATCTGAGGAGAATGTAGGAGCTGAAGAGAATGAAAACAGGGATGTGGTTGATACTGCTTGTGATTCAGATGGCTATGACAGTGGAGTTGACAATCATGCAAGTGATTTCGACAGCGACGTTGAGGAAAGACAAGTTGAAAGTTTAATCAATAAATACTCGTGAATTGTAGATTTCAATGCAGTTACGTACACGTGAAAACAATAAAAAGGTAAACTTTCCATTTACTTGTTGTACAGTCGCCATTCTTCACTTTTCAACGGGCAAGTTGAATTTTGCCAGGGCAAGTATGTCATCTTGCATACTTGCCCGGCTGACGACCTGGAGAAAAAACGAATATGGATCCCTGGTAACAAATAGATTCCATGTTGCCATGCATCTGTTCAGTAATAGATCACAGATGACGTCAAGACGTGGTAAGAACAAAAAAGTGGCACATGAGCCATTAGGCGAGTGTGTCAGGTGTCAGTCATGTTCTTACCACATTTTGACATCTTCTGTGATCTATTACTGAACAGATGCACGGCAACATGGAATCTATTTGTTATATATAATAAAGAGACAAAGTTGCCAATGATGACGTCATCTGTGCATCTGTCCTCTAATAGATCATAGCTAAGAACCAATAAAAATGCATGTAGAATCAGCATATTAAATAATACATGATACATAGCAACACTGGAAAATCCTGAAAAATCCTAGCCATTGAAAACAAATGAATATAACATTTGTAATGCTGATAAAGAGATTCAAATCTCTTCTTTCAGTCGCAAATTTCCCTTGTAACAACTCAGCTGATGTCAAAGTTTAAAGTGTCTCAGTCCCACCCTGTTACAGCACCAAAGTACAAACATACCTCCTTATGTTCTGTAATGTTAGTTTTATTTTCTCAGTTTAGTTTTACTTAAGAATTATATCTAGCTTTAATCCATTAGCTTGCAAAAACAGGTGTTTCATTATGAAACTAATACATTTGTTTATTTATTCCCTTGGAAAGAACTTAGTGAATTTCATATTTCATTACATTACACAATTTCATTTCATTTTATTACATTAAAAATAATAATAATTATTATTATTATTAATTATTAAAAATAATGATCATTAATAATTTCTAACAATAATTAATAATACTACTAATAATAATAATTATTATTATTATTATTATTATTATTTAATTAATGTAATGAAATGAAATTTGCAAAGAAATCTACAGTATTGCCAAGCGAAATCTGGGCCTTTGAAATCAACAGACCATTTCTGATAAAAATGATCTCGACAGTTACTAGCATAGATGTATTTATGGGAATATACAAAAATTATTAATATATTTCTCTCAGTGTAATTTTAATGCTATGTTCACCACGCTACCTGCTGAATATAACATTTCAAGCTAAGTTACTTTTTTTGTGTGTTGTTTGTAAAGTTTTGGCTCGTTCTCTTTTTTACTTTTTGACGTCCACATCTCAAAATTATACTAAAACAATTATTCACCTTAGGCTCGGTAAATATTGGCGAATACTTACCTCGCCTTCAGCCATAGTGAACAGGTGGCAGCTATAGAGAATCTCCAGTTAATAATTATAATAATAATAATTTAAAATATTTATACAGGGTAACCACTTCAGTTATGAAACTGCTATCAGTGTGGACCCTGTGAAATAACAAATAAATTAATAAGAACATAACAGTCGTGCAGTCTTGAGTAACATTTTGCTACTCTACTAGAGTTAGGACGTTTTCTGACCCACGCTAAATGGTTTTAGCCACATACTCTCAAGCTGAAGTGTTTTCTGTCCACCGTGTCAGAGCTGGCAAGGCACACGCACCCAGAGGGAAAATTTAATTCATTTGATGACTACAAAAAAGCTTATTCACTGGTGTGGATTTTTAAATATTTTATAAGAATTCTTACTGTTAATACATGGTGTGGTCACAGGAGTATACATACCATTCCAAGGAAACGATGATCTGACTGTATTTGACATCAGGTTT
This sequence comes from Siderastrea siderea, assembly GCA_964030785.1. Taxonomy (NCBI): domain Eukaryota; kingdom Metazoa; phylum Cnidaria; class Anthozoa; order Scleractinia; family Rhizangiidae; genus Siderastrea; species Siderastrea siderea. The sequence continues at coordinate 13,278,361 of OZ034970.1, forward strand.
GAACTTGCTTTTAGCGTCTTCAAACAGTCTTCTATTTGTCTGACATTTTGTTTCCCATGACCAGAAACATTCATGGCACTAATGAGATCCTCGCAAAAGTTCAAAACAACAGAAGTCTCTATATGATCTCCTACCACTCCATCCTCAACTTGAAAATTTGGAATTAAATGAGGCTTATAAACAAGTAGGCAACATTCACTTGAAATATTAGAGGAAATATTATCGTTTTCTATCAGCCGAAATCCTGCTGCATACAAACACTTGCACTGGTGAGTCCACGTATGCTTGTTTCCAGTAGCCAACGATGACTGAGGCTTTTTGGTAACAATGCTGAAGATTTCATGACAACTCTGATAACCACTTTGCCTGGCATACTGTAACAATGAAAGTAAAATTAACATTAGAGTCTAATGTCATTTGATAATTTTGTCATATTCAAGTGCGTATTTAAAAAGTTGTTCAAGTTTTATATGTACCTCTCCACTTTAAACTGGGAAGGGGGAGGGAGGGGTAGGGAAAGAGGCCAGGCAATGCTGGTCATTTGACTTTTGTGAAGGATTTCTTTTCAGATGCCCCACTCGGGATAAAAAGTATTGGTCAGATCAGGTCAAATTCTCCTGTTCTTCCCTTTCAAGCACTTACAATGTAACATGTGGGCATTCGACACTACACAGCTGAGTTGGGTGCATTCTCAAATGACATAATTTTTACAATTCTTCTCTCAAAAAGGGCAGGAAGGGGTTTAATTTGTGTTGCATATACCTTATTACAGGAAATTATTGCAGCTCCATAAAAATGATGCTAATTTAAAAATTTTGCATGAAAGTGGCCTTTGTGGCTTTTAAAATGCAGTATTTTCCATGGAAATTTAGGAGTGAAAGGATTAATGTTTATAAATTTGACATTCAAATGCCCAAGGATGGGGAAGGGAAGACAAATCTGCCCAGTCACCTCCAACCCCCCATGGCTTAACATTGAAAAGTGCATCAGGGATTTTAGTTTACAAATAACTATTGCTGCAGTTGTTCTGTTATCCTTTGGGTAGAACTTTATCTACAAGTATGACATCATAGATTTTACTGGAATGCATTCAAAAATGTTGATGAAGATTGTATGAAACAGCAAAAACTATGTTAACATTAAGGAAGATAAGGGGAGTTTCCAACAGCCTCCACTGCCTAAATGTGGGGGAGGGGCAAGGGGATCAAACTTCCTGCTTCCTGTATCCTTCAATCTGAGCCGGTTCCTGCTCATTTTGTTGGCTGCCCGTGCTTGATGGTTTTTTTCTTATTTGCTGAATCAAATATTGTAAATCGAATGTTGTGTAATTTTTGTGCCATGTTTCAATTGCCGCCACCATGAGGATCTCATTTCCCACAATTTCTTTTCCCCGTTCTCTTACACCTCCCGCCCCCTCTTTTCCCCCAGGTTCCACCTCCCTGCCTACCTTCCCCCCCACCCCTGCCCAAGTTAATGCCCCCGACATATAACCCAACCCCACTCGCTTTTACACATAGCATACGTACATGCAGCAAGTTTTGCAAGTGAAAATACAAAAACTGACCTGGTTTAGAACAGAGATGGCCTTTTTCATTAGTTGCAGTAAACAGTCGTTCCCGTCCTGCCCCGGGCCGTTCAAGCACTTTACAAAGCCATAATTTCCACTGGCAAAGTACTGAACAAACAAGCTACATGTAATGGGAGGCGACTTTTCTATGGTTGATGTTTCGTCATGCAAAGCTACAAGAGCAGTTTTCATTTGAATTTTCACGGAATTTTTCTGTTGTAGCACATCTTTGATCCAGTGTGCATCGCTGACATCAACTGCAGTCAGGAATTCCTCCACAGATCGAGGTGGGAACTCTCCTCTCAAGTGCAAGATCCGCATGATGTTTTGAGCTAAATGCCCGGCTGGTAAGTGGCTCTGTTGCTGCAGATATTAGATAAGTGGCCAGTACAGGTAGTAAAATTCTACATTGGGAAATAATTGATTAAATTGGGTAATTTTATGCAACTGAAAGCGATAAGACAAAGGCAATTGAGTGTATTCGTTCCCAGTCTATCATCGAGTGGTCCGAGAGAACCCATCGAAAAGACCTGGGATCAAATATGTTAAACATGGCGGATAGAGAAGCGCTGAGCTTCTTATCAGTATATAATTCTTAATGTGTTTGTTTCCAACGTATTAATTCTTGCACTTCCATCATATGGTAATTGCTATATTTGAGTGCTGTGAGAGGAATGGAAAGTTTGCTTGTTTACGTCAGCAGCTCTGATTCCGAAGAATCAGAAGAAAGCGACAAGACCTCTCGCATCAGAGAGCTTCAGAACTGCAAGAAACGCAAACTAACTAAAGAAAAAGAACAATGCAAGAACATTGGAGGGGTAAAGAGTGTCACCAGACCAGACGAAAAAAGGCTCAAGCCTTTTCTTCAATCATCAGATGCTAGTGGAATGAAAAACAACTTTTCCGAGTCAAACCAAACTTCAGCTGGTCATGAATTACAAACTTACCAGGTTTCGGGATATAATCGCACTGGTTTACCTTACGATTTTGATGAACCGCATCCGCTGGCTAATTTTAGCTGCAACGAAAAGAAACCTCCAGCGTTTGTTAGTTCAGTAATGCAATGGAGACAAACAAATTCGAGTATTTCATCAGGGACTGGTGTTTTTAAGCCTTACGTACCAAAGAGGGAGAGGGAAAAGTTGGCTCAACAGACTGCATCGTGTGCTTTAACTTCTCTAGGGCGACCTCAGGTAGAACTGAGTAATGCTGATCAGACATCAATAGAAGTAAATCCTGAACCTAACAGAGAAACATCTGGTCAAAAAAATCTAAAGCAAGTATGCAAGCCACCAAAACAGCTGCATTTGAACCTGGAAGGTCATTCTCAGGTTGTGAACTGTGTAAGATGGAACCCCATCAGAACTGACTTGTTGTTGTCTGCATCAATGGATCATTTGGTTTGTGTTTGGGACACTTCAGATATTGGTACATGCAGCAGGAGATTGACATGCCACACTGCAGCTGTGAAGGACTCCAGGTGGAGTCTGTGTGGGTCACAAGTATTGAGTTGTGGATATGACAAAACTGCCAGACTTTTTAACTTGGAAACAGGTAATGATGATTATGCTAAATTAGCAGACCAAATGGCAACAATGTTGCAGGGGAGGGGAGTGGTCCAGAGCACTGATGGAACCTGGAAATGAAAGCCTTTCCCTGCTTAGTCAGCTTACCCTGGTGAAAATCTTTTTAAGATCCTTGAGGATCTTTAAAGATCTGCGCAAGGATCTTTGTGGATCTTGATGAGGTTCTTCAAGGATCTTCATCCATATCCTCAAAGATCTTGAAGGATCTTATAAAATTCTTGCAGGATCCTGCAAGGTCCCTGCAAAGATCCTTGAGGATCCTTGAGGATCTTTAAAGATCCTCAAGGATCCTCAAGGATCTTTAAAGATCCTCAAGGATCCTCAAGGATCTTTAAAGATCCTCAAGGATCCTTAAGGATCTTTAAAGATCCTTGAGGATCCTTGAGGATCTTTAAAGATCCTTAAGGATCCTCAAGGATCTTTGCAGGGACCTTGCAGGATCCTGCAAGAATTTTACAAGATCCTTAAGGATCTTTGCAGGCACCTGAAAGATCTTAGTAGGAACTTGAAGGATCTTAACAGGAACATCGAAGATCTTAGCAGGAACCTGAAGGATCTGAGTAGGAACCTGAAGGATCTTAAGCAGGAACCTGAAGGTTCTTTGTAGGAACCTGGAGGTTCTTTGCAGGAACCTGTCAGGATCATCATAACAGGGACTCGTAAGAGGACCCATGGACCCATGGACTTAGAAAGGATCTGACAGCAGGGCGAAATGATTAAATCACTGCAATCACATCCTGCAAAACAACACTAGTATTTAAATGATTATCAAAAACAATAAACATAATATATAATTCCAAATGTATTTTATTTCTCAGATAAAATTAATTGTTCTCATTTTTTTAAGAAATGTACTTGTCTTACAAGCATCTCATTGATTTAAAATCAATGCAAAATACAGTTACGTTCTGCAAAATGTTAATATCTGACAAGGGTACCTTTTGTCATTTCTTGCTTTTGCAATAAGCCATTTTTTAAGCTTTCATTAAAGTAATATAGGCAATGTTTTCTTCCAGTTTGTCACAGCACATTTAAACACTGGAGACTGCAAAATAACAGCCAATCATCAGACAATGGCTGTCTAAATTTGGTCCATGTCGGGCAATACCCAACTGTAGCTTGACCTTGTCTGCCCTACTTTTTCAAATCATATGATTGTGACTTTTTAAAGAAATTTAAAGATTTCATACTGAAAATGAATTAATTTATGCACTAACACAATTTTGATTGTATGTCTGCTTCTCTTAAATTTTCTTTATGTTGGGACAATTTTCAATTCAAAAAGCTTCAACATAATGCCATATCGAACTTAATTTTTATCCTGTACACCCAGGGTGGTGATTTTGGACATATGTCCTTTCAGGCTTTTAGCCAGGATATAAAAAGTGGGAGTCCATAACTTTTATAAGGCCTGATTTTGTCCCGATAGGAGGGTCTGAGGAGCATGCAAGGTGTTTTTCTGCAGTTTTGAGTGCAGAGGTGTCTAAAAATTTCCAAATTCACTGAAAAAAACCCTCCGTATACAGTAATTCATATTAAATTTCTGCGATAAGTAGCCGTCCATAGGACTCCTGGTCTCCCACCTGGCTAAAAGCCTGCGTCCTTTCAATATACAAATACAAATATGCAGCCTTAAAGGGACCCTAGTCAGCCTGTGCCATTTCCATGCTAGCGAAATTAAGAAAACTGTATGGTGCAGAGAAATCTTACTACATGATTGCTGTAAATTGTATTACTGGAAGTCTGTTTAACTACCCTTAACAGTTTTACAATGTGAGTGATCTCTTTTGTTATAAGTTCGTGTAAAATATAATACCGTATCTCTGGTATGTAAGCAAAAACAAAGGCATTGCTGACTACAGTCCTTTAAGATTAACATTGTTGATTATTACATATGACATGTACAAACTTAACTGTGTTGCAAGTTGCAGAAACAAGTCATACAAAGTATCTCTATTAATTTTCAGGGTTAAGGGCACCCAGGTGCCTCAGTCTGAGGGGACTAACATTAATGTCTTTAGGTAACCACATAATCTTATTTCTTTTATATAAGCTTTATGCTGGGCACCCTGAATCTCCACTTGTTCTCTTTTCCAGTGAGTAATATTTTGTACCACATATTGACTGTTTATAGACAACTAACAGTTGAGAGTTTTAAACTACAAGAATTTATTACTACTGTATTCCTGCCACATGCATTAACAATTACTCATGTTTGTGAATGGCTTTCACTTAGCTTTTTAAACATATTGCTTTGTTGGTGAATGTTTATTTCTAGCCCTTTCGCTTCAATACCTACAAGAAAGCACAAAACAACAATTGTAAGCCTTTAGAAGCTGAAGCTTATTTCATATTTAAATAATAATGACAATAATCGCGCGTACAGTACTAGATGTATTTGTCTCTTCAGCACTCTTCTGCATCACTGATTATCACTCTAGAATCGCATTCATTCTAATCATTCTAAAGCTGCATGCATACATGTATGTTGTTTAACAGATATGAAATTATTCATTTATGTATATTAAAAGAAAAATGAAGTTCTATCTCGAGAGGTCTATCACTATAAATAAATATTGTTAAAGAGCAAAAGAACAGTGTAATCTATCTGATCAACAAAACCGAAACGCTTTGTCTAAGTAATTACTTCCAGAAGCCTTAAGATTCTTTGGCTACTTACATTCTTTCTTAGAGGCAAAAGATCCGGATTTTGTTGCTTTTTGGGCATCACAATCCTGAGGCATTTCGCTGTAAACTGTTCTGTTCGACCGTTGAAAAGAAGTTGAGATTCAGGCGCCTTTCAAAAAGCATTGCATCATGGGATATATCCACTCGTTCCCAGGGCCCAGTAATCCAAGATGGCGGCTCGTGTCTCAGTCTTTCTTCGATTTTCACGAAACAAACTTGGATTTTAACTCCATTTAGCGATCTTAAATAGGCTGGAAAGTATTCATGATTCATTTAAAGAAGTGCAGGGTGATTCCAAGCAATTTTACTCTCACACAATCGGGAAATTATCGACTTTATATTGCGAGAAAGATGAGGTAATTTATTCAGACCTATTCAAGCTCCATGAGAATTTCGAAGTCACGTCTATCTCTGTGTAAGAAAGTCTACTTAAATTAAATATAAAATAAAGTCACATACGTGGAATGCAACTGTAATCTCCGCTTCATTCAGCATTGCAAGAGGTAAAATTACTGCTTGCGAAGTGTATTGCTTTTATAAGAAAAATTAACTGAATAAGCAAGAGTCAGTGATAGATGCATATCCGAGCTTCTCACATACTGTTGGTTTGTTTCTATATCTATAAAGATCAAACTCAAACTACAAGAAAATCAAATAACATTTTGTTTTTGTCTTATGATTCTTGTAAAAGGTCCTCATTAAATCCTTGAGGATTCTTGAAGATCCTGAAAAAGATCTTTGAAGGATCATTTAAAAAAGGATCCTTCTAAAAACCTTGGAAGGTCCTTGTAAAATCCTTAAGGATCCTTTAGAAGATCTTTGAAGTATCTTGTATAGGATCCTCTTAAGTTCCTTTAAAGATCCTTATTAAATCCTTGAGGATCTTTAAAGATCCTGACAAAGATCATTAAAAGGATCCTTCTAAGAACCTTGAAAGATCCTTGTCAAATCCTTGAGGATCCTAAGAAGGATCTTTGAAGGATCCTTAATAGGATCCTCTTAAGTTCTTTTAAAGGTCCTCATTAAATCCTTAAGGATCCTTAAAGATCTTGATGAAGATCATTTAAAGGATCCTTTCAAGAACTTATTAAGATCCTTCTAAGATCCTTGAGGATTATATAAAGGATCCTGACAAAGAACTTTGTAAGATCCTTGGAAAGATCTTAATAAGAACCTTGTAAGATCCTCATTAAATCTTTGAGGATCCTTAAGAAAGATCTGTCAAAGGATCCTTCAAAGGATCCTTTAAAGATCCTATTAAAATCTTGGAGGATCCTAAAGGATCCTTGCAAAGATCTTTGAATGGATTTTTGTCAGGAACCTTATAAGATCTTTACAAGATCCTCATAAAATCCTGTAGGATCCTTAAAAGATCCTTGTGTGTGAGGATCTTTACAGGACCTTTGCAGATCTTTAAAGATCTTTGAAGATCCTTGAGGATCTTCAAAAGATTTTCACCAGGGTAAGACTGGTATCTATCACATGATAGAGTCCCAGTGCTTCAATATTTCCTGAATAGCCAAATCCTTTAGGACACTTTAAAGATTATTACTAGTGTATAATCACAACCAGATCAAAGTAAAGAAAATTGTCTCTTAAAGTTGGAATAAATTATCCAATTGTCACACACTTTACCGTGGCTGGTGTGATGGTTCTGTGCAGTCTAGTGATTCAGACTTGCAGCCAGTGGCGCTGCAATGTAAACCTTGTCACTGAAAAGATATTTTGCTCCAAATCCTCTCGCCACCCAGTTGTACAATAGCCAGAGGCAAATTGCTGGGAAAAACCAGAACACTACTGGGGAACCTTGTGATAGATTATCTCACCATCCAGGGGAAAGCATGTATACACCTGGGCACTGTTCTACAAAAGCAGTCTGGAACTCGCAACTAGGAACCAAGGATTTTTCTTGTCCTCTTTCATGGAACTTTGGCTGAAGGTAGATCAATTTCTCCCCCCTCCCCTGTCCCATGGCACAGAATATTGTACAAGACCACATGTGAACATTACTTCCTTACTTCATTACTTTCATTACTTTTACAATGCTACACTTTTTAAACACTTCTTTCTGGAGAAAAATCACGTTTTGTTTTTATCTTTCAGGTCAGGAAATAAAAAAATTTCCACACAAGAACTATGTCACCTGTGTCCAGTTTCACCCCACAGACCCAGCCCTTTTTCTTGCTGGGACATTTAAATCTGCCATCCTGTGCTGGGACGCAAGAACTGGAAATGTTAGTATAGGCATATTACATGTACTGCAACAAAGTACTAACACTAGAAACAGCAGGAACTACAGCTCTGTAAATGAGTGGAAAGGGTGGAGCAGGCACAGATGTTCCTGCTGTTCTCTATACATTTGTATGGAAGTACTAAGGAGAAGTTGTCTAAATATCAAGACATCTCATCCTTGGTGATTGTTTCCTTTATTTTCATCACTTGAATGTTTGAACAAGCACTGATCACGTAAGGAGAAATTTCATTTTCATCACGGTTAGGCCTTAAAGGGTTAATGGCTACAGCTCCTGTTGGTAACAGTCCTCTTCACTTAGCCTTTTTTTCTCTCCAAGCTTTTGAGGCTCGTGGCATGGGCTTTTTCCCAGACAGAAGTAGATCCATAGATTCTTTTAAAGAAGAATTTTGTAATCTACAATAAAAGACTTACAACCGTTGTCTCCCATGCAGATCACGTCAACATACTCTGCCTTTTTTGGCCAAGTGCAAGACCTTGCATTTCTTCCTGGAGGCGATGAGTTTATTTCTGCTGCTGAGGTGATCAAAAGAAATTCCACAGACAAAGGAATCATGGCGTGGGATTTCAGATCGACAGCAGTGTTATCCAATCAAATCTATCAGGTATAAAGAGCTCGTTTATCTTGTGAGAACTTTAACTGTGGATTGCTAGATCACCATGAGCCTGAGAAAACAGAGTCTGTACTTCTTGCCATTATTACATTCTGCACACTTCCTTTATAACACTTCAGGACTATTTTGTAAAGTATGCAAATTTTGGTAGAATTCACCATTATATTTCAATTCTTTTTTTTAAATAGAAAAGTTCAGCATGTAGTTTGGATCCTTTAGAGGGAATATGGTTTTCTAAAAAAGAAAGAACACAACAATTATGGAAATTTTGTACGATATTTAACTTTAATTGTAACTTCAAGCAACGACACTAATGAAGTTGTTTGTCAATATAATTTTGGATATTTTGTATTAAAAAATCAGTTCTTTGGAGAAGTTTCTACCACATACCAGTACATAACAAAGTAGAAGTAAAACTGTAGTTTAGGTCTAGGTGGCCCATACAACAGGTGCTTAATAATAATAATAATAATAATAATAATAATAGTAAGCTTAACCAAGTTTCTGTAGCACAAAGCAACTGGGAATATCACTACCCCCTTCCCAGATAAGATTCCAGTCTTTTGCAGAGTTACCCGTGGGTTTAATTTTTTTATCACTACCCATTTATATACTAATTAAGCAATAGAGTTCTTCCGTTGAAGGCACTATCGTGTGATAAGTTGTGATAGGAAATTTTAAGTTCACAACAAATATTAGCCTGAGAATGTAGTTCAAGGGCTTATATGAAGTTTGAACATCAAGTTTCTGAGAACCTATCACACATAGAGCCTGAGACAGAAGGACTCTATTGTTTTCATTGTACATTGCTAAATTTTGAGTGAAAATTGCCAAAAATGGGCACTATGCACTGATAGGCACCTGCTGAGGAGAGACACGATCACTTTTCTTAAGTTTAAGGAAAGATGGAATGTTCAATCACGAGCGTGGGACAAAGAAAAAATCTGAGTCCCTGACAGGAATCGAACCCACGACCTTCCCTACACCGGTTTCTTGCCTAAGGAAACAGCACAACAAAGCAGAAATCAATGCAGCCTTGAATCACTGAACCCCTGGGGTGAGTAGCATAAAATCTAACGCTGGGTGTAACTGCTAATGTCAGACGTTAACAACAGTGACTTTGACTTGAGTGAACGTCTGATGTTAGAAGTTACACTGGAAGCTAAGTTTTATACAACTCGCCCCTGTTCTCCTGTTCAAAAGTTGCCAACCATAACAGCTCTACATTTCCAGTACACAGAGGGACAAAGAAACCTCTACTCACAGGGTAGCTTGTTTCTCAACTCCTGCTATTTGTTTTTATGCCCATGTGCCTCACTGCAATCTTGTTGCTATACTCAGGAGGCTTTCACCTGTACTTCCCTGAAAGTCCACCCTCATGAGTCACATTTTGTGGCCCAGTCAAATGGAGACTACATGGCTTTGTTCTCGACTAGGAAACCATACAAGTTGAACAAGTTCAAAAGATATGAAGGGCATAAGGTATTAATGACATCGTGTGCTATACATTTTATCCGTTTTGTCCCTGTAATGGCTAAAGTCTATAACATTACCATAATCCAAAAACAAATTTTAATCATAATAGCTTTCATTTGAATGGTCACACTTAAGGACTTAAAAGTTAGATCCACCTTGTACAGCATAATAAACAGCACCTCCACGGTAAAGTACTGCTCAGTAGCTTTTATTTGAATGGTCACACTTTAGGATTTCATCCACAAATGCAAAAGTTAGAACCACCTTGCACAGCATGTAATACATAATTAGCAACAGAAAAGTAGTGCTTATTATATAGCTGTCAGTTAAATGGTTGCCCACATTTTAGGTTTTTTTTCTATAGGTTGAAAAGTTAGAACCATTGTGTAATATTCATTGTAAAACTGGCAAAATGGTAGTAGAAACTACTGAAAGATGTCTTACAAACCAAAAAATGTTGTCATTAAAAAGCAAAATAAACAGCACCTTGACAAAGAACTGCAAAAAATCCTTCACCATTAAGCATTTTGTCCATAGACTCAAAAGTAAACACCACACTTTGAATATATCACAAGATTTGAATGTGGCAGTGAATATAAAATGACCTCTGAGGTGCCTCACAAAATACAAATGAAGTATCTCTGTTTCTGCTCCTCTTTTAAACAGGTGTCTGGTTACCATATTGGATGTGATTTTAGTCCTGATGGATCAATAGTATGCTCAGGTTCAGCAGATGGACAAGCTTATTTTTACGATTATCACACTTCTCGTGTGATAAGGACACTGCAAGCTCACTCTATGCCATGTATGGATGTAGCTTTCCACCCCACGCTACCCCACTGTGTGGCTACTTGTGGGTGGAGTGGACAGGTTCAAGTCTGGAATTAATATTTGATAATTTACAGTGCAACTTCACATTATACCCACCCCTAGCATTAACTCTTTTACTCCCAGTAGTGCCTAAAATCAAAATTCAAGACAAATCCCAAATTTCATTCTGTAAAATACTTAGATATAAGTAGTACTTTGCAAAAGTACTGCTGACAAGGTTTCATTGGCCGTGTTTTCATGATGCTGTTTGTCTCGCTTAACATTCCCGAAGGTGTTTTGTTTACTGACTTAGTTAATTAATTAAGCAACTTAAAATTCATAGGTGTTGTCACGGGTAAGTAAGCTGATAGTTCAGGTATTACTAAGTAATTTGAAGCGTGCGAATAAAAACAACAAGAATATGACGGGAAATGCAGACGAAGCTCGCATGTTTGTCTTTCTTCTTTTCATCAGTGGGTTTTATGCGCTTGGTTTTCATCCGACAGAGGGACCAATTTTAACAAAGTCTGAGTTTGCTCACAATTAGAGGCCGGAGGAGAAGAACAGAAGCCTACTTTTTTTTTCAATTACAGAGGAAATGTCATAAACAGAAAATCGCTTGGGTTATTGAACGGCCATAATTCTGGTTCGAGCACACGGTTCTACACCAGTACGAAAATAAAGAAGAAATGCTTCTGTTGAATGGATAAGACCTTTTGCCGGTCCGATTTCGTTTGTCGAAAGATTTTGCAGGAAGCACAAACATATATTAAATGCGTGTTACTTTTCCAATTTGACAGCCTTGTCAAATGAGTGATCGCAAGTGACCGCAAGTGACTCCTTATTGGTGGAAATTAATTACCGACTCGCTTAAGCTACCTGGTTTGGTGGCTTAAATTTAATGAGAATTCTATTGAAGTATGCCGACTCACTTAACTTTAAGTGAGTCAGAAAAGTTACTGTTTTCACGAGATTTCCGGTAGTAACTCGCTTAGCGACCTGAAAAAGAGCTCGTGAAAACACAGCCATTGGAATGGTCACACCATTGGATTTCGTCCATAGACTCAAAAGTTAGAACTACATTACATGTCTCCATTATGGACTCTGGGAGTGAAAGAGTTGAGGCACCTTATTATTAGCCAGACCAGCCCTAATCTAGTAATAGCATTTTTTCCCTGTTCTTTCACATTGTTTATTTTCTTAGTCAGTTAATTACCCCAAACTTCCCGTGTTTACTTGGCCAACAAATAGTCGTTGGAAACTTCTGGTTCCAGTCATGATGTCACGTATTTGGGATGTCAGGAATTTAAAGTAATGAAAGGTACATGTATCAGAACAAAATCATTACATCTTTCTCTAACATTCTTGTTACAAAGTACATGTATATATTCCCCATAGACTGTCCATTTATATATAGCTTCATGGTAACCATACATGTGTTATGTAAAATGCATGCGCAACAAAGTTAAGCTTCTCAAATGAGCTCTTAGTGACATCAATACATTTTTCACCCTGTTGGGATCATTTTCAGTTGTTTTTTTGTGTAGAGACACCTTTAATCTCCTCACTCTGTAAATACGGCCAGATTATTGTTGCTCATTGGCTCCTGGATGAACAGGGGTCTGCTTTACATATAACCCTTTTAATATCAGCATGCATGTTCTCCTCACTGTACTCCATGTTTCTTATGGTACTAGTTGGGAGAATTTGGTTGTACTCAAGAAGTTTCATCTTTGGTGATTATTTTCTTTATTCTCTTGACCTGTACATTTAATCATATAGTGATATCATGAGGAGACATTAAATGCTCATCACTACGGGGGCTTGAAAGTTTAAGTGTGTAACAGGAAAAACAGATTGGAAACAGCTATTAGTGCCGATCAATGATCTTATCACGCTAGATAAAGTTGAACCTCTACAAATTGAGTTCCTTCTGTAGGCAGTCACCACTCCTACACTGTAAGTGAACACTCAGTCATGGACTCAGCTTAAAGAGACACTGACTTAACATTTTACTTTCCATTGTCAGATAGCTCTCCTTGGTTACTTAATAAGTACACTCCCATTGCAGTTTGCTCTATTAGTGGGATTGAACACTGTGTGCAGGACACTAGAATGTGTTCTCAAGGGTGTCCCCTTCTCGGAGTTTTGACCACAACAAATATTTAATAACTGGTGAGGAAGTTATGGGAATGGGACATTTGAGAACTGCCGTGTTATATTTTTGTGTGGTAAGAAGGCTCTGGTTTTATTCCTGAGACACTTACACATCTAGGAACCAAGCCTTGGTGGTAAAGTGAGGGGAGCTTACCCCTTTGGCAGGGGGAATAATATTATTTTACTCAAAAAGTAGTATTTATTGTTTTGTTTTTTTTATATATTTTCATTTATTAGATATTTATTGTATAGTTTTAAAAAATATTATTTTATCATGTTGGTTACCCAAGAGGAGGATCATTGCTCATTAAACACATTGTTACATTTTGGTGTGTAATTCATGCATAATTTTAAAAAATAGGGGCAGTAGCAGCTCTTACAAGGTCTTCTCTGACTTGCTGAGAAAACGATAGAACAAACAACAAAACAATGGACCGTAGCCCTGAAAACAATAGAGCTGCGTGATACCAAGGTCCAATAAAATTAGAGGTTGTTAAGAGCTGCGTGGTATCCGAAAAAATATTGTTTCAGGAGTTTCAATATCTTTTGAATTTTTAAAGGGTCAAAACTAATCAAAGTAGATGGCTATCGGGGCAATTTAAGTCAAAATTTAAGGTAAGTATGTAGCTGTATGAGTTCAAATACACATGACAGCACTGCCAGTAGCCATTCTCTAATAATACCACTGCTAAATTTATTGAGATTGTCACGGTGACGCATCAGTAATTGGAAGCTCCTCACTCACAAAATGCTAATTTCTGTGCAAGTTGATTTTGATGGTTATGACCATGTACAAAGTACACTTCTTCCCATAGAAGCAACACAAAGTGTCAGCACCTCTGGCAGGTGAGCCCACATGCATGTGATCTCATCTGGTCAGTGATCACCCACCACTCTTGAAGCCCATGTCAAAAATTTGTGTAAGCTGCACAAAGTGTCCCCACTCGTGAATTGATTTTTCTTTTTTACACACTCACACCTACAGGCTCATGTGTATACTGAAAAATCAAGCCACCCATGGGATATTTCACAGTGAACCACTCAAAAATGTTGCATAACTAGTAGATATTACATAATTATCAGTTTTGTTTTGTTTTTTTACATGATGTCTTGTGCCTTGCAACTGAAATAATAATTATTATGCATGTTCTTTCTTTGGGCATTTATCACCCTCAAATAAATCTGAAACCACAAAAACCCAGCTAGTGATGTTCTGTAGCTAATTATAACGGACAGCTTCTGTTCTCTATTCTTTTTATATTTAATAACTATGTTATTAAGTTTATGTAAAGCTTCTTCACTTTTCAGCTTCACTCAGTTCTGATTGGGAACTTGTTGATGCAGAGGATGCACTCTTTGTTCTCCAAAGTTTTCTGCTCCATGCAGGATGGTTGAGAGGTCTTGACTCTGGTTTCAGGTCAAGTTCTATTTTCAGCTTCTCCTTTAGATCCGATGGCAACTATGGATTTAACAAAATAGTTTGAGCCACTTACATTCATTAAAGACAGACATGCACACTTATTTTAGTGGGTGATAAACAGTCAACTCTGGCCTTGAAGACAGCTCACTATCTAAACAATAGAGTTTTTCTGTCAAAGGCAATATCGTGTGATAGGTTGCCTGAGAAAATTTGATGTTCACAACAAATGTTAGCCCAAGAACGTAGTTCGAGGGCTAATATGATGTTTGAACATCAAACTTCCGAGTGAACCTATCACACATAGGGCCTGAGACAGAAGGACTAGTGTTGTTGTTTTTATTGTATAACGCTAAATTGTGAGCGAAAATTGCCAAAAACGGGCACTATATTGCACTGATAGGCACCCACTGAGGAGAGACACTTGTGTCGCATGATCAACTTTGGCCAAAGGGAGCACTCCAAAATTTAGCATTGTACTATAATAGGTTATAATGGGCAGGAACTGAAGTCCCTGTAAAGACAAAATACTGAAAATAACTCATGCTAGTATGGACTGTCATTGTCATGGACACCAAAGAGTTTGGTGTAGAACCATTGTTTGGGCAAAAGTAGTAGTTCTAAAAGGAGTTGTTTCTCTGCAAGAGACTGGGAACCTTGAAAAGGTATCAGAGCTGTCAATAAGGCCAGGAACTGGGTTTCCTCTTTCCGTTTCCGTAGGTACTTATAATTATTATAATTTGTGCAGTTCCAGGAAATATCCATACTCCTCCCACAGAAGGTTTTTGTTTTGCACACCCTCCCCCCAAGAAATTCCAGTTTATCTTCATACGTTGCTTTTAAAATTTTGGCTTTTAAGATCCCCCTCCCCCTAGGAATTTCTTATAACCTTCCATGGGGGTGGGTTTGGATTTTTTGTAGAACTACACATTAGTGACAACAGTTCTTCAGCCATAGCTAGGAAGTCTCATTATGGCATTCTGTGATACATCCTTCAATGTTACAAAATGTAATCTTACCGTTTCTACTTTCTGAGACACAAATTTTTTGTCAAGTGACTGATTGCACTTCAAAAGTTGAACTACCAGGGCACAATCCTTTTTGTTTTGGATCTAAAATCAAAAGTCAACAGTTTCTGTAGCACAGAGAGACGGACTATGTAGAAGATTATTGCTACAATGCCTTGACTCCCCTTAAATAAGTGATAGATATTGCAGTGGGGGATCCAGTTCCTTCTGTAAGGTAGGGGCCCGGAGTGAAAAAGCGGAACACACAGTGAATATATTTCAGAAATATTTAAAAAAGGTGGGTCTTCAGGCCATAACACTTTCTTTGGCAGACAGGTCAGAGGACGGGTCTGATCCCTACATCTGCCATTGACCTACATACCCATTAAGACATGCACTGAGTTTTGGGAATTGAGGGGTAAATCCACACAAGCATTGGGACACTGCACCTTCAGTCAGACATTCAAGAAATTCTAAGTAACTTTTTCTCATCTGGTCTTGAGGCCCAGTTGGTAAATTGCAAGGCATTCTGTTCCAGGGTTGATCAGTTCAAATGCCACTCAGAAGGCAGCATTCATTCACTTGCACCCAACCTACCCTTCCCCCCCCCCCCCCATCTTAACACCCTCCTCCAAGACTATGGCTTTTCATCTGGTCATGTTCTGGAATGATATATAGCACTCAAATGTTCTGTTAATATTACCGGTATGTCCAGAACTAAATAAGTGCCACAATTTTTGCACGTAGCCTGTTCCAGGCGTTCAGATAGTGGAGCGCGAGCGAAAAATAAAGCGAGCGAAAGAGCGGGAAAAAAACGAGGGGAGACTGGGGGAGAGGACGAGGGAACGCCTGTGAAATTTTCTCAAAGGAAGCCGTTCCGGTATACCAGAATCTGGTATACCCTCTGATTGGCCAAATTTGACACCTCCTGTCAACAGCAGAGGGTTGTTGACGCAGACAAGAAATGCGATATGGCGTGCACGTGCGAAGGTCATCCTCCATCGAGTCATGCACAGTTAAATATCTGTTTACGGCAAGCGCTTAACTATTTAACAAATGTGGATACTTTGCAAATGGAATAAAAAGATTGTCTTCAAAACGTGTTTCTGGGAAGAGGTCTCATCACCATTCTTCCAACACGATTGGAAATAGCTCGATCTTTCAACTATTTCCAAGGTTAATCAACGCATTGCAAAGAAACGCTGTTTCTAACATAATTGTGGTCACTCCGCTTGTCGTAATCATGAAAGACCAAGTAGAACAGCTTCAAAGCATTGGAATTAGAGCGCTGGCTATCGAAGTAGACGAAGAAGAAGCAGGAGAAATGGATCGGCTAGATTATTTATGAAAGTCATGAAAGCCTGCTGTCGAAGGAGTGGAGGAAAGAACAACAACAAACATATCGTAGCCATCGCAATCGATGAAGACGACGAAGTTCATTCCGTCACAGCGTGAAAAGCTTTCTATTCATCAATTTGAAAAACCGATGTGTACATAAAGTCGTCTGTGATTCTCGTTACCTTTATTGGTCCAGTAGTGGAGATGACATTTGTCTTTCCGTATCGCAGAAAATTTTGCAATGTCCATTCGGCATGTCAGATTTCTTAAAGCATCACCAGTACTTTTCCCAACGCTTCAAACTCGGGAGAAACCTATTTCGGTGAGCATAATTACATAACCTTCTTGTTTACTTTGACCTGACCTTGGGTTCATGTTTCTCTGCCGCTGTTGGCGGTCTAAAGTGGGCGGCATGGGCTTTTTAAAATTAATTTCACAGGCATTCCCTCGTCCTCTCCCCCAGTCTCCCCTTGTTTTTTCCCGCTCTTTCGCTCGCTTTAGTTTTCGCTCGCGCTCCACTATCTGAACGCCTGGAACAGGCTATTTGCACGTTCAGCACAAAATTGTATATTAGTTCTTTTCTTAAGATGGTCAAGTCAGGTTACTGTGGCTGCGCAAATGTATTAGAATGTATGACTCACACATTCTCTCTCTAACTTGTTCATTTTCTCCACAAAGTCCATCAGCTGCTCTGACATGGCCCCCACTGTCTCTTCATAGCGGGACTTTTCTGACTGCATTTCACCAGCCTGTCAAATAATTAAAGATAAATCGATTTATACCAGAGTGTTAATTGACACAATTGGGTAAAATTGCATCTTCAAGCTACTGCAGCTCAGGTGCTAGTCAATCTGGTAGCTGTAGCAAGTGTCAGCTAGAAAAATTGCTACATCCTACTGTTGTCTTTCAATTATTACTCCCTTCCCCCACCCAGTATTTAAACCCTTTCACTCCCAGAGTCAATTATGGAAACTTCTTACCAGGTAGTTTTAACTTTTGAGTCTGTGAATGAAATCCTACAGTGTGACCATTAAAATGAAACCTCTTCAGCAGAACTTTCACTAGGTACTATTAATATTAATCAATATTATCAATATTTTGCAAAATGAAATTTGGTATTTTTCTTGACTTTGGGTTTTGGACTCTCTTGGGAGTTAAAGGGTTTAAATGTCAGCGAGCTAATTTACCAGTTGAAGAATTCTGTTCTCCAGCTCTTGATTCTTCTTCACCACCTCATCATAATCTCCTTTGAGCCTACAATTCAATACAATTGAGACTGTTAACTATATAAAGGTGTTTATTCTAGCTCTGAAAAAAAAATTTTTTTACGTATTTTTCTCACAAATATCTAATGCATCCCTAATGCTAATTTTTCAAGCAAAACTTTGATACCTTTGCTAGCTGTTGACAGGCTCTGAAATTAATTTTTTTTCTCAAGGCAGATTCTGTTCCTAGGTCCAAAATTTTGGAGTAAATTTGGTCTGACTAACAAGGAGCAGAAAATTTATTTATCATGAAAATGGGCCAAAAGTTGAAGGAGGAAATTTGCTCCTAAGTTATTTTTTTAGGAGCAAATGTCCTCCAACCAGTCGCAAATTGCACATTTGCAACTGTAAACTTCGAGTCCTGGCTGGGCATGTTGAGATTTAACTAAGCTCACAAGTTAATTCTTATTACAAACTATGCCAAGATCTTAAGTAGTGAGAGTCAAAGACAACATATCAGCAAGGATCTTGGTAAGTCTCAAGCCAAGGTTACAGAAAAATAATTGGATAAGGGTTTGTTGATACATCATTTATTTTACCTTTTGATGTGTTCTTGGAATGATTCAGAATCAGATTCCTTGCCCTGTTCTACCGGCATGTCATTTTCATTCTTCTCTTCTGGTGATGTTTGTGATACCTCATCTTTCTCACCGCTACTACACACCATAATGTTTTCCAGCTTTTGTATTTTGTCTCTCAGTTCTTGATTTTCCAATCTGGATGTTTGAATTCAGACAAATCAAACCCAGGGTTGTCCACAATTTTTCAAGTAGCTGGCAAAAATTTCTAAGTAGCCATGAGATAGTGATTATTGAGTGCCGAAGGCGATCCCTTCTAGGGGGGTCTGGGGGTATGCCCCCCAAGGAAATGTTTACATTTTAAGTCCCCCTAAAAGGAATTTCCTTGATTCTGAGCACAAATTTCCAATAATGTCAGTTCCAAAAGTAAAATTCCTAACTTTTCAATTTTATTTGTATAAACTCATGCCTTCAGTGGTTTTCTACAATGTAATTCCCAGATCTCAACATAACGAACAAATAATTGTGTATCTCTGTGTCAACCAGATTATTTTTAAGTCAATAAACCGCAAATTATGAGAAATAAGTTTCTTTTTCATATATCTGCACCGCTAAAAGAACAAATAATTTGTCTTTAAAAAATATATATATATCACAAAAGCAGCCGGCACAAACGACCCAAGTAGCCGGTTAATTCTACCAGCTGCCGGCTGTTAGGAACAACTCTGAAACCATGTAATCTATTATAGACATTAGATTAAGTGATAGGAACAAAATAACTTCATTGTTGAACTCAGAATTAAACTGCATAAATCTCCATCTTAAACAAAGGTACAAATTTTTTAATGACTCTTGTAAGCCTTAAAATATCTTTTGTTACCTTAATTGCTCACAAGCTGATGTGCAGCCACACTGCTGTTAGAAGCAAATAACAAAATATTAATAACAATCAAAGCATCTTGTTCATCACATAACGGGTATCCCTAAAGTAGGTTAAAACCAAGTTAAAAGCCTTTTAACATGTTTTCACCCCTGTTAGAATGTAGAATATGTTTTTGTAAACTAGTGACCCTCTCTCAAAAGTGCACCCCCCTCCCTAACCCAAATAAGTACCCCTTCATCTCTCTAAATATTGCTATAAATAGGTGTAACATTGTTTCAAAATTATTTGCGCCAAATTAAACAGAGCATGTTGTGCCCACTGACACAGTATGCAACATCTGATATTGAAAAATAAATACATTTTAATTAGTGAGTGACAGGGATGCTTAATTGAAAAATTCACAGTAAATTGTCAATACCTCACAAGGGGTGGCCATAATATTTTGCTAATTGTTTCCTGTGCATCCAACAAATACAATTGAAAATTTTCTTATCCTTGATCTTGAACGTTTCTATTGACCTGTAACAAAATTTAAAGCAAAGAATTATATTTTCAGTCACTCTTTGGACACAACAAAAATTAAAAATACACACACAAAAAACAATCAATCACCCTATTCAGTTCTAGGAAATAAGGTCTTGGCCTTTCCCCATCTAAGTGGGGGAACATGGGGGTTGGGACTTCCCACTTCCCATGGCATTCACCCCTGGCTCCCACTCCTCCGGTAGAAGTCCCCACCTCTGTCTCATTTCCTGGCCCCATGTTCCTAGCCCTTCTCCCCTCCTCATCTAAAACCCTTTTAAGGCCGATTTACATGATACGATTTTGTTGCCGCGATATGCTTATGCCATGCCTACAACATGAACCATGTTGTGTAAATTAAACCTACAACATATCGTTACGACAGTCACATGCAACACAAAAAATGTCGTAGGATTTTAAAACCTGCTTTAAAGCCCTATGACAGTCGCAGCCAGAATCAAAATGTAAGAATGGCGACGAGTTGTGTATGATCTTTAACTTGCCTGATGCAAGCAGTGCACGCTACTTACAAAAGTCGCATGCGACAGTCATAAGCAAAACCGTACTGTGTAAATCGGCCTTTAAGAAGCTTTTTTGAGTGTTATGACTACAGCCTTGTCAGCTGAGACAAAACTATATTGAATATTTGCATAATTTTTTGTCTCCAAACAGGGGCCACACGGGAACTGTTTAACACAAAAAAATTTTATATTTGGGTTACTTGCAAAACTGGTGAAACAGGCTAGTACCAGAACACGGTAGCCCCGCAGCTCTTAACAACCTCTAATTTCATTGGACCTTGGTATCATGCAGCTCTATTGAATGATAAGAGGGATGATTTATATTTTCTACTCTTAATTTTCTCCTATCAGCCACCACTGACTTCTTTTAATAGCTCGTACCACATTATTGTAATTTGAAACCACGCAGTGTTGCAATTAATTTGAAAATTTCTCGTTTTTGTCAAATCACTCTGCGATTAACCAAACTATCGAGTGAATTCTACATTTTGGTCATAATCAACAACACAGAGGATAACTATTAGCAAACCTGGAAACATTTTGAACAAAAGTGCCCTCATTTTCCTTGTATAATAAGACAATAGAGCTGCGAGGAAGCACGCTCACCATATTTTTCCCTGACAATTATTCTACTTTGTCACGCAAACTCCATCAGACAACTGAACATTTTCGATGGCTTACGGGCATTATAATCACTTTCAAATGGGCAATATATTCGGTTGAAAGTTATTTTACCTACCTAAATCCAAAATAGACGGCTTGTCACATTTTTTTCAACCGCGTATTTCCGTATGCAAGTGCCAGCAAGTGAGCACGTCATAGAAGGTTTTGGAAACGGAATCGCACTTCAGAAATTGCGTTTATCAAAGTCAAGTGTTTACGTTTAAATTTTACAGAGGAAAGAATATTTTTGTAGCTCACCTCAACCAACTGAACTGAGTATTTTGGATTCTCGGGATTTCATATGCATGCAAATTGTAACAAATGTTTTAATTGTGTTGCCAGAATTTGCATGCAGTTTGTGTTGATCGAATCAAATTTTCAAGTTTTTTACTCACCTACCAAACACCACCTTTGTGTAGGCTTGAAGAATAGTCACCTTACGAGAAATTTAACACATACCTCGCGTTTTCAAAATCCTTTCTGTTGTGGACCGGGATGGTTGTAACGAACTACGTGCAACTATCCATGATTTGTAAACAAACACGGGTGAATTTGACAGCTCGATCCAGTGTTCCACGGTCACTCGACATTTTACTCTCAAAAGGTCGGAGATGCTTAAGTTTAACATTCACGTTTCTCCACAATCGGCATCTCTAAAATGTAAACGTAATGTACACCTCTCCACAACATTTGGACACCTCCATACTGAGTGGACACCTCTCTAAAGTGGACACTTCTCGAAAGTGGACACCTCTAAATAGCGGACACATCTTTGCGGTGGACACCTCTTTAGTTGACACCTTTTTACAGTGGACACCTCTTGACAGTGGACACCTCTATAGTGGACACTTCTCTACAGCGGACACCCCTCTAAAGTTGAAACCTTTTTACAGTGGACACCTCTCTACAGCGGACACGTCTGCTGTGAAAACCACTATACAATGTACGCCTACTGTCGACAGTGTACACCTCTCTCAGACAGCGAACACCTCTGACATGAATTTGAAAGATTGTTTTGCCATATAAGAATCATAAGTTTTACCTAACCTGATCTTCTTGACTCGACACTTTATTAATCTTTGTTGGGTTGGTGGGAAAATTGAGGGCAAGTCCTTTGTCATAAGTGGTCAGTGTGAATTTAGAAATGATGGTAATTAATTAGTTTATATCATATTTACTAACGCTTTTTCCTTTTTCTTTTCTTTTTTTTTTTTTTTGGTGAGTGCTTTGAATCTATGTATTCAGTATTTTTTCCAAACCTTGTTTTCCGTTTCAATTTTCATTTTCAAAAGAAAAGGTGATAAATTTCATTCCACCCTAACTGATGTTCATTATTCATTACCTCGAAGAGGTGTCGTAATTGAAGAACCGCCAGTTTTCAGCCTTTCAGATTATTACGTAAGATCGTCAATAGCAATAGAGATACACATAAATCAGGGCCAATTTAATTGTCTTTGATGATGATGGCGCAATTATCTGTTGTGTTACGTGCGAAAATGCGATAACACACTTGCCACGTGGTGAAGCGTGACCTCGCCCCAGTTTCCTCGCGGCTTCTGAACAACACGAAACAGGAACTCCGTGAAAGCGGAGGTTTTCATCATACCGTTGTCGTTATTGGGGAATCTAAACAGAATGTCGACTAAAAATCTTTTATCGACCATCGCCGTCCATTACTTTGGCTTTACATTGACCGTGGACTATTCGATAGTACTGGTGTCAATACAAGAACTGTGGTATTCGCTCGGAGGGAGCTCGGCGTACTTTGGGTTTATGTTCGGCAGTTACGCACTTGCTCAAGCAATAATTTCACCCTTGCTTGGCTACATTTCCGATTTGCGTGGCTTAAAATTCGCCGTTATGTTATCGCTGATTGTTAATGTTATGGGAAATGTATTATATGGACTATCTGTTGTCTCGCAATCGCTGAACATGATGTTTTTTGGGCGGTTTATTGCGGGCCTTAGCGCGGGTTCGGTGACGCTTGCTTTGGTCTATCTGACGAACACAACTCCGAGAGAAACTCGCGGAAAATCTGTTGCTAGCTTCAAGCTCGCTCAAGCAGTTGGCCTGTTAGGAGGACCTATTTTTGGCATGTTTCTTGTCCCGCTGTTAGCAAGTCGCAAAGACATAGCGACGACTCTAAATGGTTCAACGGGCGACAAAGTTTTCAATATGTTTACAGCCCCGGCTTGGCTGGCGTCCGCTAATGTGGTGCTCATTATGTTGCCACTTATCAAGTTCTGTTTCAAGAATCCTTTGGCACCTCATATGGCTATGAAATTTAACTGCAGGGAAGCGAAAAGACTCATTTCTCACACTGCAGTGCTAATGTTATCGGTATTTCTCGGAACAGCTTGTTTCTGGGGAATTATGAGCGATTTGTTCACCCTTGCCTTCGGTCAATACGGCCTCATATCGGGACAAAGAGACTTGTGGAAAGTTTACATTTCCGGCGGCATTGCTTTGGTCCTTGTGGGTGTCCTTATTCGCGTTGCAATCCACAGAAAATTTTCGCCGGCCATGTTTTCCATTCTCGGACTGATTTTCAATGTCTGGGGGTTTGTTTTTCTTCTGGATTACCGCATAAAGGATGATCGTTTGAGGAATGGCTTCTACTTTGGAGCTGTGGCGCTCTCAACTTCCGGTGCGGCGTCTTTCCTCACCGGTATAGGAGTCTATTACTCTCAGAAGATAACGGATTTCAGCGATCAGGCGTGCAATCGCAGAGGAGTTTTTCTGGGGTTTTTCAACTTCGCTGATGCTCTTGGTCGATTTGCTGGACCAGCTCTGGTACCACTGTTTTTGCATTTGACGAATAAAGGAGGAAAGCAGTGCGAATCTGTCAACTTTGACCAAAGCAACTGTGAGGTTATAAATGTTAATGCTGTCCTTGCAGGATTATGTGGAATCCTATTTGTAAATCTGTTGTTATTTATATATTACCACGTTCTTCATGGCAAGCGTCGCACTGATGGTTTTCTGCTGACCAACACCGATCTGCCTGGGAGGTTAACATTCAGAGGGGATGTGGACGATCTTAGAGAGGTGGACGGGGAACAGGATGACCCTGATTGCACCCAGATGGAGCTGTCCCCACCCCAGATTCACAGGACATCATCTCATGCATCATCGTCTCATGCGTCTTCACGGGATGGCAGCATACACACTATATGATTACAATCAAAGCTATCTGCTCCTTGGCATAAAAAAATAAGACCTGAAGATGAGGGATTAATCACTGTACAAATCGTGAGCCTGTACACTCCCAGAAGTGGCCACACTTTAAACTGAAAATATATTTAATTTTGCAGTGTATTAGCTTCCTTTCAAGTGGTTTCACATTAGGGGTTTTATCCACAGACTCAAAAGTTACAACCACTTTATACAGCATAAAATAAATGGAACCACATTAAAGTACTGCTCAGTAGCTTTTGTTGTAGTGGCCATAACTGAATGTATGGTGCTGACACTGGAAGGGTTTTTCAAAATGATGACTTAAGGATGGTGCTTCCTAATAGTAATACAGAGGTATTTTTGCAAAGGTTATGACTATGGGGAAAAGCATATCTTAGCAAGGGTTATTGGAATCAAAAAGGAAAATGGGGGTAACCATGCATTTATCAGAGATAATTAATTCCTAAAAAGCTTGAACATACAGAACAATGTATGGCATTTTCTTTCCAAATTTAAGCTCAATTATCTCTGAAGAATGCCTGGTTACCCCCAATTTTCTTTTTGGATTCTGATAGCTCTTGCTAAGATCTGTTTTTCCCACATAGTCATAAACCACGCAAAAAATACTTTTGTATTAGTAGGAAACGTGATGCGCAGAATGTATGTGCAGTAACAAAAGGAGGCCCCGTCCTTAAGAAGCATCAAGCATAGTGCCATCTGATGGTATTTAGTATTTTGCATTTTCAAATGAATTTTATGCATCTATCAGTGTTAAGCAGGTTCACTGCATCTAATTTGTGAGCTGCAAATACAGATCAAATCAGGACAACTTCCCTTGCTGGGATGATTGTTTCCCTTTCAATTATCTCCTGAGGGTATGTACTAAACAATCAAATGTATCATATGTGGGGATGAAAAAATATATTAAATGCTTCACATCTTCTTGGCTCCACCCTTGCCGTCCCCCACCCTCCCTATAGATCGTTTTCACTGTCACGCCATAAAAAAATAAATGTGAAACCGTTCAATGAAAGAAGCCAAGAAAATGAAATGATATAAAAGACTAATACAAAAAGAACTTCCTCCAAGTCTCAGGCCTGTGTGGTACACTGTTTCTGAGTTATTCGCCCAAACGTTTCATGCAACTTTGTAGAACTTTGTATGGAGACGCCATATTGGTGTACACCGGATGTACACCAATATGGCAGCCGGAAATGAACAAAAACATCTGGGATTCAATTTTGTGATGAAAGCATTTTCTTTTTGCTTGTGTGCTACTATACATGCACATAAACACATCTCCTAATACCTGAAATGTTTGAACTGCTGAAAATCATAAGGAGAGACGTTTTCTTTTTAACCAGACAGCTTTGACGTGTAACGCAAGGTGAAAATTCAAAATGCTGTATTTTCAAAACAAAAGATGCTACGAGACTGGAAACTTGTAGAAAGATTTATTCTAGGTCATCTTCAACCTGGTAATGTCAGAAGACCTTGCAATTTTGACTTTAGAATTTGATGACCTCACAGTGAAAACCATCTATATTTCACCCTCCCCCCCCCCCCCCCATACCCTCCCTATATGTAACACTGATAGATGGCATGGTTTAAACATTAAATTTATTTTTGTATTCAGTCTTCTCTGAAGTATATAAACTCATGTCCTACTGGTGAAGAACAAGATATATAGTCTGTATTACAGTTTGATTTTCCGTTGAATGTTGAGAACCTGATATTTTTGTTGGTTATAGTCTAGTGGTCGGCCCTTTAGGGGCACGGCAATTTTATTCCTTACCCCAATTGACTTGGCTTGTTCAGCTTTTGAAGCTAAATTTTCACGGCACTTGCCTTATGGGCGAGTGGCCTTAAGAACTTCACCAAAAAATTAACAATTGTACTCGCCCAGGAAGATTTGTCACTCGAATAGGTGAGTGGGCATGTGCCAATTTCCATCCATGTTGTGGCTTTTATACCTGCAGATGTCAGAACACTTCTACCCAATACATGCAGGACACCAACATTCTTGTTTGCTTAGGATCCCATTTCATACTGTAACTTCTATCTGATTCCAAAACAGAATGTTCCAACCAAACTAGGACTATCAAAATTTCAGGCATTTTATTGCAAATATGTGTCATGCAATGACTGTGTGAAAGAGATACTATGACACTCTTGCATGACACTCTTGCGTGACAACTAGAGAAATGCCAAGGCCGGATATGGATTTTTGTGCTTCTGAAGAAGGTTAATTTTTATTATTTTGTAAAAGCACATGTGAAGCAAAGTCATACCTGCTCTCAAATTTCCAAACAATGGGTATGTTTTTCTACATTCACTCAGAAATATAAAAAGCTGTAAATTAGTAATACCAATTGTATAATATATGACTTGTTGGTTTGTGACTGAAAATGCCAATAAAATGTGTAATAATGTTTTTACCACATCCTATCAATTTCTCTTTTTCTGATTGGTCGAGAGCTGTGGGAGATGAGAGTCCATACCACGGCTTGAGCCATCAAGTACACTCGTACCACTTAAAACTTTTCTTCTGTGTTAAAAAAAAAACAAACTTCCTATAGTTTTCTGTAGCTATGCCTCTGGAGTCTACAACATTTTGACGGCTAGATGACGAGGCCATACCACAGAAAACTAGAGGAAATTTGTTAAATACACGAATGAAATCATGCATAAGAACGCCAGCTGAAAGAATGAATGAGAGTGTCGCAGTTGTGATGTAAATGTTGTTGCAATTAAAGCTCCCAAGAAAGCTTAGAACGCCGATACTGAAACATGATAAGACAACAAGCAGCCAGGGATGGCTGCAAAACACGCGAGGACGCGCGAAAGGCGCGTGGCAGCGTTTCGGTTTAGGGCGCGTTCGTGCGTTTTCGCGTGACTATGCCTGAGCAAAAAGAGAGAAACAAATTGATGTCTAGAAAGTAACTCGAACACTTTTTTGAGTGATAGCAGCTGCGACGAACGTAGACGCGACAATTCTGGTTTGGGTGAAATGAGAGAGTCGACAAGATTTGGCTTAAGTCTTTGAGAGCGCATGAAAGTCTACTGCCAACGGAGAGTGTGAATTTCCATCAATTGCAATAAAAATTTAAGCGGATTCAAACCGTTTGAGAAACACGAGAGTCCGACCCAAAGCGCATGAGAATTTCATGACGATGAGAGCGAAAGCTTGAAAGCCACTCACCCTCTGCCGTATGTAGGTTGCTCTTGCTCGGACGGGGTCGCCCCAGCATCACGCCCTACACCCCGTCTTCCTCGCCTGCACCCATGACGGTTAGGACGAGGAGACGGCTAATACGGCTTAGCGTTATTATATCTAACCATTCTACCTTGAATACAGACTTGTTTGGCTCTTTGTAAGACTTCCTTTTTTCACGTGGCTTTTTTCACCCGACTTTGAACAAAAGGTTATAGGCGAGTAACTACAGGCCCGCATATACAGTGCAACATTGACACTCTGGCCACCATCTCACCAATACTACTCCGAAGCTGTTGCGCGCAACGATAACTTGAGTGGAAAAAATGAAATCTCGTGGTTTTATCTCAATCAATTCAAACTCCAAGGGGAATTCGGGGCTCTAGGGCGTCGGTCAAAGGAAGAATAAAGTTGGGTTATATCCAGTCTTGGTTTCCAGCCGGGGACTTCTCGACCACAAGGTCACTAAGACTTATTTATTTCTGACAAACCCAGCCACAAACATTCCAAATCGCGTCTTAGTTGACTGAAAGCACGCAAAACTGGGGCTTCATTCCATTACTCCATGGCTCCAGGAAAGTGACATCAGAACATCAGTCTGTCCGGAATCCAAGCAAAGAAAACCCTTGGGCTCCAGGCGTGCGTTTCCCAAAACCCCCGATACTTATGGGGTCGATTTCGGAAAACTTTTCGGGGCTTTCGAGAAACGCGCTCCCTTCAGAGAAAAAAATTTCGGGACTCAAGTCATGGTAGACGTAATAATTAATCTCAATTTGCATCCCATACAACACAAGAAGTTCGAGTTTCACATGCTATATCTTCAATTTATCTTGAAAGAAACGTGCTCAACTGGAATCTTTGACATCATTTTTGCCTGAAGGAAGAAAAGGAAGATAATCAGAAAAATTCCAAAGGCTACTGTCGTGATCATGGTAAGAGAGTAACCACAAGATCTTCCCCCTTTGTTTTCAATAGAGCGTCAGTTTACCATTGGCACGGGAGAACGGCTTGTTCCAACAGAAAATTGAATGGAACGGTCACTTTCCGCTAGAAATTTATCAAAAACTAGAATACTTTCAGAGAGATTCCTCTCTTTTTCGCTCTTACTGGAATGACCGCGGAATATCGTTATTTCATTTGCTAAAACTGGACAATTTCGACAAGGTGCAGGAACTCGAAAGCCAAACAAAAGAACGTCATAAATCAATTTTAATCGATCCCAAGCTCTTCAAAACTTAGCTCGAGTGTAGACCAAAATTAAAGAACTTCTTATCGGGCAATGCAATTTTTGTGCCTAAACTTCCTCGATTACTTGAAAAAGACAGAAAAAAGAATAGAAATGTTCAGACTGGACCTAATGGTGTCATCTTTTTGTAATGAAATAAATTACTTTTTACGTTTTGTTCTTTTTTTTCTTGCAGCACCATTTTATCAAGAATATTCAGCGGAGTTCCCTGTATCAGTGGTAAGTACTATGAATCTTCTGATCAACCAGAGAAAACGCACTGTTTCAAAATCACATCAGAAACGAAACGAGCCTAGGTGAAGAAGCCTCCTAGTCTGAGAACTATTAAATTTACGTGCGTTTATCCGCGCTTGCCGCACCAGCTGAACTTTTTCCCGGGCTCAGCAAAGGTTGCATCTTTTGACTTCAGGAATTGATTGCTTTACTGGTTCACTGCAGCCTAGTACCCAGGCGCTCTCCTCCTGCTCACTCGACTCGACTTGGTGCGAAATGTCGTGACGTCACCGAATGAGTATGTCGGTGACGTCACGAAATTCCGCCCCAAGATGAGTGAGCGAGAAGAGAAGGCCTGGGTACTAGGCTGGGTTCATTGCATTACAGAGGTTTCCTCATGACTGTCCAACTCGCACTGCATGGCAAAGGTAATCATCCCAACCTGCGCTCGCAGTGGCCTCCTTTTCTTTTCGCCTCTGGTTGGTAAGACGGAGAGCTCTAGGAATTACAGTGGGCGTATGTCAGAAAAACAGATTCACAGTCATCTTCTACACTTGTCATCTGCTTCCCCGAGGGGGGACCCCTGGCTGATAAGGGGACTTTGCCAATTGTCCATTTCAAAGTTCTTATATTTTCCCACCGGTGGGGGATTTTTTTTCTAGCAAATTCCCCAGTATTACAAGACTTGAAGATGTAACTCATTTTAGTCGTTGAACAGTTATCCAATGCTGGCGACAATAAACATTCTAATGAAAAATTCAACGTTAATTTTTTTGTCCCGAAGAGTCGGCCGACAAGCTTTTCTAAACCTCTCCACCACAACTGCATAATTAAGTATAGGCAAATGATGCATGATAATAAAGAACTTGCCATGATCGTGGCTCATTTGCTGCATGTCTCTAAACACAACGCACTTTAGTTCACGAAAGATTTTTGCCTGAAGGAAGAAAAGCTTTTCTTAACCTCTCCCACTAAAACTGTATAATTATGTATAGGCAAGTGGTGATAAAGAACTTGCCATGATCGTGGCTCATTTGCTGCATGTTTCTAAACACAACGCACTTTAGTTCACGAAAGATTAGACCTAACTTAGGCGCCTCATTTGAGTTTACCCTTTCAACAGTTCTTTTTTCAATCCTGAATTCTCCGCTAGCTGTTCTACTGTTCTGTTCATAGAGATATTTCACAGATGGTCTATTTCATGCACAGAAAAAATAACTGATGGATTTTAACATACACCTCCTCGTTTTCACCCGCAGATCTTTTTCGAATCTTTCAATCTTTTCAACTTGCTCCCAATCTCCTCTCGCTTTGCCATACGCAAACTAAGTCCTCAGATTTTCCCCGAGAGCTGGGGCATCATAAATCTATGTCCCACACTTCCCCCACTATAAAAGTTCATATTTCTTGCAAACTTCCCACAAAGTCCCAATTCCCCCACATACAGCTCGGGGTGCCCCCCGGGGAAGCCGATGACAAGTGCATTAGTTTACTCGGACCTAACCTTTTGGGTTATCTGCCACTCGCCAGAATCTATACCAGAAGTTTTGAACGTACGGTCCTCCTAAACGTTAGACGCGACACTGAAAGTTTCCCTTTCTAACTTGGCCCCCAAAAAGCTTGCAATGTCTATCTTTGCCCGTAAAAAAGGCTATTGAAATTCATATGGAGAAACGCATGAATAGATAAAAAATGCCTATAGATGCCACCCATGTCCTCACTTATGATATTAAAGCGCGACTTAAACGAACACTAATGTTCATTCAGTTTTCTCGTGTTCGTTCCTGTGTTGCATAACTGCTGCACATGGCTTATCTTGTGATTAATCATAAGTTTATTTAGTTATGACGCTATTAGGAAAATTGGCTGAAATGCCGATCTTTAAAAATAAAGGGATTTAATTTTTTCAGAGTTGACTGAAAAGTTGCAAATTTTCACCGGCAATGTAAGCACAGGCCCAGACCAGAGCTCACACATAACCGCAAGCACAAACATCAACATCTTCATCACCATCCTTCACGCCCAGCGGCACATAGGGCAGAAAGAAGGTCTCTCCACTTATTTCGTTCTTTTGCAAAGTTTGTAGTTTGTCCCTAGTTTAGTTTACTAAGCAACTTGAGTTCTGATTCCAGTCTCGTTCCAAAGGCTGCCTTTTAACGCTCGCAGGCTCTGGAGATTGTTTCGACTCCACATAAACCACTGATGGTAACGTGAAAAGAGTTCAACGCAAGCATAAACATACAGTAAGCATAAGAACAGGGGTGAATTTCTCTATTTGCTGCTTATGCTTCGGTCGCGATGATCCCTAGAGAAAGACAGTTAAGAAGAATGACTGTGGTTGTTCCTGTTATGTTCATGCTATGTCCTAAAGGGTCTTAAAACCTGGTAAACTAATGTCCAAGACATAGAATCAGATACGATTTATAAAAGAAGCTCTACCATCCGTATTACTGGTACGAATGGTAAAAGGAGTATCCGATCCGTTAGCCATTGGTAATCTACATCTCATTAGCAGCAATGAAACCAACTGAGAGAGCTGAATCAGTTTATCCATTGGTACCATTGTTCCAAGCGGTTAAAGGAGTAGTCGATCCGTAAACCATTGGTAAACTGCATCTCATTAGTAAAAAGAGGTCTGTTGTGGCCTCATTAGGAGAGACAAATCAGCCCATAAATCGTACTTTATTTTACTCTATCTCCGAAACGGTCCCATTTTGGGGGCCAAAACAGAACTTTTGAATTTGTAGTGCACGAGCGATGCAAGAACAAGCACCAGGATAAGAGTCCATACAAACATTGACAGATGCAGTTGCAAACACAATGGTAAAAAGTTTTGATTATTGTGCTTTCTTGCTTCTTTTTTCAGCGTTTGCACAGGCTTTACGGTCCTCTATTTATATGGTGGACTGTGCATTTTACAAATGGCTGTTTCGCTGATAAAATAGGCGATGTCATGGGCTTTTAAAATTGACTAAAATAAAATAACAAGGAGACAGTAAAAAATATTAACACTAGGTTGGTTTTTGTTTTGTTGATTTGAGCCTCACGAGAGCGATTTTACAAAACTTGAAGTTGGGCTTACTTAGAAGTATTACTTCTGAAATCGCCTTTTAGAAAGGCGAATTTGATAACCGGCCTATAGCTTTTTAAAAGCACTCAATCTTCCAAACGAATAGAGTAGTCAGCCTGCGGTGTTTGTATGGACAGTTTGTGTTTGCGTCTTAACATGCTGCGGTGGTTGGAGATGTATAGGCTACATTCGGCTGTCCTCACGGAATCACGTGACATGAACGCAACATTACATAAGAACATGTGTTTATGCTTATGTTTATGCCACGTTCAGTATATAATGCTGTCAGGCAAGGAAATGGATAATGTCGAGCTTAGGATAATGAAGGCTGCCAAAAGAATACGATGTTGATATTCTTTTGAGGCAGGTGTGCCACTTATTAACAAAAGAAAATCTACAAAAATAATAACTGATGTTGCGGGCAAGATCCATACGAAAATACTAAAAATGAAAAAAAAAAGCTTAAACTTCGAAACTGTTTCTGTTGTATACAAACTGTTTCGGTATAAACCAATAAGCGTTGCTAAATTAATATTTATTTTATTCTGTACGCGAATGGACCAGAATTAAATGGCTACGATGTCTTTAATTTAGATAACGGAGACTGACCGGTGCCGCTTCAATAAAGACATTTTCACGACGCATCTGCTAAAAAAATGAAACAATCTCCGACATCCCTTAATTTTGTCGTCCACTTCCTATCTAATAAAAGCTCACGGATAACAAAACAAACATGGCCTTGACACGACCCCCAATATGTATTTCTTTATTTTAATTCTTTTAAGTATTACATTAAATTACCTAAGAAATCATGGACGGCTAAGGCTTTTGTGCTATACCCAATCAATACCAATATTATAATTTGTGGCATAATCGTGTAAAAGGCGAACATTCTGGAAAAAACAGTGTGAACCATCGGTTTCGATTAAAATTTCTCTCCCATGTATTGAAGAGTATCATTGTCGGAAAATGGGTATATTTACACAGTAGCGCGCCATACACGCGGTATGAAAGATGGAATTGCACTTTTGATAGGAGTATACTCTAAATTGGACACTTCGTTTTTTCTAATTCTCCGTACATTTCTTTCCTATTAGTTACCATCTTTGTACTAAAAACGAGTGCAGCTTTTAAAAAAATCCAGTTCTCAACAATTCCCTAACGGGTTGTATTTTCCACTTGTGAACTTTAACGAATTAAAAGAAGTCTAACGCGCTAGCCACTACGCCACCGCGCCCCTCACGATGTTTCATTAAATGTACCTAAAATGACAGCTATAAGCAACCTTTTAATGCACACCTGCACACTTCATAAAGAGAACCATCTCCTCGTATTTTTACTTGTTTCTTTAAAAAAAAAACCTAGCGCAAAGCCATAAATACAGCAATACAATTTATCTACAGAAAAAAAACACAACAAGACTAAATGATAATGAAACGCCTACTTTACTTTTTATAAGGTAGAAGTACGATTTGAAAATCGCTGTCATTGTTTGACTGAATGTTTTGCCAAAGTCTGAGAAACGTGTGTTTTACTTTTGAGCAACCCTTTCATCAGTTTTTACCTGCCTCGTCCCCCTTTATTATAAGGTGCTGCGCGTGGCGTTGTGGGATAGGTGCACAGCAGTCGCGCAGCAGTCGGTGGACGTTAAATGCATCCTTCCCATGACGCCCCGCGCTCCCTTTTTGCCCGCGCTACACCGAAGCCTGGGGACGAGGCAGAATTTTTACGGAACAACTGTACAAACGCGCTCCTTTAATCTGTGATTACTTCTAGGCATACGCTCAATGAATCATGCATTCCATATTCTTATTAGTTTAATGGGAATACGAATCTGAGCAAAACTACTCCTGTCCACCCTACTAAGGAAAACCTATTTTTCATTGATCTGCAGTATGAGATTTTTTAGTCAGACAACAACAATATCATGCGCTCATTCAATGAAAACTTGCTGATTAAACAGAACAGTATTTGGCAATCCTAGATCAGAGACATTTACCTGTCTGTCAAAATCAGATTATTTTCAGGACGAAACAGTAATGCTATTGTTCAGTCTGCACCCTTAAACATAACCACCTATAACATAAGCTAACATAAGATTAAGTGCATATTGACATGAGGTTATTTTATAGATTGTTCTGGCAGTAGGTCCAGTTCCTTTGTGCCGGATGTCCTGATGACAGGAAACAAAATAGTAAATTACACTTTCCCACTCAGACTACTTTAATCCTTTATACCCGGATATCAGCTTGTTTATTCTCCACACTGTTTTCCATATATTTCCTGTGGCACTGATGAGGAGAATTTGTTTAACAATCAATACCTTCTCTACTTGGTGATCATTTCCTTTATTCTCCTGACCTTTATGTTTGATTAAGCAGTGTTGTTTTAAGGAGAATTTAGATGCTGGTCACTCCTAGGGGTTAAAGGGTTAATATAGCCCACTTTTCCCTTGTGTAAAACGAGAACGCGTGTATGTTGTCCTTTGTCCAGACAGGGTGCTAAAATAGAGGGTGTTGTCCTACACGTGGTATCAAACCCTTAGCGACGCCCTTTACCTACTCAAACATGGGTGAATCAAACCTCCCCCTCTCGCTCTTCTGAGGATCCGTAGTGAGGAATTGGACACAAGAAAAATTGACGAGCGGAGCGAGCCGAAAAAGGAACTGAGAGGGGAACGACGCCCCGTACCGTTCGCTCTTCTTCTATTCCCACTAAGAAGCCTGTTCAAGCTATCCTTTTGCCATATATCCGTGGCAAGGGGCAACATTGCGCCAATAAAGAGAAATCGACAAGGATCCTTCGGTTCGTTTGATGCACCATAATCCGAGTGATCTTGGATCACTGATCCTGATCTGGATCATCCCAAAGGAAAACACCCTAACGTCCCGTTTGTCTCCCTGTTCTCATCTCCCGTCAGCGACCATTTTTCCAGAATACTAAAATGTTCGGAGTCAAATCACTAAAATAGGCCCTTTGCATAACTGTGTCACTTGAGCTTGTCAATCATAAAAAAATAGTAATAGCACGAAATAGATATCAGAAATGGAAAGAAGATGATGAAATTAGTAAGATTCTCAATTTTGAGGTCACTGACGTTAAAGTGCGACATTTTACGGTTATTTTAATGTTCAAAAAATTACCAAGACCTCTAGGGAAAAAAGCTGATGGATGGCAAGCTTTGCCATCCAGCATATAAATCTTTTATAATTTTCAAACTTTCAAATTGTCCTAAAATCTTGCACTCAAACGTTAGTGGCCTCAAAATTGGAATCCTACTAATTTCATGACACCCTTCCCATTTCAGCCATGACCATTTATTATGATTGACAAGGTCACGTGACACCGTTATGCAAAGAGCCTATTGGAACCTCTTGTAGGTGACCCCCTCTCGTAAGCGTCCACGGCCATTTTTTGGACTGACAGTTTGAATTTTTCCTTTGGTTATAACCTCCAGTCAGTGACCCAGCAGTTGGCACACGATCCGGTCCAGCGACGGTCTCATCGGGTGCAAATTGTGTATTGAAGTGGCGCTGTACGTACTTCTGACACAACCTGGTCCCCGCTAAAGTAGAGCGCATTGAACTGTCAATTTGAGGCTAGATCATTTACACTTTATTTGGGGTTGTGTGCCAGTCTGTGCATGGACCATTGAAAGTATACTTCTGAAACTAGCTAACGTAACAAACTTTAGATCCCTTGTAGTCAGACCTCTCGTAAGAGACCACCTTCCGTCCGCGACCATTTAGGCTTGACATGGTCTAATGGCTTACGGAAGGTCACCTCCTCCTCCCCCCTCCCCCCCCCCCCTTTTGGTTGCCTTTTCCAAATTTTCCAAATTTTGAGTCGATCGGTCGGATTAAAAACAAAAACAACGAAAACAGAAAAACTGAAAAGGAAAAGAGGGGAAGTCTGGAAACTGCAAAAAAGATCAAAGATCGATAAGTAAGTTACGAGAGTTCGGCTAATTAGCATTACTTGGTGTATTTTCTGTGTAAAAGAACTCCGCCTACATTTCCTTAACAAACGTAAAAAGCTCAACCGTAGACTTGTATTTTATCCCCATTCAAAACGACCATTTTTGGCCAATCCTGTTCGAAAATACCCGAAGAGTTTCCGATTGTTTATATCGACCAATCAGAAAATGCACATGTATTGTGGATCATGGAGTAAGCTTGCCGGAAACCGCCGGATCATTCAAATCAATTCTCGGAAACAAGATTCCGACTAAGTCACTCGTTTCCGATCCCCGCCGGACTGAAATCCCAAACCATTTATATCTACAGGATTTAAGCCATTCATTAAAGAACTTAGAGAAGATTGATATTTTGAAACGAATTAAAGAGCATTATTTTCAATGCAAATTCAAAACTATCAGAAAAAGATTATTA
The DNA here is from genome assembly GCA_964030785.1 of Siderastrea siderea. Lineage (NCBI taxonomy): Eukaryota > Metazoa > Cnidaria > Anthozoa > Scleractinia > Rhizangiidae > Siderastrea > Siderastrea siderea. Next base: position 13,314,955 of record OZ034970.1, read on the forward strand.
CTTGCCAGTGCGTTTGTCAGGTTTTTTTTTTAGTATGGCTGAGAAGTTGTGACAAGAAAATTTGGTCGTGAATTGGAGGAAATGTTTGCTGATTTATTTCTATTATTTTTGCATCTTAGCCTGGATTACTATAAATTAATTCTGGAGTATTAAAATTCAGCTCCAGTCGACTTATGTAGGATAAACAACATATTTATAATGTGGTAGATTACTATTTCAATTTTGAAAACAAATGCCGAGAAAGCCATTATAGTGTCACCTGTTTTCTCATACGCATCATTTGAATTTCTTTTTCTGTATCATAACGCAATTATTTTGAAAGCAAAGATATTAATTTTGACGATATTCTGTGAAAAGCCTGAGGCATTTCTCCTCTTGATAACAATCAACTACGATGTTCGAGCACGTTCACTTGTTAGCGACGGTTTACATTTAAAGAATCGCAACAATGAATTAAACTGAATTGAATTGAATCTCACAATGTACTTTATGCCAAAATGTTAGAGAATGATTAATTACATGAAAAAGTAAAATAATAACACAAGTCTTGAAAAGAAAAACACCCCAGCAGCTTACTTCTCTGAAAATGATAACAGCATTAGTATATGTGATCTTATTAAAGCTAAAACATTTACGGTTCAAAAAGGCTGCCGTAAGGAAAACAGTGTATTTGTAAACGCACCGAAACCTAAAAATAATCAACTTTTCACGATTGTTCATTGAAGCAGCCAGTATATGCCGACTAATTCCGTGTAATAACTTCACGGAATACTCAGTTTCCTCCGGTCACTAAGTGTCCACATACATTAATATGAAATTATCACCTTTTTGCTTCGATGACCTGAAAACCAAAACAAGATAGCAGCTTTTAATTCTTATCAGAAATTCAACGAAACATTAATACCACTAACGCACAAAGGCTTAATCTTTATTCAAAACCTGTAACATCGAAACGACTCATTACTGAAAAAATCGCGCTTTTCCGTTTAGTGGCTAATTTTCATGAATGTTTCCATAAGAAACCTTGTTCCTAATGGTGATTATTTCCTTGTTTGTGATTCCGATTTAATTTATTAGTTGAGCTTTCGAGTTTTTTTAATTCAAAAAGGTCGAAGATATTCTGATTTTTTTCACAGCACTGTTTTATTATTGATTTATTCGGAAGATAAAAAGTTCCAGAAGAATGCTGAAGTAATTATCGCTTAAGAGGGCCTGACGGAAGAAAGTTTGTATTTGAATTGAATGCCGACATCAGGCATAAAGGCGATCACAAAAACAGCACTCGAAATCCTTTAATAAGCCAACCTAGGAAATTTGGAAGACAAAGCAATGGAAATTCAAGTTTTTTCTGGTAAAGAGCAAATATACAGACGGTCGCCGATGCGCTTAAATAACGCAAGTTCGTTTATTTTATGCCACTAAAAGTCTTTTAGTTTCTTTATACATCTGTATATCCGTAAACAACGCCAAAGAGGCAAGACAGCAGCTGAACGACAGAGAATACGCTTAAATTTTGACAACTACATGAATCTTTTATTGAGACGAAAATGTTAATTGGTGGGGAAATCTTTTATTGACAATAAACGCATAAAGCATCTCCTCGTAAGGCTATTTATCTTTCAACATGAAAACTATTGCAGTTTGTAACATTATAGTTGAACCTGCTGAATAAAGCAGCATTTATAGGAACGTATTGTCAAATTGCGTTATTAAAAGATATTTGGGATGTAGTAGAGAGGAAGCGCCTTGTTATGGGAGAAACTCCTTTGAAATGGAATGTCATTAAAGACAAGTTCCTTTGTTTACCACGAACAATATTTTCGCGCAACAAGAAGCAATAAACACCGGGTAATGTAAATTTATCAAAAATGCGATTATTTGAGTTCATGGGGGAACCACGTCGAGTAGAAAAGCTAAACGAGCTGTCTTTTGAAAATTCCCCGTAATGCAATCACTAACGACTTTATTCCAGGCAAATGGTCGCCTTTGAACAATTTGAATTTAGTTATGTGTTTTAACTTGCGCTTGTAATGAATGCTAGTGGCATGAAGTCTTGATGGGAAAATCTTTATACGTTGCACCTGTTTGGGATCTCAAACCATCAACAATCAATTTACTGACCCAAGAGGCTGCGGCATGCTTTCAAACCCTAAAATAAACCACGTACGGTATTAACCGGCCATGCATTAATATTCGGTATATCCCCTCAAGAGTTTCAATTCTACAGCACGTTTGCACGGTCTCGGGAAACGTGCGTTCGGGGGAAGCATTATGTTGTTGAAAGGAATTGAGATATGGAGTTCAACCGCAGCGGGGTATCATTTGGAGAACAAAGACAAGGAAACGACCAAGTGTAAAGATCCAAACTAAATAGTTCTCTGTCATCTTACGAAGCCATTAGAGGCGTGCAATTAGGGGCGATTGACGGTGTTCCTTTGAAAGAAAATTCGTTTATTCGGTGAAAAGGCGATATATCACCAGGAAACGGTCACCGCGCGATTTCGTTAATTACTGCAGATGAATGAATAACTGCGTCATTGAAAATGGCCCAACACAGGCTGCAAGTTAAGCCCACATTATTCACCGCTAATTTAAAATAGGCGACAATAGAGTTGGCAAACATATGATGCGTTACCATGCACACATTTAGTAGCGTGAAATATGGTGCGTAATTCTGAAAAGTCGTAAAATGCTCAGCTGTAAAAGGAAAACATTTCCGCGCGCGAAACGAGAATGGGACGCATTTTTTGAGATAAAAGGCGTTGGCGTATAAACTAATTTTGCAGCACACGTAAACGCGTGTACCGATTTACGTTTGTGTTTGAGCGAATAGCGTCAGTGTAACCCGGCAATCGGAGATTACTACAGGGAATTCGACTCGATCAAATAACAATGGAGAAACGCATGTTGAATAATTTACACTGAACAAAGAATAGCCCCACTTTACGAAAAACGACTTGATCGATCATGTTTGGGAAATTTTTAAGTGTTGCATGCATGAACGCGTTCAGCCCGTAGATGGAAAACAATACGAACGCCTCACGACGAAAGGCCATGAACAAGTGAAATTTCACAATCAATTTAAGAGCTCGTTTATTTTTTAACAGACAGTATCAAGAGCATCATGTAAATTGCTTGTTATCAGTTTACGGATGAGAAATATTTACATCCAAGCTTTCAAGCCAGCAGGAAATGAATTGTGAGGAAGATCTTTCCCCGCCCTGCAGAAAAATTAATTTTGAGAAGCAGGGTGCGATAAGAGAACGAGGGATTAAAAAAATCAAGCAACAAAGGGTATACGGAAATATGTGAGCGGTGAGCGTTTTTGAACAAGAGATGTCTGGAAATACTTGCGATAAGTATTAGAGAGCAAAACAGACGGAAAACAGCAGATATTTGGGTTGAAAAGCCCCAATAAATGTCATAAACATAAGGCTTTTCAAATAAAGGTTTAATATCACCGCATGGCGCAGACTTTGAGAACAAAGATGAACATTCGTTTCCGTGGTAACTGTGATAATAATAACGTGAGATGTTCAACCAAGAGAAATAATCACCGCGCCACGGTATTTGAGATGAAACAAATTAAAGGGGTTTAGAAAAAATTATTGCATCCATTTGTTATGATCCAAAAAATGACTTGAGTGGCGTTTTTTGTATTAATCATGGCAAGACATCGAGAAGGAGAATTTCCTAGGAATAGAAAATTTCAGAGGATTTGCTGGATTGCTAATTGTTGCAAGACAAAATTAAATTGGAGTGATAGAAAAACTGACGCTTTTGTCTTCTCAGACAGAGTGGATGAAGCAATACATGATCTTTTGCTCTTAGCCTAAGATAACAATGGATCAACAAGCTAAATTTTGACAGTTGTGAGGCTCAACGTTAAATCCGCGCCTGAAACTGGAAGATTTTTCCTTTTCTTGCACGGTTATTCATAGCAATAGAATAAATATTCAAAGGCATGTGTCCGAAATCTGAAAAAAGAAAAACTCCCTGGCAACGAACTCCCCCAATAATCAGCTGTACCAACACAAGCTCATTTATTCGCGTCACTGGCGAAAAGCGAATAGAGATATCCCACGTTCTTTCAATTTCAATTCGCAACTAAGCGAGATGACCGAGTAAAAAACGCGCTCCCCGCAAAGTCTAAATTGGCGCGCGTGGGATCAACCTTCGATGGGTTATTTAGAAGCGAGCGATTGCCACCGAGTAATAGGTGGTTGTTTCACTAAAAAGCGCACACGGTTAACTCATTTTGTCGCATCCCAGAGCTGTTAGTGGTCAGTGCTGTCAACTAAGTGCTCCATTATGAAAGAATTCCAGCTGACCCAATATAAAAGAATATACATCAGGGCGACAACAGAACGCGGTCAATAAATAAAATGCAAAGAAATTAAGAATTTGCCACTGTGGATGCCATAGCCGAGAAAAATGGAAATTCCCCCGTTAAAAAGCGCGCGCTTCAACAACGCTTAAAAATAGCACGGCTTTTTCGATTATGAAAAGAGGTCAACACTGCTGCACCTGTCAAAAACATGACCTTCGTTTATCGCCACTTTCCCTTCAGTGCGATCGCAGATTTTTATTTCTTGGTTTGAAAATTTCTTCACAGGCTAATACTAGGCTCAACCGAGAAACGCAAAACCGCATTGTTGAATATTTTACTTCATTGGGCATTGCGGGGAACTTTTTAAGCGAATTAAATTATCATATCACACAATATTATAAACATCCCATGGACAGGTTTAAATTGAACATTCCTTTTCCGATGAGAAAGAAAAGGCCATATGGGTAGTTTTTCCGTGAAATAGCGCCCCGCTTGCTTCGCAGGCCAAAGGAAAAAACACACGATATGAATCAAGACTTAAACGAGTTAAGAGAATAATAATGAAGCGTCTTGCTGAGATTAGACCAGGGAATCAAAACTCTAAGCCTTGTCTGCTCTACGCCCTCAAGGCGCAGCAAACGCTCCGTGCGGAAAAACTCCAGATATTTGCACAACAAGCGAACTGTCCCTTGCGTCCGTTCAGAACAGTTCAAATTGTAAGAAATACGCGATTTAAAGAGAGTAATAGAGCAAAAGTTAGAACGTTTTCTTTGTTGACACTTGAGACAATAAAGAAAAACTCCATCCATCGGAATCGTTATCTATTCTTAACCGTCGCTTTAAATCCATCCTCGAAATTTTCTTCTTTTTCGACCAAAAGACCCCGCGAGTTTTCAAAGGATTGTTAGTTTAGGGCCACGCTTGCTAGAATATTATTCGTGTTGGATTGAGATCAAAAACGAGAAAGAGGAAAAACAAAGCAAACGTTAATTACAAACATTGGAGCAAAATAATGAATATTCCTATTCGAAGAAAAATTCCAATATGGTTTGAAATTATGCATTTGTAACTCGTCAACAAGACGAAAGTAGTAAAATTCCCGGGTTTCGTCGTCTCAAACATTCCCACAGGTCAAACCTTCTTTAAGAGAAAATAGCAATTTTAAAAGAAGTGAAAATTATAGAAAATTTTGGAACACGTGCATAAATTCTGTCACACGGGGTGTTAAAACAAACCTATAGAATTTTCTTTTAAACGCATTTTCGCAGTCGCCAAAACCCACCGCTAAGTATCTTTATTGCTGATACGGCAAACATGGATGATCGATCGAGAAATATATGTTTTGCGTGAACAAATAAAAAACAGTTTTGCTGTAAGCGCAGGATTTCTAACAAAGACATCTCGGCTCCTGTGTATCCGATATTCATTTTAATGTTACTGCGTTGGATCAACTAAGTCACATTGTTGAATACTTTTGTGGGACTATCAGTCACATGGAAACGTGGACTGGTGGATTTGACAAGGAATTCCTCACTGGAAGCGTAAGGTTGTCCTAACAACGACGGCATGAAAACGCATCGACAAACAAAGAATCGAGCACGATTTTTGCTTTACAGTAAATTAAAGGAAGCGAGCAAAGCTTCGCTTTTGACAAATATTGCTTCGCAATGCCGGCCACGCCATCTGTTTTTTAAACTACCCGAACTCTTAAAAAGACAAAATTCAAAAATTCAATATTCAAACTGCGGCTCGGATAAACACCCCTCACGGCTAAATGCGTGTTGTAGAATAAAAGAAGCAAAATAAACATTTTCTACTAAGGACGGATGATCTCGAAAACGAGATCTTCAAACTTAAAAATGCGATTGCGCGTGTAAAATAACATAGCGATATATTTTTCCTACCGCGCAAATTGGTTTCAAGTTGACAAGCGACCTTCGCTAGCAAAATTCAGCGCCAAAGAGGATCAATCCGGGGGAAGCTAGGAGACGCGAGCCATCGACAATTTCATTAGATTCCATTCTTTGATTTTATCTTTTGACTCAATGAGATTCTTGAGCGAAGTGATTACCGTACGTCAGCGACTTTATCTAGCAAATTAGAATGCGCGCCTAATACTGATGAGGAGTTCTCAATGACTTGACTTACGGAAATCTACCTTGAAAACTTCAAATGAGCAACAAAGACCAGTTTAATATTTCCTTCCGTTTACTGAATGGAAACTTTCCATCAAAGAATCCGCTAGCATTCTACAAAATATTAGTATCAGTAAAGTGGGAAATTTTCCTTGATGCAGCTGCGCGCTTCTCTAGAACAAACATAGGTTGACTAACGCAGCAACGCGCATAAAACAACTAACAAATGGAACACCAAAAATTATACAGATTTGAACTACTTTAATGAAACTTAAAACTAAACCTTCGCAAATTTACAGTATGTGAAACTTTTCGCCCGAATATTTATTCTTTACCTTACATAAAAATTTGTACAATACGCTTTAAATTCATATGGCTGTCCTATAGCATTGTCTTTGCGTCTTTGTAAATAGAATACTTTTTTACAATTTTCATACAAGAAATATACAGCGTGAATATTTTTTTCTGTATCTGATATCAAGAAAACAGTTCAACCTTGTCTTACAGGAACCTGCAACACTATGACTTGCCGATTTTCGGGAGGATGGCATTTGTTTATGTGGCGGGTAAGACCAGGCGAGCTATAAAATGTACTAGAGCAATGTTTACAAGAATAAATTTCACCTGTATGAATCCTTGCGTGTCGATCAAGGCTTCCCTTATTGGCGAAACCATTACCACAAACGTTACAAATAAATGTCTTAGGTCCAACCGCGTGGTTAAGAACATGTTTAGCGCGGTTTGTGAGACTGCGAAACACTTTGCCGCAGTATTGGCAAGGATACGGTCGATCATCGTTATGATTGTTCATATGTTTTCTCAGGTAGGCTTTACGTCTGAATGTTTTATTGCACACTTCGCACACGAACTGTCCTTGGCTGTTCCCCACCGGACTGGATGGTCGCATCTCGGATTCCGTTGCTGTGAGGCCAATTTTACTGTCTTCGGCGGCTGTTTTCGGGCTGTTCGCGAGTTGATCGCGCGGAGAACTCGTCTGAACAGGAGCTGGTTTCTTCTCATGCGGCGAACGAGGCCTGTGCCATCGACGGTGAGACGCGAGATTAGCCGGGCAGCTGAAAACCTTGTCACACTCTGGGCATCGATATTCAGTGTGCTGAATTCCGCTACACTTGTGCTGAGCGAGCGAAAATGGATCCGTATACACCTCCTGACAGAGCTGGCAGATAAACTGGGACTGTGGCAACGGACCTTTGGGCTTCGGAAAATCGTACTTGTCTTGGCAAATGGCGAACTCTTTATGCTCCAAAACTGCGGTTTTGCCACCATGATCTGAGTGTTTTTCGTTGAGCGCTTCGCGTCCGGCAGAACTGTTGTCTTTATTCTTGTTCGTTTTGTCTCGGTTCTCGACCAGCGTCGGGTTCAGCTTGAATTTCTTGGCTGGGGAATTTTCCTTTTCTTTTTCCACTTTAAAAGGCTTGAACGCGCTGCTTGTAATGTTGACGTTAGGCGCTGAGCTGAGCAGCGTACTTAACGAAGTTAACACCGGCGCTTTATCCGTCTTGGTCAGTGATGAATGCATAATTTCTGAAACCGCAGACGGAGTGGAGAGTACAGCGCTATCCAGCTCTCGGTATTCTGGGACAGCATCGTACTCGAAAGTTCTCTTTTCCGTCGATCCTGTTCCTACATGTGATCTCTTGTTCTTCTTCACCAAGAATGCTTTAGGCATGATCTCTCCTTTGTCAGCTTACCACTACCAGTTGTGCTTCGAAAATATTTTTTCTAGGTCAACCAGGAACCGTCGTCGAATATCCAAAATAACAATAATAAACACGAGCGTAGTATTTTTGAACCGTTATCTGAGCATACACACGAGGATGTGTTCGCGTTTAACTTATACACTTGCTGAAATATAGCGGAGCAATGTTTCTGCTCGGGTACGCTGGCGAGATGTTTTCAGTGTCCGTTGGAAGCTGAAATGTTCTCAAGATCGGAAACGCAAATGTTTTAATTGTGTCCGCAATGGCAGCTGGTTGCGCGCTCATACGGTGGTTGTTAAGAGGTTTAGAACTGTTCATTCAAATGTCACACGCGAGAGCCCCTCCCTTTGTTAAATATGTTTTTTTGTTGTCATTCCTCACACGTGTTCTGTATTGTTCTGCTAGCGGGTGTGCAGCTAAATTAACATTTCATTAAAAAAGAGGGTGTGTCGAGGTAGCCTTGCTGCCCGTATTCGAGCAACGGTCTTAGATTTTTGCTAATATCGGTCAACGCTGCGATAAAAATCTTCCAAACACACGCCGATATTGAATTGGGCTATTTGCTCATAAAATCGCTCATATTTTCGCAAAACAACCACAAAATAATGCCTTATGCAAAGCGAAGTGTTTATGCATAAACAAGAGTTTCCGGCAGAAACGGACCGCGATGTCTAATTACGTAGTAATTTGTAACACGTGGCCTTGATTGACAGCTGTCCTAAAACGATGGCATTTCATTGGCTTACAGGCAGTTAAAACAAACTGGTTGA